>JABSTQ010009318.1:0-1200000 GCA_013358835.2 Ixodes persulcatus | reverse complement strand
TATAAATGCACTCTAGTACAATCCTTTTAAAATTAAGCCATACCTGGTCCACTCCAATCAAGGGGTTTCAAGCAAGGTCCTCAAATGTATCGTAGTTAAAGCCTAGTTATTGCAAGTTAGGGCAAGTAAACCATGTCGAAAAGGAGAGGGGGAAGGTGTGGGGTTTTATGAAGGAAAAAGGAAACGGCAACTAATTTTTAAATTAAGAAAAAACTCACCGCAATAATACGAAGCACTCTACGTTTTTGTGTAGATATCAATTATCCTAGAAAACATAACATCGCTGCACACACACAGCACTACACAAAATTGAAAAACAGCTGAAAGTCAAACATTATCATAGTTATTCAGTTCACCGGACATACTAAGCTGACAGAACAAATGACCACGGGGAAAATCACTGCTGCGGCTCGATCATTATAATTAATGTTGCACTTGCCTTTCTTCGGCGTGTTGTTTGATAATTTCACGCTAACGCTTAAGTTATTATGCAGCAGCAAATATCGATTAAAATAATTAGGTCGAACTTTCACCAGCCTCGCTGGCACTGGTCACAATCAAATTTCAATAGAATGTCTAAATTGCGACGTAATTGTTGCAAATCTTTCGGTAATTGAAAAATACGATGGCATAGAATTCTACCACTAGCAAAGAATGTTGCTCGCCTCAAAATAGCATGGCTGCGGTCATAAGCAATTTGACATTTTAATGGTAAATTGCACTCAACCTTGACTTCTTAATAAACGAAAATGAATAGTGCGCTATTTAAATACAATAAAAAGTTAGAGCCCCCCCCCCCCCCCCCACCTTTCCTTTAATCAATGTCAGAAAGACAAAATTATCTTAATTCCTGAACGACAAATCTTTAACCATTGCGTACAAAGTGGAACGGACGCAGTATCCAGCCGCTGCTGCCATGCTGTTGATATTTCTTGGTGTGGAACGGGACTCACAGTTGAAGAGACATGTACGTAACGCGTTACTAGTAGCGAGTTACTTCTACCTAGTTACTTTTTTGGTAACGGGTAACGTATTTAGTTACTTTTTACTAAAAGGAACAAGTAACCTACTTAGTTAGTTTAAGGTCAGGTAACGTGTAGCGGCATTTTGTTACTTTTCATGAGTAACTTGTACAACACCAAGTTAAACAGCCTCGTTTTAATTCTTACCTGAGTGTGCGTCTATTACAGCAAAGGCAGATGCGCAACCCGAAAAGCAACTAAACAGCATGACAGTATAGCAACGTTTATCGCTGAACACGTCAGACGAACTCTTCAGCTGGGAATGTCCAACACTCAGCGAACACAATAAGGTATACGCTAAATTAATCTTTCTAAAATCGTGTACAGACCAAATGTACCCGGATCTTTCCAACACGGGAAGGTACTGATCTCATTTGTCAACATGGAACTTTAGAAGCGTAGAGAACAAAAGAGAAAAAGGAATCCCAGATTCACCACCCCTTCCTGAAGCACAACACTGCTGTTCCTTCGAGTGCGTCAGTAGAGCGACTCATCAGCGTCGCCGGAGATATATTCTCAAGGAAGCGGGGAAACATAACCGATAAAAACTCTGAGAGGCAGCTACTGCCAGCAGAAAACCGAGGCTTTACGTCGGCCTTTAGGTGCAACGACTACTGAAAAGAAAACAATAAACCATGAAAGAAAAGCAGCTGTGTATTTGTCCGTCAAAGTAACGAGAAAGGTAACTCGTTACTTTGGAGGAAACGTAACGCGTTCTTTCTGTCAATTGGTAACGAGTAACGTATTTAATTACTTTTTGAGCTACTAACCATTCACGGTATTTAGTTACTTTTTGGGGTAACGTGTGCTTGACTGGTGCTGAAGTTGTGTTATTTTGTACTACGGTTATCACGTTGTTATTGCTCTCGCAAGGGCGTCTTTTTTAATTTGCCCCTGCTTCTCGGTTATAATTTCTAAGTGCTAAAATAAGATGGTATAGTTTAACGTATCCTTCTGGTCAAACCTATGGGCCCCGACAAACAAAAAATTGGAGTCGTCATCTGTGAGAAGAAACAACTTTGCGCTCGGTGAGCATTTGTTCCGACCTATTAAAAAAGACGGTGGGCTTTTGTCCGTGCGTTTGTGAAAAATCGCTGACCTTATGTCCGGAGAGATTGCTTCGGTCGAGCTTTTGTCCGGTGGGTTCTTGTCAAGTGAGTGTTTGGTTGGGAATAGAATGTACGTGGTCTACAAAGCAATCAATATGCGATACACTGAGAAACATGCGTTAGAAAAGTGTCTTACCAAGTATAAAAATACTATTATGTACCCACACCAATAAAACAATGACAAAAGCATCACACAATCGCAACCAACAAGTGTGGGGATCAATTACCTGTTTATTAACTTCCCTCTCCAAAGTCAGCAGCGCTAAGTCGATGAAAACACTCAGTAATAGTGGAACATTTAGTGAGAAGCATAATTTACCAAACACACGTGAAAGTGCGAATCAAACTCTATTGTCTTGTTTTCAGTGAAGCACGATAATGTTATCAATGTTCATGAAAGCACCAAAAAGTTCAGCTGACTTTTTCCTCATTCGTGCTCTCAGAAACACTGCAGAGAAGCTGAAACCTAGCAAAAGGTGTTGTGTAAGATCCAGGGTAAACCAAATTTGGGGAGATGTCGCGTAGTCAGTTCGAGAAACCATCCACGTAATGCCAAGAGTGAGCTTATGAAACGAACTTTCTAAAGACTTGACGTAAGAGGTTCGTTTATACTTACATGATAATACCGATGAACGCGATTAATTAGGTATGTTAAAAACGCAAGCTTCAAGAACTTGCTAACTAGCTTAGTATTTACCGTGCATGTCAGAGTAAAGCTGATGATAATGTAGATTTACGTTTGAAAACTAGTTAACTAGTTTTCAAACATAACTTTAATAACTTTATTTAAAGTTATTGAAGTTGAAACCTGATTTAAAACATAACTTCATGTTAACTTCAATTTTAACGGTATTGGTAGTGTTGGTTTCAGGGCGCAATTATTTCAAGCTTCCACCATGCTCATTAGAAACAGCATCGAACTTGTTGTTCGCAAACTAATGACGTCATGAGAGGAAAAGATAGGAGGGCGCCACCAGAACATCTTGCCGCCAATGACGTTTACGAACTCACCCAATTCGCCACCTTAGAGAAGATTATTTCTTATATAGGTCATGAGTAACAACGGTGGCAGTGTGCAGCTCTGACGTCATGGGTGGTTCGCCGTTGAAGGGCACTATCACATGAAAGGTAACGTGTGGAAAACCAGCACGAACGGCTAGAAAAGGTGTATGCCCGTGGAAGAAAAAATTCTCAATATCCTACAGACCGTTCTATCCTGTCTTTAAAGATTAAGAAAAGCTTGAAAGAGAATTTCAGACACCGCGTTGTTGCGCATGCACTTTCGGATTTTCGGCATTTACAGCTTTGCTTTTTAGGTTGTAGGCAGGCATTAATAAGTTTTCGAACTTTTTCCTGTTTATCAAGTTCATAAAGTTTTCAGTAAGGCTTTTGTTGCCTAGAGAGTAAACCGCAGAAGACACTCGCCCGCAAATATTCATTTAGGAGCAATATACCCAATAAGCTTCACAAATGTTACAAAAATGGACAATTTCTTTTTTACAAAACTGACGAACTTTAATGATAATAAATTGATGTTTGTTACCATGATCCGACAGCCTCTACGTGAACAGAAGAAAAAAATCGGTGAGCTTTTCTTCGCATCAGCCTGTTTTGCGGCGAGCTTTTCTCCGGTGAGGTTTTCTCCTGGATTCTGCTCAGAAAGAGAAAATAAAGATTATGAACCGTACGCAGTCAACAGAAATCTGAGCGGTGTTTGTGGATATTGAGTCAGCGCGATGCTTGTCAGCCATCCAAGGGGCGACATATCTCTAACCCGCAAACTAGCAATTTAGCCGGAGCCGTACGACTCTGTGTCACGTGACCTTTCGGTTCGGCGCGGCGACGCGCGAAGCGACATGTCCCGTGGCGCTCTCGCCGCGCCGGATTGACTTGGATGGCTTCTAGCATCGGCTGCGGTCCATCCTTTGGTGAAACGGAGTATAGCCTGGGATCTTTACGTGCACCACGCACTAGTGATCACACGAAAGCACGCCGATGCTGGTTCTATCTACAGCGTGCTGCCGTTTAGCAGTCAAGTGGCACTGACCGTATTGGCAATATACTGCGGAAAGACATGTTGACCCTCTGGATGACTGACAAACATTACGCAGTCCAAGTCATCCACAGAATCCTTCCTACCAGGTGACCCCATGCTGCGTATACGCGCCTTGTTCACAAGTGACCGACTAACCGTTCGTTCGCTTCTAAATTCAATTACCAACCTGCCGTTCCCGCAATCGTACAGCGCGCACGACTATCGGGTAATTCCTCCGGTATAGTCACGAAGAGATGGCGTTGGTCAGCAGCCGATTGAGATGGAAAACGCACGACGCCGTGACAAAGCCAGCCAGCCATTCAGGATCCCAAAGCCTGTCGTCCCCCGAGGCCACTGTAGCCCTCTTCTCCCAACTCCCTCTTTTTTCTTGTTTTGTTATTATTTGCGGATCCCACCCCGTGGCAGTGCAGGGACCGTCACGCTCCTCCTTGCCGCCTGAAAGTTGTCATTCATCGTCGTTTTGCCTTTTCTTTGTCCCTTTTCCTCCTCTTCTTCCGAATTACTTCGAAGCCCTTCCCCACCTTTCCCGGTGATCGGACAGGGAGTTAGCAGGTCCATCGAGTCACCATGTCCTATAATGGATCTCTTGACGCGTTGGACCTCCTGGTTCTTCGAACTCGAGTCAAGAGATCCAATGTATGTCAAGAGGTCCAACGCGTCAAGAGATCCAACATGTCAAAAGATCCGTGTCGAGTCAAGAAACCTCTCAACTAAAAACTCCCCCCCAACCGAAAAAAAAACAAAAAAAAATCGTGGAGCTATTTTACGGTAGAAGCCGTCGTCCGAACGAGAAGGATCGGACGAGATTTAGAGTGAGGTAATAGATAAACCGACGTTAACCGGAAGATGCAAAAACTAAATGCAAAAATACCGAACTTTTGACCTTGGGGACGTCAACGATGGCGGCGGCACGGTTCGTGCTGCATCGCCCTTCCACCCGCGCGTTCACAGCACTCCATCGGCAAGCTTGTTTCGGCTTCGTGCATCGACAGATATGGCGGCGTCGCGGAATTGGGTTCGGCTTCGATCCTACGGAAAAGAAGCTGAGGAGGTCGTAAACGTTTAACGAGGTTTTGGAGCGGATCCCAGAGTTGTGGTTGCGTTCAACGGGAAAGCAATTAGGAACGACGCTCTTGGAGCGTGGTGGCGTGCGGATACGAGGAAGCGATAAAACGAGGCGTAGGTGAACGATTCGTTTAACACTCGGGATGTTTTTGCTGGCAACCTCTAGCTTGAGTACGTGCTTGCGTATTTATTCGTGCGTGAATGCCTACCATATTACGAACATACGTAATAAACGCGACCAGAGAAATAGACAATTAGGCATGACAAATTCGACTTTCGCTCAAAGTATTCCTTTGGTAATTATTTTAAACCGGCAAGAAATTAAAGTTTGGTTGTGTTTTTTTATTAATTAAAACAAATTTTCTCTCCTCTTAAAAGTTGTTTAAAGAAAAAATGAATGACGTTTAATTTTTATCGAGAATTTAACCCCGGACTCGGTGGTTGAATGTGGCAAACTACTTAAATATTTCCAATGTTTGTGTTCGCTATAGCTTCATCCAGGCGTACGTTTTTAGGGAATACATGGCAGTGTATTAGAAACACCAGAAACCCACCGAAGATTGACGCGTATATATTTGTGCGAGTGCGTAATTGTTCCATTTAGTTTTTGTGGAAGGCCTGCGAAGGTACTATATCATTTTCTGCCCTTTATGAATGTGTCTTAGAGGGCAGGGCGTGTTTGTCTTCGCATCGCGCGTCCGAATATGTTTTTATTCCAGTCTCATGCGTGCAAGCGTTTTTCCTAACCATGCTTGCTTGCATGTAGAAAAAATAAATTACGGGTACGTTCTTAACACGTTTGCGTTTAAAAGTGCTTTTCCGGTACAGGGCAACTGTGTTTGCGCGTAAGTTTATAAAAATCAAGATCGACGCTATTTCAACTTTTATTAAAACTTTGAAACAGATATAAGGTTTTTCGGCAACTTGCAATGTTTTTTTTTACTTTCTGTTTTTTCTTCTCTCTTTTAATCCTCTCACCCCCCTCCCCCAAAACAAAGTAGCAAACCGGGACAAAATACCCCAGATTAACTTCTTTGTCTTCATTTTAGCCCCTTTCTTCCTTCCTGCAATGCTTTCTTACTTCATGTCTAGCATAGCGGTTGAATTTGTGCGCGCCCAAGTCTGTGAGCCTACAGTGGCGCTTTCGGCGAGGCCCTTGGAGATAGAGTAAATAACTCGAAAATATTAACATTGTGCACCGCCTAAATTCAATAAAGAAAATCTTGCCGGCCGTGGATGTTATTTACTCACAGATACAAAACTTATGCGACACAAGTTTTCGCAATACGACATCAGGGTGTTTCATCCCTAATAATTCACATGAAGAAGTGCCGAAGACAAAGTTTAAAATCACGCTCATGCCAAAAGACACGAACGAACGCAAAACAACCGTGCTAAAGCAACATCACGTAGAATAATCAAAGCCTATAAACGGCCTCCTCTACGTCTCGTTGCCACGCTAGTATGGCGCCAACTTACCAAAACAGAGTGTAAGTTCGTCTGCTTTCTTTTTTTTTGCACGGGCTGTGGGGACGTCAGAACGCCGAGCTGTGATTGGCTCTGATTGAAGGATAGTGGGTAGACGTCAAGGCAGCTTGCCTTGAGGTCTACTTCGTTCACTCCTAAGCCGACAGTGCAGTGGGAGCTACGAGCTCCCCAGAACCAGTCAACCACCTTCCTTTGATCGTATGATCAAAGGAAGGTGGTTGATTGATCGTACGAAGGATCGTATGATCGATCCTTCGTATGAACAACAGCGTGGTTACGTGGCGAAAGGTAAACGTGTGACTGTTCCAACGAGCACGTAGCTTCCATCGCACTGTCAGCTTAGGGATGAACGGCTTTTAGGCTATAAGGCGAAGGACACATCTCCAGTGAGGTCAACACATTTAAAAGCCTGAGAGGAGAAGACAAACAAATCCCCAACCTTCTTGCTCTTTTGTCAAGCGAGGTCAAACAGTAAGCTTCGACCATTGTGAACAACAAACGAGCGGAATAAATAGTTGATCTCAAATTCCCTGTCAAGGCCCCAGAACATTTCGTCCGTATCCTAAGGTGCTTTTTGTAGACGGAAAAGACGTAAATCGGGCAAAGCATGTTGCCGCTCGTGATATGCCACACTGCCTTTTCTTGGGAAGTTTATTGGGGTATACGCCTACCAGCCGATATCGCCACCCGTTTGTTGGGAAAGTATACATTTTACAAAGCGCGCGAGATCCCTTTTCTCAACTGGCGACGCTTCTGCCTAGCAAATATCCAGCCCCTTTATGAGACAAGACGCAATAACTTGGGCTCTTCGGGAGTTTGGGAAGAATACTCCTTGAGAGGAATGACCGGGAATCCGTCAACTAGTGCAATTTGGAGATTAGATTGCGTTCAAGACGCGAGGGAAACGTTGCACGCGACGACTCATAGTAAAAAAGCGAGCTTTCATAGTCTGACCTTAACATACTGACACGGACAATAAGATTGAATGAACAGCGAAAGCGATGAGTCGACTATCTTTGAGTCATATCTAAAGAAGCTATTCATCATATTCAACTTGCGCCAGCAAAACAGCTGTTTAGTATGGTTCACTTTGAGGTACCTAAGGCTGTTGCGGTGTAAACAGGAAGTTCTTAGTTCTGGGTTCTGAGATCTGAGTTAAAATGAGCACGAATTACTTCCCTAAAGTATTAAAATGTAAAGTCAAAGTGATTTCATTACGTTTGAAAAGTAATTGCAATATAGCGTTATCACTTTTAGTCTACGGTAATTTGTAAAGTAATTTAATTACATTTTTGTAGTTTTTAAGAAAGCAATTAGTACTGTGATGTAATTACTTTTTATAAAGTATTTTTGCTGTCCCTGATCTGGGCTTATGGAAAAACGAAGTATAGAAACAAAAACAAAAAATCTAAGTGTACTTTTTTTCAGGTCTTGAGAAAAAGATCTAACGAGTAACGTTGCCCGTTACTAGAAATAAGTAAGTACGTTCCCCGTTACAGTTTTGAAATCGTAACGAGTACGTTTCTACGTTACAGAAAAAAGTACCGCGTTACCGGTAACGGCGTTACTTTTAAGGCGTTACCAAAAACACTGCACGTGACCTACGCACCAATTCACTCTTCACGCTAAATTAGCGGGGAAATTGACGTCACGTGATGTAACCACAAGTTAAATTTCTCCGCGAAATCCAGCAGGAAAACAGATGTCGTAACGTGACCTGAGGTCACAAGGCCTATACACCAATGAGGTTTATCAGCTAGATGTGGCGTGGAAATGAATGTCACGCGACCGGACGTCACGTTGCATCAATTTAAATTAGGTCACGTTCCCTATAACACCATATCAATTTCGCTCGCTAAACGTAGTGGGAATGTTCACGTCGCCTGGTCTGGTATCACGTGACCTATACACGAATTTAGCTTTCCCACTAAATTTGACGGGGAAAATTGCTAAAAATATAGATACTTCACTCCCCGAAATGTCAGTTCAGTGTCTTCTAAACAAATTAAACGATCACTCCTTAAATACTCAACTTTATGTAATATAGAACTTTAAAAATAAAGATCGCTGCCAATTTCTTATTCTGTTTATTTTGTTTAGTGCAAAGTATTTTTTTTAGTCAAAACCATGACGCCAAAGCAGGATTACAAGAGGTTGAGAGGAGGAAAAGTAGAATGGGTTAATAATATGTGCGCCGTGGCTGATCAATCTTGACAAAGAAGACGCGGTGCCCGAACTACCCTCTAACGTTTTATCCCAAATGTAGTTACCAAAAGTCACATATCAAATTAAATCTTACGCTTGGGTGTACGCGGCGCGACAACAGATACTAGCAGCCAAACGTCCATCCAATCTATCTTCGTGCCCGGATGAACCGCGGACGCCTTACATGCCGACTTGAACACGTTCTTGGAGCCCGCAAGCTCGACAAAGGGATTAAGTACCGAGCGACCTTTCAAAACAAGTCGCTTGTTTGTAACGCAACGCTCTAGTGCCAAGGTGTTTCGCGGCACTCGAGACGCCACTGTGATCGCTTTGGTTTAACCCTATGGAGCGGAACGGAGGCTTCACCGCATGCATTATATATGTGCAAGGAAGCGAACGACTGTTGTATTCCGACTTCTCGTCTCCCTCCGAGAGAGCGGGTTTGTTTTTGGCAATATGGAAACATCCCTACCTCGAGTACCAAAAACAACAACAAAAAAAAAAAAAACTTTTATTGTAGTGAAGAAAAAAAAAAACTGACTGGCGTCGATCCCGTCGGTATAATAAAAACGAATGAGGTGCGGCGGAAATATTAAAGAAAAAAATGTAACCTGAAAACGTGCAATATACAGTTTTTTATTCTTTTTTTTTTATTAAGCTTAAGAGATTTGTTTTAATAAAGCCGTGAAAGTTACACTAATGCGGTCTGTGCAGGTCAGTTATACGGCTAGGGGGACATAGTATATGGGGCTAATCGCAATGATCGGCAGGCAAATAACAGGGTGTCTCAAATAGCAACCAGGTTCTTTAAATCCACCCCGAAAATCGGTTTATTTATTAATCGTGCTACGATTTTATGCAGCGTTGCCCGCAAGTGGTGCATTTTATATATAAAATTTGTAAAGAGCGAACTTGCCAGAGGAAAAAGTAAAAAAAGGAAAAAGGCTTAACTCAACATAGTTACAGTTGCGCACACAAGGACAGGGACAGAGAAGAGAAACACGTAGACGACCGACAAGCGCTTGTCTGTCGTCTACGTGTTTCTCTTCTCTGTCCCTGTCCTTGTGTGCACAACTGTAACAATGTTGAATATCTACCAACTCGCCCAACTGTCTACTCTACTAAAGGCTTAACTCCCGTGGAAACACAGCGATGCAATAGGGCGAAGTTTGGCACGGGAGACAAAGGAAGGCACAAGCGATCGCAACGCCAACTGCCGCCAACGAACGGGCATACGACGCCGAGAGCCGGCGTCTTTTCTTTAGCAGACGAACTTTTCGACTCAAAAGCGGCTCGCGTTCCGTAGGCGGCGACAGTCGCAGAACCAAAAACAAGCGCGGTAAGAACAAGGAACTGCATAGCAGACGACATAAGTACCCCGAAAAAAAAAAAACGGTCAAAATAACCGGACAAATTATTGTTTTAATCGATTATGTATACGTTCAATGTGTTTTATTAGTAAGGATGATAAAATCTTGCATTAGCACCCAGACATCGAAAAAGCTCGCGCCGCTTTTGAGTCGAAACGATAGTCAGCTAATGACCCCGGCTCTCGGCGCCATATGCACGTTCGTTGACGACAGTAGGCATCGCGACCGCGTGCGCCATCTCGTTTTCTCCCGTCCCAAAGGGTGCCCTATCGTTTGAAGGGCGGTGGCTTCGCTGCGTTTCCATAGGAGTTCAGATTTTTTCTTTCTTTACTTCTTCCTCGGGTAAGTTTGCTCTTTGCAAATTTTATAGGAAAAATGTACCACCTGTGGGCAATGCTGCACAAAATCGTAACGCGACAAGTTAAGAAACCGATTTTTTTGTCGATTTAAAGACCATGATAGCTATTTGAGACACCCTGTAGATAAAATTTCTGAAGTAACTTTCTAATTAGTGGAAATAAACGTATAGTTCTAATTAGAAACTCGCTGAGCGTTATCGAAATCAACTAAATCAACTCTTTTGAGAAATAAATAACGCAGTGGCAGCATTTTACGGCTTTCTGTCAAAAGGCTCTATTTGGACGCGTTTTAGGTTTCGGTCTTTTATCGGTGTGCATCTCTGCGCCCGCGGTCCTGCTCTCCAGTGGCTGAGACGTGCAACACACGTGCACCTTACTTCCCTCAATCCTACGAGGGGGGCGACGGGGTGGCTACACGCCGCTTTTACCGGGGTGCAGGACCGCGGGCGCAAAGATGCGCTCCAATAAGAAACCGAAACCTAGAACGCGTCCAAACTGAACGTTTTTTTTTTTTTGTTCTTGTTTTTTTCAGAACGAAGTAAAATGCTGCTCCTCTCATATATCTTCCTAAAACGAGTTGACTATGTGGTTTTTGATGATGTTTGACAAGTTTCTAACTGGAACAATATGCCTATTTTCAACAATTAAAAGTTAATTAACAAATTATACTTAATAAACCGACTGATTGTTACGATTAGCCCCCTATGCTTGTACCCTTAGCCGCAAACATTCACCTGCACAAACCGCTTAAGAGTAGCTTTCGCGGCATTTTTTAAACAAATCTGTAAAGCTTAAAAAACACCATATATATATACACACACATATATATATATATATATATATATATATACTACTAAACTTGCAAGAAACAAGTGATCGTAGAGTGAATAAACATAATTTGTCATTATAGAGTTGCGTTAGAAAACCTAAACTATATTAGTCTTCATGCGTGCCTGAACACCAAAATGCGACAATGTAAGCGGTCTTCATCTATGTAAAAAACTATCTACTCCCCCCCCCCCAAAAAAAAAAAAGAAAAAAAAAGCTTGAAGCATTTGAGGATGAAATGCCTAGCTAGGTAAAGTTTGGTTCTTACGCTAACCAGTTAAATTATAAGGTCATGCTTCATACTCAAAGCAAAAACCGAGCAACTTTTCAGCGTAAGGCAAAAGACCTGATCTGATTGATCTGGAAAAAAACAAAACACCCATCGAGCAGTTTTTTTTTTCGAGGCTTTCGTGCAAGGAGCTTGTAACTAATGAAACAGACTCAGTCGCTTTAAGGCAATATCAGTCGATGGCAGCATTGGAAAGCAATCGCGTATCGAGGTCCCGTTTGTATGGAATCAAATTTTTATTTAAATACAGGGTGTTCCCCATAAAAACAATCTAACAGGGTTCATTTTAACGCAAAGATAAACAACGCATCGCCGAACGCTCATCCTCCAGCCAAATGTAACAATAGCGGTCTAAAAATAAAGGTTCAGAAATGTGTAATTTATTCATGCAATAAAAAAAAAACTGCAACTTTTTATTTTTTTTTGGTGGGGGGTAAGAAATTACTTTCATCATTTGTACAGTTTCATTGTGGCATTTATCATAGGGAGACAATGTGGAGTGAAACACGAACTGGCTATTTAAGCTAATGTCCGAGTCTTCTCATATCTGTCTCGATTAACATGTCGTTTTATTCCTGGAAGCCTCGGGGGTGGAAGTTATGTTTCAACCAATCCCAATTGCTTCAAGGCTGCCAAATGATGTGCAGTTTCGGTAGCTTAGGAGAGATAAACCCTCCGCACTGTATGATTCTCTAATTATTCATCTTAATCAAACTTGGCGGCGATGCGGGTACGATCAAAACAACCGACCGTCTCAAAAAGCAACGCCGAATTCATTCCACTCTTCAAATTATCTTTGATCAAAAGCAACCGTATCCCTGCAACTGGAGACTAAAGTACATTTAGCCATCTCCCCGAGCGTCTTTAGAAGCTACAGCTTTAAAAATACGGACAATACATTAAAAAAAGTGAAAGACGTTTACAACTCTCTGTAACGCCGAATTGGAGCGCAGCTCTTGAGGAGGAGGAGGGAAGGGTACTCAGGAAAGGGTATACCGCTCCTCCTCCTCCTCCTCCCCCCTCATTTTTCAATCGCCTCCGGGGGGGGGGGGTCACGTGACCTCGGGGGGAGGGGGTCACGTGACCTCAGGGGGAGGGGGTCACGGGACCTCGGGGGGTCAGTGCGGGGGGGGGGGGTCACGTGACCTGGGGGGTCACGGACCTGAGGGGTCACGTGACCTCCCCCCTCTCCCACCCCGAAGTCACGTGACCCCGGGGGGGGGGGGGCTCGCGTGGTGCATTATGGGACATTTCCCATAATGCACCGCGCGGTTACGCCGACGCCGACGCCGACGCCGACGTCACTCAAGCCGGAAACAGGCGTCTAAGAGCAGCGCTCTAAAAAAATCGAGGAACAAAGATTTACGAAACACGAGAGCGAGGGGTATACAACACGAAGAGGTATGCCCGTCGTCTCCGATAACAAAGCGTTATTTAAGAAAAAAGTTTGAGAAAGCTCGATAAATCGCTGGTTTCGGTAATGTGAGTAAAAATACCCCCCCCCCCCCCCCCCCCAAGAAAAAGAAGAAAAAAGAAAAAAAAAATGCAAAAATATTTTACCTTAATATCATTTCGCAATAACACTTCGGGTTTTTTTTATTTTCTTGTCGCTTTCGTTTCTTACTTTCGTACACTTGAAAACAAAAACTTCTCTGTATTATCCTTTCTGCAGAACACGGAGTCAACCAGTCACGCCGAACATTAGAAGGATATTCCCAGCGAATTACAACGCTAAAAGTAAATTGTGGGCAAAAAATTAAAAAAAAGAAGAAATGTGATGGGCTCAAGGAGAATGAGCATAAGCACAAACTATTTATTTTGAAAAAGAAGGCGGTTCGATTTCTTGAGAACCTTAAACGGTACAGACACTCATTCCCGGTATTTGAAATGTACAAAATATTAAATATAGCACAAATCCTGCTTCTTAAATTATCTATTTTTATTTTTAATGAAACTAGACAGAACCAAGCACCCTTTCTTTATATCTTCGATCAAACCTCGTAAAATTGCAGTCTCAGAAGCGCACAGTATGCGAAACCTAGGGTTCGAACTAATTACGGTACGCAGCACCTTACATATCTCGTACCAGATCTACTAAAAACACACACAACCTTAGCAGAAATGACCCAAGCACACATTTCGTTTTTCCATTATAAAAAAAGGATTGTAGATTATATACTAAACTTCTCATGATTTGCAGTTAGTATAAAGTTGACAGTTGTTTGTTATTGTGTCTGTAGTGGATTTTGAAATTGGTGTATTTTTGTAGGTTTACTCCGTTTATGTTCCTGTTTCTTCTCCGAGTGCTGTAAAAAGGGGCTGGAGCCTCGTCAGAAGAAAACTCGTCTTCGTTACCCTCCCCGCCCCCCCCCCCCCCCCAACAGACCTTTATTGTGTCTGAAATAAAGGATACATACATACATAGAAACGACATGCCCATTGGCCCTACGCACGCCCGATTTTTATTTTTTTCTTGAATTCAGTATTGAGATCGTCGTTCGCTGGGAGCCCCCTATTGTTCGCCGTGATTGGCTGTTTCCGTGTTCCACAGGAAAACGAACTCACATACTTTTTTTTTTTCATAGTGCGAGTCACTGACAACTTAAGAAACACAGGGCGTGGCTAGTCCCTGCGCATCTCATTACCACTCCGCTGCCAATAAGATTGCGGCTTTCGCCGATTAGAGCGCCGAAGAACCAATCCCGAAGCAGGGAGAAGGAACATAATAATCCGCGCCCCTCGTTTTTTAATTTGTCGGCGACTATAGACGTCAGGCATAGACTCCTATATACTGCCAAAGAATGGCAGACCGCCACGAGAAGCGGCCACCGAAATGAGAAAGGTGGAGCTGCAGACAACAGATGAGATGAGAGCCACGTGACTGGCGCCCCGCTGCGGCGAGATGCAGAAACATACTTCTCCCGAACGAACAAGAGTGTTTCGGATCCTCGACCGCTGCAAAAGCTGTGTGCTGACGTCCAGGTTCCCCGAGAAATGGCTCTTTGGTCCTCTATGCTACCAGATCCTCGCGCTCCTAATTTGCGATCGGGCAGCTCCTTCCACGAACTGCCAGGCTTTGTGAGTATAGAGGAGGCTATGCGCCAGCCCGTTCCTACAAAAACTATTAAGACGCCGACGCAGAGACGTAGATGCGTTCGCGCGTGCGAAATAAATCGAGTATACATCATTCGCTCTCGCAACGGCGGCGACTAGAGGCGCGACAAATGTATGCACACGTAAACACTATCGACTCTCATGAATATTCAGGGCGTTCAGACTCCCGTTTTGTTCTGAAAAAAAAAAAGGTTTTTGCGACAACGTGTTTGGGGTTCGTGTTCGCAAAAGCCTAGGAAAAAATCTTGACGTTGCGTTCATCTCAGGTAGGAGGGATAAGACAGAGCGCGATTTTTCCGGAAAATTCATTTTCCTCAAATAACAACAAGAAAAAGAAAGTCGGACGTTTTTTTACGGTGAAAAAGAGACACAACCAATAAGAAAAAAGAAAGAGAAAGAGACAGAAAAGAGGAGGGAAAGGGAGCAACTCGCAGATGTGATGAAGGTGGTCGGTTTCCCATGGGTTCGATTTGTTCGCGAAATCGATACAATTTTACGGGCTCCTATCCTCTTTTTTATGTTTTTACTTATTTGTACGTGTGCGGGGTGGTACGTTTTATCTTTTTTTGTTTGTCTTTTTGGCATCTTTTCGCTGGTAATACGAGACAAAGTCGCACATTTTCACTTTGCCACAGGAGCTGTCACCGCCTACGACCGCGACCGATTGGATGGCCAGGTGGAAGGGGAGGGGAGAGTGTAAGGTGGGAGTCCACGCGGATGTACTTTTTCTTTTTTACAGCGATATCGTTTATGTGCTCTTCCAACAACTTTAAATGGCGTCCTTTGTTGATGTTGTATTGGCGACGTGCGCGACTAAAGGCGTCGCTGTCATCGGCCTTCCACGATTGGTCAAACACTCACTATGCCGTCTTGAATAGAATGGGTTCTGCTTTCATCAACGGAAATAAGATCAAAGTCAAACTCTCAATTTTTCACCAGGCTTTCACCGCGTTTTTTCGCACCATCGAACCTTGTCGCTCGCTACAAATAATTTCGGTCGCAACGTCAGCTATAGGAACCATAAGAGGCCGCCACCGAAACATCTCGCCACCAATACTTGTAGTTGTCGTTTTTGATGTTGTAGTTGGCGTAGCCTGGACGTAGGGTGTCCGTCGTCGTTGTTGCCAAATCCTCGAAAGAGATCGCCCGCTGCCCACGGGAGTCGAACCCGAGTCCACTGGGTGCGATGCGGAAAAATCAACACAGAGCTAAGCCGCAACTTTAACAACCCGCTTTATACTTTAGGCTTTTGCAGTACCCAATGCCCACTGCATGCGCTCAATAAAAAAAAAAGTAGTTGATAAAATTATGCCGTTGTAGTACTGTCAAGGCCAAGACCTCGTGCCGGAAAACGCGCTTTCACGTGCTCAAAAGAAAAAAAAAAGAAAAGTAAAATACGCGTTTGGAACAAAATGGCAAGGTGTTCATTTTTTTATTCCGAACGCCTTTGTTCACGCAACCCACGATGCGTGAACGCGACACAGATGCCCAGTGACTTCGCCGTAATGTGTGGCAGCTATCGCTTTGACTATTCCGTGGATTAACAAAAATCTACTCAATTATTATTATTACGTCTTTAATGGGAAAACAATGCTTACCATCGATTGGTTCGTAATAGATTAAACTATCGCGTTGACCTCAAAACACGTATATAGTTTCTATTAGTTCTAGAGACCCATCAACTAAATAACAGTTTTTTTTTTTGTGCGTGCATCGATGTATAATAATAAACGTGTTTCATCATTACGAAACCGAAAATTAGTCGCAGTCACCGACATCCTAATAAGAAACACGGGGGGTGACTTACTCTGTTTACTGGGCTTGCTCCGTGATTCGCTTTATTTCTTTTGTTTATTTATCATCCAACGCCACAATCTCGTTGGCTCCGAAGCAATAATAAGATGCAAAGGATTTGATACGCTCTGCGTTTAGACTCTGTGAATGACTAACGTTTTTCTGTTGTTGTTTTTTTAGCGTTTTTAACGCGTGCGTAAGTTCTAATTCGCAAAAAAAAAATTTTTTTTTTTTCAAGGTGACAAAAGTTAGAGGAAATATTTGGTTATTTAACTTCCATCACTACATATCTGATAATGAATTATACTACGATCTACTAGCCTGTAGCGGTAATGTCCAATAATTGCTTAAAAATGTCCGTTGTTTCTTTTTTTTTTATTGTAGTGCGAGTCAGCACGTGCTTACCCTCGAATACCCGAATCTAGAGCCACTACAAATCAGCCTGGCTTCGGAGTAACCACACTTCTGACGTCATGATGCCTAAAACCACGGTTGCCAGTTATCTGAAACTTTATTATTCTGAAATTGCTGGAACCGGCTTTCCGTCCTCCGCACTGCCAAAAACGAACCGCCACAAAAAAAAAAACCGATACCGTCTAAGCTTCCTGATACCGTACATATATGGAGTTCGAGACATATCGCCGCTCTGAAATCGTATTCCTACCGCCAATTCCTTCCGCTCTGCACTAAGCCTATCCCGGATATCAGTGGTATGAGTAAAGGTTTTTTTTTTTTTTGTTTCTTTCTCTTTCCGCGCTAAGAACCAAAATGACGTCGCACACAAAACAATCGAGAAATGTTGTGCCGACACTCTATGCCCAAATATGAGCACTCTTAACACTTTCAACTAATTGAGCATCAAATAGGTGTACATTCTTCTTGGACTTGACGTCATATAAACCTGTCTTATACTTTCTGATGAAGAAAAGAGAAGGAGAGGTGGTCGTTTAAAAAAAATATATATATGTCAATTTCAAAGGAAATTCTTGAAAGCTAAGAGTATAGGCCTGTTCACACATGCAGCGGAGCGCTACACGCGTAGCGCTTACCTCGCGCTAAGCGCGTGCTGACGGGAGCGTTCACCAGCTTTGTATCGCACCGTCAAAACTGTTGCTCATGGCAGACGATAAGTAGCTGACGGCACGTGAGGAGCGCTACATCAGCGCTTCGCTGCATGTGAGAACCGACCTATTGGTTTCGATTTCACTTCTAAACCTAGGTTAGTCTGCTTTTTAACTAGGCTACGTTTTTAGGTCAAACATCGACTTACCTTCCGTAGTTATAAGGAAGTACCTTTTAAATTATTCATACAAGATTCGAGAGCCTTTATGCCTTGAATTGATGTGAACACCCACTAAAGTGCATCCCCCGTCTTTTTTCCGCAGTACGCGAGATTTTATCAAACACGAAAGCTTTCTAGAACTATCACAATTATGCGATGTACGATTTCGGTTTCTGATAGTATCTTGATCAAAACCCCATGTATCTGTCAAGAAGCTGGATAGTCTTAAATACTCAAACGGTACAGTACCCTTGACAAGTGTTATGAAATCGTAACTCTAAAATGTTTGCCAGTGTAAAAAAAAAAAAAAAAATGATTGCTAGAATCTAGAAATTATTGAAAAGTGGTTGCATGCGGTTCTGTATAACTGTAGACGAGAAAGAAAGATCACAAAATATAAAAATTGAGGTGCAATACCATGACCGCGCAAACTTAACAAGCTAGATTTAAAGGATGTTTTTTTTTGTTCTACGAATCTTCGAGACAAGTAGATTACCTTTCGCCCAAAGATAGCGGCGTCATTATACTTATCATTTGGCAGCAATGAGGACGCTGGAAAGAGGATGTGGTGTGGTTTGGTTGGAGGGAGGCGGGAGGGACAGGGAGAAAGAGAGTCTCGGGAAATTCTTAATCCACGTCTTGCGTACATTAGCGGCAGTCATTTTCAAAAGCTAGAAGCAATTAAAAGAAAAATGCAGCATCTATGAAGAGCATTTCGCCACCTACTCAATCCAATCTTTCCGAACAACGCGGTTGGCCCGCAAAAACGAGAAGCATACAGAAGTTCTCATTTGGGTCACGCTTCGCCTCAAAGACGTCTCATCGCAATTTAATTTTCTTTTATTATTTCCATGTTTCCCAATCACGGTTTCGAAGTTTATGGAAACTCTCGATGACAGAGCGCCCCCCTCATGTGTAAATGTCGTATATTACTCTTTAGCGCATGTAAATTTGTAGGCGCTAAAAGTAGAAGCAATATTTTGCAACTACATTGGGATGATGGTGCTCTCTTTAACGACGTGTCATTTGCATCTCCCTCTCACGAACGTACAAAGTAAAGCCACTGAAAAAAAAATAGATACGATCCGTTAACTACGCGTGCACGCATACGCCCCCGCACGCGAACTAAAATACGAACATGCCCGCACGCACAAAGAAGGGCGAACTGGGGGAGGTGACTCGCAAGGGGGCGTGCGCGCGCACGCATCTAAACACACCTGTATTATAGACCTTTCCAATAATCGCCCATTGCGCGCTGCTGTCTTTGTCTTCAGGGCTGGCGAAGGCGTTCTGAGCGCGCGCAGTAGTTCTCTTGCACGAAATATCAGACGCCGCGCATGCGTCCGCAACCCAGTAGTGACTCAGCGTTCTTTTCCTGCGTGATACGCGCTGCAAAGCTTTATAGAGCAACTCAATTCTCTTACGTCACGCCCCTGCGGTGGCGCCGCTGTCGGTACTGCGCATGCGCAGGCGCTTCACTCCTTGCGAATTCGGTTTCTGCGCACGCGCAGTGCCCACACCTGGTGCGGGCAATGCGGGCTTGTTTGCAAACGCTGTGTTGGTGTATACTAGGCTTAACTTGAAGTCCGATCGTAGCTGACGCAAACGATCCGATGAAACCAAGCATGTAGCGCCAAAATTGCATCTTCAACGGAGCTCGTAGTGTTCGCGTGTACCCTATCACCAACTAAACCAACTGCGCGGGAATGCGCCACGATTTTGCGAATTTTGTTTTGTTTTGTACGTGATCGGTTTCGCCGGTGATGTACTCTCTTCGCCCTTAAAGGGCCCATGAAACGAATTTTGGGTTGGGATGAATGATTTTAAATTGGGACTTTACTAATCGCATATCGTTTAGTTGGCCAAAAGAAAGAGGCTAGAAAGTCAAAAGCCAGCTCTTTGGTACGAACATTTGAAAATATAGCGGACTATTTTGTACCTTCTTGACTTTGAAAGCTCTCCGCCTTTTCACTATGATACATACGCGGTTCCAAAAGCGCGTCACCGGCGCCAAACTGACGTCAGCAGAGCCCAGCTCACGCATTGGACACGAGAACTGCGTCACTGGGACGTATGCACTCGTCAACAATCAATCCGTCGACGAATATTTGGATTCGCGTTCGTGGCCAATGAGTGCCCTGACGGAACTTATCGTCACTGGGGAATGACAAGTTCTACGGTGTGCGTAAAAAGCACGGTGGTAGCTAGGAGTCATCGCACCGGTGCCGAAGGAATGTCACGACCACGTGATTTCACAATTCGTATTTGAGTTGAGGATTAAAGCTAAGGAGGAAGAAGTAGGAAAATCGTTTCATGACCCCTTTAAGCTGAGGCTCCAGCCAAAGTTATACAAGCGCGAGCTAACCCGCGCTCCAGGCTTTTGATACCTGCACGTAGAGCACACGAGCGCGCCCGTTCAGCGGAAGAACGCTTCAAAGCAGCGACCTCGAGCTCTCGTGCTTGTCGCATTGGCTGAAGTCTCAGCTTTTAAGGGTAAGCGGTTGTATATCAGGGGCGGATTTAAGGGGGGGGGGGGGGGGGGGGGGGGGGCGACCGCCCCCCCTGAGCTCCCCAAGGTCAACCTTTTTAAAATAAAATCATTGATATACACCAGCCAGAAGTTTAGTTTTTGGCGACATAGCAAATATTTGGTGAACAAAATAGACCTGGGCAACGTTTGGACCGTGTCATATCTCAGCAGACTCCCGACTCCCCCCCCCCCCCCCCCGCCGAAGGCCTACCGCCCCCCCCCCCCCCCCCCCAAGCCTGACCCATAAATCCGCCCCTGGTTGTATTTAGCCCCGAGCGGGATCGATTGGAGCGCCGCGGTCGCTTGATGGAGACGTAGTGACAAGTATCACGTGACCTGGCCAGGTATATTCTCTCCGCTTTGCTTCGCTTTGGTGGCGTGCTTTAGCGCGTTGCCGCAGAAACTGTTCGCTAAGGGTATTTTGTTTTTGCTATCACGCAAAACGTGCGTAGGACGAAACCTAAAAGGAAATTAGAATACGCCAAAACGAAACGATCGAAAGGTGCGTATAAGTGTTGCTGGAATCCTAATAGCTTCATGGCCGTCAACACCGCCGGGATACTTCGCCATGGAGAGCAACGAGCATACTTCTACGTGTTCTTCGCGCGCTTCCCGACTGCAAACAGCGTAGGAAAAGAAACGCTCGATTCACGGGTTCCGGAAGGAACGACAACAATCCCAACGACTTCAGCGTCAGCTCAAGTCGGTGGGAAGGCCAAGCAAGGAAGGTCGAAGGCATAGCCAGGTGCTCGACACTCGCTGCCTACGACCAGCGGCCTCGGGAAATCAAAATGTTCGCGCAACCCGTTTTGTTTTTAGTGGATTTATTTTGTATGAATAGTTTATTCCTTGACCTCGATCTACCGGTTAGAAGGTGAGTCTTATCCCTTCGTCGTCCCCCTGTCATTTTCGAACTGTTGCGCGGTGGTGGCCGATGCTCTCGTCGCAGTGACACACTCGTCAATTCTATTTGCTGCTTTCTTTGATGTAAATCTCAAATAAACACGCTATGGGTTACCGTGGAATCATGTGGTACGAACACTATATTTTTCGTATGTGTCTCTAAAACCGCGCGAGCAAACTGCGAAAAAAAAAGAAAAAAAAAAAACGGCGATCGGAATGACAAGTTCTATGCCTGCTTGACCCTCGTTTCGATTGGTTTCTATTTTGTTTGCCTGTCTGTTTGCGACAGGCCGAAAAAAGAAAAAAGAAAAAAAAAAAAGCTCGTTCCGGAAATAAGGCTGTCCCCGAATCTACCTGATTGGCCACTTGATAAACCTTGGAAGCCTAGATGGCGACCGATTTGGTCGTGATCAGTACGATGACACGAAGCTGGGTCACTGGGTCCTGTTCCGTATAAGTTCCGACGCCACTGTTGTCGAGCTGCTTGAGCTTAATTTTGGCGAGGAATACAGTGAAAGAATTGGGTCACACGAAACCCAAAACTCTAATTCAAATTATCCAATCAAACCTGAATTGCGAACGAGACACCTCAACCTACATGCTACCAACGAAGCGCAGAAGTGATCACGTGGTGCTTGGTACTGCGCCACGACAAGGAGCCACCAGGTCGCTCCACTCCGTCTACTCGGGGCTAATAGCCGACAGATAAAAACAACGAGCGACATGACTATGGAGGTAGGAATAAGAGAAGGCCCTCCAGGGTGCCTAAGTCCCTGCAATAGCGTCCAAGGGTGCCTACGTCCGTCCAATAACGCCTTTTGGTTTTGTTTGGTCATCGTTGGGGGTGTGTTCCCAAAGCGGAAGTCTCACCCGGCTTCACCTCTGGTGGCGTCATGTAGCCTCCAGGAGCTTCCTACCTCCATGGCCGTGACGATGCACTATCTAAAAACAGGAATAAGCGAGCTCATGTAGAAAAAAAAAATGTAAAAACGTAAAAAAATGAATGCTTGTAATACTCTTTTTTCAGCCCGTCGTCTTGTGTGCTACTCAACTACATCAAGTTCCTGAGCGACAGGTCGGTGTTTGTAAGAAACCTCTTAATCTAGTATATTTTATAATCACGGACACGTTAAAAAGAATGTTGGTAGAGCAGCGATCAAAGTCGTCTTGTTTTTGCAGCATGTCGTCTTCTGTACGACTCGACTGCATCAAGCGCCTGAGCGACCAGTTGGTGTTCGTGACACCCCTCCTATTCTAGTATATTCTAAAATCACCAACACGTAAAAAAATGTTGGTACAGCAGCGGTCACAGTCCTCTTCTTTTTGCAGCACATCTGCTTGCGTGCAACTCGGCTAGACCAAGCTCTTGAGCGACCTGTCGGTGTTTGGAAAGCCACTTTTATTCTAGTGTATTTTATCGAGTCTTTCAAAAAAGGGCTTCTGGTCGGTTCCATTTTTAGTGTTCGAGCGTATGGCGCGTGATTTGTTCCCTTTCCATATATATAACCACTAAGGCTGGGCAATTGATCGATTAACCTTCCGATTAATCGATTAAGGCTTTAATCGCGATCAAATCTTTTAACCGGTTAATCGGTTTTTTAATCGGTACTCAAAAAGAAGTCAACTGGACGCACGCATGGCTCTATCCTGGACGACCTGCCCGAACTAGGGGTGACTCATGCTCCCTTAAGAAAAACGCTGCGTGGCGTGCATCCGGTCGTTCTGTCCTGATCGGTTGTCTGTTCCCGGCCAGGTGCTATGAGTATGAGCAAGCTTCAATTCTCGCGCTCCCGAAGCGTCACGTGTTCGAGGATATACATTACAGTTCTGCCGAGGCCAGACGAACAAACCGGGCCCGCAATTGATCCATTTACGACCGCGAAATTTCACGTGTTAAGGATCTATTACACATCCTGCCCAGGCAAGACAAACAAGCAGAAAAACAAGCTGGGAAGCTAACAACGCCATGGTTACTTGTTCCAGTATTCGGCCCGTAGAAATGGACGAGTTCACGAGTATGAAAGGCAATCTCGCTGGAACGTTGGGGTTTAAAGTAAACTCCAGCGGTGAAGTTTTTAACTCGAAGGAAAACCACTGCATCATCTGCAAAGAGCCGTTTTCATACAGTGGAAGCGTACGTTCACTTCAGTATCACCTACGAGCGAAGCACCATGTACGCCGCTGCAGCAAGGACCATCCGCCAAAACGCAGACAACAATCAACGCCTTCTCATCGAGGCCCCTTTCTCTGAAAAAAGAAGAAAGCATCGCCCAAGCCCTGACTTCTTGTCTTCCTGTCGGAGAGGGAGAATGTGAAAAAAACCTCTTTGTCTTCGGAGCTGGAGCAAAAATATGTGAGTTTGAATCGTTGAACTATATGTATCCTCAATTGTAAATGTCCTTTGCGCCGTGTAACAGAGAGTAAAATAAGTCTTCAAAGGCAAGACGAGTTGTTGCATTATTTTTAATATATTATTTATAAAAATCAACGCAACCGATTAATCGATTAATTAATCGATTAAAGGGTGGCGATTAATCCGGTAAAAAGTTTTAATCGACGCCCAGCCCTAATAACCACGAACATGCACGTGCTGGGCTGAGGAGATCGCACGCTGAGCTGAAGACTTGTTAACACCGGAATGGTGTACAGTCGCCTCCTCGATATACACAAAGCCTGGCAGTTCGACGACGAAGCAATAGAGCGTCCGGTCGCAGATTTGGAGCGTGACGATCTGGTACAACAGAGCATTTCTCAGGAACCTGGTCGTCCGCGCACAGCTTTTGCAGCGGCGGGGACCTGAAACATGGTTTTCAAACAACGGCGAACAAAGAAGTGGTAGCGCGAGGAACGTGAGGAGCGCGAGCGGACATTCCATCACTCGGGAGAAGTGTGTTTCGGCGTCTCGCCGCAGCAGGGCACCCGTCACGTGGCTCTCCTGGATGCTATAACCACAGCATGTGAGGGAGTGTGGGATAACCAGGGTTGGGCAGAAATACTCGAAAATGTATTTGGAAATACAAATACTGGGATACATTAAAATAGTAGCCAAAATACTGATACTAAAATACATCTGTAAAAATGTATCGCGATACGTATCGGAAATACATTTTAAATAGAGGCAAAAAGTATTTGGAAATACAAATACAGGAATACATTTTAGGGAGGGCAGAAATACAAATACAGAAATACTGATACTGCAATACATTTTTCACATTTGTTAGAGACGCCAACTGAGATGAAGCTTGAAGTGGAAGTTTTTGATCCCCAAATTACTTTCCCGTATACAGGCTTGGCACTTTGCCTTGAAGGTAGTGGTTTCAGGGGACGAGGAATCTTCAATGGGGTCAAAAAAAAAACGTTCCATCAAGGACTGATCGCCGTCCCTTCCCTGAAATCCTGTCTGCCTGACGAGGAATGCGAAAAGACTTCGACTTCTAAATAAATTATGTCACCCTGATTCCCATCAAAACATCCCCACGCCCCTCTCCGATAAGGATGTTTCTGCCAACATAAATCACATGACGTAACGGTGGAATGAACTGGTATTCTTTATCTGCAGGTGTGGCCTTGAACATGAAACTTTACCACGCTGCTGTTTGAAAGTACAATACGTACTTCCGTTGTAGGTTACATCGTTGAAGATCATGCATTTGGAATTTTCGAGAATAGTGGACCACCTGAAGCATCCTGGAACACGTGTCTCATTTTCTGTTACGGTTGAAAAAACTATACGATGGCATCCCTGTTGTGAACGTCCTTCCTGCAAACCCTCCGCCACCGACGCATGGATTGCAGTCATCAAGTTTCGCTTAGCCTCACCCAAACAGAGACCTCGTGAATTGCGACCTGATATTGCCGACACAGGTGCGAGCTCTCCGAGAAACAGCGCGCTCGAGACGAGTAGCAGGTGTACGAAGGCTAGGTCGGCACAGCGAGGCCACGTCTGGCCTCCTTCCTGGGTTTCGGATCCCCAGAGCAGTGGGTCACGTTCACGTCTTCTGATGACGTATCCTTGAGCCATGCAGTATTACGGGCGCAGCCGCAGACGCATTCGAAATACGGTGATTTGAATATGTGTGAAATTCACTGCGTGAGTCATCCTACTATTTCAAGTCAACCACCGCCAGGCTCGTGCTGCAACGGACTGGGTGTGACTCAGCTTTGCCGGCTGGGTATACTGCGCACGCTAAGGCAAGAGATATATTTATAAGCGGACATTGAATGCCAGCAAAAAATGACTCGAGAAATTCCTACCTAAGGACCTGCGGCTGAAGACGCTCTGACTCCAACCCTGGCACGCCACCTGGTTCGAGTCCCCGACTATGCAACACTTCTCAGAAGAGAGAGGAGGACGCATAGAAAAATAGTTTGGAGAATCGGAAGGAACCTTGGTCAGCATAGAAACAATGCCCCAGCATCTCTCAACCTTGATGCCCTAAGAAATAAAAACAAAATGCGTTCGGACTTTTTTTTTTTTTTTTTTTTTTGGGGGGGGGGGAGTATTTCTTAAGAAATGTAACGAAATACATTTGATCCTGATTGTATCGCGATACAAACAAACATTCCAAAATGTATTTCGATACAGGAATACAGATACTGGTGAAAAAAATGTATCGCGATACAGAAATACAGATACAAAATGTATTTCTAAGATACTATCGCGATACATTTGTATCGCGATACTGCCCAACCCTGGGGATAACCGGGAGGGAAGGAACGTAGTAATAGTTCATGCGGGGCTGAATGATTTGCTCAAGGGTAGGAGCCAGAAAGAACCTCGGAAAGCAGCTAAACGTGGGAATGCGTAAGCTGAGGGACGTGTCTGAGAATGTGCACGTGGTTGTGTGCACCATTCTAGAAGTTCGGGGGCAGTCCGGGGTTGCGGACAGGAGGGTTGTCGAAGCCAACAGAGTAATTAAGGGTATGAGTCGACAGCTTCGGTACGACGTAATGGAAGTAAACAGGGAAGTGTACGAGGCTGGCTCTCGCCCTTTTGCAGATGGCATTCACTACAGTGAGGCCACGGGTTACAGGGTGGGGAATAGGATGGGCCGCACGGTGACTGCTTTTTTGGGGGGACCGGGGGCCCTGGGGGCACTGAAGTAACTGAAAACCCAACAAAGTCAGGAGAGGCACACAGGGTTAAAAAGAGGAGAAAACGTAAGAACAGGTATAAACAAGCAACGCAGTCAGACATTGGATATATTAACATGCAGGGTGGTAGAAATAGGTTAAAATGGGAAGAGGTAGAGGAGCAACTAAGAAAGGAGAATTTAGTGGTGTATGGGTCTGTGGAAACACATCTCAGAGACAAGGAGCAGCCGCCTTGCAACCCTGACTATGTGTGGGAAGAATGCAACAGAATGGAGGGAACGAGGAAGGGAGGTGGAATTGGAGCATTTATTAAGAAGAGCATGAACTTTCAAAGGATCAGAAAGGAGTGCGCCGAACATTTGTGGCTGAAAGGAAAAGTCGCTGGGGAATCAACAGTCTTGGAGTTGTTTACTTATGGACAGGGACAGCTGCTAAAGAGGAAAGCAGAAAAATGATTGATTGCATATCAAGAGAAATTAGTGAGCTAGGGGAAGGCTCTGAAATAATTATTATGGGAGACATGAATGCCCATATCGAGGGTCTGGATGGGTATACTGGACTGAACCGGAAGCATATTACTAGAACTGGTAGAAAAGTATGACTTAGTTTTATGTATTACCAGTCAGGAGTTTGACGGGCGTATAACGTGGGAAACTGGCAATCTACATTTAACTATAGATTACGTACTCACGTTACACAAAATACATGGTAAGTTACAAGTAATGAAAATAGATGAAGAAGGTTCCAGAAGTCTTGGTAGTGATCACAAACGTATTAAGCTGAATTTTGCCAGAGAAGTAAATGCTGAAACTAGACAGCATAATTCAAAGCACACTTTCTGAAGCGACAAAGAGTTGGAAATAGTTGCTGAAAGAATAGGGGAAGCAGTTTTAGGGCAACGGTATACAGATTGGACCTATGAGAGCCTAACCAGGCTTCTTGTTCTGGAACTAGACAAAGTTCAGAGTAAACGAAAGGGGAAGCAAGGACATAGACCAAAAAGCTGGTGGGACAAAGAAGTGAAGCAAGCGATACAAAAACGTCAGGAAGCCTCTCGAGAACACAGGCATTCCAAGCGTAGTGGGGAGTCAGAAACGGAAGTAAAAAGAAGATGGGACACTTTTATAACATGTCGCCGAAAGGCATCCAGTTTGATCAATGCGAAAATTCAAAGAAAGGGTGAAAAATGGATCAATAATGTAAGCAAGAAAGATAGAAACGCAGCCAAGAAGTTTTGGGAGCACTTGAACTCACTCGGTAGAAACGACGCAAGCTAGACAGAGGTTCATACTCTCGCATCAGGGAGATCAATTAGAGGAAGATGATGCGATACGATATATAGGAGCAGTGATGGAGGAGAAATTTCGGGAACGGGTACATGTGGAAGATAGGAGAACCGAAGGAAGTAGCAGTCCAGCTTGTGACATCGCGGATTTTGGACTAAGAGAATGGGAAAGAGAGTGGCACGTCGACAGGCACAGATGGTATCCCAATCAAGTTGGTGAAGAATTTGGGTCCTAAATATAAGGCAAAACTAAGGGAGGTAGTGAGCACTATGATAACAAAAGGAAATATTCCAGATAAATGGGGGCTTAGTAGGATGAGTATGATATATAAGGAAAAGGGAGATAAGTCTGATATTAGGAATTATCGTCTCATAACCGTGACACCAGTTATTTACATGTTGGTAATGCAGATTATAAAGAACAGACAGGATGAATGGGTAGATTGCGAGGGCATACTGGGCGAGTTACAGAACGGGTTTCGGAAACAAAGAAGGTTGGAGGATAATATATTTTCTCGAACATAGTGTATATAAAGAGCGCAAAAAGAAAACAGACAGCTCTGGCTGGCATTTCTGGATATCAGGGGTGCCTATGACAATGTGAACCAAAGGAATCTGTGAGACATAGTGGAGAGCTTAAACCTAGATGAAGGACTAACAGCAATATTAAGGAACATTTACAAAGATAATAAGGTGATTATAACATGGGAAGGAAAGGCAACGGGGAAAATAGAGATAGGACGAGGCCTTAGGCAGGGTGCCCATTATCGCCTTTGCTGTTGATGTTGTATCTGAGAGGATTGGAGGATAGACTAGAGAAGAGTGGGCTTGGATTTGACCTTTCGTACAGTAAGCTAGGCAGTCATGATTTTTAACAATGATGAAGTTGAGAGGCTGAAGATACAGAATATTACAGTTGAGAGAGCTAGTAAATACAAGTATCTAGGAGTATGGATATGTGATGGTGCAGAATATCTCAGTGAGCATGAAAAGTATATAATAGGTAAGAGCAACAGAAATGCAGCTGTAATGCAAAATAAAGCACTTTGGAATTACAACAGGTATGAGGTGATAAGAGAGATTTGGAAAGGGGTCATGGTGCCTGGCTTGACTTTTGGAAACGCGGTGCTATTCATGAAATCCGAAGTGCATGCAAGACTAGAAATAAAACAGCGCGAAGTAGGTAGGCTGACTTTGGGGGCACATTGCAAAACGCCAAACCAGGGAGTACAAGGAGACATGGAATGGGCGTCATTTGAGGGCAGGGAAGCTGTGAGCAAGATGGAATTTGAGGATCGGCTGAGGCAAATGGATGGGGAGCAATGGACACGAAAGGTTTTAAGCTATTTATACATGAGGAGTATAGACACAAAGTGCAGACAGCTCACTAGGAAATTAAGAGGAAAGTTTTTAGGCTATAGTGCGGTTACGGAAGAGCAGGTCTCAGTTAAGAAGAAAGTTAAGGCCACAGAAACAGATCGGTGGCTAGAGGGAATGCATACAAAGACGGCTCTGGAAAGCTATAGATTAAACAAAACAGTTGTTGCCAAAGAAAGCATTTATGACAATTCTAGGGGAAGCTCATTGTTGTTTGAGGCAAGGACAGGTGTTTTGCGATCCAGAACATACAGAGCGAAGTACCAGGAAATGGATACAGTGTGCGCTGCTTGTGGAAAGGAGGACGAGACGCTGAGCACTTGATACTCTACTGTAAAGGGCTTCACCCTATGCCTACCGAAGACAACATAGATTTAATAAAGTCATTGGGTTTTAGAGACAGCGAAGGAAAAGTGGATTTCAAGACATTAGAGATTACCAAGCAAAGATTAAGTGAATGGTGGCAGAAAGCGGGAGAAAACTAGGTATTTTCTTATTAACTGATGGCAAGGGGGTTTTATAACCTCACTTTCTTTTCAGTGCGGAGTGAATATAGTTTCACATTTAAATATTCTAAGCTTAAACGGTAAGACAAAATGGCTAGGTGGCGTAAGCTACCGCCCGATCCAAAGGGCTCAGCCGGATTCATCCATCCATCCATCCATCCTTTCATCTGTTTTCGGCCGCGCTACCTTTTCAATTTCGGCGGCCGCTTCTCGTGGCGATCTGCCAGGCTTTGTCAGTAGACAGAAGGCTATGGGTGTACAGTCCCCGAAAGGATGAGAACGGCAGGGCGGCCCTTCTGCGCACCAGTCTCCGGCGCGAGCTTCCTATCTTCAATAGCGCTTCGGCCGCCAGCGTGCACGCACATTTAAGGTACGACTTAAGACATCGAGAGCGTGCGGGAAGCCGGGACTTCGAAAGAGATGCCCCCTGGCGCTATTATGCCCTCAGTGCCTATATTCGTCCTTTAATCCGGGCTTACTCCAGTCCGCATTGACGCATACGAGGAACGAAGCTCTTTTCACTAACGTCGGAGAGCAGGAAGTCTAAACTACTAACCGATCTCGATACGCGTGCCCCTTCACCTCACGCAGAGAGCCGTACACAAACACAGCGCGCCAAAGATTAAGGTAATTCGAAGCATACGCAAGGTGCACGGTCACACACACGCACACTTACACAGGTCCTACGCGTACGTGCCACGCGTGGGCAGTTGGATCCAGAGAGGCTTTGAAATCGACGAGGTAATTTTCCACCGGACAACGAGAGCTTACAAGACGGGATTCCGGAGTTGAGGCCGAGGCAAACTTTGGAACTTCGCAGTCCGCATTATTAAGGAATCTCGAACAGACGAGAAATAATGAGCTGCGGATCATCTTGCCAAAGTGCACACTTCCGTGTTTCTCCTCCAGCGCTTAATCCTCAGTGCTACTGTAGAAGACTCGCGTATGCACAGTTCGTACCGGAGTTCCTATAGTACCCTATCGGAATGTTTCAAAAACGGTTCTCCTAAAACTCTCTAATTCTGTCGTCGTATCCGCAGCGACCACCGTGTCCTTTGTATTATGTACCGTGCTGTGTGACTGCGACTTGATGGACAGGTGATTGTGGTATCCTATAAGGTTCTGCACTATGGCGATCTGAAAAAAATTGTCAAATAAATAATGTAGAACTAAAAAAAGTAAGATGGAAGAGAGCAGAAATATTGGAAGACTCATTGTGTACCGGATCGTTCGCTTCATCATTCTACAGTGTACATATTAAATCGCAATTACCAATCAAGCAAAAACATTTTTTTTTCTCTTTTCATTTTGTTTAGTTTTTTTTTTTTAATCTTTCCTGTGGTCTATAATTGTAAACACAAAACCGGGCTACAAAATTTAGATCACAGCTGTTTCCATTAATCCGCTATTTACAAAAAAATATATTAAGGGGGATGCCATTGTTAGTGACACCTCACGAAACGTAGGAGATGGCTTATCGTGTTCGCGCTCCTCGCTCGATGATTCGTTCTTCGGCATTCTCCTCGGTCAATGCCGCAATTTGATTTGCTGCGGAGCAATAATGAGACGCTCGGGATTCGCCACGCTCCGATTTTTTTTAACTGTCACTGCCTATACCGCGAGCGAGTGTTCCAAAATACGTCTTTGGCGCGTCGGCACGCTGGCAGGAGCGGCCAATCAAAGGGCAACATAGGTGACGCGCAGGAAACGCGCGATGACGAGGCAGCCAAGTGCGTATACCGTCATTTTTCGAGGTCGGGGGAATACAAAAGCACGTGGGCCTGTTTGGGGGGCAATCGAACGCATGACGTGCGCAAGGAGCAGACGTACTTGCACGTCGTAGAGTCGCAGTAATTGTTTATGCCAGTAAAGAAAACAACAAATGTTCGATGTCCAGGCAAAGTGTAATGCGTGCCAATTTTTTTTCCGCTATAAAACGCAAACCTGCCAGGTGTAGCTTTTCGTCCCTAGAATATGAATAAAGGTTCACTGTGGCTGCAGCGATTCAGGTCCAAACTCCAGACACGCGGTGCATTCGACCAACATTCACCCTTTTTCAGCACCGTCACCATGCTGGTCCTGGCAATTAAAAACACGCAGCAAGATCGTGGCCTCGAAAGGCAGCTCGCGATTGCCCTTCGGAAGATAGTTTGCTCGAAATCCTCGAATTTTCAAATTCGTAGCTAAGCAATAAAATAAAACTATATATATATATATATATATATATATATATATATATATATATATATATATATATATATATATATGGGTGTTTTCATCTCAAATCGTGCAGGCAAAAAAGGTCGATTTTTTTAATTTCGCTGAAAAAAATATATGTTATGGCGTCGTCTCTAGAAACGCAGTAGCCACAAACCGCAAGTTCGTTGGATTTTTGGTTCTCGACTTACGAATTTTAAAAGAGGCCGCGGCGGAAAACAGTGTTCTTCAGATCCGTCATGGGTTGGATGTTTCGCTCGATCTCCCGCCGTGGATTTTCAGTACACATTGTATTAAATTTTTTCAAGCACTCTGTGAGCACAGGTAAATGGCTCTAATACCATTAAAATAATTTTAGGCGTTTTCCGTTTTTTCTGTAAAAATATCAAAAACGCCCCCTCAGTTAATTGTTGAGGAAATTTGACGAATTAAATACTGACGATCTAGTTGGGTTACATTGATACTTTTTATGTCTATGGAGAGCCCAAAACACGCTCTTTATAGATATTATAAAATCATTCAGCTGTATAAAATTCCATCTGCGGTACGTTTACGTTAATGTCATGCGAAAACCAAAAAGTGATAATTTTCAAATCGACTTTCTTAAAAAACTCATTTTTTATTTTTTTTCGTTAAAATGTAGATATGATAGTTGTCTACTCGAAAAGCAAGTCGAGAAAGTGTGTAGTTTTTTTAATGTTCTATATTTAAGCCTCAATATCAGAAAAAGACGTCTCCGTTTTGCAAGACCTAAGTCAGGCATAGCGACCCTGTGCGTTTCTATGAATTGTGAAAAAGTTTTCTTGAATTTTTGTCTGCGTTTTGTAATCAATAATAAACGCATTTTGTGGTGTTGAATAGTTATTTATGTTTTTATCAGAGTGGAAAACCACGAGAAACATATCTAATCAAATCAGTAGGCCGAGTAGACCTTCAATATCGAAGAGGCACAGACGTTGTATTGTTTGGATTTATAAAACTTTCGATATAAACTAGCACGATTAGCTATTAGCTGTCATATTACTAAGACATAGAAAGTCACCACATCATCGATATATTATATACAATTCTTTCCGAAACTAAACGCTAGGGTTTGTTCAACGCACATCGCACAGATCACCAGGGAATTGCCTTTCACTTCCGTAATACACAAAAGTAAAGACACAGAAACGGTCCGAAACACAAGGAGAGTTTGTCACGGAGAGGGGAAGGGAATAAAAATCAATAATTAAGAATAATATTGTCCCAACTCCGATCTTAACGAGAATAGCGTTAAAAAGATAAAAGATTTAGGTTCGAGTGGTGCCAAGGCGATAGGTCCACGCCTGGTGGAGAGTCAGATAAAAAAGTCGACGACACGTAAAGGTAAAATAAAATTAAAAATTTAATCAAGACGGAAAAACTTAGCCGCACACGGCAAGAACAAAAACCAACTCCTCCGGGCATTCCCTAAACGGGACGCAACCAAATGCTTGCGAACACGCTCTCTACAGCACCGTCAGGCCGCTACGCCATGACGAAATAAACCCAACAACTAAACAATGCTAACAAACAGTTAGTAAGAAAACATTAAAAAAAAAAAAAAAACGTTCAGCAGAACCGCAACCGAGGAACAAAGTTCAGTGTAACAAAGAAACACACACGAAATAATAAAAAAAAGTCTTAACTGACCGACGCTGAGTCCAGTCCCACGACACTGAAGCCTGGCAGGATGACGGCGTCCAGATGATGCTCGAATCTATTCTTCACTTTGTTCCGCACAGCCACGACGGCTGTGCGGAACAGTGGCCGTGCGGAACAAAGTGAAGAATAGATTCGAGCAGCGATGCGCGAGAAGGTAACCGAGACGTAACATGCCTCGAGCTTCATATCGGAAGAGAAGCTTTCGAGGTAGTTACTGCAGTTACTCAAACTTTCTCTTTCCCCTTCCCTTTTTCAAAAGAACACATCAGCCGGCGCTAACCTTTCATCTCGGGAGAAGACCACTCTTCACAAACGGTAGTTGACAAGGAGGCTGACTTCGACCCAACTAGTCTCCGGGCAGAATAAACACAAATATATTTACCAACACGCTCGTTTTTAATGTTAGTCTCCGGGCTTTGCTGTTTCTAAAAGAGATAACATTTCGGTGCTATCGGATCCCTGCGGAGAGAGATAGAGCACGGCCGTTTCAAGGATAGGGTGCTCGAAGTTTGGGCAAATACGCGGTATCGTTTCACGCGTGTACAGATGGCTGGTTTCAAAATTTCCCCACATCCCTAACGGAACCGGCCCATCTTCGTGTGTGCTGTCTGCGGGATTTTTGTCCTGCGCCGCCGGTTTTAGCGCGCTCGCGGCGTTGCTTTGGCCGGCAGAACTGTAGTTGACCGTCAATATTGTAAGGCCGTGGTGTCCTCATCCTCCCAGGCAACACTTCCTTTGCTTTCGACTGACTGACTCCTCCAGGGTGGCCGTCACTGTTCGCCGCGTCAACGACACATTCGTACCATTTCACTCCTCGTGACACAGGGTGCGCTGCTCGCTTTACTGTCAAGGGCCGTCCTATCTTCATATAGGCCAATGAAGGCCCCGAATCAATACGACGTCTGCCGATTTCTACACATTAAAAATTTACGACGCCTGCTGGTCTGTTAAGAAGTGTTGCTTTCTCTTTTGAACTCCTCCAATATAGCTTGCCGCCGATAATAAAATTTAAATGATCAATACATATAACAGGGTGGAAATACTGTATTTAATTTTCATGTGGGAACGTTGAAAAAAGGCAAAAAATATTTCCAAATTTGTAAAGACGCGCAATTCGCAAGTCCGTTTCGAGCCTTAAAAACACGTTCTTGTACGATATTTATGATTAAATATAGGACATAGAAACAAAATAAACACTTTCTCCACTTGCTTTTCGAGTAAACAACTATCATATCTACATCTTAACGAAAAATAAAAAAAAAATAAAACATGGGTTTTTTGAGAAAATAATTTAAAAATTGGCACTTTTTGGTTTTCGCATAACATTAACGTAAACGTACCGCAAATGCAATTTTATACAGCTAAATGATTTTATAATATCTATAAAGAGCGTGTTTTGGGCTCTCCATAGACATAAAAAGTATCGACATAACCCAAGTAGATCGCCAGTATTTAATTGTCAAAGTTCGTCAACAATTAACCGAGGGGGCGTTTTTGACATTTTTACAGAAAAAAAGAAAAACGCCTAAAATTATTTTATGGTATTAGAGCCATTTACCTGTGCTCACAGAGTGCTTGAAAAAGTTAATATAATGTGTACTGAAAAAAACATCCAACTCATGACGGATCTGAAAAACACTGTTTTCCGCCGCGGCCTCTTTTAAAATTCGTAAGTCGAGAACCAAAAATCCGACGAACTTGCGGTTTGTGGCTATTGCGTTTTTAGAGACGCCATAACATATATTTTTTCCAGCGAAATTAAAAATTCGACCTTTTTTGCCTGCACGATTTGAGATGAAAAGACCCATATATACGTATATACTATATACCTATATATACCTATTATATATAGGGTGTTCCAGAGAACGCAGGCCAAATCGCTCCTGCGAAAACTACTTATCGCAACGCAAAAAGGCTTGTGGCGTTTTGGTCCTGGACCAGGGGCCCATTTAGGAAAATTATAAAAGTCCGGGATAATTAGGTTATTAATTATTTTTGCGTAATTACCTTTTTTAATATTGTGTTTAAGGGCATGGTTTAAATTAGAAAATTGTTCAGCATCATCGAAAAACCCTAAATCAACAAATTGTAGAACGATAGAGGGCACGCAAAGCATTTTACGGCTTTCTGAAAAACCGCACCAAATCGACGGGTTTTTAAGTTTCGGTTTGCTATCGGAGCGCATCTCAGCCTCGGCGGCACCGCGCCCCGTGGAGAGATAGTGCAGCCAACCTCTTCTGCGCTGTCATCGCGCGACGCAGCAGAGGTTGGCTGCACTATCTCTCCACGGGGCGCGGTGCCGCCGGGGCTGAGATGCGCTCCGATAGCAAACTGAAACTTAAAAACCCGTCCATTTTGTGCGGTTTTTCAGAAAACCGTAAAATACATCGCGTGCCTTCTATCGTTCTGCAATTTGTTGATTTAGGGTTTTTCGATGATGCTGAGCAATTTTCTAATTTAAACCATGCCCCTAAAAACACAATATTAAAAAAGTTAATTACGCAAAAATAATTAACGACTTAATTATCCCGGAATTTAATCATCATCCTAAATGGGCCCTTGGCCCAGGACCAAACGCCACAAGCCTTGTTTCGCTGCGATGAGCAGTTTTCGCAGGAGCGATTTGGCCTGCGTTCGCTGAAACACCCTATATATATATATTTTGTTTTATTATTATTATTTTTTTTTTTGCGCGGCGTTGCAAGATTTGAGCGTACCTTACGAGATTTTTGTCGGTCGGCAAAGCGGAGGGCGGTTGCTTGCCATACTGTGGGTTTAGGCGCGTAAACGTGTACAGTTTTCTCCAGACAATAAAGGCGGGAATAAACCCTTATAAGAGAACGTCTACGGGCGCACTGTTTGGAACATTCGTTTTATTGCGGGTACACTTTATTTATCACCAAGGTCGCTTCATTGTACACGCTCACCTGACATTGATTTCGCACTCGTAAATTAACGCCTGTGATTTTTTTAGCACATGAGCGTTATTCTAGAGACGAGTGCACTCAGTGCAGTTACCAACTGTATGAGCACCTTCTTTTGTTTATAGAAACACATATTGAAGTAAAAGGGTACTTAAATTACGTTGACAGTGGCGGTTGGTGTAGACATGTCACATAAACGAGCTGCGGTCACCCCAACAACTCGCAGGCAGAACAATCGACCCCTTGATCTGGTGCACATTAAACTCCGCCATTGTTCATCACAGCCACTCGCTGGGGCTCGCAATGCACGCGGCGCGTGCTGTTCTCCGGACATTACCAGCGTTATGCTCTTAAGGCTCTGTTATATTCCGACGTTGAGCGTAGCAAACGTAACGTTGCGCAGAACGTGGGCCTTTCATTGGCTGGCGAGGAGGAACTCGATATCTACGACCAATCAGAAGCGGTGTCCGCTGCGCTACGCCACGTGTGCTACGTTCGACGTCGGTGTATAACGGAACCTTTACCGTCACCCCAGCGATTGATTATGCCCGTGTCCCACTAAAGCGACAGACAGAAACAAACGACAGCGACAAGCCTCAAACCAGAGTCTTTCGCGATTTGAGAGGCTTTGTAGAATAAAGGAGGCTATGCTCAAACACGAGCATCATGCACGCGACGGTATCTTTGGCAGACTTGCAATCGCTCGTGCTTACTTCACGAGCACCGAACGACTAAACGACTGCCAAAGGTACCATCGCGAGCATGCTGCATGGGTTTGAGACTTGTCGCTGTCTTTTGTTTTTGTCTGTCGCTCTAGTGAGACACTGGCATAACCGACCCACCAATCCGCGTGGTTCACGCTGTACTTGTGCTCAATTTGTGAACTGTATTTGGTTGACATAGTCGTTAATAAGATGATGACAGATGATTAACGTGCAACTGATTACCGCTACTACGTCAGAAACGCGACCCAGAAGTCAGTAAGCTCCTGGACGGAAAGACAAAAAGATTCAATTTGTACCCACCCTTCAAATTACGCTGTGGCAAAAAACAAATCCTGTTTCAGTTTGTACAATGTACAATATTAAAATTAAATATCGCTTCATGTTCTTTTTTATTAAGAAATATTTACTCTCTACGAACACACACCAAATTATGGTATGGCTTAAAATGCGTTTTCTTTTTTTTTCTTTTTATGCCGAGAAGTGACACTTGAAGACTGCCGTCGTGACCACGATACAAAGGATTCAATCCGGAAACAAACGGCAGCGTTGACAGCGTCGCGCAGCTTCACGCTATTTAATAGACAATGTAATCTTGACTCGGTCACACACTTTCTTCTGCTCCACTAATAATATATAAAGAAATACACAATTCTAATAGTTTGAATTCACGAAAGAAACAAATTCTATATGGTACTGCTCATCTCTTCAGTCATTATTACCAACAAGGTCTCCTTTTTAGAAAGAACGAACTACATAGACACTGAAATATTCAACATATTGAAACGTCGCCTAACCCGAGACGTCTCTAATCGGATCGACTTCGCAATGGAAATGCCCACGCCTCCGCCAAATCCGCCAAAAGCGGATCGCTGTCAGTGCCAGATAGCCTGGGAATGTCAGGCACAGCGTTGATATTACGTCCTTGGAGCAGAAAGAAGAAACCAAACGAGGAAATGTGCTCAAGGTGATTACGAACCATTCTTAGAACGCCTTCGTCTTGGGCTCGTTCCTTTGTGGAGAACATCGCTCCAGATATGCCTTAATCTTTCTTTGCGGCACCGATATTAAATGGGTGTTGTGCAGCGAGTATTTTATTTTCAGTAAGTACTGCCCAGAATCATTTCTTGGTGTTTGTACCCCTACAAAACACGCTTTAGTTTTTTTTTTTTTTCGCACACAATAACTCTCGCAAATTAGAATAGAGGAAAAACAAGCAGCGTTCTACCCCTCAACTCGCAGCCAGAACAAACGGCCATGTAATCTGGAGCCAAGTATATGCCGCCAATGTTCGTCAGAGCCACGCTCTGGGATTGACACGGCAGAGGGCACGCGTTGAGTTCCAGGCATAGTTGAGTTTCGGAAATTCCCGCGATTGCGGCGATTGAACACGAGTCACTACCAAAATACTAATCGAGACGTCAATTGTCAAGAACGTAAGCCGTGTGTTTACGCAGTGCTCATGCCCAACTTATTAGCTCCATTTGACTATCGTCACTATGGGGCGTTCTCAGTAAATACGCGGATAGCGTGAAACCCTTGATTACGTCAGCAAATTTTGCTAAGGAGAGGCTAAACGAAATAGACGAAGAACACATTTAAGACTACTTACGTGTAGGAAGCATTCCTACACGCAGCGGATTCCTACAAGCAGCGCGAAACGTCTTCCTTTTTCACACGGCGCTCTTGTGATGACATCACGCTCTCCCATTGCGCAGGCGCGGCGCTCGCGCCGGCTCCACGGCTTCCGCGACGATGCATCTGCGTTGCTGTGCTTTTCTTTGTGCTTTATTTCTGAGGCGCGTTTGCTTTGACCTTGAGCGCTCTGCCGGCTTCCGTGATGAAGCATCTGCGTTGCAGTGCGTTTGGCAGATGGGGCTTTCGGGGCTTTTTCGCTCAGCCAATGGGAACTTGGGTGCCGTTTTTTGCTGCTACAGACAGCGCCGGCTTCGCTCCATGGGACAGTTAATACTTACGCATTAAAAAGTCAACTTTTATCCAGGACTTTACACCGCAACAAAGAAGCTTCTTAGTCAATAGCATTGCCTCAGAGTATATGCTTTCCTCCCATTTATGCCAGTAGACTTGTGTAAAATGAGAATCAGTCCAACCTAACATCGTTGCACGGCCCGTAAGAAAGAGGCGGTAACGTGGCAATGCGTGGGCATAGCATTCAGATAGATTTTTTTAGCTGAAATTAAACGTAATATTATAGTGTAAAAAAATGTCATCTATGCATCGCTTTTTTTTTTTATTGCGTTATTGCAATGATGTCTCTATACGCTTGAAGGCGAGTAAGGCAGACGCACGGAGCTTGTTCATTATGGTGTTCAAATTCTTGTAAGCTATATTATTACAATCTGAGGTTGTCAAAGTACTCGTAATAGCAATAGTGCCGGGATTACGATGGTTAGGAGATACGTTGCGGTGTTCCCGTGTTATGTTATAGCTGAGCTGTATAGCGCTGTCCACACCATACTATTTATACTCTATCCTACTCCGTTTACAGGCTCCCCCATGCACAGAACCTCAACGTTGACGTTGCTTTCATTGATTTCCAGACAAAAGAACAAAAAGTGCCTCAAAGAGAGGGACACAGAACAGGATGACACCGAGCTCTACTTACAAATGGATTGTTGATTGATAACCATTTATTAACTGTTCACGTCATCGGGTTCCCGTCACAGGAAGAACTTCTTATCAGGTAGGTGCAGTGACGGTGCACTCAGGTAATCTGTCTCCCCGCTCGTCTTTATATTATATGCTGCGATAATTTCCCTCTAAGTTTTAGTCGTAAGTTTCCCGAGTTTTTTTTTTTTTTTTAGACGTTTTGAGGGCACCTTGACGTGTTCATCCAGCTCAAGGAAGACATCTTCGATCACATCTCGAACACCACCACGCAAGCGGTCGTTGCCCTGGACGTCAAGGGAGCCTTCGACAACGTGAGCCACTCGTTGATCCTTCACAACCTGTCCTCGACCAACTGTGGACAGCGAACCTACCAATACGTCCGAGGCTTCCTCTCCCACCGCACAGCCACCATCGCGTCAAACCCATCCGCACGGACGTTCTTGAGGTCCCGGGTAAGTGCACCCCACAAGGCTCCGTGCTGCCCCCGACCCTCTTTAATCTAGCGATGTATAAGCTCTCGGCACATCTAGAATGAATTCGACACATCAAGCACTCCCTGTATGCGGATGGCTTAACCATATGGATGACCTCGGGCTCGGACGGGGACAAGCAGGCCTCGCTGCAGGAAGCCATCGATTCAGTTCAACAATACCTCAAGGCAGGCAACCTCAAGTGTGCCCCCGAACAATTGCAACTCCTACTCGGACATACAACTTCACTTCGAGAACGGAGAACTTGTCCCCGTGGTAGAGCGCACCCTCGTACTGGGTCTTCACCTCCAGCACGAAGGAGGAGCGACCCACACAGTGCACCTTCTACAACAATCCACGACCCAGATCATGAGTATGACGGGAAGAATTAGAAATCGCGAGCATGGTCTTAAGGAAGCAGACCTCGTCCGTTTGACCCAAGCCCTTATCGTCCGCCGAATCAAGTATGCAGCAGCATACCTAAACCTGATGAAATGGGACGAGGAGAGACTGGATGCCATCATCTGTAAAGCACTCAGGATCGCTCTCTGACTTCACCCTTTACACATCCACCGAGAAGTTACTCAACACGGGGCTATACGACACATACCGCGAATTGGCCGAAGCCCAACTTCGAAACCAAACAGAGAGACTCGCGAGCACACCAACGGGTCTGCACGTACTACACTCTCTCGGAATTCATGAGAGACCGTACAGCTGCCCGTAGAAATCCACTAGCTAATACAGACAACCCCGATTCCACGTAACATGAACCCCACGCTCCACACGGGACGGCGTGCGGTCAGAGCGAAAGCACTTCAACGCGTTTATGGCAAAAATAGAAAGGACATCAGAAACACATACACAGATGCAGCGATGTACCCCGACTGGCCGATGGCAGCCGTCAATATCACTGGACAAGACAAGAAGGCCCTCACTACGGCAACAGTGCGCACAAGAATCCCAGCAGTCGCGGAAGAGGTGGCCATAGCCCTAACAATAGTAACGAACGGCCCTCAGCACATCACCATTCTTACTGACTCCCAAACGGTCATTCGACGTTTCAGAGCTGGTCCCATTTCCCATCAAGCCTTTCACGCTCTCCAAACGAAAGGCCCTCCCTCCCAAGGTGGCTCTGGTCTCAACCTCAGGTCACGAATCCGTCGAAGGTAACCGGCACGCTCACGCCGTCGCCCGAACTTGCACCATCCGGGCACCCGAAGCGGACACGGGTCAATCCACCGAAGATTCCTCGCCTCTCGCAGTCCTCTTTCCCGAAGTCCTGGCGTTTCAACGCGGCCAATGTTTCAAGTATCCACTACCTCATCACTCTCTAACCCGCGAGGAGGCCGCGACCTGGCGTCAGTTACAGATGACAACCTTCAACCATTTGGCCCTCCTGCATAGATTCTACCCCATGGATATCCAGACACTTGTCCACACTGCGGCGAGTACCCATCCCTTTATCATGTCACTTGGGCGTGTCTCTCCAACCCCTCGCTCCCCCTTCCCCCTTCCTACGAGACCTGAGGAGCTGCGCTGGCCAGTCCCTCCCCCGACGACCAGCAAATGCTGGTACAAGGGTCGAAGGCTGCGGCAAAGAGAACTGGAGCCCTAAACAAAGGGCCCCACCTAGACCACAAATCTCTTTTGCAATCAATAAAAGTTTTCTCCTCCTCCTCAACCGGCTAATATTCTCCATGTTTGTCCGTGGAAACCGATTTGCTTACTTGACGGTCGTTTTAGCGCAACCTAAGCTAGTAAAATTCAAAACCAATAACATTTCACATTAATCATCCGAGAAACGCGGAACTTTTTCTCGATGCCCTAAAAACCGTGATAGCACGTAGTGCCGTTTGCTAAAACTAATCTGACACCGAATATGGGTGAGTGCGTTTTCAAGCCCGGCTTGCTGGTCTGGCCGTTAAACGAAACGGTCGCCCGGTTCCTTATTCTCGTTGCAGCAGCTACGCTTGTGAAAGTCAATGGGACGAGCAATTGGTTAGGTGAGCAACGCCTCTTCTCTCTCGTCGGGCGTGGTCCGAACTGCAGTGCGGCGACAACGGTCACGCGACGACGTGCGGTCTCTGACGTAACAAGTGTACGGGACGCCGACTGCAGCGAGATCATCTCGACGGGAACAATGCATAGCTACGAGGCGGTCATTGGTATACCGCCAGAGTCTGCGCCGGTAGGCTTTGTTCTCACCGTTGCGTGTCTGCGTGAGGACGTTTGAGCGCGAACCGAATGGCGGTTACAAATGTTCGAAGCCTTCTTCATTGCGGCACGGCTGAGGAGACAACAAAATGAAACCTAGAAGGAAAGGCTCTACGCACGACGTCGTCGTTAGTGCTAAATCCCCTAGATACGAGGCGACAAAGTTAAAATAATATTCAGTTGGGAAGTTAAGCCGAGGTTTGCCTGGCCGAAATATTTTTTAAGACGCTAGATTTACTCGTTGCCTATTTTACCCAGCCATTGTTCATGGCACATGTAGACGGAATAAAAGTTGATTCAATTCGCTTTGAGAAGTCACGTGCGCAGTAAAGTAAGTTGAAAAAAAAAAACAAGTTCCATTCAAACCAAAAATTCAAAACACTGGTGGGAAACCCGCGTGTCTTCTTCTGAAGAGGCACCGCCGCGTAAATGTCTACAAAATTTATATACTTACATATAAAATTGTAAAATCACAACAAGTATCAAACGGGGTTGTAATATTATGAGAAATCAGCCTACAAACTATCAAATATAGTTTACGTTACTTTTGAACTACAGTTGAATAAATTGTGAATATTGTATTTTATTCGATAATCATAAGGAGAAGAAAAATAGTTCTGGGAGATATTTCAGGAGCTTCAGAATCTTTGATGTATTATACTTCGTATGTGAACTTGGGTAAAAGCTACGTGTAACTGGGTGCGCATATTAATGTTCATAGTACATGATTGTCTCATATTTCGCGGCAACCCAAAAAACGAAACAAAAAAAAAAAAAGCGCTGGAGCATTTTGAATGAGCTTTCACTCCCAACTAAAAATATATATATATATCTCGAAAAATATGACCGGTAGCTCCAAAGACACAAAATACGGGAAATTTATGCACTGCTGTTTGCTGCAGACCATCGTGTCGGTGATTTACGCTCAATTTTACTGCCATTTTGTCTTCCAAAGAAGTGAGAGAAAATTGAGCCATCAAAAGAAAAGCCAAAAGAAGACATTAAGGGCCCCAATATATGTAAGGAGACATTTAATATCAATTCAAGAAAGGAAGGTTCAATTAGCCTTCAATGTGCCTCTAAAGAATTCACTAATTAATATTTAAAAAAAAAAGCGCTTGGCTTTACTCTTAGTAACGTCATGGTCAATTTGGGGCATCCATCAACCCTGAACACCATATCTGTCTGTTTGCGCTTATGGTCACCGTAATATTTCGATAGCACAAGTCTGTATGCAGCCCACAAAAGGCATTCTACAACAGTATTTCACTATATAAAAGAGGTCTCGCTTGCGTAAATGGAATCGTCCCTTGTAACCGATTTGGGGAGATTCTGGCATCAACCAAATATAGAGAGCAAAAAAAAAGTGTAATTATCGCTTGAACAAAATATCGAAACGTGACATTCTCTTTATTGTTTCACCTTTGAAATGAATTAATAATCACGTTGTTAAGCGCATTGATTAAACTTCACGACAGCGGTTGGGATATAAAGGGAATTCAATACAATGTCAATTTTCGCGGCAACCCATGAACCTAACTTCGTTTGCGTCTCTTATTTGGTTTTCTTTTGACGGGCGGTTTAAACGGCACGTCTGGCACGCTATTTTTCGTGAAAATGAGGAACATCAAGTTAAGCACCGCGAGAAATATAAGAAAATATAGTTGGCTGTGCGTAACAATAATTACCCGAGCGCTATATATAAATGCTCAAGAGCAATCACCCTTCGTTTTGTTCCCCGACCGATATTAGATGGTGTATTAAATAAATATGACGCTCGAATCAATCTGCCTCGAATAGCTCGTAAACGAATGTAGACAAAGACAATCACTTTCCTCCTCCCCGGTCTACCTTTCCTCAAGCCGAGAACATTAACGTTCAAAAGTAATACCTGTGCTCGACACTGGTAACGCGAAACCTCGTGCTTTATGAGCGTGTTAAGCGAGAAAGAGAACACGCGTGACTTTTTGTACATGTAGGCCCAGCGAATTTTGTAAAATTGTGGAATACTTGTGATTATGCATTCTGCCCTGGTTGGTAGAAATGACGCAAAGCACTTCCAATGTTTTACTGCCAACCATACAATACAAAAATTAAGAAGAGTAAAAAAAAGCAGTGAATACGCAAGTATTTAGAGAGGCACCCGTGCGGTGTTTACTATACACTGTTTTTATCGCGAGAACCGGATAAAAACAAGTCGGACTTCTCGCTGAAGGTTATTATTTTCGACTTTCGTGCGTCAAATTAAGATATATGTAGGTGCATGTTACATTAGTTTTTTTTTGTTTGCTCTTATTTTATTAAAACATACATGTTTCAAATGCTAAGAGCATCGTTTCGTCCTCCAACAACCAAATCTTGTAAGAACTACTTCGCGCAGCGGACACATAATGCGCAAAACTTCATTTTACCTTAATGTAACGACAAATATATATATATATATATTTTTTTTTTTGAGCACGCGAATAATTTTGGATTCTATTTAAAGACCACACGGGCCGCGATTGACTGAAGTTGCGTCATACATTCACCTTGGCTGCGTTCGCGGCCACTCCCTAAAAGTCCAAGATAAATACCCATTCTTCTGTTTCGATATAGATGTGCATCGTACTGGTGTGCTACCATTTAATTGCTACTGTGTGATAGACGTTGAAGACCGCAGGTTAGCAGTCGCACTTTAACATCTACAGCGGAAATACCGGATGCCATTTTAAGTTGGACCGACTAGATTCCTGTTGCCTGAATTTCCGCCCAACGAACCTGACAAGGTCGTTGTCTGCATACAGCATGTCAAGCTTCCTCTTTCACTTCCGTAAAACCTACGTATATAAAAAGGAATACAGGCAAAGGCAAAATTTGGTGCAGGATCGACGTATATTGAAGTAGTTGCTATTAAAATATGCTAAATAGTCTCGACGGTCGTTCAAAGCGTGTACCCAACGTAAGATAAGATCAAGACACAAATTCTTTCTGACACTTTCTTGGAGTCTCCCGACGGCCTACGAAATGGCGTGCTTCGCACTTTTATCGACTTCTTTTGTATTTTTTTTTACAGATTTCGAAATTAGAATTTAAGACGACCGAAGTGGTTCCAGCTTTCGACATTCCCATGCGGACGTTGAACGGTCTGGCTCCGGACAATTCCACCACATAATTACGGAGATTCCTGGCGGCGGAAGCCAGGGTCCTAATGAAAACATCACGGTAGGTGACTCAGGCACGCGGATTATTTTGGTGTAGTTGTATTTTTATTTTTATTACGATTTGAATATGTCCAAAAAAATAGACCGGCAAATTGATAGAGAAAGAGACGGAACAAGAAACCAACAAAGAAAGGAAAAAAGTGAAAGCCGTTTACAACTCCCTGTAACGCCGAATTGGAGCGCAGCTCTTGAGGAGGAGGAGGGAAGGGTACTCAGGGGAGGGTATACCCCTCCTCCTCCTCCTCCCCTCATTCTTCAATCTCCTCCGGGGGGGGGGGTCACGTGACCTGGGGGGTCACGTGACCCCCCTCTCCTCCCCCCCCCGAGGTCACGTGACCCCCGGGGGGGGGGGGGGCTCGCGCGGTGCATTATGGGGACATTTCCCATAATGCACCTCGGGGGGGGGGGGGGATCACGTGACCTGAGGGGCACGTGACCCCCCCCCTCCCCCTCCCCCCCCCCCCCCCGAGGTCACGTGACCCCCGGGGGGGGGGGCCGCGCGGTGCATTATGGGACATTTCCCATAATGCACCGCGCGGTTACGCCGACGGCGTCGCGGTTGGCAACGGAAACGGGCACCTAAGAGCTGCGCTCTAAAAAGTAAGCGGAGAAGAAAACCTGATCGAAATGAAATAAGACTATAAGAGGGAGATAAAGAGAGCGAGAAAGATAGAGAAAGAAAGTAAGTGAGAAAGAAAGAAAGAGTTATAACAGCTAAAAAACATAATAAGACAACGACTTCGCAATAATACTGAGATGGCTAGAACAAGTGGTGGAGAGATATCGATAAAGAAACGGAATTAGAGAAAACGAGTTGTAAATCTGTATATAAAGAAATCAGAGCAAGAAAACAAATATGCAGCGCGTGAGAAATTAAAATTACAAAGGGAGAAGTCAGAGAGTGGGAGACATATTTTTATCCCAATCTTATTTCTGCTATTGTTTTGTTTCGTTTTTACACTTACTGTAACCTGTGTGAGGCTAGCTCGTTAAAAGAAGGCTGCCTTGACATTTAACTTTCTCTGTTAGGAAACAGCGCGTTCGTTGTTGCAAATAAATTGTTTGCATAATTCTTAACTACTAGAGGTATGGTGTTATTGGCAGGTTGGATGCAGTATTAAGCTAAAGAAATGTATCTCAGTTAAAAAACCTAATTGTAATTTCCCAAGTTTTAACAGCAAGGAAGGTAAGACCGGCCGTACTAATCTGCGATGGCTAAATTGGAATCTGAATAATTAATGTTTTTCTTATTTCAATGTCACACTGTTTGCTAATAAGTATTATTTGTCACGTAACCTAGCGTTTCAAAAACCCGAGACACGTTATTATTTTCTCACAGTAATGGCACGAAATAAAATAGCATGTTATACATAGCTAGCGTGTGACAACTAAATCGACAGCAAACCGTCGTATCCTTTCCCTCGTAAGGAGTAAATCTACGGGGAAACCATTAACCTTTAGTGTGCCAAGAAAACGAGAAAAACAAATGCTGACAAGTAACCGAATGCCCGGATCTTCCTTCGCGAAGGTACGTGACGAAACTATAAATGCTCTTTTGCTCGCGCGTTCCGCACCACGCGTTCTTCGACAGCCTTTCGGGGAAATAAAAGTGCAGTAACTATCCCCTCGGATCTCAGATCTGCTAGATATGTCGCCTAAATAAATATACCTTGATACGAGGCAAAAGTGTTATTTATGTATTTTTAGTTTTCAGGGTAAAAGCGGCGTATTTAACTTATTTCTGACACAGTGGCAAGTAAAGGTATTTTTGTTGTAGTTGATAGCAAAAGCCGTGTACGACAGACTTGAGGTTTGCCTGTTGAAATCCACCATCAGTGTGTATGGTATATTTCTTTGTTTTGATCGGAACCTTAGCTGTAACATCAAGGCATTTGCACTTCGCCGCAAAATGGCGACGTGCAAATGAGTTTGACTGCCTCGAGCTTCATCTGGATAGGTTAAAGCATAAACGCATCAATTATGGTTTCCCTCGCGACACGCAGATACTCCTTCGCGATAAGTCATGTTCAAACGCGAAACTCGTAAAATGAAGTTTTGTGAAACGCAATAAAGGCTTCGTTACCCTCCAGTTGCATGTATGTGTGTAGTCTTTATTTTAGACAAAAGATACGTCTGGGGGGCTGGGATAAAAGAAGACAAACTTGTCTTCTGACGGGACCCCAGCCCCTAGTTTTTTTACAGCACTCAGCACAAAACAAAACAAGCACTGAGATGAATTCCATTGGCAATGGGCATATGTAGAAAATATAAATGAATGCAACTCAAGAGCCAGGATACGAACTGCAGATCATGAGAGACTTAAATATATATTTTACCAGGTTATCTTTGAATGTCCGAAAGGAACCATTGGGTGTGTATTCAGTGTGTCTGGAATTATATGTGAAAGTAGCTGGAAGTCATAGTTAACACAAACAAGCGGCGTATTTAACTTATTTCTAACACAGTGGCAAGTAAAGGTATACTTTTTTTTTTGTTAATAACATGTACAATAACAACCTTGTTCGGATCCAACTTCGGCTGTTTATGGAAAGTTTTAATTGGCAATTATGCACTTTTGTTTCGTGTGGCGTAGAAGTAATGGTGTTGTATGCATGTTTAGACAGCGGGAAGTTATTCACAATGGGTGCCTGGCGTTTATCCGCTTTAGAGGCAAAATAAAGCCATTTCAGTACGAACGTGCATCACGCAGTATTGACCGCAAGAATACAGGCCGGTACGATGCTCATCCAGATCGAAACGGGCAGGGGTGGGGATTGAACCCACAATCCCTTCACAAGGCATGAAGTCTATTAAAATCTGAACTTCATACATCAGTGTCCAGGTTGTATGCAACCGGGAGCGCGAAAATCTCTCGTGTGACTCTTCGATTATTATTAATTTCTCACAGAAGAAGCCCAGCTCTGTAAGACGTCGGTTCATTTTGTGCAGGCGACGCAGGAGCTCAGGATATAAATAACGGGATAGCTTTAATTTAAAAGGCCGTCCGAAGAGACTGAGTGTCACGGTTCCAGTGTTATCTTCTTTCTGGCATAAAAATAAAGTTGTTGTTGAACCCAACTTCAGTGAACGCATAATGTTTAATTCAATAGCCTTGTGCACGAACCTAAAGAAAGTGAAACTAAAAGGCGATATCCTCGTATTATGAAAAACAATTCGAAGATACTTAAAAAGAAGCATTCGTCTGATGTTGAAGAGAAGCGTCATCAAACTTTTCTAAAATTAGGATCTAGCTAACAGTTCTGTTTAGTGTTATCTTATCGATGATCACGCGCTTTTAGCTGGTGAAAACAAAGCGGAACCAACGTACAGCACTTTCTTTGGCATTATTTTTTAAAGTCACATTTGCTTTGCTTTTTAGTTCATGACTAAACCACCAACTGTCCAAGTCATCCTTTGCCCACGCGCGCGTACGTGCGACAACCTCGGAAATTAATAGCTTAATTAAGACACCGGGTCCCGTCTTCGTTAATGACGTGCGAGACATGGGCCAGTGTTCCCTCGTTCCGGTGTCCGATTTTTCCGCCTCCATTTCTGCACATTAGCTCTCCTTTGCATTCCTCATTAAATCTTCACCTTCCACCCTGTCTCTCTTTCTCTCTCTCTCTCTCTCTCGCTTACAAATTTGTTACGGTGAATTATGGCGCCATTTACGAAACTAGGACACCCCGGTGCTTAGCCGTCGTTGAAAGCTGATGAAACGTCAAAGCGTGGAGAAGCCCCCTTGCATCGCCGATAGAAAATACGGCCACCCTTCGTTTAGCTAATAAGGTTTGGGTGAAAGGGGCACTCGATTTGTTTTTTCTAATGGCTCTCGTGTTACGGCCAACCACAGCTTGTATGCGCTGAACGTTTAGGCTGAACCACAGTGCAAGAAGGGAGCGGTGTCTGAACGGCGCAGCCTCGACATGGAACAAGTATGTCGAAGGTTCGCTCGTATTTCCGGCGAACGCCGTGAGATGGTGCACATGGAAGCATCATGCCAACCACCGCCAGTCAGCCATGCGAGGATCCAACGTCCTTCACAAATGCAGTCTATTGAACTGTGACAGATTCTTGGTAACTCGAAAGGTGTGGAAGGCGGTGATGGTCCCAGGGCATGACGTTCGCCAACGCGGTTGTGTGCGTCCGTGATGGCGTGCGAGAGGTCGTGGAGCGACGACAAGGTGAGGTGGGTCGGCAGGAACTGGGCTGTCATAGGAACGTCACCAGCGAGGTCTAAAAAGGGTGACCTGGAAGTCGAGTTTCGAAGATCGAGAGAGTTCCTGCAAACTCGGGTACGACGGGCAACTGCGCCACACGAATTGGTGCCGGTGGGCCAGGAGGCTATTCGACAACACCCGCATGACTGGAGTGCAGACACGGTGGGAAATACGTTTCTACCATCTTGAGCGCAAGTACGGCTTCTTCGGAGAGAACGTGGAGGCAAAAACAGCGCAGAAGTGGGGAGTTGAAGTGCGAAGAAAAGTGCGTGAAAAAAGACCCTCCAGTGGCACGAAGCGGCTCAGGAGTCAGGTAAAATCAACGCTATCATTTTACAGAGACAATAATAGGTGAGGGCGATTGAAACACAGCCTTATAATAACAGTTCGGGCATCCGACTTCTGTTCAAAGCGAGTGGGAGCCATGCGAACACTGAACTATCGGAAGCGATTCAAAAACCAAGGTAGAATCCACTGTCTGTCGGGCGTGCGGAGACGGGGCTGATACAGTGGAGCATTTGGTGCTTACACGTGAGTGCCTTCTACCACCTGTGATGGATCATCGTGAGCCTCACCTTTAACGACCCTAGCGGACGCTCTGGTGTTCACGTTGACTCCAGGTGCAAACAATGCCGAAACGGGTGAAGCAGACGGAGCCAGTCGGAATTCCAATACAAATGTCGGTTTACACAGGGGCGTTTGATTACAATTTCTTGCCTTACGTAAGAAGTCACTGGGACATTCGTGTTTCGTATGTCGCGCGCAAAGCTGTTCCTTAAACCGGTCGCCACGCTTCATTCGAAGCACGGATGTCCCGGTAACTCGTGACGTAAGCGGTCGTAAGCAGTCGTAACGCCACGTAACGTAGAAAAACGTCCCAGTGTGAACCGACCTTTAGGTAGCCATAGCAAACGCTGCGGTGAGGAATAGAGGTATGCGAGTTCATTGCGTCCAGAGGACGAAGACGGGAATGGAGCACTGGTGGCAGAATACAAAATAATTGTTTGATGTTATTTCTTTTTTTTTTAACACCTTTTTAATTATGCTTAGGGTACGAAATATTTTCGAGCTCGACCACTGCAAATAAAAAGGCCGCAGTATCATCATCATCATCACCACCATCATCATCATCACCATCGGTAGTAGGCCGACGAGAGCCACACAAGAAACCGTCCTTATTCTCAAGCGGGTTTCACATGCAGCGATTTTGGCCCTAGAGCGGCGCGATTTCTGCCGTCGCGGCGCTCTGGCCAGCCGCAGCGGCAGAGCGACACGGTTCCACCTGGTTGGAACGTTTTCGTCGCGGCAGAGCGGCAGCTTCCCAGCTGGCCACTCACAGCGCGGCGGGAAATCACGTGACAGAAGGAGAAACATTGCGGGAAAGCTGGCGCATAGGACGGCGGCATTTTCACGTTCTTGAAGCAGACGACAAGCAGAGAAAGTACGCAAGCGACTGATTTGCGGTTTCTTTTTAGGGACGAAGCTCCTTAGGGGCTAGCCATGTCCGTATGTCCGTCCGCCGTAGGCCGGCGTCGGGTGCTCGTGCTTCTGCTCGTGAGATCACGTGCTCACGAGCACGTGAGGACATGCTCACGAGCACGTGAGCACATGCTCACGTGCTCGTGTAGGGCAAAAAAAAATTGAAAAAAAAAGATGAAAAAAATTATGAAAAAAGAAAAAGACGAAAAAAAAAGAGTAGGGGGTTCTGAGATGCCATCCCCTCTGTCTGCTTAAAAAAAGAAAAAGAAGAAAACCACACATTCTCCTACTGACATGAATGAAAAGGCTCAAAGAAAAAGAAGAAAAAAAAGAGTAGGGGGTTCTGAGATGCCATCCCATCTGTCTGCTTAAAAAAAGAAAAAAGAAGAAAACCACACATTCTCCTACTGACATGAATGAAAAGGATCGGCATGCTGCGGCTCGTCGTCTACGCAGACAAGCACCACCAGGGCCGGCTTGCTAGAACAGCGTCTCAGCTGAGACTGGGTGAAAGAAAGCAGTGCAAAAGCTGGGGCGCGCGAGCGTCTTAAGACGCTGCTTGAGTCCCGCTCATCTCGTGCGCTGGCTTTGGCAGTGCTTTCTTTTCCTTTGTCTCAGCTGAGACTCAGTTTCTAGAAAGTCGGTCCAGAGCTTCGCCCCAAGCAACATCATTCACCACGTGGAGATGCGGTCAATTTTTTTCCGGCGGGTCGAGCTTCTTTGCTTCAGCAGCGGCGTCGGAACTGTTCAGGAGATTATGGAGGGAGGGGGATTGCTGTCCACTTCGTCGGAATTTGTTTTCTCAATGAAACACGCGGCTCTTTTTTACTTTCCTTGCCTGAGTACCAAGTGTAGCGAGCGCAAGAGACACTAATCGGAAGCGGCTCGTGTGAGCGCTAGTGAGAAAATTAAAAGACGAAGAAGAACTGAGCGACATTGACGTGTCTTTTCGAACACAGATCGTCCACCAAGTAAGAAAATGTATCGCGCCCAGTTCAATGAACTGCTTATAATTGTGAAGTGTCGAAGCGTCGGGTTCTTTGGGACGCGCAGCTCAAAACATTTAGAAACAATGGGGCCAAAGAGAAACTGTGGGAAGAGGTGACTGAGGCCGTGAAAGTGATCGCATCTGCTTGCTGCAAGCAACATTGGCCATCGCAACGGCAGAAAACGCTCATGTGAAATGAAACCTCGCGATTCGTGCCGCCGCGCCGCTAGCGGCAGCGATTTCGGCCGTGGAATCGCTGCATGTGAAACCCGCTTCATACGCTTCTATCGGGGCGGCGCGGCGCGCGACCGCGCGTGCGTGATGGCCCCTAAGCGTACAGTGCCCCTGCCGGGAAATACGCGAAGCTCGAGCAAGCTTTTGCCGCCTTAGCTGACCTTTGTTCAGACACCGTTCTTTTCTTCCAACGTGGGCTCAACCATATATGGAGCCAAGTTGCGGCTGGCAGTTAAGCGACGATTTTTCGCACAACGGCGTAGAGGGCCGCCCACACTAGCGAGAAAACGCGAAAACGACTGCGAGAAACCGGCACATCTGTGCTTTGTATGCAGCATGAAATCAAATTCAAGGAATCATCTTGACACGCGATATAAGCAGCACGGATGTCCTGGTTTCTCGCAGTCGTTTTCGCGTTTTCTCGCTAGAGTGGGCGGCTCATAAAGCGTGAGGCACACGTGAGCAAACATTAGAGAGCCTGTATTACGGAGAGTTTCCAACTGCTTGACCGGGGTCAGGTGGTTCATGGGCCGCGTTTACAATACAAGCTGCGACGAGCTGCCAAAAGCGTTGATCGTCTGCGAATGTCTCCGCCTTTCCTCCAGCATTCGTCCTCGCCACGCAAAAACGTAGCGCGTGCGCACTTGCGATCGATCGCCGCAGCAGGTCTCCGCCATGAAATTGCAAACGCAACCCAAGTTCGAGATGGAACATCTCTTCTATTTAGGCTCTCCAACAAAAATCGTGTTGCGTCGCACCGTCTGGCGGCGTGCACTCATAGCAACAGTAGTTGATAATGGGATGTGGCCGAATGCCGCGCGCCGTCGTGTCCCATCAGTCAGCGTCAGCGTTGAGTTATCCCCTATTAAATCGCGCAGCAAAAACTGAGGCGGCCTGGCGAAATGTGAAGCAACGGAAAGGAAGTTGAACACACGCTGCTCGCCTTTCTAAACGATTGAGACATATCGACAATCTGTTAATATTTTTCTCTTTTTTTTTCTTTTTTGCCGTTGCGGGTGTTTTAAAGCAAGAGCAGTCATGCATGGCATTAAATAAAGACGTTTTTGTTTTTTTTGTTTTTCAACTCAACTCGACGGGTAAACAAACGAACGAGGTGCCCAAGGAGCGGATGAACTTTAATGCCGTGTACCCTGCAAGGCACAGTTCAACACGAACTTGACACAGGCGATTGCTTTTTTTGCATTTGTTTAATTCGCGTCGGAGCCGAATGCGAAAATTTCCGTCCTAAGGTAGGCTCCGTATAAGCACACACCAGTACGCTAGTAGTGTTTTTGGCAGCCTTCCAACAATAAAGGACAACTCCGATTACAAAGAAAAAACAGCTACATCAGTTTGTGTTCACTGCGTAGCGTTCTGTTCGAGAGCACGACAAACGAAACTCAAAGCGACAGGAGGTTTTGTGTAGAAAGATTGCGCTTCCGTGTCGCCCACGGGAACATATACTTTCTTTTATGTTGACGTTTCAGGACACAAATCAAGTGTCAAACAAAAAAGCAAATGAAATTCTCACGATTTTTTTTTTTTGTTTTAGAACTTGGTTGTTGCTGTTGTTGTTGTTCTTGTTTAGTCAAGCGTGCAAGAAGAAGCAGTAGACAGTCATTTCTAGGAAAAGGATTTGTTATATCCTTGCAAGACGGTGATTCAATGTAATTTTCTGCGAATGTCATTCGTCCCGAATCTAAGTTGTTCGCTGCCCCACGCGAATATTTAATAACAATAACTGAAGATGGCATTTCTATTAACTGAGCAACACCGACGGCAGGGAAGCAGTAAAGAAAAGCGCTTAAAACTGTCATATCCAAAATACTAGCATGAAATGTTAGTACTATAAATACAAGGCGATTCTTCTTAAGCCAAATTTGTTAAAAATAAGATGCGCGAAAGCTAGAAAATTGCGGTTTATGCAGGTGAGTTATACGGCCAGAGGGACATATTATAGGCGGCTAAGCGTCACTTTAAGCGAATAAACAATAGACCGATCTCACCAAGCGATGGGCGCATGCGTGACGCCGCCATAACTTTAGTTCACAGGAGGCAAAAGGCAGTGCGCGAGAAGGATCGTGCTGTCTCGTGCTCCACCCGCACAGAGCTCCAGCGGGGTCGTCGCACGTGCAGAAAGACTAAAGTTCCCTCGATGCATTGCGGCAGCGGTGGCGTAGTCAAACTGGCTGGTGAGATCGGTCTATTAAACTTTATTTATTTTGTTTTAGGGCGCTGCTCTTAGGCGCCAGCCAGCTTTCGGGTTGAGCGGCGTCACCGTCGCCGTCCCGCGCGTTGCATTATGACACGTTTCCCATAATGACGTCACACGTGACGTTACGTGTGACGCTACGAGGGTAAAATTTTCACTCTAAATATGGTGGGAAATTTATCCGTTATATTTAGCGGGAAAATGTTTCCGCTAAACTTAGCGAGAAAAATTACCCGCTAAATTTAGAGGAAAACTTTCGCACCAAATTTAGCGGGAAAATTTTACTCTCGTAACGTCATTTGAATGAATGTGACTTCACGTGAAATTTAGCGGAAAAACCTTTCCGCTATATTTTGCGGAAATATTTCCCCGCCAAATTTAGCGGGAAAATTGACGTCACGTGACCTCAACATAAATTCAGTTTCCCCGCTATATTTAGCGGGAAATGTTTCGATAAATTTCTTGCTAAATTTAGCAGGAAAATGTTGGTAAATTTCCGGCTAAATTTAGCAGGGAAATTTAGCGAAACTTTCCCACTAAATGGGAGGGGAGCAGGAGAGGAGGAGGGGAGGGTACGGAGAGGAAGGAGGGGCATACCCTCCCTTCCGTACCCTCCCCTCTTCCTCCTCAAGAGCTGCCCTCAAATTCGGCATTACAGAGAATTGTAAACGTCTTTCATTTTTTTTAATTATTAAAAAAAGACATGGTTTTAATTAGAAACTCGCTCAGCGTCACCGAAATCCACAAAATCAGTAGTTTTTATAAATACTTTGAGTGCTTGGCAAGTGCATGTAGTGCGCTAAAGTTACCGCCTGTGCAACAGGCACAAGGTATTGTTTAGAAAACGCGGATAAGAGACGAAATAACCGCGCGGGCGCGTTATCACACCGGCAGCTTTACTCCTACCGCCCTCTCTTTTGTCCTTGTTTGTAGCCCGCTGTTGTTGCTAATATAAACCCGAGATGCGTTGAGCGACACGTCGCGACCGGCGCGATGACAACAGCCAGGACCGTGGAGGGCGGAGGAAGAAGATCCCTAAGGAGACGACATCCTGATCTTGTTACATCACGGCTCATTTATCGAGTGAGTTGCAATGCCGGAATATTCACAGGCGTTTTATGTGCTTTAAGGCCGGTTCTCACGTGCAGCGAAGCGCTGATGCAGCGCTGCTCACGTGTCGTCAGCTGCTTATCGTCTGCCATGAGCAACGGTTTTGACGGTGCGATTTAAAGCTGGTGAACGCTCCACAATAAATGATCACTCATCACAGGCTTTTTCGTTTCTAAGCCTTTGTCTTGATTTTAATTTAAAGGAACCTGTACAAGAGCCTACACGATGTTCATCTCATTCTTCCAATGTATTAGACCTCATTCTCACTACAACCCCTGAGCTTGCGTCTCCCTTAAAGGGATACTGAACCAAGGAATTTAGTGTCCATAATAAGTGGCGCACGTTCTTTCCACGAGCCAGCAGCCAGCCGGTGTGCGCGAGCACACGCAACAAAAATGACGTCAAAGACCTCCATTCTTGGTTAAGATGACAGTGAAATGTATGGGCTTCGGGCCAAAGGAGAATAAAGACAAGTTTTTCATCTACACAGTGGTGTCTGGTGTAAAAGGTAAGCGATTGATTGGTCTAACAAGCATGTAGCTTTCCCTTGTAGAGATGAAAAGCCTGTATTTATTCTCCTTTGGCCCGAAGCCCATGCATGCATTTCACTGTTCTCTTGCGCGAATGGAGGTCTTTGACGTCATTTTCGTTGCGTGTGCTCGCGCACACCGGCGGCTGCTGGCTCGTGGAAAGAACGTGCGCCACTTATCATGGACACTATATTCTTTGATTCAGTATCCCTTTAACGTATTTACCAGGTTTAAGTGACCATTGTGTTATTCAATTTGACCTGCAGGCATCTGCTTCATCATGTAAGGCATTTAGGCTTATTCGCGACTACAAAAATGACGATTTTGTTTCAATTAATAAAGAATTATACATGTTTCTAACCAATTACATCTCACGTTTTCATACGCGAACGGTTGAAGAAAATTGATCTCTCTTCAAACAAAAAGTGAGTGACCTAACTAACCAGTACATACCTCTGAAGCGCAATCCGCTCTAAAGGCCGGTTCAGACACTTGCGTTTGAGTGCGTTTGACTGCCTTGCGTCGAGAACTAAAAGCGAGTCACCGGCACATCTGTTTTTCGTATGAAGCATGGAATCCAATTCAAGGAATCATCTTGGCACGCGACATAAGCAGCAGGAATGTCCTGGTTTCTCGCTGCCGCAACGCAGTCAAACGCAACTGTCTGAACCAGGCTTTATTCACAGGCACGTTGGTTTAACGCACGCCTTAAGCGTCTGTGAAATAAAAAGAAGTGGTTATTTCCGCGCGCAAAATTAACAAAATGTGCTGAGCGCTGGCACGGTTACGAAACTGCTGATACGGAGTATAAACAAGCTGTCGCACAATCAAAGCAGGAGTTTTATCAGTGTACACTTTTTCCTCTTTTAAAAGACAACCCACGAAAGTTTTGGAGCGTGGTCAGCGGTAGTAGATCCAGTGCGGTTGAGCTTTGTGATGCGAATAATGTTCCTGTAGATCTAAACGATTGTTGCAATGTCCTGAACGATGTGTTTGCTTCTTATTTTTCCCACACGACTCCTACCTGTTATCCAATTGTTTTCAGCGCTAATTTTAGTTCTATGTTTTCTGTTAGTATGAATTCATTTGGTGTCGACTGTTTAATTCAGAAGCTTAAAATTTCCGCGTGTGCTGGGATGGACGGAATTAATTCAAAGTTCCTGAGGAGCACCACCACCTATTCATCTTTGATTCTTTCCAAAATTTTTTTCACAGTCTTTGCAGTGTTGCACGCTGCCCAACGATTGGAAGGTAGGGAAGGTGGTTCCTTTTGCATAAATTAGGTACTGCTCACTCCCCATTTAACTACAGGCCCACATCATTGACTAGTGTGCCGTGTAAATTACTTGAACATATGATTCACTCTCACCTTGTTGCCTTTCTCGAGTCCAACTCTTTTTTTACTAATTGTCAACACGGGTTCCGAAGATTGTTTTTTTTTTTTTGTGAAACACAGCTCGTATCGTTTACTAATGGCCTGTTAGTTGCTATTGATGCCGGGATAATAGTTGACTGCATTTTCTTAGATTTTGCTAAGGCTTTCGACTCTCTCTCGCACGACCTACTTTTCTTGAAACTGAGTAAACTTAATATTGATCCTAACATCTTGGGCTGGATTAAATGTTTTTTTTTTTTATCTATCCGCTCACAATATGATTCTGTCAATGGGCATAATTCTCCTATTACTCCTGTAACGTCCGGGGTACCACAGGGATCTGTCCTGGGGCCTCTCTTGTTTTTAGTCTACATTAACGACCTCCCATCGCAAATTGTGTACTCTATTAAATTGTTCGCGGATGATTGTGTAATGTATCGCGTAATTACTAATGCCCAAGAGTGTGCTATACTACAGTCAGACCTCGACGTAGTTTCTTCCTGGTGCGCTGAATCCCTAATGAAGCTTAACGTTACTAAATGTAAAAGCATGCGCGTTTCCCGACTCTCTAAAAACATTGACCCTTCCATATACATCCTTAATAATATACCATTAGATGCTGTTGCTTCATACAAGTTTCTTGGTATTCACATAACTCATAACCTTTCCTGGAACATGCACGTCGACTATGTCTTTAATAATGCTAATCGTTTGCTTGGGTTTTTGCGCCACCACTTCCGTTCCGCTAATCTTCCGGTCAAACTGCAGTTATATAAAACCTTAGTCAGGCCAAAACTTGAATGCGCCTGTTCCGTTTGGGATCCGGGACGTGTAACATTACCACACATTCTCGAATCAGTCCAGAACCGAACAGCCCGTTTTATCCTTTCTAACTATTCTCGTACTGCTAGTGTTTCATCAATGAAGACAACTTTGGACTTACCTGACCTCGCTTGACGCCGTAAATACTTTCGTCTTTGTCTTTTCCATAAAATCTATTATACTAACCCAATTCTAAAAGATCGACTACTTTTTCATGCGTCATATGTGTCACCTCGCAACGATCACCAGTATAAGGTTGGCACGCCGACATGTCATGCGCGAACATCTATTTTGACTCTTTTATTGCAAGACCATCTAACGATTGGAACCACCTCCCTGCCTCCATCGTGTCCATCCAGGACGCCACATACTTCAAGAAGTTTGCCAACGATTTGATCTGTGTCACCCACTCCTCTCTGTAGAGCCTCCGGGCCTTGAGAGTATGAAAATAAATAAATAAATAATATAAGTAAATACAAAGCTGGTGTACGCTCCCGTCAACACGCGCTTAGGACGAGGTCAGCGCCATGCTTGTAGCGCTCCGCTGCTTGTGTGAACAGACCGTTATTCTTCCAATTGCGAGCTGAAAGTTCCTGGACACTTCCACGAGGAGGTCCTGGCACTTGCTACAAGGTTGTTTTTTTTCTTTTCTATAAAAAGAACGACCCCCAGTTTAGGCTGAAGAGGCCCTTTAAGTTGGACCTTTGGCAAGAGAGTCGGCGAGATCGCCGAGCGCCGTGATTGGCCAGCTCCGCGCTTTATCTTGTCGCTGACCAATCCCAGCGCGGCGCTGGCCAATAGCGACAGTCGGTCATCTCGCCGACTTTCTCGTGGATTGTCCAACTTCGAGCCTCAGAAGGCCCCCACGCCGGAGCGAAATCCGACATTCCCCGGCTTCTGCCAACCTGGCGTCTTCGTCATATTCTCTGTGCACCTTTTTTTTTTAATTTTTTGTAACGATGTATGTGGCATGCCGTATAATTCAACCCCTACCAAGAACATCTCTCGCAATCATAACTGGAATCCCCCCCCCCCAACCACACACACAAACGCGCACACTCACACACACACACACGCACACACACACACACACACAATTCCGGCCTCAAATATGTCCGGAAAGTTTGATATGGACGCCAAGAAACGTGATTATCTAAACAGGTTTATCATTTTATATTTGTTTATACAGTGAACGTACCTTAACAATAGAGCACTGGGAGTAAATGTCATTTGGCGTGAATGCAAGTTTCAGCTTCCGTGTCGGCTGGTGTAAGCCTCCTTAATAAAAATGACCTTAGATCTGAAAGGTCTCTGAGTTGCGCGTGAGGCGGTTATTAGTCGCGAGAAGTTTGTGGCCTTCAGGATGTGACCCGAGATTAGTTTAATTCAGTCCGAAGCCATCGCGTCACGTTTTGTTATGACGGCGCGTTATTAGGCGGAGGGGCAGAGGGGCAGAGGGTAGCATGAGATAGTGGGCTTCTAATTATATCCACCATTGTATTAAAATTATGGTGGCAAAAAAAAAAGAGTAATTATTTCGCTATGGAAGTTGAAATGGCCTGACTTGGTGTGATGCATCACAAACCACATGCATCTCAGGCCCAACGTTTACATTTCATGAGCGTCACTCTCCCGTGTGCTGACCCGTCAAAATATGTCCGTGCCGGGGGACGAGGAAAATGCTGTAGTCAGCCAGAAAAAAAAAATATTTTTTTTTTTTTAGAATAGCGAGCATTTTAGTGTACAGATAGTATAGTCCCTGTAGTGATGGTAAAGAGCCATACGGAGCGCACGTTCGTCTGCTTCTTGCACAGGGGTTCCGATGATGCCAGAACGCCGAGCTCTTATTGGCTGATTGAGAAAAAAAAATAGTGGGTAGACCTTAGGGCATCTAGCAATGAGGTCTACCCACTGTCCTTTCAATCAAGCCTTCAAGCTTGTCGTCTGCTTCTTGAGCAGGAGTAGCGGTGACGTCAGAGCGACGCCGAGCTCTGATTGACATTGATTGAAAGGATAGTGGGTAGACCTCATTGCTAGATGCCCTAAGGTCTACCCACTATTCTTATTTTCAGTCAACCAATAAGCTCTCGGCGTTCTGACATCATTGCAACCACTGTGCAACAAGCAAACGAACTTGCGCTTCGTATTATCGCGGAGTCGGTGGATGTTTCGATGCGTTGGGTTTAGCAGACGACAAGCTTGAAGGCTTTTTGCTACGCGGAATTCGCTCACTCCCGGAAAGCCGCTGTCGAGATGGAACTTTTTCAACATATTTCATCAACTTCTGGGCTTCCCCGAGGACGGGCTATTGACGGCAAGTCCCTTTGTTTTCTCCGCTACGAGAGCAAGCTTGCCAGCTCAACCGTGGGTGCTCCGGCAAGTTTGACGTTTTTAATGGGCGTTCGAATGCTTGACAATTACCGATTCGATCTCCAAACACCCTATATAATGATTGTAGCCCATCATAAAATACTCGCCTCAGAGAACCGCGTACAAGCTTCAATATTCCTACATTTGTTTGTGTCTCCCATTGACATGCGTGTATTGCCTGGTGTCAAGCAATGCGGAGAGCAAGTCGTCTGCTTTTTGCGCAGGGGTCAACGTTATTAGGTTAGCTCAGTTACGGAACTGCTCACTGACACTGCATGCACGAGCTGTACCCTCCCCCCCCCCCCCCCCCCCTCACTCACCACTATTCACCTCCCGTCGTTCGACGCGCCGGACGGCTGCTTTGGTAACCGCAGTGTGTTGTACGGGATACGCACGTTTAGAAGCGCAGCGTCTCGATGGCGTTCCACAGTACTCTATAGAACACACAGTTCGTAAACAAAAATCTAGATGGCGCTTCGAATGACGGGAGGCGGACTGCGGTGAGTGTGGAACTCCCCCTTCCGGCGGGAGTTCCACAACTGAAGTAATCTAGTAACGTTGGCAGGGGTTGCGCTGACGTCTGAATGACGCCGAGCTCTGATTGGTTTTGATTGGAAGGATAGTCGGTAGACTTTAATGCTAGATGCCTTGAGGCTCATCCACTATGTTTTTCAGTCAGTTAATATGAACTCGGCGTTCTGATATCACCGCAACCCCCGGCGGCCGCAAAGGCCGCCGGTGGCACCACCGGCGCCACCATCATTGCTATCAGTGATCTTCTAGGTGGTATTGGCTTGGTTTCATAATACAGTTAGGCAAAAGGTATACTGTTTTTTGTTTTGTTTTTTTTGGTAGGAAGGCTAAGAAGTAAGAACGCAGTACCAGCTCTGCCTCTAGCACGGGCACGTTGCCTACCGCCGTGCGTGAACTGTGCTTGCGACAAAGTGCTGTCAAAGATAGAAAGCTCGCGCTGGAGGTGAAGCATTTGCTGCCTGGTTAACCCTTCGCCGACAAGCAGAGACAAAAGCGCGCGTGTCCAATCATACGGTTAAGGAAGTTGCGCTCGTTATATGCCCTCCAGGCTCCAGCCAAGACAACTTCCCGCCAACTTTTTCAGCAGTATATGTTCAAGTTCCGCGTTAGAATGGGTAGCCCAAACAATTGCGCAACAAATCAGCAGAACTAAATATGTTTTTTTTAAATACAAAATAAAAGTGGTGTCGAGCCCGTGGGAGAACTTGAAGTTATGATCCTACTGACTTGCTAAAAAAAAAAAAAAAAAAAAGCCCTTTCGATTGCAGTTTTAAAGCCTGTCCACCATAAAACGAGTCGCTACACAAAAGAAGTCAGAAAGAGCGCTGTTATTGTTAACGCGAAACTGAACCCGTGTTGCCTGTCTTCGCTCTTTTATTGTTTTATCCTCCGCTGCTCCGTCGCCGCGGCTCAAGAGAATTTATTGGGACGTAAGAAAGAGCTAAAACTTTTGCGTCACAAGTCTTCGTTACCCTCGTCCTGAAATCGTTCGTCGAACGCGTTCAAAGCATTTCGCAACCCCGTCACATTCGCTCAGTTGATCTCGAGCGACGACTTGGAAATCAGTTTCAGACAACTAAGTAACGCACGCACACAAAGAAAAACGCACGCCGAACCCCAAAAGAGCAGGAACTGTGTTTTGTGCTGGCAAAGCCTTGTTCGTCGATTTGTATGTCGTTGATTTCTCTTCTTTTCCTTTGGAGAAAGTTCAGCTCACCAAAACTAAGAGCAAAACATGTTGTCGCTACCGACTGGAGACATCAGGATACGGCGAATTCCTTCCATGGCTTATCTCTGCGCTTTTTCGGTTGGAATCCCCCGTCTCGGTGGAACCATGAAAAGCTCACGAGCTGCCTGCTGCTGTCTGCTGGCGGTAACGCTCCGGTGAGCTCGAATTTTCGTACCTTCCCTAGCTTAAATGTATGAAACGGTTTCTGTACTCAGGTGCAGCGTACAAAGGTTCAAAATGAGAGCAGTGACAGGTGAAGGTTCAGTTTTTCTTTTTGCCTTGGTTTCTTATTGAGGGACGGAAGAACTGTACGAACAGCTGGACCTTTCCCAACGAATTCGGAACAAACTCTAGAGGGAGTAGAACACGGAAAAAGAATGAGGAACAACGGGGGAGGGGGGGGGGGGTCGTTTTGTTGGTAATAAGATAACAACAAGGGTAAAAATATCACGAGAAAAAAGCGCGATGAATATTGCAATCTGAAAGTAACGGTAGTCGAAAGAAATAATCCGAGACTGGACAAAACCTCAATGCACAAGGTTGAGGGAATTCAAAGTGCTCGTAATAAAAATATGGGGTGTGAAAAAACCATCCCAATTATGGTCGTCTTTAATCGAAATTTACACCATGGAGAATAGGATAACCCAGAGGGAAAGGTCCCATGCATTTCGGCCGCCTCGGAACGGTGGAGCACAAATGCAGACGTTGGTAATCCCAGCTGGTGGGCCCAATGGGCCCCCTGTCGCTGGCGGCGCCTTAATATGCACAAATCAAGAAAACGTATCCTGTAATGTGTGTGCCTAGTTCTTTTCTAACTTGTATTTAAAAAAAAAAAAATAACACCGGCAACGCGTATTGCAAAAAAAAAAAAAAAGTAAGCTGAGGAGCACTCGAACAATTTCAACTAATCGCAGCAAAACGAACGCGCCTAATATATCGTCTATGTTCTTTCTCCACTTTCCGATCCCGCTCTTTATCCCGATTTTTCATTAGGGACAACCGATGTCGGCGCTCAGGATATACCCCGTTTTGCTCCTCCCTTCCCCCCCCCCCCCTCTGGTTTGCTCATGAGTGAGGTTTATAGACAACCCTTTAGACTAAAAGAATACGATGCGTATGTAAAAACTCCTCTCGAGTGTCACAGGAACACTCGGTCAAACGTATTGAGTGGTTCGCGTCGAAGCGTGGATTTTATTTTCGTAAACAGTCATCCTTTCAGCAGCAATGGCGGAAACCCCAAATAAATAAAGCTAAAAATTATTAAAAAAAAGAAAACATCAGGGTCACCGTTATTTTGACTTCCTAAAGGAATAAATTCCGCCAAGTAGGGTAAGGGAGCATGTTGACCCGCTTATTCCGTGGGAGTACCGTTCGTCCCATGACTACAACTGTCGTGCCCCATTTTCCCGCCTTATCAAACACAGGCCTCGCTCTGAGCAAAGAAAAAAAAACGATAAAGCAAAGCAAACTGCGCTTATGTTCCACACAGTGTTGTTGTCCCGACATGAACGCTGAGTGCCTTTAAGCGGTCGGCCCGCCGTGAACAGAGATAAAGCACGCGAATATTTGCCGCCAACGCGGCTGACACTCCATCAGACCCCAACAACCACCGATGCTCTTTCTTTTCCTTTTTTTGCTGCGTAGCTCGACGAGTCACGCGGGTTCTATGGCACGCTCCATAGCTCTCTTCCATGGACCTTGTTAATTCGTTTTGTCGCCTCTTGTATATTTCTTTTACACCTCGTTGCGCCTTATACGATGCACCGCAGCGGACGCTACGAGCTACCTTAGCCAACCCAACGCTCTGAGTGTATCACGTGACCTGGCACCCCGCGCGCCTCTGCGCCCCTCCGAGGAGGTCAAGTGACACTCACTCTGCATTTGATCGGCCGCTCTTATAGCTTGTAGCGTACGCTGCGCTACGTCACTAGATGGAGCGGAGTCTACCTGTTCTCCCCAATGACAAAGCCACCGGCGAGCCTGGATAGAAGAGAGAGCCTACAACGAAAAGAGAGAGCAACTCAAACCCTGGAGACCGTTTGCAATAAAAGGGTGGACGCCTCCTGCGCCAATTGGTCGCCAGTGCGCATGCGTGGCGAGGAAGAAAGCGGGCTCTGAGGCGGAGACGCTTGCAAGCCATCGACGCTCTCGACTCCTGCTTGCAGCTCGCACTCCACGCGCGGCCCCATCAACCACGTGACCCCAGTCGCGAGCAGTTGGCAACACTCTGTTGTTTAGGGACACTAATGGATAGTGGAGTGCACGGTTGCTTATTTCCCACCCCTTCACCCTGATATATATATATATATATATTATATTGTATGTGAAGAAACAAATAAGGCAGAAAGGAGCTCAAGGAAACCGCTGTCCTCCCTCGGGACCGTTGCAGGTCGCAGTTAACCTTGTAGCGGGGAACTGGGGACAATATAAAGTGCCCGTGGCACGCTAGCCCCGAGACAGATGTATAAGATATAATAAAAGCCGGACGACTGAGTGGGCAATTTAAGCTAAGGTCCGGGAGATGGATGCTGTGTGCGTAGTCTCCTTTGGGGAGGAAGGGATGGCAGCTGCGTGAGCTCTGGCAGGAAAGCCGCCGGTCTGTGTACAGAATGCACTGGCCTGTGTCAATACCGACAGCGCCGAAGTTCGTTGAACGCGGTCGAAGAAGCAAGCTATAGGGTGCGCGACAAAAGCGACGCAAAATGGACATCCGGAATGTTTGTACAGCCTCAGGTCCTTTTGCTCAGGTGGTTCACGCTGAAGGGGAGCAATTTTGGACGGTGTATTACCGCTGCTAAAAAGTAGTACTATCAAAGTGTATCCCTCAGTATGGCGATAACACAAGCGCACGCCAGTTTCGACGCTCTTCCAAACTGAAACTGGTTGCAGCGAGGATCGGTCCGAGGATTCTCCAGCGTTAAGTTTTGCCCGGCGTGCTCCGAGTTGCGTGACGCTTGCGCACCGATCACCGAGCGATCGAAATGTTTAAAAGAAGGCTGAGAGCGACGCTTAATGTCCACATATACGCGTCTTTTACGATTGCACTAGCGTTCGATGGGTTAGGAATTCAAATACATATCCATGCTTATTTTTAGAGCTTGATATGACACCTAAAGACGTTAAACATATAGGAAAATTGTCTTATTTATATACTTGTGTCGTTGTGAAGCAGTCTTGCGTTCTAAGGGTTCATGGTGTGTTTTAGGAGGTTATAGCAGCCGCCGAAGTCCATAGCGAACCGTATGGGAAATTATAAAGTCGAGTAATTTTTGTATAAATGGCACGACGTTTTTTAAACTTTCCTGCATTTAAAGTAGGAGATAAAAACCACGTTGTTTTGTGTAGAAACTTGGTGTTGTACCTCACTATGCTTTATATATCAAAAATTGCGTAATTTTTGTGGAAATTAAAAAAAAAGTCAAAGCTTAATATGGTTAAAGAAATACTTTTTGTCTTCTGATCTAATTGAAATAGAAAGTTAGAGGAAATCAGTACAGTTATTGCAACGCAAAGCTTGAAGAATGGGTTTTGGTCTATTTTATAACAAAACGAATACTAAAAGGAAAACGATGTATTATGTACCGTAGTGAATGATTTATTTCAAAAATTGCATGGTAAGACGAGCTTTATGACGCTATACATATTTAAATGAAAAAAAAAAATTCTATTTTGTAATCCCGCAAAAATAAAAGGTGGGAGATGCTGATTTTACATCGATCTGAATATACTCGTGTCGTGAATAGTACCCATGTCTGACTTTGACGCAATTTCGGTCGGCGCAATTTATTCTCGCACAGTATTTTCGGTAAATATCAATTCGTCATAGTAACCTTTAAAATCAAATTATTTCCTGGCATAAAAACATTTTTAATATGAAAAATAAATCTGGTTCGCTCGAGTATGGCAGTACCCTCAGCAACACTGATATTTTCGAGCTAAACAAGCCTGGATTCTTTCCATACGAACCGTGTACGTATATTGTTCTACAAACTAAGATTAGGGCACCAAATCTCAGGAATGAAGCGAACGTTTGAGAAGAACAAAATCGTTTGTTTCCGAAAATCCCTCTTGGTGATTGGGAACACTCTTCCACGAAGACACAACAGAGAGAGAGAGTGAGAGAAAAGGAGAGAGAGAGAGAGTTTCCGCGCACGCGCAGTGCTCACATCTGCTGTGTGCAGATGCGGACTAGCTCGTAAATAGTGCGTGGGTCTATAATTGTGTAATGTCCGCTACCGTTGTTTTCCGTAAGAGCAGAAGTCACGCTGCTTGTACATCAGACAAAAGAAACAGCGTGTTCGCTTCAGACGTGATGACAGCAGAATTGTTTGCGGGCGTGTCTCAAGCACGTCCCAAGTTTCATGTATGCTTCATGTTTGTATCAAACATGTCTGCAGACAATTGTTTTCAAGCATCAAATGCTTTCTTAGCGCTACCCCCCAATCTCAAAGTTTCGTCCCTTTGTACGTCAGTAAATTTCCTGCTAAATGTAGCGGGGAAATTGTTGTCACGTGAGCCCTGCAGACGAATTCAGTTTCCCCCGCTATATCTAGCGGGAAAATTGATGCCACGAGAATTGACGTCACGTGACCTATACACCCTTTCAGTTTCTCCGCTAAATTTAGCGGGAAAATTGATGTCACGTGAACCTAAACACCAATTCATTTTCCCCGCTAAATTTAGGCGGAAAAATTTGATGTCGAGCAACCCGGGTCGGATGTGATCCGTACACAAATTCACTTTCTTCGCTAAATTTGGTACGAAAAAATAATTTCACGTGACCTAACATCACGAGACCTACGTACAGGGTGTCACAAAAAAAATATTGCAAGGTTTTTTCGCCGCAAAAATTAAGTAGGCATCGCCGAATGCTCATTCTCTGTCCAAAGGTAGCGCTAGAGGTCACAACCTGATGCCAAAGCTTCAGCCCGAACGGACACCTTATTGAAAAGTTATAAGTGATATTCTGAAAATTTCAATGGGAATATGGCGGCCGACGACGTTTTCGAATACATGGGACTCTATGGCACCAGAAACCGAAAACGGGCAAAAATGGGCTTCTTATTCCCATTGAAATTTTCAGAAGATTACTTATAACTTTTGAATAAGGTGTCCATTCGGGCTGAAACTTTGGCCTCTGGTTGTGACCTCTAGCGCTACCATTGGACGGAAAATGAGCGTTCGGCAATGCCTAATTTATTTTTGCAAAGAAAAAAAAACAGTAATTTGTTTTGTGCAAGAATAAATGACAGGTGACGCCCTGTACACATCGCGACACAATTAGCGCGAACACGACATCGCCGCATTTTCGTATTTTACTTCTAAATAGTATTAGCGAGCACGAAATTTTATTGCTTACTTTATAGAACTAAATGAGCTCTTTCCGTAGCAATTATAACTTGGATGACATCCCTTGGTTTTTTAAGAGAAAAACTGGAAAAACCGGCGATCGCTTGTTCGCGCTAACAGTGTCGCGCTCTGTACATCAGTTTAGTTCCCCCGCTCAATATATCGGGGACTTTGATCAAAATGGAGGTGATTCAATCCCCGCCGAAACGACGGTTTCATGTGTTTTAAATTATTTGAAACAATCCGACCTTAAGTAACTACATTTCATACATTCTAGGACTTCAAAGGTAAAAGTCGCTGCCACTTTTTTAAACGAACTTTTAGGACCAATATGACGATCATGCAAGGAAGAAATTCTCCTCAGACTGTCTCCAGGCTGTATTTTATACGATGTACTACAGTGGGACTACCGCTTTTAGTTTCATGGGCGGTTGGCTATTGCTCGTAGCCGGAATCGCCGGTGAAAATCAATCGCTTCGTGCGCAGCGGGGCATCCAAATAAGCCGTAATATTTAAAATCTCCTCGCGCAGGTACCGTCGTCACTGAATACTAATTAACGAGCGAACGAGAGCGAATTTTGTGGCCCTTTCGCTCCATTACTGTACTTGAGACCAGTTAACGTTCCATTAGTGGCTAACGTCCCGTGAAGCTCTCGGCGTCGCCTCGGCCGCACGTATAGTCCATTGGGCAGCCGTCTGAGTAGAATGCCGAGTAAACACGTCAAGTGCTGGAAAAGGGGAAGGGATGAGAAGCCCTTGATTTATGCCTTCGTCGACCTGGTTGGGTTCAGCTCGCGCCTCGTAAGTGGCGGAATTCGGCCTCTCTACCGCCCCACCGACGACTTCGATCCTGTTATCGACTGCTGGTTGGATGGAGTTAGAGAGCGACGTGCGCTCTAAGGGGCGATGACCTCACTCTCGTAAAGTTATGGTTTGACGGGTGCGGTGCTGATGTGTACGTGCGGTTACATTCGTTTAAGGATCTCTAAGAACAGTAGAAAATGGACGATATGTTGGAACGCGAGGTTTACGAAGAATGCTTAAAACAAACTAAAATTATTGTCTAAAAAAAACAGCGACAGATTATTTATACAGAAACTGCACACAATTCGGGTAACTGTAGAAACAATTAATCTCAATTTTTACCTCCCGTAAAGAAACGGGATCAGTGCTCCATAAAGGGCCACAAACTGACTCCTGCACTGTTAACGGTGTTCGAGTGGTATAGACACAAGAGTGAATATGTTCACAATATTTTCGTGGCAAATTGGTGCACTTTCTTTTGGTGACGGCTTGTGAAACGTTCTTGTGAGAAGAACTGCGTTGACGCCTAGTGAAATGCACACAGCGAAAGCGCTGCTGAAATTTTGCTTCAGCACGAACTCAGATGAATTACATAACTGAGAGCCGTCCACTTGGCGCGCGCCCGAGGAGCCTTAAAGGGGTCATGAAACGAATTTTGGGTTGGGATGAATGATTTTAAATTGGGACTTTACTAATCGCATATCGTTTAGTTGGCCAAAAGAAAGAGGCTAGAAAGTCAAAAGCCAGCTTTTCGGTACGAACATTTGAAAATATAGCGGACTATTTTGTACCTTCTTGCCTTCGAAAGCTCTCCGCCTTTTCACTATGATACATCCGCGGTTCCAAAAGCGCGTCACCGGCGCCAAACTGACGTCAGCAGAGCCCAGCTCACACATTGGACACGAGAACTGCGTCACTCGGACGTATGCGCTCGTCAACAATCAATCCGTCGACGAATATTTGGATTCGCGTTCGTGGCCAATGAGTGCCCTGACGGAACTTATTGTCACTGGGGAATGACAAGTTCTATGGTGTGCATAAAAAGCACGGTAGAAGCTAGGAGTCATCGCGCCGGTGCCGAAGGAATGTCACCACCACGTGATTTCACAATTCGCATTTGAGTTGAGGATTAAAGCTAAGGAGGAAGAAGTAGGAAAATCGTTTCATGACCCCTTTAAAGGGGCTATGCAACAATTTTTTTACTTTGCGCAAATACCGCTTAGAACGGATCCCTGACGTTAATGACCTATGAAACACGCCTTCGTTTTTCACCCGACGCATTAGAAGTCCCAGAAAAAAATTAAAAACAACGAGCAGCGTTCACGCCCTCAACTCGCAGCCAGAACAAGCGGCCACGTGATCTGGAGCCGATTACATGCCGCCAACGTTGATCATAGCCACGCGCTGGGGTTGGCAAAGCACAGGACACGCGCTGAGTTCCAGACATTGTTATGGCTCGGCTATTGTCGTCGTTGCAGCGATTGGGCACGGGCCACTACTCGAATGCTTCTCGAGCTATCAATTATCACGAGCCTAAATCGAGTGCCCACGCAATGCTCGGGTCCAATCTATGAACCGCATTCAAATATCGTCATAAGGGTGTACTGCGATCCCCGCGTTACGTCATCGAATTTTGCAAGGGAGAGATTGAATGAAAATGATCGCTTTTGTCCTTGAAATTACACCGCAACAAAGGAGTTTCTTGGCCAGTGGCATTGCATGCGAGTATCCTTGAGTCCCACTAGTGCCAGTAAGCTCGTGTAAAGTGAAAAACATTCCAATTGAATATCGTTGCACAGCTCCTTTAAGTATATAACTTCAGAGCCGTGAATTGGGAGAGTGTGGCCATTCACTGGTTTGAATAGGCGAGCATCTGGCGGCCAACCATATGCCGCGAAAATCCCCTAGCGGTGGTCAGGAATTCGAGAAACGCGGTTCGACTAATTTAAGTTGTTTCAGCGTCACATAGAGCAAAAGGATGTAACTCTTCGTGACTGAAAACTTGGCGCACGTTAGGCTTCCGTCACATCCGAATTCAACGTAATCGAACGCGCGCTCCAAATGAAAGCAAACTGCGTAGTTGCGATCAATGTTCCTGATTTGCTATTGACGCCATTGCCACCGGGACGCCCAGATTAAATGCTTCTATTTCATGCTTTAAATGTCGTTTCAATTTGTGACGCCGCGGTCTGCTGATTTGTCCACGCTGTGTCGCATTTTTAGTTTACGCTCTATCCGCGGGGGAATATTCGGCGCCGGCGGCGGCCTCTGCTTCGCCCATTGGCCAAACTCTCCCAAAATATGGCTGAGTAGCTTCGGCCGACAGCGCCTCCGCTGCCCAAACAACACAACTAAGAAAAAAAGAAAGTGCCTCGTTTTGGGTGCACGCGCTCGAAGCGTCTGCTCTGACCTTGATGGACGCTGGCTCGAATACCGCGCCGGACATCTCTCCACTTCAACGCGTTCATCTAATTGCTATTGCCACCGTTGAGGCACGAAACTAGGGTCAATGGCGAAGCAGTGTGTAAGCTACACGCTTAGAGCAAGCGGCAATTTCTTCATAACGTGGCGCACCCAGAAAACAACTTTAAAAACAAGCACGTCTCACTTTTAAAAGCATGGGAAACCGGACCCGCGACAGGCTACCATTAGTCATCTGGTGTCACTACTTGCAACCAAGGTGAGGATAGCACTATCTGGCAGCTTCGGCACGTGTAGTGTCCACACCTAGATATATATATACATTCCACCGAGGTGCTGTCGCAAGCTGAGCACGTCCTAAGGGCCAGTGTCAGTGATGGTTTCGCAACAAAAATTCTATGAAGTAAAGCGATAGCTTTAGGGGTGACACTTTGTAGGGATTTCGGCTTCGCCTCCCGTCGTCTCCGCGCGCCAGAAGAAGGGAAAAACCGTTCTCTCCCCTCTTGCCGCGAAAAGAGGGAAGTCGGGGACGTCCCGTCGGCCGTGCTTCGTGAGGAAAGCAAAGAGCCCAGCGGAGGCGTCCCTCCAATAATTGCGCGTCGCGGGGAGAACGTCCATGTCGTCTGCTTCAAAAGAGTGCTTTTCAAACATTCCTCGCGTTTTGCGAAATCCCACTTTGCCAGTATCTAGTTGCTACGCGTAATGTTCGATGGTTTCAGAAACTTCCACTGCGCTTACCCACTTACTTCACGGGTCACCAAGCACTGGTGGCGGTCGTCAGTGGCATCCACGACGCCAACCACGACGGTTATGAGAATTAACCACGTCACACCTCCGACCGCAGGTAGTTGACGGCACCATTCCACCCGCATTGCGCGATCGTGCTACGGCTATGGCTTTCGTTCCTTCGCACACAGTGGGCGAAACATTTTTTATTTTTATTTTCTATCATGGGACACTATGATCTTGGAACCTTAATTTCTTTGCACACATCACTAGGCTTCGTTCAAACCGCCGATCTTACACACCAAACATGCCCTACTCACCGTACATCTTAATTCTTCTCACTTTTCAGTCTACCCACCTTCTTTCCGGAGAGAACTGGACGTGAAGTACCGGTATATATCATCCAAATAAGAAATTTTTAACAACACATAGATAGGCCCGGCTTACAGCTTCCCATCGCCTGAATTTTTAAGTAACCGATATCAGAATATTTCTTTTATTGAGTTAGATAGGGGTAAGACTTGGAGCGCATAATTTTGACCTTTGTTAGGTACTATTGGAGGCGACGCCGCTTGCGGATCGGGCTAGACATGCTCGACAATAACCTTATTTTTTTATTAAAGAAACCTTCAGGTCCCTGTCATGTCTTAAAAAAGATGATAGTGTACACGTGCTTTCCTTCGTGAATTTTCGAATTACAAAAACTTACTATCGCAATGCGAGGCAAGAATAGACGATATTTATTCTCGAAAGTCCAACATACTGTTGATTAGCAATTTTTTATTTATTCTTATGACTTTTAATTTATTTCACGTTCGCCATTATCGTTTAAGCACTTCCCTCATTGTGTACATTTATATTCGCAACTATAATGCTTTATAGATGGCGGGGTTGGTAGCTAAAGATGATGTAAGAGACGGGGTTTGATTTTCCAAGATTCCCCGTGCGCCTGCTCGCTGACGCCAGTCAGCGAGCAGGCGCACCATGTTAATTTTGAAGTGTTAAAAATTGGAACACGAAAATTCCTATTTTATCGCACTCGCTTTTCTCCGTTAAAACTGAAAAACCAAGTGGTAGGAGCAGCACCAAGGCCGACAGTCCCTGTCACCGTCTTCGCCGCCGTCCCCGCTCCTCTGGTTCTTTATTCATTTGAAAGAAGGAAGAGCGGCGGGGTGGAGTTGCGAATATATATATACATTTTTGTTGTTTAAAATCTAGCAGCATCTTTTTTGTTGTGTGCGAATGTTATAATTGTGCTACGCGTAAGCCATATCTAAAGCAATATCTTGTACCCTATTTATTTCATCATTTTAATTTGAGGTATCAGAATATTTGGCAAAATTTATCACTTCATCAAAAAGGCATTAAATTTCAAAAGCGCGTGACATCTTTTAATACATTCTAAGAAGAAACAGAAGACGAAGACAGCACCGAAATATAACGCCGACGGGTCAGTTACAAATTCAAACCAAGGCTCCCACTCGCGGTACCACCACTCACAGCGATGCCCGTGTTCCCACGTCCATGCAATCCACGCCGCAACCCGCCTCGGTCCCGCTCTGCCGACCACCGCCACTCGTCTTTCAACAAGAGGAACTCGACTCCCGAGCAACCCACGGGTGGAGGTCCCAAGCTCGTGTGCGAGCCACCTAGGCCTGCCCTACCTCCCACAGTCAAGTCCGGACGTGGCCCTGTCCTTGATCACCAGTACCCGGCGGTCAATACCTCCAAGTCTGGGGTGCGCCCTTCCAGCACCAAGATCACAGCCACAGAACCCAGTCCCACCGCAGGCAGCAAAGACCGGGAGCCCATGTCCTGCTGCATCATGGACCGCATCGAGAAGAAATACAGCGAGTCTTCATCGCAACTGAACGGCCAGCACCTCTACATCGTACTCTGTTTCCAGTCGGCCGTGGCTACCATCCTCTTTCTCGTGTTCCTCTGCGTCCCGGTGGCCATGATTTCCATCGGCGCGCTCAACTTTTCCAACTGCAAGCTGAACGACGCCATTCCACTGACGCTGACCGTGGCAGGATGCGCGTACTTCCTCATTCCGTTGCTGAGCGCCGCCTTGGATTGGAACGCCAACAACCACTACTGTCCCGTCATCGTCTCACTGCTTGTGATTGTGGCCCTGGTGGCTTCGACCGCAGGAGCCCTGGTCGTGTTCACGGAAGTTTGGCCTTCGGCAGAACCTGGCAATTCGCGGTACTGTCATCCCACCCTCTACTATTTCTCCTTCGTGATGTGGTCGACGTTCATTGTCTTCGTGCCCGTCATGGTTGTTGTGTCGGTGGTGGTGTTCAGGCGGTTTGGGCGGCATAACGTCAACGCGGTCCGTTCATCGTAGATGAGGTTATAGCGCGTATGCTTTAAATTTATATTAGTCTTTTGATTTAATATAAAAATAAATACTGAAATCAAGCTAATGAGGAAATTGGAACCTGTTTACGGTTGAAAGGCAGCACAAGCCCTGCGATACGAATGTTATTGTTTGTGTTTAATTTGTGACAGGATGTTGTCACCCTGGATATGACCATACTTAACAACGTGGAAATGGGAAGAAACTTTTGCATATTATTTAGTAATGGCACGCGCTTATTCTCGTACTGCATCTGACTACACGAGCGTGCGAGGTAACCATAGTCAAACCAAGAAACAGGAAGGGTTGATTATATAATCTCATCAAGGCACAACCGGCATCCGAATTGTTTTCTGAATGTAGAAGGTGCAAATCAAGAAGTATGTCTCTAAAGCTTTTTGAATTAACACCTTCATCTCTACTTTATACGATATGCAGCTATTATTGACCTTTGGCAATCTCTCATAAATTATGGCAAAACAAAAAAAACATTTCAATGTACATTTTTCTTTATCTTCTTTTCTTTATTGGCATGTCTATTTTATAGACGCTCGTTAAAAAGAGCAATTTCTGCCTGAAATACATACATACATACATACATACATTTCTCATATTATGATTCGACGAATAAATTAAAATTCAACCGCACTGCACCCGCTGTAATATGTGGCCGGTACCGCATATCGGCAAATACGCAATTAAACATTGACGGGCATGTTTGTACCAGTGTACTTCCGTGTTAATCACTGTAGCAGTGTGCAGTGCACAATATTTCCGAGCAGTTTCCAGTGACTCCCCCCCCCACCACTCTCTTTCCTAAACTGCTGAACACTTCCTCTGAAACACAGTACCGCATATATCACGAAACGAACTCTCTCGACACTCTCGCCAGAAAAAAGTCTGTTTTCTAAAAACATTCGCTGCATTCGCGCACCACAACATTTTTTTCGTTGCTTCGCCGTCTTTAAAATAATAATAAAAAAATCAAATAAAAAATGCCGAAAAATAGAAAGTAATTAACGCATGTAATTTATAACAGTGATGAACATTCGCTTTCGGCTGCGTTGTAACGTGTGAGGAACGCCCCCCCCCCCCCCCCCCCTCTCCCAAACCTCGGACAAGCATAAAGATTTCTAGCCCACGTTCAAAAGAGCCCCGAACAAAGGCATCGCACGCGCTAGCGCCAACAGCCCATTCAGAGGGAAAGCTGGACAAACTTTCTAACTAAAATTGTGTTCACAATATGGAGTTTTTTTTTGTGTTTTTTTTTTTTTCATGACCTTCATATTTCGGTTAGTTGTGCGCAAATTTATCTCGCGTGGTCGTCTTTGTTCGGTGCGGGGAAGATTCTTTTTTTTTTTTTAATAACACCGCACGACGTTACAATGCCCGCTTTGTTAAAAAGTCATCCTCCGTGTCCTTCCGACGACATTCTGATGAGTCCGTGGGAGGCCACGGAACAGAAGCCTCATATCACGCATCAAATTAGACTTCCATCGACCGCTAAACCCTCCATAGATACCTGAATAATGACCAGCTGTTGTTTTCCTATATTACCCACGCCGTATTTGTTCCTATATGTCGACCGCGCGAATGCATTCACCCAAACCCTGTAAAATAAAGAGTTTTACCCGCCGTCTTATGCGTGTCATATAGTTGTAACGTCCTGTAGCGTAACTCGAGTGTCCTATAGTTATGGTTGCATAACGTAGAAGATGTTGCTACCATAAAAAAATAAGAAAAAAGAAGCTAGCAAAATTAGAAGAGAAGGACTGTGACCTTTGTCAGAAACCATCTCATTTGTCACTCTTGTAATATACCACTTTATTCTCATCATAATATACTTATGCTGTGTATATAGATGTATACGAGGGTCATTCATAAAGTCCATACTATAAACACCAAAATATAAGAAAGGGAACAAAACAGGCATTGCCTCTCCCGCGGGTCCCTCTAGTTTCAGCGCAGTATTGCGCGCGCGTACACACTCACGCAAGTCGCCGAGCGAGCGCGTGCGACGCCTAATGGTGAAAGCGCTTGACTGTCGCGCGGAAGGTCTAGCTTGGATTCCAGTCAGCGGAATTTTCTTCTATTTATTCTTTCAACTTGGCGTTCTCGTAAGCTTGAGAACGTTGTCGTCTTGTCGAGTTCCGAATGTTCGACGCGTTGAAAGTTCTACGCCAAATGTTCCAGAAACTCACGCGGGTACGTAAGGGTCTCCGCACGGCGAGTGGAGTCAGTCTTGCCCCAGCGTTCGATCCAGCAGTTTCGCGGGAAAAAAAAGGCAGCAGACGAACTGGAAGGCATCAAGATTGACGTGTTTAATAATCAATTAGAGCACTGTAAGGAACGTCTCCACACATGCATTGCATCAGGTGGAAAGCACTGCGAGGGTGACTAAAATTTTAACGCGTTAAAATAAATACACGTTTTGGTAAAAAGTTAATTTCGGTTCCTCTTGAATCCCCCTCGTAAGGTAGCCCAGAAGACAAATATTTCTTGTTTCGTGGGAACAGCGCTAAACACTAAGGACCAGGACAAGGAAACACGCGGACAGAGAGAGCCTCGTCCTGGACCTACGTCTTTTAGCGCTGTTCCCACCAAACAAGCATGCGCCACCAACTTAGCCCAACTACATGCCTCGTTGCAAATATTTCTTCCTCGTTGTCAATACACACGTGACCGTCCAGGGTCTGATTAAGGTCAGAGCTTCAAACGTAAGTCAAGCCTCGATAGCCTTTCTTCTGGCCTAGCGGCCTCAGAATTGAGGCAGCCTTCGTTGCATCGAATGTCGGCAGCACGTGCCGAAGCCCGAGTAGAAATAATAAAGAAAAAACACCGAAGGCGCAATATTAAGGCGATCGCTACTGGGCCCCAGAAATTATGCAGCAACCAACGCGGTGTTGACGGGCGGTTTCCTTCTTCCGTTGTTTTCTCAAGGCCGTCGGGGTGATATGCTGTTGTGATAACGATTAAGCGTGAAAAGGGGAAGATTCACGCCCGTCAATATTATTCTCCCACAATGGCGTAAACACTCCCGAAGAAAAGGGAAGAAGGGAGCGGAAAACGTAAAGGGAAATGTGAAGTTTTTTTTTTTTTTTTTTTTTTTTGTATAGTGGCAGCAAGTTAGAGATTCGAAAAGTTAATTACAGAGGCTCGGGGGAAAAGCGTATTGCAGTATACAGGATGCAGGGCTGGGCAGTATCGCGATGCAAATCTATCGCGATAGTATCTTAGAGTTACTTTCGAGTATCTGTATCTCTGTATCGAGATACATTTGTAAAATGTATTTGTATCTCAGTAGTAAATACATTTACCATGTATCGCTTGTATCGCGATACTTTGCCCGACTTACGCATCTCGTTACATTTGTCGCCCTTTTTAAGATAAATTTACAGGATAAAAACATCTGTTTGCTGCAGCTTGCTTGGGAATTTATAATATGAACCTGCCCTATAACGTGATCCATCTCAGTCACAAAAAAAAAAAATAGTGGTTTAAAGAAGGTTACTCGCAAGAAGAACAAAATCAGCTCCTCTCACAAAGCCCTCCACTCTTTCCAATTTAACGGAGCGAACGCTGTAAAGGAGTTGAGTGGAGAAAAAGTACGGCCCTGTTGTCCAATCTCCCTACATATGGGTGACTCAGGAGCATATAAGACGACAGTTTGAAATGCGCCCTCACGGCGAAACAGGGTTCATTTCGGGCAGACGCCTTTTGTCAAGCATGGTACGCAGGCTTTACCGTTCTGTAACTATGTGGTTCAACGGGGTTGACATGTTTTTTAGCGGAATTAATGATAGATAAAGAGTTCGAGGTAATGGGTAGTGCATAAAATGGCACAAAACGAGAAGCACAAGCATAAATTACCATTCGCATTCGCCACGAACTGCACCCTCTCCACGTAGCACCGTTCGGGAACAAATGTATTTCTGTGAGTATCTCTATATCTGTATTCTGGAATACCTTTTCGCCGTTATTGCGGATGTTTCTCAGGGATATCAAGTTGCACAAAAGACAAATGTACCTCAGTATCTGTATTTCGGCCTTAAAACTCATGTATCTCAGTATTTGTATTCCCGAATACTTTTTGGAGTATCTCTGCCCAGCCCTGACAGGATGTTTCCTAGCCCTATTCGGGACAAAACAAAATCGGATAAACGAACCAATAAACTGAGTGCAACTGAACACTTAACGAAGTATACGGTATGTAGTGTATTTATTGTATTCAAATCTTATCACTATAGCATTAATTAAAAATTTAAACAAAAAAAAAACAATTTTTTTTTTTTGTACACACTGGAGGGAAACAGTAGACATCGTTTGGGTTGCGCCGCTGCTCACAGATGGCGCCGCTTTAAGCAAAAGCGTGAAAGCATTTTTTAGATGAACACCCGAAAGCAAATTCAACATATCCGAGCGTGTGTGGTGCCATCTGTCGTTAGCAGCGTAAACCAGAAGGCGTTTTACCGTTTTCCTCCCTGTGCATATCAGAAGAAAAAAAAAAAAAAACATTGTTGTTTGCAATCTTTTTTTTTCCCCCTGAAGCCCAGATGCATGAAGTATGAGTATAATAAATGCATCCTCTAAAGACGCTTTTGTGAAAAGTTTCAATTAAAAAACCGCCAGATGAATGCTCAGAAGCCTGTACTATACGCTGAGTCAAGAAGAGCTTGTAATGCGTAGCGTGTTGGAATGCGCACGGATAAAAAACGACTGCAATTCGAAGCGTGATTCTTCTAGTCGGCACAAAGACCGATTGGCATTCACTTTCATCCGCGTTGTTCTTACAGTCTGGCTAGGCCACTTTCTTAAAGTAACGTAAAAAAAAACTCTCGATAGATGGCCTTAGTCAAGCTGTATATCTTCAAATAATCCTCCAAGTGAAAATCCGACAATCCGCAATGAGCCACGCAGAAAAATCGACGTGTGCTAGCGTTTCTTTCTTTTCTTTTATGTAAAGGGTTTTTGCCGGAGCCATCTTCAGCGCCCAAAAATGTTGTGGTCGAATTAATAAAAAAAAAAAAAAAGAAATGGCGAGCTTCTTTATGCTGAGTTACAGCGTTTGCTTTCAAAGAGTCTGGGTTGTTTTGATCTACGGGGGTGATGCACGCTATTTTTATTACTGCAATGGCGGAAATGCTGGTTCACATTCCTAAAGCTGTATCACCACTTTATTATTAAAAAGTTTTTTTGAATTTGTGCATTACGAATTCATTTTTGCGTGACCAGTTAAATATATTCGAATAGACATCTCATTGTATAAACATTAATGACGTTTTATTTTTTGTTTTGCTTATTCCTCAACCCGCTTAGTGCGGCGCATATTTAGAGTTCTTTATGTTCGGTTTCTATATTTTGCAAAATTTGTGGGAAAAAAATGTTGCGTTTCATTCCTCCAATCAAAAAAGTATTGAGGCTTTGGTTCTGGCCAGTTAATTTCAAGATTTGAGAGTTCTCGAACTGCACATTTAGGCTCGAATTCAGCCAGAGGCTGTTCATATTTATTTGCAGGTATGATAAACATTTTTGCAAGGCACAAACTACCCGCAATGTGGTATTTTGCAACACTGTGGTTTCGGCTTGTTTTTTTTATTTTTATTTTAATCGGATGACTTTTTGAGCTGTCTTTTACCCACCAGTCACAACTCATTCTTTAGTTTTTATCTCTCCACAAAGTTTCCATTATTCAGCTGCATACCTCACGGCTTTTCCATATTCGAGGGGAGATCAGCTTTAGCACTACTTTCGTAGAACGAATCCTGGATACAGATCTCAGCTAAGAAGAATATTGACCCAAAATAACATATCACTAATTTTATAAATATGCGATTCATCATACAAAACAATAATAATAATAATAATAATAATAATAATAATAATAATAATAATAATAATAATAATAATAATAATAATAATAATAATAATAATAATAAAAACTGCTCACTGTACACTTGTAATGCTTCTGGTAAGTGTTATTTCTTACTCGCTCAAGTTGTAAGTGAAAGATCGCTCTGACGATGAAGAACATACAAAACGGCGCGGTTCCGACGGACCATTTTTTATATCCTTCGTTCCCAGCGCAATCTTCCAATGCTCGATAGATTCCTTAGCACTCTGGATTGTTCTGTATATAGTGACCTCTCAACCGATTGCATTCATTCGCCGGAAAAGTAAAACTATGCAGTTCGCACGACTTGCACTCGTCAGATCATACTTCTTCCTTCTCTGGGTTCATTCTGTTCTTGAAAGAACTTATCATCGTCCTCTGTGATGCCCAAGAGGAGCTGCGCCTGGGTCCGCGAGACGACAGTCGTCGTGTTGGACCAGGATCTTGTTTGTTTGCCGGTCATAACACTGCCTGAAGCATGTGCCGAATTTTCGCCTAGCGTAGGAACCCACAGTGTACTACAAAACGTGTAGCAACTCCATCTGCGCTTCATCGAGGTCCTTCGTTTCTTCTTTCATTGTATATTTGAAGGAGATAAAAAAAGAAAAGTAAAATAAGGCATGGGTATTCGTTAAAACAAAACGCGCTATATATATATATATATATACTCTTTTTGTTTGTCCTCTCGGAACAGGAAAATTGACAATAGGGATTAATCGGGACCAGTCCGAAGGAGACATATCCAGGTGCTTTTACTTTTCCACCAATGTGTTTATTTATTTATTTATTTCAATACCCTCAGGGCCAACGGCATTACAGAGGGGAGTGGGTTGTATTCAACAAGAAAAATTATACAATGAATAACTTAAAGGCAAAGCACATATTAGCTATGAACAATAAAAATTAGAAACAGCAGTTTTAAACAAATCATCCGCCTGGATTATGGCGATGGAGGTGGGAAGGCGGTTCCAATCCCAAGAAGCTTTGGGAATGAAATATTGTTGAAATGTGTTCTTGCTACATAGTGGTACACCTACTTTATGAGGATGATCAAGACGGGATGAAACATAGAAAGGTGGGGTGAGGAGACGTTGACTGAGGAATGAGTTAGTGTGAAATACTTTATGGAAGAGACACGAACGGGCTACCTTTCGGCGTGAGGCAAGACTAGGCAAAGATAAGTTAGATTTCATAGAGGTGACACTTGCAGTGCGTTGATAATTACTGAGGATAAAACGAGCGGAACGATTTTGAACAGCTTCTAGGGGGTTAACCAAATTTAAAAGGCTCGGGTCCCAGATAGACGACGCGTATTCAAGAACCAAATGTAAGGGCGCAAACGAGCTGGTGTACATTGCACATGGTTGAAAAAACCCCGAGACTGCGGGTAAACGACACGACACTAAAAAGTCTCTAGAGACTTTTTAGTGTCGTGTCGTTTACCCGCAGTCTCGGGGTTTTTTCAACCATGTGCGTATTCAAGCTTTGAGCGTACACGTGTTTTATAAAGAGTTAATTTCAAAGAGGAGGGAGCTAAAGAAAAATTACGCTTTAAATAACCAAGCATGCGATTAGCATTACTAATAACGTATCCAATATGTATTTTCCAGGAAAGATCACACGTTATGTGTACGCCCAGGTACTTGTAAGACGATACAGAAGGTAAAGGAACATTGTTAACACAGTAGCAGGGAGAAACTGAATGATTACGAGACACTCCCATTACTTTGCACTCAGTTGTGTTAAGCTCCATATGCCAAGTTTCACACCAATGAAGAATAACGTTAATGTCTGTCTGGAGCTTGATAACATCTGAATCATCATTAATTTCCCGGTGAATGACGCAATCATCTGCAAAAAGCTTAATTGAGGAAGAAATGCTATTCGGCAGGTCATTAATGAAGATTAAAAACAGAAGTGGGCCTAGTACAGAACCCTGAGGCACGCCGGAGGTCACTGATGCGAGCGATGATCTATGGTTTTTGGCGGTAACGAACTGGAATCGGTTAGTAAGAAAGCACTGGATTCTAGCCATAACGTTAGCATCAATGCAAAGGTTATTTAGTTTCAACAAAAGCAACTCGTGTGAGACTTTATCGAACGCCTTCGAGAAATCCAAAAATACGCAGTCTATCACGGACCCCCTATCAAGAACAGAGTGCAAGTCGTTATTAATGATAAAAGCTGGGTCTCGCAGGAAAATGATTTTCGGAATCCATGTTGAGCCGCGTTGAAAAACATGATAGACTCCAAAAAATTAACAAGCTGAGAATAAATGACATGTTCAAGTATTTTACAAGGTATGCTAGTGAGTGAAATTGGTCTATAGTTGTTGGGGGAATGTTTATCACCTCCTTTGTGCAACGGAACCACCTTCTCAACTTTCCAATCGTCTGGGAGGACAGCGAGATCTAGCGATTGGGTGAATATTTTTGACAGTATGATGGAAGAATATACACTTGTGTTTTTTTTTTAATTTGGAGTTAATATTATCGACACCAGCACTGGATAATAGTTTAAGGTTATCGATTATTCGAACAATGCCAATGGGATCAATTTCGAAATGTTTCATAGGCATGAAGTTGCACCGAGGTAATGAACAAGGTGACATGTTACTTACACTGCAAAAAGATTTAACAAAAGCCGCGTTTAAAATCTCAGCACAGGCTTCACTAGGTATAACACAATCATCCAACCTGATTGAGATTTCGTTCGAATTTTTATCACCAATAATGTTCCAAAACTGCTTAGTGTTAGTAGACAACATGTTCGGCAAATTCTGATTAAAATACACAAGCTTCGCATCGTGAATAGCAGATTTGTAAGCCTCATATCCGTTCTGATAAGCCTCCCAACGTTTCGAGCAGCCTGTGGCATTTGCAGAGCGAAACGATCTTTTATTTTATTAAAAAACCTTTTTAGTGTCACATTAAACCAGGGTGAATGAGTGTATTATCTTATCGAACGGAGAGGAATGAATTTATCCGTGAGCAGCGCCACTTGATTTTTAAACAAGGTCCAGTTTTCCTGAATGGTGCGTTCAGAAAATTTAATTACAAAGACATCTAGAAAAAGGGCTGAGTGGTTATTAATAGCTTCAAAGTTCGCTTTGCTATAGTCGCGAATGCGTTTAGTCACTTTAGAAGTGTTGTGCTTAGGAACCGTTAGAGATATGTATAACCAACTATGATCACTGAGACCTGGTAAATGAGATACTAAAGAAACAAGATCCGGCGCACTAGTTAAAACAAGATCAAGGATATTGGCTGACGTAGCTGTGACTCGTGTGGGTTCAGTGACGAGTTGTAAAAGATTGAAATCAGCACACAAGCTTAAGAAATTGGAACACTCAGAGGAATGACAACTGAGAGAAGGGCAGCGTATCCGATCAATCGATATTCGGATAATTAAAATCGCCTAACAAAAATATCGAAGAATCCGGAAATCTTGAAGTAACCATATTTAGTGCATCATGTAAGTCATTGACAAAGCCAGTGGAATAGTTAAGTGGTCTATAACAAGCACAAAGTACAATTCGTCTATTTCCCGCTTGGAAGCAAACACAGATAAACTCAAGCTCAGTAACAATATTTACATAAAATGATTCAATATTCTCGTTGATTCCAATCAATACTCCTCCTCCTGGTCTATACTTCCTGTCGTATCGATAACTATTAAACTTTGTTTTCGCAGGCACATATTTCACTGTCACGGATTCGAGACGAAAGCCAAGTTTCAGTTAGTACTACGATATCAGACGAAGAAAAGTCAATAGTCGTACACAATTCATCACGCTTGTTCATGCCACTTCTTACATTGGCAAAAAACACTGACACATTATCAAATGATTGACAAGGCCTTTGCCGACTTTGCTTATTTATGGGTTGCTATCGGAAGCTAGCAGAAGGCACTGACTCAGCAGCCGCGCTATTATCAGTGTTACAGCGATACAGGATCTCGTCGAGCTACAGCAGCAGCTTTAAGCCCTGGTTTCCTCCCTTTTAAAGGACACATGCAAAGTTAAAAAAAAACTTTTTTTTTAAACAGCCTAGATGGAAAAAGAATGTTATAAAATGAATTTACAACGAAGAAAGAAAATGTTTAGAGCTATATTTACGGCGCAAAACGAATTTGAAGTTGGCGCCCGCGGGAGCCGCCGCTGGTCACGTGGTAGACCTATGCGCCGCCGCGCTGCGTCGCCGCCGCCGCAAAGTCACGCTGCCGCCGTAAGCTGAGCGTTGTGCGCATAGAGTTATCACAATACACGCTAGAGGCTCAGCTGGCGCTAGTGTCTACGGGACTTCCGGTGGCAAATTGAAGCAGACAGCATGCAGTCTACTTTTCCAGTCTTCCTGTGTATTCCTATGGGAAAAAGCGCGTGAATTTTGTCTCTTCGCCGGAAAATAACATGGATAACTTTTGTTATTTCGGTTGTAGCGGATAGTATGCACCTTTATTAATATTGTGGAAGTGTAATTGCTTGAGTTACAGCTTTTTTTTTTTTCACCACTAAACGATGTTAAACTTCGCTATATTTCAGGCCCAAACCTCTGTTCCATGGCAGGTATATAGAAACGAGCGACGATTCTAAGTAAGACAACGATTGAAAGGAATGTAGAGTGTGTTCAAAGTTCGCCAGCTTTCTACTGGTGCTTATATATTGCTAATATGCCAGTTCTGTCACTATATGAAAATGACCCCGTCGTGCATCTTTACGAGTGGTTAAAAAAACGTTTGAAACGTAAAGGATAAAGTACGTGAACTACTAAAGGCGTGTTTTCTTATTATTTCCTTTGTTGGGCAGTTTTTATCGGGCACCTGTTGCCTGGCTTCTCCCTATTTGCAAAGATTTTGAGCGTGCGGGTGATGATTTGAACCCAGAACAATTAAGCATCTTCGCACATATTCATGAGCAGAAAGAATAAAGCAGTACTTATTTATTGCAAATCGGACTATATTACGTGACGTTCAATTTATTTTGATCGTCTGCAAGCACAAGGAGTTACTTATCCAGTGTTACATCGCAGTTCCTGTCGTCTCTCTTGGTTTTCCACATGTCCTTCGTTCGTTTCGCACGTATATCACCCATGCTGGAAAGCTTCAACGCCGTGTTCGCGCTAGCAGTGTCCGACAGTGCACATAAATGCATGTACGAAGCGGTTTTAGCACCGTTTTTCGTGTCAAGAATTTAAAATAAAAACGCCGTAACTGACCAATTATTTCGTCTGCGTGACTGGGAAATGTTCCAAAGTGCGTAGTATGTACGAATTATTCGTGATATTTGCTTTTATAATCGAGCGCAGAGAGGAAATGCACTCGCTTTTTTCCATAGAAATGCATTACCGGAAGTCAATTTCCGACTGCTTGCTGTCTGCTTCAATTTGCAACAGCACACTAGCGCCAGTTGAACCTCTAGCATACATTATAATAACTCTATGGTTGTGCGCCGCCGCTTCAACGCGTTTCTCCACGCCGCCGTCGCCGCCGCCGCACAAGTTCGTCTGCTTCGGGGCGCCGCTGCCGTCATCTGACCGGCGCACAGGTCGATCACGTCTGCTTGCGCTTTTTCAGGAGCTTTCTTTGGGCTCTAAAAGTTACTTGTTATTCTTTGTTTTTTGTTGCACTTCAAACGAAGATGAATAAGTAACTTTTCGAGACCATAGGAAGCTTCCGAAAGATTGCAAGTACCACGTGGCAAATAAGGGCCAGTCACGTGATAAATATGGGCCACTTTTCCGCGGCGCCCGAGGGCGCCAACTGCAAATTCGTAAAGCGCCGTGAAAATAGCTCTAAAAAATTTGATTTGTCGTTGTAAATTCGTTTTATGACTTCCTTTTCCCAAACCTGCTGTTTAAAAAAAAAGGTTTTTTTTTCCTTTGCATACGTCCTTTAATGTAAATAAAAACCTTACAAATAACGAAGAACTCCGAGACCGGAGTAAACTAAGGGGCAGGTCTCCACCCCCTCACGGGATGGTTCTTCGTTTATTATGTTAGAGTTACACCAGCTCGTTTGTGGACCTACTTTTTGTTGAGAAATCTGATCATGGTAATCTTTAATAACTGCCCCAAAAGTGCAAAATCCGAACAGATAGACCTTTGAAGTGCGTATCACAGAGGCGAAATATGTCGAGTCTGGGTACTCATTTAAGCGCAGTGTCAAATATTCCGGACATAAACGTTTCTGCTCATGCCCTGAAGGCTTTCCGCTGCCCAGTAGACAAAGGTGGTATCGCGCCGAAGGCGATTATTGAATTGGCCAGTATGTAGTCCGATCGCATATTCCTCAACAGTCGACCCGTCTTGCTGAGTTTCAAGGTTCAAACGTATTTCCGAACAGGTTGACAGAAAGAGAGAGGGAGAGAGAGAGAGAGAGAACTGATGGAGAGACAGAGGTTTGCCAGGACCAGTTGGTGTCGTACAATTATAAGAATATTTTTCTTTTTTATTTAAGGGGCGACTAGTGCTAGAACGAATTGAACCCGTCAAAAACGCACGGGGACATTCAAGGAATCAAAAGTGAACTTACAGTCAGTTAGAAATGCGATGACCTTAATCGTTGTTATGAAATACTAAAATATATAACGCCTCAAACACTTTCCTAATCACAACGACCCCGATAAGCCGCTTACTGATGCAAATTGTAAGACATAAGATTAAGAAAAGAAAAGAAACGGAGGAAAGAAAAAAAACGGGAATAAACCAGCTGATATTTGTTCCTTTGGGCAAGACCTGTCACGGTACCTGCCATTTCACGCGAAGTGAATTCGGGATTTTGAAATAACAAAAAAGAAAAGAAGCAAAAGCCCTTGTTTCTGCCTTTTCGCAAAGCTTGCGATTTTCCTTTCATCCAGCGAGTGCCCAAAAAACACGTCAACGTTTCCTTAAAAAAAAAAGAAGTGTGTTTTCTTTTGTTTGCTTGTGTTCTTTAAGTAAGAATCCTGACTTCGCAAAAAACGAGGACAGGGTCGACGTCACGTCGGCGATTCCTTTGACAAGTGTAGGAACAGTATAAATAGTTTTTGCCGTTGCTGGCGAGTTGCGCAGCAATAGAAAACGTTGCTCTAGTCAGCCTTTAGCGAACAGTCAAACGCTCACTATGGTACATCTTTTTCTAGGTTTAAGTTTGCCTTTATCAAGGAAAAAAAGAAAGAGACTCAAGCTTGACGTTGTTGTTTTAATAACGCGATAACTCCGGGCTTCTATCGGTGTTTTTTACACACACCACCAAACCCGTCGTTCGCAACTGATAATCATAGTAACGATTTGTGCCACTAAATAAGCTTCGCTTCAGAGTAACGAAACTTGCCTATATTGTGTCTTAAAATCATGGTTGCCAGTTATCTTAAGGTTTATCTGAAATCACAGAAAACGTTTTTCCGTCCTCCACAAATCTTTACACAGTTCGCGACAAAGCAAAGCAATATCACATGAGCTTCCGAACACCGAATCTATTGCTGAGGAAGTCGCACTTTTAAATCATGACGATTGGCGGTTGAGTGCGTCTGCTCTGCACAAGCACCAAAATGGCGGCGCCCACGACAATGTCGGGGAACAGAGTGCCGGTACTCTAAGCGCAGCTCATTTAGTGGCTCCAGTAACGATTAAGCTGAGACTAGAAGCTCCGCCTTCAGCGCGAGCTAGCTGGCTTCCGCAGTGCTTTGGTTTCGCGTGCCTGCGCGTTCACACTTGTGTTAGCAAGGGCAGAAAGCTCGCGCTGAAAGAGGAGCTTCTAGTCTCAGCTTGAGGGTGAACGGAGTATATACTCTGTTTCATACTTAGCGTGCAACGCTGTCAAAGCTACTGGCGCGAGCGCGTGGCTTCATCTAAGCTTTTGTTTGCACGAGTACGCGTGCAAATGATCAACAAGATGAAGCCCCACGCTCGCGCCAGTAGCTTTGACAGCGTTGCACGCTAAGTATGAAACAGAGTATAGACGCTGCTTGCATGTTCTGCGAAAAAGAAAAAAAAAACAAAAAATGCGTTATGAAAGTGAAGTCTTTCGTTCTCGTTTTCGCGGTATCTGCACTCTCAGAAATCTGGAGCTTCTGCTCTCCCGCGAAGCACCGAGGAGGGCCACTCACTGCAGTCTAAGGAGGGAGTTGGGCCAATGACGCGGCTGATAATCAGTGTTTGCAGTAACGTCTTACACAAGTAACCGCGTCACCGGTAACACGTTACATGCGACGGCGTTACCCAAGACGCGTTACTTTCGTTTGTAACGTTGTAATGTACTCGTTATTTTTTTTAATAGTAACGGATAACGTAGGTGTTACTTACTTCGACCAACGGTTAACGTACGGTACGCTACCCGTCACGTCTTCTGCCCCAAACTTTAAAAATAAATGACATTTCACATTTTTTTTAGTGTGTTTAGGCGCCATATTATACCTTCAAAATCAAAACCGTAAAAAAAGTAAGTTAATTGCGTTTAGTTTTTGCATGTACATAACGTTTCTTGACATTATGTCCTTACACTACGCCCAATCAGTAAGACGTTTTAATTCATCAATAAAATTAACGCGAAAATGACGTGCGTTACTTTTTATCGGTAACGGTAACGCATTCCTTTTATTTGCCGGTAACGAGTAACGTATTTCGTTACTTGTTTTCGGGGATGCCCAGAACACTGCTAATAATGTGTTTAAACCTAAAAAAAAGAAAGAAAATAAGACTATCCCCGACTTTAGCGGAGTTGACAGCACTTAGTGGTTCAGATAAACGTTGTGAAGCTAGGCAGACTCGGGAAGTAATCCGTTACAAGTGGCGCATTAGCTTTAATCCGTTACATTTTAAAGTAATCTTGTAATTGTCCATTTACTTTTTTTCCGGCAGTAATTTGTAATGTAATTTTGTTACAAATATGAGTAATGGTTAGTTTAATTACTCGCTACCTTTGTTTTTAAAGATATGAATATAATACAAAAACTGGAGCAATATCAGCAGGCGGTTCAGCAGCATGACGATAGCAAGTTCAACAAAATAGAAAACATATTGAAGAGGAGAATAAGAATAACCGAAAAGAAAACACGATATTTTATATGACCGATCACAAGAAACACTAAAAAAGCGTGCAAAACATAAACAAGTATGCGAAAAACAAAGATCAAGAAGACAACGCCGAGTAGGCGTTGTCTTCTTGATCTCGCGGAGGCAGACGCTGCTACTGAGCATGCGCACCGCTAACTTTGTCTGCAGAATTCCACGGATTATTTCCGGTCGCCGTAAGCTAGCGGGATGGCGGGCGTGGGACCAGCTTTCGCTGCCTTTTCAGCTTACAGGTGAAAGGAGTGCACCTACATTGTCTCCCTTACATACAATATTTTAATAATTGTACAAGGACTACCATAATGCGCGCGTACGATAAATGTAAAGTAGTGTTGCAAAACATTTTTAAAAACATAATTTTTTTATTGTTTTCTTGACAGGTGGACGGGGAAAATAATGTGAAAGTAATTTGTAACGTAACGAGTAAAGTATTCCGTTACATTGCAGCGAAAGAAATTTGTGACGGTAATCCATTACATTTGAGGCACGGTAATTTGTAATTGTAATCCAGTACATGTTTCAAGTAACGGGTACAAGTCTGGAGCTGGGCAGGTTTCCTCGCTGTCACGTGTGTGCGTATGAAATAGCAGTCGTACAAACCCTCGGAAGCAGCTTAGAAGACACGGGATTAAAGTTGTTGGCGCGACATTAAAGACCAAGGTAGGTAACCGAAAAACCGAGATTGACTAAAAGTAGGTAGTTGACAGCTTCATTCAACGTTATAATACGTGAGTACGATATTATTGAAGGTCTGATTGAAGGTCCAAGCCTGCTTATGAACCTGCATATCAAATGAGAGATGACACGAGGCATGGGGAGCCCAAGTTTGCTTGCCATGAGTCAAGGAAATTCAAAAGACGCTGGCGGTTTATCAGTCGCCAAGACTTCTTTGCCGCAGCTTTGCCTTCAAATAAATAAGGCGATAATAAGCATAAAAAGCCTCGGGGAAAAACAACAACAACCGGTGTGTACTTTAATACGGGGCTAGGAATATCTCAAGATATGTTGTCATGATAGTTATTTTATTCCCAACATATCTGTAAAGCTTCTCGTCGTATCACGCCAGGAAAGTCTTCTTACTGCGAACGTAGTACATTGCCACGTTGCCCTCTATTCAAGGTGTAAGCGGAAATTGCGTATAAATAGTACTTCTTTAAAAGGAAATGTATACCGGATGCCAGCACATATTCGTTCACGTTGTCTGAAATATCTTTGTGATGAGACATAAAAGTTTCCTGGAAACATTAAAATCACGCAGTGAAATGCCGCTGTTTCTAAATGACCTGCTGCGCATGCAGATTTGGAGCTAATTCCTGTTTGTCCCCCTAGCCGGTTTCCGTCCACGGGTTGTTTAGTCTGAGCTGCGTTAAAGAGGCGGCTGGAACACACACGCGCTTGCCACGTTATCGGCGAAACGCAGGCCCGCTCCCCAATTCCGTGAAAGTGGAAAAGCTCAACTTGCGGTGTGTACACTGACCGCCCGAGTTTAAATAGCTTATAAGCAGGGCGGTTTACGGCCCTGCGAGAATATAATTATTTTGCTCTGTATTCGTTATTAACTTTTTTTTTATTGACGAAAGTTTGCGGAGCGATAACAGCGGCCAATGCTCCCTGGATTATAATCGACTGCATGCGTTTTTAACATTGTTGGTATACGGGCAACTATATACTGCAGCAACACCGTTTTAAAAAGACACGGAGAGATTTCTGAGTTCGCATTTAACGAGTCTTAATCTTTAGAAAGTACTTAACTTTGTGACTTTCATTGTTTTCGTGTTTTGTTTTGTTCATTGAAAACTTTATAACATTTCTCTTTCTTGTTCAACACACCTCATTTAAGGTGACGAAAAAAACAAAACTGTAAAGTGCAATGCCACCTAGCCAAAGTAAAACGCATTCATTAAAAATAACCTTAAACTGACTTCAATATAATTTTATTGAATCAACACTGGCTATGAAGTTAGACAGCGGCAGTTAATTGCACGATACGGTTGACATAATCTTTTAGCATAAAAAAAAAACTTAGTAGTCGGTGCATATTGTAAAACTTACTGTCAAACTTTTTAGAGCGCAGCTCTTAGGCGCCCGTTTCCGGTCTGAGCGGCGTCGGCGTCAGCGTAACCGCAACCCCCCCCCCCCCCCCCCTCCCCCCGAGGACACGGGAGGACCTCCGGTTCCTTCGGGAGGACCTCGGGTACCTTCGGTGACCTTGGGAAGGGGGAAGGTCACGTGACCCCCCCCCCCCCCTCAGTACCCTTCCCTACTCCTCCTCTAGAGCTGCGCTCTAATTCGACGTTACAGGGAGTTGTAAACGGCTTTTACTTTTTACTCCTTTCTTTTAATATCCACATCCCTCTCCCCCAATACGGAGTAGCCATCCAAGACACTTATTTAAGTTAGCTTTTTTATCTTCCTGTTCTCCTTTCTTCCTAGGCTCTAAAAGTCTACAGTAATGTCTAATGTCTCGAAGAAAAACATATGTGGTTGTTATCAAAGACGAGAGGCTGGAGCTACTCTTAATGCTCCTAGATGCTTTTACGTTGTACTTTTTTTTAGGCAAGACTCCGAAGAAAATATTTGATCTTTATGTTGAGGGAGCACTAAAGCCCAGTTATAGTGGCATACGTACCAAACAAGTAAGGATATTGAAGACTGATGCAGCGAATACTCGAGACAAGAATTGACGACATGGTCGTCATGTATTTCTTGACCTTTTCTTTTTCTTACGACTATATTTATCGTAAATATTTTTTTTTCTTGCCAGTTTCGCTTAGGCCATAAAATTCGCAGCAGGTTGAAGAAAATCTCGCGCTGCAGGTTTAGAGGTTAAAATTTATATAAAAATATTTAAAAAAAAAAAACTGCCGCACCTCTTCACCGCTTGCCTGTGTATAAATGATATCGCATAAGCATTAAAATACTCCGGAGAGATTTCTCCCTCTGGACTTCAAGACTCGACTTCTATACAACGCCGAATTTAAATTCCTGTACCGTCGGCGCAAATAGTCCACCAGCATCGCGCACCATGATGATGGAATTATTGATCTATTGGGCAGCCCTTCATCTCACACGTGGACATCTCCCGCCAATGTAGCCAGCCAATACCCCCGAGAAGACAAGGCCTACGCATGATGACGTCATCGTTGGTGGACCCCCGACCCTCCCCAAGCGGCAAATACGCCGAAGCTTGACGAGAGGCGCCGGAAAGCGGCAGACGCGTCCGTCTTGGCGTCGTTGCGAGCCGCAGCAAAACGCGTCCGCGGCGATGCTAGCGCAGGCTCGGCGACGCTGCGTGTATCCTCTAGTGATAAAAGGAGTAAAAGCCGCGGACATTGTCTTCTAGGCGGTATTGATCAAGTAAAACTCCGATTCACTTTTTTTTTATTTATTTGGTTTGTTTGTCGTGGCAAGCCTCACGCCAGGACATGGATCCCATTTGGAAAGACGAAGCGTGCATTGACCTGACGGGCAATGCGCGGCACAACCCCACTCCATTCAAGGAACCCAATAGCAAGAAGCAGGACTAAGATGCGACTTCTTCGGCGGCCAGTCGCAGCAATGACATTCGACGACGACAAGCGCACTCTGAATTGCCCTGGGGGAAAGCACCCCTACCAGAGAACGGCCGAACTCGAGATTAGCCGCGATGGCAGTTCGGTGCGGCGTATCCAGGCGTGAAAAGGCGCGGCCATGCGCGTTCGCTCGGGGACACCGGTGGGACACAAAGAGGGACAAAGACCTGTCACCTGGTGACGAAAGCCTGCAATCAACTCGCCGAAGCGCGCTCTGGCGCATGCGCGATAATGTACTACAGGTAAGCGCGGAAACCGCTCTTCTATCGTGCCCCAGGTGCGATGTATGAGCGAATCTGCAACGTTATACCCGTGCGATTGCGAAGGTGTTTCGCGAGTCGACAGGGGCTTCGAGTGATGCAACGGGCGGGGCTTTTCTCCTGTCTTCAGGGTAGCATCCCTTCAAAAGAATGCTGCCCTGTCTTATATATATATATGTTTTGGCGTGTGTGTGTGTGTGTGTGAGGGGTGGGGGGGGGGGGATTGACCGGAACCTTTTTGGACGGGAAGCAGACATCTTCTACGTATGGCTCGGCGGCAGGAATGGGCATTCTCGTGTCTCAACGGGACGAAGCCAATCTCTGCCGAAAGTGAGTTTTTTTGCTTAGAAAGAACCTTATCGCGAGTGCACTTGCGGCCGTTTGCAATCACGGCCTCTGTGCTATCCCGCCTTGGTGATGGTTTGTGCAGATTGTCTAAACTCTCAGTCATACTGCTCATAAAATAGCATGTAACCCGGAGAATCATTTAGTATTTTCCGGTGTAGTGTTTTGAACAGCTCTCCCAAACTGCGTACAAACACTCGAGCAATTTGGTGGCGACATAGACGATTAACAATATTTACGAAGGACGATTTAAGACACACAACGGCATTAGAAAGGAATATATAATGAAAAAAGAAACCTCACCGTGTTTCTGACAGATGCCGAGAAATATTTGGTTCACTTGACAAATGGGGCGCGTCAGGCGCATTTCCCCGCTTTGTCCGATATTGTTCCTAAGCACGTTTTAAACCACCGTGCGTGGTTGCGGGTAATTAAACTCTGTGGTGGGGAAAAGAAAAACATTGACTGACGTTCACCGCCATTTGCAGCAGCTTGGACCTTGCAAAACAGTGTCGCAAGCGAATTGAGAACGTTTTATCACAGTCGTTTGAAGCGAAAAAGCGTTAGCAATTATGTTTTTTTTTTCTTTCTTCAGAAATGTGGGAAAAGAACGCGTCAAACCTACACAATACCGAGCAGTTCGCTCGCAATGTGAACAACTAGCCAAACTTTTGCTATTGGAAGTTGAGATCATTCCTTGTCATGGCGTGATGAAGAACGCATTCACGTAGCACGTTACCAACTTGCTCTCTTAGAAGTTTAATGAAATTAGATTTAAAAATATCCTATCGTATGAAGAAATAAAATTTATTTGACCCAGGTAGAACATTTTACTTTTAAAATTACGCAATTTCTTTTTTTGTATTTGTCATGAATTGTTTAATTTGCGTAAATGTCCTGTACCCGATTTTGTAGTAGTTCAGCCTCTTTTGTATTTGAAGTATCAAAGATAGGTCTAAGCTGCCTTCACTATTAAGCTACAAGCTCGTTTTTGCGGTGGAATACTCAATCTAAATTTACTCGTGCAAACAGAAAATTCGTTTATAAAAACGGGCGCACCGAAGCTATCAAAAGAGTCGTGCGGCGGGATACCACATTCGAATGAAAAGTGGAATACAAATTTACATAGTCGCTGTGTGAAAATTAAAGTGAAAACGTAAAACATAGGTTAATTACTTGTACACTCTTAAAAAAAAGCTAGTAGTATTTACTAGGTAAGAGCTAGTAACCGCTTGTCACATATGTTACTAGGTACCTAGTAACCTTAGGTAGTAACGGTCAAGCTAGTAACGGTTACTAGTTCAAGAAGCTAGTAACTGTTGCTAGCCTCGAAGTAGAATCCCTGTATTTTACTACCTCTAGCTAGTAACTAGCGCAACCTCCCGACGGAAGAGCGGAAACGCAACTAGTCACCTGATTTCCGGTAGAAAAAAAAAGTGTGGGGTTATGCCACTTTCCACCAGAAGGCAGGCGCAACAGAAATTGTAACTGGAAATGAGTAATCCAGGTGGCGCTAGTCAACGTCCAATTAAATGTACACAAAAAAGGACGCCCATTATTTATATTTTATTTCAATTCTTCCTCATTCGCAAGTAGATACATATAAACATGCACACCCACATTTTTCATCACACAATCGACACAGTGCATTCAACACAAACACACGATCACTCTTATCGCTAACTTACGGTCGGGGGCAGTGGGAATCGAACCCAGGAGGTTCCCACCGCAAGCTTACGAGCTGAGACGCGTTAGCCCACTCGGCACTTCCTCCTTGCTAACTTTCTCGACTGTCTTTAAGTCTTTTATACTTACCATTTGAGTGCGCAAACTTGTCGTCGTGTATCAGCACGTCAGTTCTTCGCAGTCGCCAGGTCAGTTGCGCGACGAGGCAAACCGCATGAAAGCGACGGGAACAAGCGGCCAAGGCAATGAGCGACACTTCCTAGAAATTAACAAAACCGAGCGACGCGACGGGTGACCGTGAGAAATCGCCGTCGCTCGTCGCTGTCTCCGTCGATAGTCTCGTCGCTCGCTAAATCGATTACATGCGGTTCAGCTTTTAAAACGAACGTGGTCGCCGTCGGCGAGAGAGTGCTTTCTTGCCGTCTCCCACGGCGAACGAAGGCTGTAATTGACGGGGAGTACGACCGCAGCTGCATTCCTTTCGCGTGCTACACTACAAAAATGCGTACAAAATTAATACCGCGTGCAGCTATCATCTTAATGTTTGTAGTACACTGACGACTGCTCGCGTGTTTGGGGAAGATATAATCAAATTCAGAAAGACTCGTAGAATGCCAAAACAGTTTTTTTTTCCATTAGTCCTAAAGGTACATACACAATTTAAGACGCACATCAACGGTTGTGACAGTGCACTGTCACGACCGAAGACACCTCAATCAGAATCATTCAACCACCGAGAACAAACAAACCGTGAAGAAGTTCTCAGTGTCAAGTAGGAGGAGGCAGAGAAAAGCTTCTTGGACGACGAAACCCAATCCAGTGACACGGTACCGGCTCGTTAGAACTATCCTCAGAGCAGTCCAGGTTCACGCAGACACTCGCCCCGTCGAGCGCACGAACGTTAACTATGCACTCCAACACGGGAACACGAGAACTGCACAAGACACAAGGCAAAAACGGCAGGTTGACATCGGAGAAATTTGCGTCTTGTGAACTCCGACTGGCCCCAACATGCTTGTCGTACAATGTTGCCAAGCGTCTCTTGTGAAAGAAAAACATTAGTTTTAAAAAATACAGAAATAAAAAATATAATAAAACAAAATGAACTTTTTTATTTCTTTTCAGAAATGTTTTTAGTATGTGCTACGTGGCTATTTTCATCCCAGTTAAAACCAAAATGAAAATATAAACGCTCACAAACGAATGCAAACGAGAAGGAAGGTAAGTAAGCCGCATGGCCATTGCAACAACAATGGCTGCTGCGGTCGCAGCAGCGCTGGCTTTCACGTCGGGCTGGTACGGAGGCTGCGATCGTTATAAAGTCAGCTCCAACCCTTAAACATGCCCCCTCAAACAATATTTGACGCTACCATTGCGTGTAGATACCTCCCCCTGCGATCGGAAACAACAAGTACGTCGCTAACGCTGGCAATCGGGTATGAAGCAAGCGCCGCCATTTTCTCCGCGCCTTTGCGGTAGTAAATAGCTAGTAAAAAGGTAGTAACGGTCAGAAAAGGGTAGTAACGGCTGCATTTGCTAACTTTTTACTACCTTTCGCCCGTTTGAGGTAGTAAATAGTTAGTGGAAGGTAGTAACGGTCAGAAAGGGGTAGTAACTGCTGCAGTTACTAGCTTTTTACTAGCTTTTTTCTAAGAGTGTATGCACATATATCATAACCATATGCTAAATAAATACGCTCACCTATCCAATTAACAGCAAGCGTCCAATAACATTGAGGAAAAAAATATTAAAGAAGTAATTGGTCGTTAGTTGTATATAAAGCGGGAGGTTAGTCTACTAGAAACATGGCGACATTGTTACCCACTGTAGGTGTGAACTTCAGCCACTGCAGTGCCTAGGGTCTTTAACGTGCATCACGCAATAGTGATACACGACCGCACACCGGTACGATACTCATCCAGATCGAAACGGGTAGGTGTGGGGACTGAACCCCAGGATCCCTAGGTTAGCGCGAGCTTTCGCTCCACGTGCTCCAAGCTGGTGTGCGCTACAGCACTCGGTCACCAATCCCCATAAAAAAGAAATATATGCAAACTGCACAAAAGGGCCACTGTAGACGTATTCAAGACGATGAAGAAAAATAAAGCTTCCTATAGAGGCAAGTGAACACCAATGCCAACATAAACTAAATAGCCGAATAAAGCAAACACGCTATAAAACATAAATATACATTGACGTAGTAAGTATGTACAATCTGTATGCTTCACTAAAAGTGCAATATGCACATTTCACCCAATTTCCGGTTCCGCGATCTTGGCGTGGGACGAAATGGGCCTCGCCCCCGGACGCAGAGATGAAGGAATCCTACAACCGGTGCATGCAACTCGACGAAAGGTAGAAACAGCCGGTTGTCTCCTACAAGGCCCACACTTATACAACAGCCAAGGGAAATTCCGGAAACGTGTGTTCCACCCCCCCCCCCCCCCCCCTTTTTCGGATGCGCAGGAAGGAATTATTCAGTTTAGTCTTCTCTTTCAGCAATTGTCCAAAGTCCCACAAAACCACTTACTTTCTTTGGGTTTCCTTTTTTTTTACGATATGATTTATGGTGCTCTGCTTCCAGGCCGACTTAGCAGACCGAATTAAGATAAAAAAACACTGGGCTCTTCAGTTCCCGACTCCCTTTCAGATTTATGTTGGACCACCGAGAAAGGCGGCACATATTGCAGCCTGCATAGCCAAGTCGGCGTAACTACAATAAAAAAAATCTGTGTAGCTTGCAGGCAATAAAAAAAAAAAAATCTGCGTAGCTAAGTCGGCACCGTGCTTGGCTCCCACGCAGGTGGCAGAGGTTCGATCCCTGCCATCGCTTGTTGTTTTTATCTTTCCCTAAGTTGATAGAAGATTCTAGAATCCTCTATTAACTTAGGAAAGGATTAAAACAACAGTTGATGGCGCCTATTGTTTTTACGCCGCCATCGACGCCTTGGGACGCTGTCTATTTCCTTCCTTTTTGTTCCGGCCCAAGTTCGCCACATTAGACGTTTAGTTTCTGTTTGTACATTCGTCGCCTCACCAAAATGTCACGCATGATAATTAATGGGGCGATGAATGGACAAACAGAAACTAAACGTCTAATGTAGCGAACTTCTGCCGGAACAAAAAGAAAGAAAGGAGAGCGTCGTGGGCGTCGATGGCGGCGTAGTAGCGGGATCGAGCCCTGGGGCGAAACTGACTCTGCACGGCGGGGCACACCTTCTCTTGAGGCTTTCCTGGAAGCCTAGAACATTCGACCTCGATTATTTTGGAACTATGAATTGTAAGTATCAACCAACTAGATGATTTTTAAGCATTTTAGAATCTTCTATTAACTTAGGGAAAGACAAAAACAATAGGCAATGGCCGGGATCGAACCCCGGATACCTGCGTGTGAGCCAAACGCGCTGCAGACTTAGCTAAGCCGACTTTCTTTTTCCAAACGCGCAGGCGGCAATATATGCGTGCTCAAGCAAATATAAAATACATTTTCACGCCTCAATGCCGATACTAGATTAGTTCAGAAGCCACAAGATGAATAGCTGCTTGCTGCTCGAAATAAATTCTGTCAATATTCCGTTAAATTGCTTTTCAGTTTGTCTTTTATTTACTCGTTCAACGCTTTGCATCTTAGATAATATTTTGTTTAATGAATGAACCCACACTAGCGAATTGGCTATGGGTTCATCTGTCTTTTCAATTATTTGTACATGCTTTTTGAAAAACAACTTAAGACTAAAACTCAAACTGATTTACAAGGCGTGCGATGCAGGAAAGCAGTGGTGAGGCAGCAAACGCCTCACGCGTTAGAGTCGAGCTGAAACGCGTAGCTTTCTGCGCGGCTTGCAGCTTCACCTCACGCGGACCACAGAGGGCGCTACGAGCCATCCCAGCCCAGAGCCGTATATTAGGAGAGTTTGGACAATAGGCGGAGCAAAGGCCGCCGCCAGCGCCGAATATTCCCCCCACGCTTAGAGCGTAAACTAAATTTGTGACACAGCGTCGACCAATCAGGAGACCTATACTCCATCTCACAAATGTCAACAGTGAAGACAAAGGCACAGGCGCGTGAGCCTAGCTCAGCGAAACGCTATTGTTTGTACGAGACCTCGTGCATAGGAGGCACTTTCCAAAGCCACGCGCTCGTGCCCATGCCTTTGTCTGCACTGCTAGAACAGCGTCCTGAGACTGGCTGAAAGAAAGCAGTGCAAAGGGTGGGGTGCGCGAGCGTCTTGAGACGCGGAGTTCCGCTCGGCACGGCTCAAATTATACTTCGTTTCACTTTACCTGCGAGCAAAGCCAAAGCTAGAAGCGCGAGACCAGCGCTTTTTGCATTTCTCCCCAGCTCGCGCGCTCGAGCAAAGCCTGAACGCACGGAGCTTCCGTGCTCGCGCTTCCAGTTTTGCGTTCGCTCGCACATAAGGTGAAACGAAGTATAGTCGTGGCACAAATTTAGAGCACGCGACCACCGCTAGGGGCTGTTTCGCGGCCTGTGGTTGGCCCGAGATGCTCGCCTATTCAAACCAATGTATGGCCAAACTCTCTCAATAAACGGCTCTGTCCCAGCCCAGAGCCGTTTATTGAGAGAGTTTGGCCATACATTGGTTTGAATAGGCGAGCATCTCGGGCCAACCACAGGCCGCGAAACAGCCCCTAGCGGTGGTCGCGTGCTCTAAATTTGTGCCACGACTATACTTCGTTTCACCTTATGTGCGAGCGAAGGCAAAACTGGAAGCGCGAGCACGGAAGCTCCGTGCGTTCAGGCTTTGCTCGAGCGCGCGAGCGGGGAAGAAATGCAAAAAGCGCTGGTCTCGCGCTTCTGGCTTTGGCTTCGCTCGCAGGTAAAGTGAAACGAAGTATAATTTGAGCCGTGCCGAGCGGAACTCCGCGTCTCAAGACGCTCGCGCACCCCACCCTTTGCACTGCTTTCTTTCAGCCAGTCTCAGGACGCTGTTCTAGCAGTGCAGACAAAGGCATGGGCACGAGCGCGTGGCTTTGGAAAGTGCCTCCTATGCACGAGGTCTCGTACGAACAATAGCGTTTCGCTGAGCTAGGCTCACGCGCCTGCGCCTTTGTCTTCACTGTCGACATTTGTGAGATGGAGTAGAGGTCTCCTGATTGGTCGACGCTGTGTCACAAATTTAGTTTACGCTCTAAGCGTGGGGGGAATATTCGGCGCTGGCGGCGGCCTTTGCTCCGCCTATTGTCCAAACTCTCCTAATATACGGCTCTGTCCCAGCCTAAAGCCCCTTCATGTTTCAAAAGTAGCGCAAGGTGCGTCGATGCACGAGGCACGTGCAACGTGCAGCCATTGGGAAGATCATGTCGGCACAGCACAGCACTGAGTTAGATTTCAGACGCGTACGTTATTCCCAGAAGTGGCGCGCGGCACGTGTCTCGAGCATTTCCACAAGAATGAATGGCGCCACTTTTCCCAGGATAGAGGGGCTTTATCCCAGCCTAGAGTTTCTGTATAGGCTCCCTACGGGAGCCAGAGTTGCGCGTTCACGCATGGCATGTGGATCCAGCTCCTCACTTGACTGAATTCGGCGAATAGCAGCGCCGCGCGTTCGAGGCGCGCGGCGGGCTCAAAAGCCTGGGAACGTACGCCGGGGCGCGTGCAACGTCTACTTTGCTGCACGACACTTGATATGGCTCCTCACGTGATCGGATCTCGGCGAATAGCGGCGAGGGCGGCACGCGGCATGTGGAATCAAACGCGCAACTCTGGCTTCCGTAGGGAGCCTATACAGGAACTCTATCCCAGCCAATCCAACACTGTCCGAGCGCAGCCGATATGCTATGCGAAGCGCAAGTTCGTCTGCTTCTTTTGCAGGGGTTGTGGCGACGTCAAAACGCTGAGCTCTGATTGGTTCAAATTGAAGGATAGAGGGTAAACCTCGAAGCAAGCTGCTACTATCCTTCAATCAGAAGCAATCAGAGCTTGGCGTTCTGACGTCACCACAGCCACCGCAAAAGAAGCAGACGAATTCGCTCTCTGCATAGGAGCCGATGGAGCCAATCAGGCAGCACTAAACGCGCATCGGTAAACGGCGCTCGTCGCGTCTTTGGGCGTTTGCTTCTCAGCGGCTCTACCAATCACGTATGCGCCGTGATAGTTTTTATTTTCAATTTTTTTTTCCTCTACGTGATTGGTTTATCCGGTAACAGCTAACGCACAAAAATAACGAGTGCCATGACGATGCACTGTCGGCCCTGAATGATTGGCTACGGCGGATCGCGTAACGCCGGATATGCTCGTATACTTAACGGCAAAACGGACGACACCTAGCGGGAAAGCACTGAACTGGCCGGAGCATGTCCCTTCGCGATTTCTGCTCATGTCTTGTGGCAATGGACCTTTTGTAGAAACATCGGTTCGAGAGTAAGTGCTTCCAGTACACACTCTCTCTCTTCCTTCTGGCCGAGCAGAGAGGGAAGATGGTTTTGTTGTGTCGACTTCGGGGCGGAAGATTACGCACGATGGGGACAAAGGCGAGTTTGGGGGAGCCGTATCTAGGTCACAGCGCCTCAATGGGTGAACAGGATGTTGTTATATTCTGATTCGCTTTATTTTCTTTCTCTTCTTTTAGCTAGTCTAACGACGACGACGTTAACACGCGGCACGAGCTGAGTAAACAGTCTGACATGGAACCCCGACTCGACTGGTCATTTCCTAGGCTGCCTTAACATACTTTTTTGGCGACGAGGGTGTTGAACCAGGGCAAAAATGTTTTGTGCTTATTACTCCCCTAACTATAAAAAAAAAAAAAAAACAAGGGAGGGGGAAATGTTATGTTGTGATTCGCTTTATTTTCTTTCTCTTCTTTTAGCTAGTCTAACGACAACGACGTTAACACGCGGCACGAGCTGAGTAAACAGCTGAGTAAACACTTAGCCTCGAACCCAGTCGCGTGTCTAGGTGGCAGCACATATTTGCCAAGAGGTCCATTCCGCAATGACACGTTGTCGGTGGTTTGCGCGATGGAACAGTTGATGGTGACTTATGCCGTAACTGTAGCGTCAGCTCGCTACCTGCAGTTTTGCTCTGAACGCAACCGCAAATGAACCAGACATCCCGCGCTTATCGACGTTCATCGGCACCGTGGAGAAGGACTGTATATAGGCAGTCATTTCGTGGCTTCCTCGAAGAAAGACGAGTCTCTGGGAAGCTCGCTTACGCCAACACGTCGATGCAGGTTCAAAACCTTGTGGGATAAAAAGCGAAGCAAGCCATTTTGAATCAAATGCTCGCTCGCTGATGCCCCCGCGTTGTGCGTTGATTCTGGCACATGGCACGGCACGACCTGTTTTAGATTGCCATACTTGCCCGATAGCGGCGTCCCCTAAGAGGTCACGAGTCGCGAATACGGCACCCCCGTGCGTCACGGCAACCCTCCCGAAAGTCACGTGTCATTCATACGACTTTGGATTAGCTCTGATGGCTCCTAGCGTCCACCGCGGTTCACCGTAAGGTAAAACAAAGAATAAAAACGGCACAAAAAAAAAAGTTCTTCCAGGCAAAACAAAATTGCAAGAAATAACTTTGTACCGTAGAAATAAGAGGCCTTTCTAGCTTTGCGTTTAAGCTCGTGCAATTTTGATTTCTTTCGTCACCTCGTTTCGCGTTTCCCTTTTAGATTCCATTGTATGCCTTCGTGTGGTGAGAGCGGTCAGGGGCGTAACAGCTTGCGCGCCAGTGTTGTGCTAATTTATTCCTGTTTTCTTTTTGCAATCCTTTTTAAATAATTTATTGTTCTTATCTTCTGGAATGGAGATCGCCGTGATGTTTGGCGTATTCGAAATGAGCAGGCTCCCACAAATACTTTCCCGTTCTTGTAATTTTTTTTCGTTTTTTTCTCGGTTTTTAATAATTATTAACGAGTTAGCTTTAGCTCTGCGCGTGCTCAAAATATCTGTTTTAAGTTACATATGAAAACTTTAAAAGATCCGCCTCCTGGCGTTAGGGTCTTAAAACGTTTCCCCGTATTCGTTGCACCTCAAGTTATTTTTTATTTATAGAGTATTGGTTTACGAACTTTTTAATTGAATTTTTAAGAGTCGAGTTTGTTTTATATATTGTCTATCCTCGCAATCCTTTTCACGCTCATTAAAATAATTATGTTCGGCGCAGGGAAGGTTTCAATTTTCACGATTATGATAACGGAGTTTGCGACAATATTTCTACGAAATCTTGGGTCCACGTCGCCAGGACAAAACATATGGCGTAACAGACATGTATAAAATACGATTCCTAAAATGTATCTTCTTTTTTTTCTTTCTTTTGCATGTCTCTGGCAATGCAGACAGGTTTCCTCGTCAAGCGTAACAAGTCTAAAGCCTGAGTCACACTGCTTATACATATCATACAAAAGACAGTCTGCGTACAGATTCGAACGCGAGTCATCGCAAGATCCTCCTGGTGCTTCTAATGCAGCATGGCAATGAGTTCAAGGAGAAAACGCGGCAATTCAAACCACGGACTTTGCGGTGACTCGTGTTTTGCAGGCTGTCTTTTGTATGACGTATGCACAGTGTTACCACGGCTTAAAGCCGCCGCCACACAGCTCATACGTCACATGCGAAATGTTCGGTGTTTGTTGCAGACATGCTGATAGAATGATCTCCGGTGCCCGCCTCAACCATCTTCGACGAATGCTTGCCTCGTACATATGTATGCTTTCGAGCAATTTTTTTTTTTTTTTTTTTATTTGTATGACCAAAGCGACTGGACTGTCCTACAAGACAGAGACACGTCTCGGACAGTAGAGAGTTTTAGGGAACCGTTTTTGCCCATACGATACGGTACGAGGGACCCTGAGGTCCGCACTGCTCATATGTGAACCTTCTGGGGTAGCGCATGCGCCGTTCGTACCGGACGGCCCACCGTACCGTATCGGATGTGCAAAATCGGTTCCCTGAAACTCTCTAGTGTTCGCAGACTGACTTTTTTGCACGTTGTATTCCCAGTCTGATGGCGGCACGAACAAGTCTAAAAGTGTTATGCTCAGAAGTATTGAAATTCACCCCGTTACATTAAAAACTCGGCAACTCGAAACTTGCTTCATTCGGTCTTTGCCCTCCGTATCCGCTTCCATAGGCCGTCGTGCCTTGCCCTGCACTCTATCAGACGGCGCACAATTAAATTGTCGTTCCGTCGCTTGGGTCTATCCATCATACTCTCCTCGATCTTTGATAACCGTACAAGAAAAAAAAAATGACCGAGCCGATCGATGAAACCTGTGTGTGAGCTTAGTTTTGTAAACGAATACTTCAACGTACTAAAAAAAAAAGAGAACAAAAAACGGATCTGTTTTTATTGATTCCTTCCACAACTTCGTGCGTCTAATGATCACAACGGGTTACCTAAGCCGGGGTCACGATGCTTATACATCATACAAAAGACAGTCTGCCAACACGAGTCACCGCAATATATGTGGTTGGAATGTCCCGTGCCAAGTTTTCTCCGTGAACTCATTGACACGTGGCATTTGAAGCACGAATCTCGCGGTGACTCGCGTTCGAATCTCTATTCAGACTGTTTTTTGTATGATGCACGAGCAATGCGACCCTTGGCTTTAGAGTCATAAGATGTTCTTCAAGAAATGTAACCACGTAAGTATAAACCGCTCGAATTGCACAGCCCCGCGATGACCACCTCAACCTCAAATGACCTCACTCTGACGATAATAATCCCCAGAGAAGGGGAAGAAGGGGGACAAAGGACAAACACAAATTTCAAACACGGCTAAGTGACTGGTGCGCGACCGAAAAAATCCGCCTGGTCCTGGTATCGAACCAGAGACCTCTCCATTTCCAGTGGAGCGCTCTACCAACTGAGCTAACCAGGAGTTAGACGTCAGTAGAGCAAACGGGCTTTATCAACTTCCACCCGTCTAACACCTACAAGGGTGAACCAGGACCAGACGGATTCTTTCGGACGCGCACCAGTCACCCAGCTGTGTTGGAGATTTGTGTTTGTTCTTTGTCCCCCTTGTTACCCTTCTCCAGGGATTATTATCTTCATTCTTGTCCAGCTGGCTTGCCCTTTAATTGCATTATGACCACACTCTGTTTTGTTTGGTTTTTGTTTTGTGTGGTAATAAAGTATGAAATCTACCATAGTCCCTGACAGATTGAAAACGACAGGGCGTGTCTTTCAAACACCCGGCCTACAGCGGGCTGTTTTATGCCTTCCGCCGTGCTTTGGCTGCGCTTTGACTGCGGGCGTGCTCGAGGAGAACGAGACGCCAAAACACTGTCAAAGGTACAGAACTAGCGCAGGAGGTGGGACAACGGAAGCTCCTTCCCTGCCGTACTACAATTGTCAGTGACTATGTAGTTTCGTGCCAGTTGAGAATACGCCAGAAGCTCCTCCCACACCCTCATTACCGCCAACCTCCGTTCCTCCGCGGTGCTCAGATAGTCCGCTTCCCAGTAGCACGACGCGATGACGTCACATCACTTGTCGTGGCTACCGCCCTTCCTTACTGCTCCGCAAGGAAATTCAACGCTGTGGCTGGTACGTGGTGTTCTTTATATTTGCTCATTTTTAATCATTGTATACATCGACCTGGGGCTTGCTCTCCATGATTGCCGAGTTGAATAAGGGAAAAAAGAAAACGTGTTTTTATCCATGAAAACGATTTTGGTGGCGCGTAAATGTACTCATAAGAAGCCAGCTCACCATAGGGCATCTGAAGTTAGGTCAGCGCAAGCAATGTATATAATCACTTGACAGGAGTAGGGCGACAGGGGTCGGTGTACAGGTATAATTTTGGCTGGGGCACACGGCTAAAGGTGATCGGAGTGTCAAAGACCTGTCACTCTTTCAGTCATGTGCGGGTAGAAGCTGAGAGAGAGGAGGAGACGACATGACGGCGGGGGACGTCTGAGTACCAAGCTCTGGTTGGAATGATTAGTGGGTATATACAAAGCTAGCTGCCTCTGTCACTTCTAACTCTTCGAACGCGTTCGAATGCCGAATGCCGGCGTCCGGCGATTGGCGTTTGCGCTCGATAAAACAGTAAGTAGAGACAATGGCAGGCAGCTTTACGTCATTCCAACCAGAGCTTTGTACTCCGACGTCACCCGCGTGCTGTTGTCTCCTGCTCTCCCTTAGTTGTTTTGCCAGTAACAGCACCCGTGCGTCTACTTTCCCGCACAACACTCGCAGAGCCAATCACCGCAACTTACGGAGGCAGCTCAGCGAATGACGATGCCGAAACGTATGTTTAGACAAAAAACTGCAGTCTGAGTTGACATTAAGAAATGCAAACGTGACGTTTTGCATTGCTTAATGTCACAACTAAGACTGCGTTTTTGGTCGAAACATATGTTTCAGCAACGTCGTTCGCTGAGCTGCCTCCGTAAGTTGCGGTGATTGGCGCTCCGAGTGTTGTGCGAAAAAGTAGACGTACGGGCTTTTTTTAGAGTGAGCTTAAGAGACGCAGGACGTGGGTGCCACCCGAACATACTATTATCGCTTCACATTTTTTGGAGATTGCAGAATCGCTCGACAATAATGCCGGATAACGAACCACAGAGCGAGACGTCTGAACAGGATAAGCCACGTTCAACGTGTCTTAAATTGTCGCTGACTCTACTTAAAACTATATCCAAGAGCACTCTTGATCGCAACACGGGAGACTGCGAATAAAAGCTATAGAAAATATTTATTCCTTCAAAATTAACATTATCATATGAACTTATGAACCGAAGCTTCAAGCTGTCGAAAAACTGAGTAAATGTACACATCGGACTCACCGGGACGTGAACACAAAGCGGAGGCGGTTACGTGCATGAGACACTTTGTTTCAAATATACGTTGACGGCGTTGGTGCTCATGCATAGGAAGCATGTCTCACGGTCTCAATCTAGCGTTTATGCGGAGAGCAAGTTCGCCTGCTTCTTGCACAAGGCTGGCGATGATTTCAGAACACCGAGCTCGTACTGGCTGATTAAAAAAAAAATAGTGTGTAGGCCTCAAGGCATTTAGCATTGAGGTCTACTCACTATCCTTCCAATCAAGTACAATCAGAACTCGGCGTCGTTCTGACGTCACCGCAAACCCTGTGCAAGAAGCAGACGACTTGCTCTCCGCTTAGCCTTGGCTCTGCACCCGACCCAAGCTTCTTGTAGAGCGACTCTGAAGGATTGAAGGGACGTTGCACATTGTATTGGAGACAGTGGATACGGCCCATTTTTCAGTTCTTCGCTCGAGAAAGTTTGAGCTTACCGGCCATAGCGGCCGTGTGCGAGGCAACTCGAAAATTTTCTTTCTTGGTAAATAGACTCTATTTTAAATTTTGCGAATAACAATCATTAGCAGAGGAGAATCATTTAATTTCTTGTGAAACCGAATGTCTGACCATGCGTGATTATTAAATTTTTTGACTTCCTCAAAAACGAAAATCGAGAAAGTCATACGCTGGTTGCAGCTGGAATCGTAAATATATCAGCATTAGAGTCTACTTTTTACCGACGACGACGGTTAGTCGTGAGAAACATTGCTGACGTTTCATTTCTAAGAACCAATAGCATTATGCGCTTTCGGAAGAATACGTTGATAAAGTAGCACGCACACAAGAGCACCTCTGTTTACTTAATATAAACACATCACGTGAACATTGTTTTGTTTGTTTTTGTTTTACCATTTTGAATTCGTGACTGCTTAGAGAGCAGAAAAATTACGAGATTAGAAGGAAAACCTCGCGGTCTTTTGTGCTTATAGCTTCTTTTTCTCAATTTGTTTAGAAAGTAGTTGTGTTGTGTGCATCTTTATGCAGTCAGAAGTTTGTCAGCCCCAGTGGACGCCATGTCTCTCGGCTGTAGATGAGCAATTTAGACACTGCAGTACAACCGCTAGTTCGGGATCTTTAAAGGGGCGATGCAACGAATTTTGTTTTTTGCGAAAATACCGCTTAGAACGGATCCCTGACGTTAATGACCTGTGAAATACCCGTTCGTTTTTCACCACACGCAATCGAAGTCGCAGAAAAAAAATTAAGAAAAACGAGCAGCGTTCACCCCCTCAGCTCGCAGCCAAAACAAGCGGCCACGTGATCTGGAGCCGATTATATGCCGCCAATGTTGATCGTAGCTATGCACTGGGGTTGGCAAGGCACAGGACACGCGCTGAGTTCCAGGCATTGTTATGGTTCGGCTATTGTCGTCATTGCAGCGATTGGACACAGGACACTACCCAAATGCTTCTCGAGCTATCGATTATCACGAGCCCGAATCGAGTGTCCACGCCATGCTCGGGTCCAATCTATGAGTCGCATTCAAATATCGTCACTGGGCGGTACTGCTACCGCCCAGCTACGTCATCAGGTTTTGCGAAGGAGAGATTGAATGAAAACACTCGGTTTTGTCCTCGAAATTACAGCGCAACAAAGGAGTTTCTTGGTCAGTGGCGTTGCGTGCGAGTATCCTTGAGTCCCACCACTGCCAGTAAGCTCGTGTAAAGTGAAAAACATTCCAATTGAATATCGTTGCACTGCCCCTTTAACGTGCACCATGCACGCAGTATTGAAACACGCCCGTGCACGCCGGTACAATGCTCATCCAGATTGAAACGGTCAGGGCTGGGGGTCGAACCCAGGATCCCTTGGATTTTGCCGAGACAGAGTATTCAGGAGGAACCACAACTTTCACAACGTATCCGTTTATGCGCTGTTGAGCCCATTTCAGAACTTGAGCAGTCTTAGCAAGAACTCCCTCGATTGCAAGAAAAAAATATTAAATTTTAGTTATGACTGTTGCGTACTATATACGCGGTGACAGCTTAAAAGAAACGCAGGGGAGTGACTTATTATTATTTCTGCTTTGTTTTTGGTTCCGCAGTATGTTTGGATGTGAAGGGATGCAGAACGCAAGTTCTTCTGCTCCTCTTGCAGGGGTTGTGGTGACGTCAGAATGCTGATCTCTGATTTACTCTGATTGAAGGATAGGGGGTAGACCTCAAAGTAAGCTGCCGGGAGGTCTACCCGCTATCCTTCAATCAGAGCCAATCGGAGCTCGGCATCGTTTTGACGTCACCGCAACTTTTGCGCAGGAAACAGACGAACTTGCACTCAGCATAATAAGATGCTCTTGACTCGCCCCACCCTACATTTCTTAAGCTGTCGGCGAATCTAATCAGTACCACCTAGAAGACAAGGCCTGCGCATGACGTCATCGTTAGTGGATCCTTGATCAAGTGGCAGACAGGCAAAAGAATGTTGAATCTTTGTTGCGACAGATTTATCCTTGTTGCGTTCAAATTGCTTATGCGTCTTAAGGGGTATTCACACGAGGGATGCTTTTCGGGGCCATTGCCTGGGGTTGAGGTCGAGAAGAGGGATTGTGTAAAGGGTCCGCCTTTGATCAGTTCATGGTATAGCTGAATCATCATGCGTAGTGAGGTTCCTCTTCGTACACCTCCAAGGGTGCGCAGGATGCACGTCGTCTTCCTGTTATTGTTCAGCACTGCGCTCATGGCTGGTTTCCATGATACTCCATCATCAAGTTTGAGGCCCAGGTATGTTGCTTGCCTTCTATTGGTATTAGGGTTCCTGCGATGTGCACATTTGATGTAAACGTGCACGTCCCGTGTGGCGCATTGAGGAGAGATAGAGTTTTTGCCGCCGATAGAGTAAGGCCCAGTGTCGTTAGAAAGTAGTCGATATTGTCCAGAGCTCTCTGTAGTTCCTTCTGGGCACTCTCCCTACAACAGCCTCGGTCGGCCGCTCGGAGTGGAATATCATCCGCATAAACCGCCATGTACACTGGTCGGTTCGTCCACTCGCCTATGCGGGCCACCTTTGGGAGCGCCGCCAACGCGACATTGAACAACAGCGGGCTGAGTACGCTGCCTTGCGGTACTCCCCGCGCCATGCGCCTCGCCGTGCTGCAGACGTCCGCAGCTCTCACTTGGGCCTCGCGGTCCTCCAGGAAGGCCCGGATGTAGGCGAGTGCTCGGCCACCGATTCCCAGTCTTTCCAGCTCAGTCACGCTTCTGTTGTGCTGAACCGCGTCGAATGCGCAAAAGCGTGCGTTGTTATCACGCGATACCCATCCCGGGGAGCAAAGGGAGGGATTTCTCGTCCATGTGAATACCCCTGTAAGGGGCATTCACACGAGGGGGAAATCCCGGGGGTTTCTCCACGGCGCGCGCATCACGAGACAAAAACCCCAGGCTTTTGCACATCGCAAATGCCTGACGTTTTCGTCGCGGGGCGCGCGCGCCGTGGAGAAATCCCCGGGACTTCTCCCTCGTGTGAAAACCCCTTCACGAACAGAGGCACTCAGGGGTGCGCGTGTCATTTGACTTTCATCGATTCCACGAGAGTCTAAACGCGCGTTCATGAAGTCTGAAAACACGTGAATAATTTATCAAGAAGGCTCTGGCTGTCACGATTATTCCTCCGAGTCGCAGCGAATTACTGAAACCAATGTCTCAATAACTTGCTCCTCAGATCTTATACGTTTTATTTTTTGTCATAGAAATTAATTACTCATGCGGCCCATTTTCTGCAATTAAGAAATAATGTGAATAGGCGGGAGGACAATGCCTAAGCGATTTAATTTGTAAAATACAGTGCATAACAAGAACCATTCAGACTGACACTCGCTCACAAGTAAGCTCGAATCGCTCACTCAGCGCTGAGTGAGTGATTCGAGTTGGCTGGTGTGCGTGTTTGAGTGTGAATGTGTCGTGCCCTGAGGATAAAATAAATAAATATATAAGTGGTTTTTGCGCGCTGTTTTTAAAAGTATTATAAGTATCCAACTCGCCCAATCTTCCATCTTAAGACGATTTCATTTGTAATTGCTCGGGCCAAACCGTTAGAAATAAAACCCCATTAAAATTGGATGCGAAGACAATTTCCGAATCTTTGCAACAACAAATTATCCGTTTTTGTTTCGTGCCGAGATTCTGTTCCATATGAGCCTCGATCGACCAACGTATTTGTGTCTAAACATTTCGTTACCTTTGCTTGACACGTTTAAAAGAAATGTTTGGTCCAACCATTGTCAAACGGCAGAAACAGCGGCTCGAGTCGCGAAAACCCGAAGATCCAAGGCCTAGCACTCACGCAGTGCTCGTGTTACATTCGTGAGCCACATACATCATCGTTAGACATTGCGACACATTGCGTGTAGTTAGTAATTTCCAGTACTAATTCGGCGCAATATTATCGACACAGTAAATAGACTACACTGACCTGATATAGTTCACTAGGGTGGTGTTTCATCTGCCTAGCTAGTTTCCTCCGTTCCGTTAAGCCGGGACAACACTACTGATACGTCATAGAAAAAAAGAACAGTCAGCGGACACCGCACTAAGGCGTGTTCATTTCTTGTATGACTATCCCGTCACATTGGTCATCTGTGTTTTTGCAGGGGCTCTGGTGACGTCAGAATGGCGCCGAGCTCTGATTGGCTCTGATTGAAGGATAGTGGGTAGACCTCAAAGCAAGCTGTTATGAGGTCTACCCACCATCCTTAAATCAGAGCCAATCAGAGCTCGTCAATCGGACGTTACCACAACCCCTGCAAAAGGAGCAGACCAACTTGCGCCCCCCCATACATGTCTGTTTGAAGCAAGCATGTTTCTAACATTCGTTAGGCCTGTCCGCAGATAATGCAGTCATCATGTATGCAGCGAACACCGTGTATTTTCTGTACGACGTATGAGCAGTGTGTGCGCGGCTTTACGACTTTCGCCCTATCTGTCTCTTACAACCTGCAGCTCACTTAAAATCACTGGATCCTGGGAAAGTGGCAGCACTGCCTCTCCTGCCTGCTAGCCGTACACAGACATATACTAACATACAGACGACCAATACCTCGCACGGCGATTGGCTGATCGTTTCTAAGTTACCATGGCAATCGCCATTTGGTCTATTCAAAAGCTTCGAAGCTTCGAAGCATCTAAAAGGGTTCCCAGGCAGCACACCGATGTTGGTCCTACATTGGCCTAACATTGGCTAACACCGGCCTCAATATTGGACAATATTGGAAGCGCTACCCCATCCAACGTTGGCCCAGTCATTGGTGCCAATGTTCGGCCACTGTTCAGCCATCGTTCCTGCCAATGTTGGGCCATTGCTAAACCATGGTTCCAGCCAATGGTGGTCCCACATTGGCAAAGACAGGCGTAATATTGGACAATACTGGAAGTGCGACCCGATCTAATGTTGGCCGTCATTGGTGCTGATTTTTGGCCATCGTTTCACTCGCCCAGCTGTTTGCAAGTGCACTCGCCAAGTTGTTTGTAAAAAGAAAGGTACACAGACACAAGGGATATTTTTGAAATCTAAAAGTTTATTACACACAGCCTATTCTGCAGACAAGTACAAACTAAGCAATTTGTAATATGCGAAGAGGTACTAATCAGCTGTTATACAACTGAGAAGATTGCAAAGCAAACAACAACAGGGGTAATTGTTGCACTCTTAGAAAAAAGGGGACCAAAAGGAGGTAACAAACCGCCTTTACCACCCTCCTCCCGGCCAGGGGTGAAGCGCGCCGCTTGTTACCTCCTTATTCGCAGCAAACACGAAGAATGCGGTGCTACCAGGTGAAGTTCGCCGCGTAGGGGCACGAAGGAGGCATGTCTTACCTCCCAGAGGGTGCACCTGTTTTGCACTGCCAAAGCCTGGGCGCTGCGATTGGCTGTGGAAAGGCGCAAACGAGTTCGCTAACTGGTCTCCTCGTATGACACGTGATTATTCGCGCATGCGTGGGAGAGCGCCTGCCCGGGCGACAGGGGGCGCCCGCGCCTTCCCCGCCGACACGCCCGGTCATGACGGCATAACGGTGTTTCTTCTCGAACGTTCGACGGAGGCATCCCGGTGCAGGAACGTTCTTTATTGTTCTGTTCGGCTCAGTTTCTTCTTACGAGGTCACCGAGAGCGCTGCATTGACTTCAGTCGAAGATCCAAGTCGTGTGCACCGTATGCAGGTAAGGAAATGTTCTGCGCGGTCGGCAGTTGGCGTCGGTTATGACCGCCCGGGAAGGCGACCCCCGTCTTCCTTAGACAAAGGGTTGGCGGACATGTTGGCACGTTTGAAGGCGTCGAGCGTTCGATAAAATTAGTGTGTGGCGCGAACGCAGACACGGTTTAGACCATCGAAGTTCATAAAGAGCAAGAATAGGAATGACTGTCGCTTGCGCACATTTAGAAGGTTGACATACGCTAACCAGTGGCTTAGCCGGCAGCTTTTCCCGGTGTATGTGTGTGCGGGTGTACGAAGGGGGAGAGCGGCGGTTCGGCGAGACGGGCGGCAAGACGCCGTTTGAATCGGGTGTCGCCTACGTTTAAGGCGTGAGGGGGTAGGTGGTTTTCTCTTTTTGGGGCCGTTGGTGTGTCGCGTCGGACGTTAAATTGAGGATCTGATGAAATATTTGAAAATCTCATAAGCTGGTTGTTTTTTGTTTTATTTTGTTTTTTTCCCGCAGAGCAGTAGTCGATCAGGCATTCATTGGCGGCACCGGCCAACCGGCGCGATTTATTCTCAACGTCGGTGATATTTGTAAAAATCAGTGTTAAACACTGATTTTTAATATCAACGTTTTTTTTTAATTTTTAATTTAACGAGGTTTAATAAATAGTTTGGTAAAATGTCACGTTCCCTTGAAATACCGAATATAAATGTCTGAGCTAATTATTCGTGCGCTTCGCAAACATTGATAGTATTATATTACGGAATAAGGTCATGAAGTTGTTACAGGCAGCGGGCTAGCAATTATATTGTCTTGGCATTTTCTTTGCGTGTGATCAGGCATTTCTAAAACTCTGATCATTCAGTAGGCGAGTTAGATATAACTCAAGTTTGCATTATTTGAAGTTGATTGAATATATTTCTTTCGTCCTGCGGCAACGTTGCAGGGTGATTTCGTCGAGGGTACTGGATGCCTGCTACTTTGGACGCATCTCGTGACAGTTCTTAACACTGTTTACTGCAGGTAAGCGTAGTGCAATATTTTATTTTGATTTTCTTGTTCCCATTTGTGCACTTGAAATGGGGCTCTTGAGCTTTATGTTTAATTTGTGTGTGTGCTGTTTGTTCATTTCCGAGAGAAAATTGAGTGTATACTTCGAGTAAATAAATTAGAGTAACACCCACAAGGCGCTTGAGTGTGTCTTTTTCGGTGTTATTTTTTTGTGTTTTCGTGCTTGTGTGCTGTTCTTGTCATGTCTAAATAAAACATAGATTCAATTTTAAATTTTAATCTGGCAAATTACTTTGGCAAAAAAATTTACATATTTGCCGAAGTTCGACATTCGGCAGTTAGAAATTATTCGTACGCTTCGCTAACATTAATAGTAGTACATTACTGAATAAGGTCATTAAGTTATTGCCGGCAGAGAGACTAGCAAGTATATCGTCTTGGCATTTTTTTTTCTGCGTGTGAGCAGGCATTTTTAAAAGCTGATCATGCAATAGGCGAGTCAGATGGCTAAGTTTGCATTATTTGAAGTTGATTGAATATATTTCTTTCCTACTGCGTCAACGTTGTAGGGTGATTTCGTCGAGGGTACTGGATGCCTGCTACCTTGGACGCAACTGCAGGTAAGCGTAGTCAGATATATTACTTTGATGTTCTTGTTCGCATTTGGGCAATTGAAATGAGGTTTTTGATTTTTAAATTTTCTTTGTGTGTGTGGTGTTCGTTCATTTTCCAGAGAAAATTGAGGGTATACTTCGAGTAAATAAATTAGAGTAAGACACACAAGGCGCTTGAGTGTGTCTTTTTCGGTGTGTTCTTTTTATGTGTTCTCGTCCTTGTGTGCTGTTCTTCTCATGTCTAAATAAAACAAATTCAATTTTCATCTGGCAGAGCACTTCGGCAAAAATATTTGCATATTTTCCGAAGTTCGGCAGTTAGGGTTGGCGGTCATAGGGATCTGTTGTGGTGCTGAGTAGCTAATGTGGTGTAGCGCTCTGTGGTGTATGTTCTTCCTCTGTCCTTGTCTCAAAGCGCAATCATGTTTTTTTCACGTACAATACCAACTCGCCCAACAATCAGCACTTGTATATACTAACCTGCTACAGTAGTTGTACCCCTTTGACTAAGATTTGTTAGTTACCTAAGTAAATCGGGGTGACAAATTTAAACATGACCGGTGAATACAAAGTGCTTACTAATCCATGATTATCACCCGCCATGTGATAATTTTAGTCAGTGGTAGTTAGTCAACAGTTAAACTGGTCACGTCTGGTAAGTATGGTCGATGCTTTATAATGCTGGAATCAGTGGCCCATCAAATGCTCCAAATGCGTCTTAGAAAAATCTAATATTTCTTCACAGTTTCTTCAAATTGGGGAGGATATGTTTCAACTTCATATCACATTATTTCCACATTTTTTTGGTTCCAGGCAGGCAGTGCAATCTACCCGGTGGCTGTCAGCTCAAGCCTAATTAATCCTGATGCTCCCAGCTATGTGGCAGTGGAGGGAGATCTCGAAGCCGCGTCGCCTGCTGAGGCAGTCCTGGTTGCATTCTGCCTCTAGTTCATCTTTAGCTACGACTAGAGCCCCGAAAGTGTTGTTACAGATGCCTTTATTGCGCTTAGTGGTTTCATCCTAGAACTTTTATAAGATGTCTAGTCATGCCATTGATTTTTATGCCATTTTGTTTGTGACAGCCACAATAAAACATTGTCATGTGATTCCAAAGTGATTCCATCAAGTGTGCATTTAACCTGTAATAAGGTGGTGAACTGGACCAGTTGGTTGCTGTTATACATGATCGGGAAAACACCTCGGAAAGCTCGGACTACGAAGAACAAACACGACAGGACAGTACTTTTCTGTCGTGTTTGTTTTTTGTAGTCCGCGATTCCTGAGCTGTTGTCCTCATCGTGTGTATTTAACCCCAAAGTGGATCATAGTTCCCTCCAAAAGGAGGTAAAAGCAGCGCCCTCAATTACGTCGTCTTACCTCTCAAAAGGGTTGAAATTCCCCCCTAAAGGAGGTAAAGGCTGACCCATAAAGGATGCCCTTTTAACACCAAAAGGAACTAAGGTTACCTCCAAAAGGAGGCAATGTTGTACCCTAACCCAGGGGGTAAGTTTGCACCCTCGTTGCAGGCGGTAACGATACCTCCAAAAGGGGTTGCCCTGTGTGCAAGTCGGTTACCCCCTTAAGGAGGGTACTACAGTACCCTTTTTTTTAAGAGTGTGGGTAGTGTCCAGTCTCCCGACAGCTGGCAGAAATGTTTCCCCGAAATTCTACCGGTTGTCGCCCCTCATTGGCGGTGCAATCAATTCATCGAACGACATTTCATCGACAGATCGTTTCATCAACACGCGATGTTTCATAAAAAAAAAAAAAACTCAAAATAGCATTTTTTTTTCTTTTGCAAAGAATTGCTGCAGACTTACCATGAAGCGGCGTGAAAGGGTGGGCTGGTTCAGAGAGCACGCGCCTCAGGAATACACGTGCTTTGAAATGCCCCTACAGCGTGAAATTCGTGTAACGAATGTCAAGGAAACGTTGCGCCTCAGGAATACACGCCCGACAAAACGCCCCTACAGCGTGCAATTCGCATAACAAATGTCGATGAAACGTGAATGTCGACGCAACGTGTATTCACGAAAATGTGGCCACGAAACGTGTTTTCGCGAAACGCAGGGTGAATAAGGAAGTCAGTATTTTACCTGCAGTTGTGACATTATTTCAGACATTATGGCAGGCGACTGTCGGTAAGATTGCAGGAAAATTATTCTCCCGGCTGCCAGGAGATAGGCACTGCCTAGTTCTAGAGGTGATCCGGAAGAGTATACCCGCAGAAGAACGGACAATGATCACCAAGTAGGTTGCAGCGCTCTTACGTTGAAAATACCGGACTTGAAAGATGTAATCCGAGGTAGATGTCGACACGGGCACTGCAGACCAACCACACAAACTTGAAGGAAGTGATCCGTGAAGATTCAACACGATGTAGCACACGCTGCCGTGTGCCGAACCGAACACTAAACGATTCACATGAATGTCTTGCGCTTCTTTGAAAAAATTGATACGGGTAGGACTTTTCGAACGAGATACCATTTACCACAGAAGCGAAATCCAAAGCAGGCCCGCAGACCCGCAGGCCGCATCGCACGCGAAACTAGGTTCGGTCTTCGCAGGCATTCTGCGTTTGTCAACCGCTAATGCGTCATCCGTCAAACCACGTGATCACGCTTCTGCCGTTTCCCGCGCGCAGAGAGCGGATTCAAGCGATAAAAAGTACACGGTTCATTGGCCCGGCGATTGCGCACCGTCTACCACGCCTTCAGCTTAGGGAGAGAGAGAAAAAGAGAGAAGGAGTAGAAAGGAAGCAACCCAGAACGGGGGTGCGCTTACAAAGGCTAATCTTCAGGGGCATCTCAACAATGAACACAGCGAAAGGATTTGTCACTTGTACCCAAGATTGATAGTGCAGTGGATGTTATGCGTGGCCTTGGGCTGGCAGGTTTCGTGCTCTGCCTTATCACCAGCATCGAGACTGTAGTTACGTGACCCTAACCGGAGACACGATTGGCCTAAAACACGCATAGCGTCTATCCTGCTGTCAATACCGATTGAACAGGACAGCTCTTTGAAGGCCAGCTTTTGAACTTCTAAAGAAGCTGTCCAGCCCAAAAGTGATTCTAAACGGGGCAGTTTGAAAACACTATGTTTTACGTCGTACAACCCACACTATTATTTAGAATGAAGAACTTAGCGCGACTATTTTTTTCGCACGATGTCCACACATAAATAAATAAATATATATAAATATATATATATATTTATCACTAAATTTAAAATTATTTGTACACTGTTAGGTTCGCGTTTTTAAACTTCAAAATTTTTCACGAAAGAGTTACACATAAAAGACACCACGGACAGCACATCGTCCGACTTTCAACACACGATGAATCGCCGACGCTCGCAGACAGGAGGTTGCGATGCTGCACGGACGGTTTCTGAAAGATGCTGCGTGGGGTATACGCCGGGCGCAACGGCTTCACGACCGTTCGAAGGGCAGAGGATTCGCGACGACAAAGTAGCGTCTTGCTACTTCAGTAAGCTAACGGGGCTTGAGAGTCCCACGCTCACATTTCCGCAGAGCGAGCGCGGCCGGCCAGCTCGAGGCGCAGTATGTTCTCGCGTCACGATTGCTACGTCGTTGCTCTGCCTACACTGATGATATCTGCACTGGCAGTTGAAGCAGCCCTCTCGAGACTTCATGAGACTTCATTCGAGTCCAATAGACAACTTTCCAGCGCGATAGACTCTCGTAAAACTGTGAGTAGAAGTCACCTCGGTTGCGGCGTAAGCGGCGGCTTTATGTTTGTTGACACCTGCGTCGACAATGACGAAATATGCACAGAAACATTACATATAAAAAATTGAGCAAGCAGAAAGAAATACAAACATGGCAGCGGCACGGGCAAAGTAGAAGACGTTAACGTTACGTAATGCATTTACATACAAAATACACTGGAAAAGAGAAAAATAATTATATCTAAGAAACGAAATTAAGTTGTCAACGCCGAGGTAAGGCAATGCGAAGGGAGAGCAGCCGTCAAAATAAAACTGCAAAACACCGGCGACGTACGCCACATGAAGTTGGCTAAATGAAATTCTCGCCCCGAGCGAGCGCGAGAATGACTCTTTTTCACTTTCCTACCTCTGCAAGGCAAAAAAGAGGGTCGCGGGTCTATAGCCTAGGCGACACAATTATCGTTAAGCCATTGGCAATGGCAGTACAATATTGACCAGCCTATACCAAGACATCACCAATATTGATGTCTTGGCTTTGACAGTTTAAAGTTAACCAGCTTAAGCCAGCGTAGATTCAATATCGGAAAGCCATTGGCTCTGACAGTCCAATATTGTACAGGTTATGCCGGCGTATATCCAATATTGGAAGGCTATTGGCTTTGACAGTCCAATATGGGACAGCTTATGCCGGCGTATAGCCAACATCGAAAAGCCAGTGGCTCTGACAGTCCAATATTGGACAACTTATGCCGGCGTATATCCAATATTGGAAAGCTATTGGCTTTGACAGTCCAATGTTGACCAGCCTATGCCAACGTATCACCAATATTGGAAAACCATTGGCTTTGATAGTCCAATATTGTCCAATGTGATTACAATATTGGGAAACATATGGCTCATTTGTGCCATTGTTTGGCCACTCTTTGTCACATCAAATCCAATGTTGGCACAATACTGTGTGCTGCCTGGGTTGTTCTTAACCAATTGCACCAAGATCGCTATGGAGCATCATCGTATCTGAAAGCGTTCTTCGTCAATATAAGCGTCTTTGACGCTGTGCGTGCGTTCCACTTACAAAATCACGCTTATCTGTTCCACCAACATCTTACGATGGTATTGTTGTTCTTGCGTATTTAAGGACTGGACAATTATTTTTTTTATGCCGCCAAGCGCCGGCGCCACATGTGGTGGCGGTGTGAAGATGTGCGCTTGTTACTGTGGATAACAAAATCTCGGTATTTAAAAACCGTCGCTATAAAGACACCCGTCACCAGCGAATTTAGAAGGGCTCACCAAGAATGAAGAGGGCAGGGAGAAACTGCTGATCCCATGAACCAAAATGGCGACCATACGGGGAGCTTAGTGCTACTTTTCCAGGATCCAGAAACATCATTCTGACGCAGTACATCGCCGGTTTGAAGGCGGCACTGGGAGCGACGTTCTTTCGCACGCGTTCAATGGAAAACGTTGCTTCTTCCTATCTCCCACATAACAAGGTCCCGGATTGCGCCACCGCCATTTATCTCCCAAGAAAACCTAGAAAAGAGGTTTCATTGACTTGGTGTTGCTTTCTTTGTCGTCATTGTTATTGTACTTGTTCTTGCTACCGTCCTTTTTCGTTGCTTCTTCGTTTACACTGAAATGAGCTTCGTTCATTACAGTCGAGACATGTGCCTTCACCGTATACGTATACCGTACACACGATGTACAATTACCACCAATAAGAAAGACCCATTCACCGAGACAGTTGATGCGTTTGTACTAAATACATTTTGGGCAGAATCACTTTATATTTAGAGGGATAACAGAATAAAGCTGGAATTATTTACTCTACCCAAGCAAAGCGGGCCTGGTTAACGCCTATCCAAAGCAGTCACCTAAAACTACCTCTTAGAAGGGGTCTTTTATTTTGGTGAAGACTGTACTTAATGAGTAGAGTCTTCACCAGCAATGCTATGTTCACACTACGGAGGCAACGAGACCGATCTTTCGTCACACAGGTAAACGTAAGCGTAAGAAGCAAACCGATTTCGTTCAGACTAAAAGCGATCGTGGTCTGAACAAAATCGTTTAGTTTGTTGCGCTCATGATTTCGTGTGTTATGAAGGATAGGCGGGTTGCATCCGTAGTGTGAACATAGCATGACGCCGATAAACAACTAGGTATACCTCTAGCACGGTAACGCCGATAAACGACGACGGTACGTCTAGAGCATTACCTATTTTATTGTCCTTGCATTAATAAACCTGCTCAACGTGATTTAACAGCGAAAATAGGATCGCTACCGAAGTTCGTTTTTTTTTTTTTTTCTACGTCGCAATACAGATTGTGACGTAGACCTATGTGAAGATACAAGTTAAGGGGCTATGGTAGCTCAGGGTGCAGAGTACGTTAAACACACTCAACAAGGCGTAGTAGCATACTTTACTGTACACTTCATGTTTATTCATTGCGTGCTTGAATTCCCGGAAACACTAGATCTGTGCTTACTTCGTGACGGGGATAGACGAGCACTCTATTCCGAACGCACACGAGAACGTGGCAGAGCAAGACGCAGATGTAAGTTCTTAATCTAGCGAGCAAGCAGGGAGCGGATGAACTTGTCGTAAACTAAATGGTAAATATTCAGGGTCAAATTGAGAGAAGAAAAGTTTGATATGAGGGATGGCGTTAGGAAAACGATTTTTTAACATAAAAAAAATTAAAGACATTCTCTGACAAAGAAACCGAAAGCGGCTCGAAATGGAAATGTCTCGGTAAATATGTTCTTTGTTTCCCGAAGACAGAGAGCAAAGCAAACCACGCGGTGTGTCGATGGTGTAGAAATATTCGATACGGCATTTTGTCGTGTGTTAGACAACATCTGGAGCGAAAACATCCAACCAACGACAAAGAACGATTCTCAAAGCACTCCGCGAGTTGCCAGTGAAGACGAGGCATACCAGTGCAATGCAACGCTTTTATATTGCTCTTAACATGTCATTCATTCGCAAACATGCTGCGACGTGTGCGCGTCTTCTGAGTTCTTCCGAGTAACATCATACCCAGAGAAAACCTCTGTCATAGTGTTATCAAAGGGTAAATGGAGAGATTCGCTCGTTGTTGGTAGTCTACTCGTATTTGCAAAAATATTGACGCAACGTCAAGAGTAGACAGCGGGTGGTTGAACGTTCTGGACAGGGTTCAAAAACATGTTTTGTTTTCGGAATCACCGTAACTGCAGAAAATTTACCTAATTACACATAAATTTCTCGTACTTACAATCGGCATCATGCAAGATTCTGTTTTGCTTTTTGATAGAATAAAGCAATCCCCCCCCCCCCCCCTAAAAAAACAAAAAAAACATATACCTATTATTTTGTTTATTAGATCAGTGGTTCTCAAATGAGGGTCCGCGGACCCTTTGGGGTCTTCGAAGGCATTCCAGGGGTCCGCGAAGCCCTGCCTCATCAGTCAAGCCCGGCAATAAAAGTTGTACTTCCCAGGTCAAGAAAAAATGTTTCAGTTTTCGGGCGAGAGTGTGTATGTCAATAAGAGAGGTCTACTTTACACTAGTCCTTAGTTATATACATTAATTAAATCATTATCATAATTAACCTTTAGCTTTCTCTTTCCCTTATCACGAACGGGGTCCTCCATCATCTCCGCCGATCCACAAGGGGTCCGCGAAACATCGATGGTTTAAGAACCACTGCATTAGATGATCGTAGAAGTGCAAAATATTTCTCCGTAATGTACCTTTGAGAACTGTATCTGCAAAGTATGCTAGAGTATTATCGCAATAATTTATTATATTTTACCAATCAATCAATGAGCATGAGGACTACAGAATTTTACCGTTTAAAAATGTATTAGCGTATTATGCACTTTCCCTACAAGGACACCGGACACAAGCTTCCTATTGGAAGTATTTTGTCTCCGTGTCCTCAGCACAAATTTGTTTAAAAAACGTTCCAGTGCAAGTTGAATTAATAAACCCGATCGGGGAAAGGGGAAGTGGTTTCTTATTCGCGGTGATAAGTTGGCAAGGGGCGCCTCTGTTCTCCTCACTATGGGAAGTGCACGGTGCTACCCACGCGGTTATGATCTAATTTTTATAATGCATAGAAGCTTCTCATTGCACGTGCTTGCATCAGCGGAGGAAGTTGAAGTATCCTCACTCTGCGTTGTGAAAAAATTCCAGCAGGCGGCGACATCCAAACTTCTCGCCGCGAATACCCAGTTGACTTTCGTTTTGTCCAGTGAAAAGCTTCCGCGTTCTAAGTCCACTCTGAAGTGGAGTAACGATGATAGAGGTGCGCTACAATAAAATAAAAATTGTCCATGTTTAGTCTTTTCGGCTAAATAGTGACCCGCTCACGCTGATTAAAAAACAGAAGAATCCATGCATAGAACAGAAAGGCAAAGCCCCATCGGCCACGGCTAAAGCACTCATCCAGCGCTGAGAAATCGCACTGCGAGGCGTCAGCGTGTATCAGCGTGCTCTTATATCTTTGTAAATATATCGTTAATTAGGCGCACGGCATGCGCGTAATTTAAGCGTTTGACACTTCGGCCTGATACAGATGGTGCTATTTTAATTGCAGTTTCGCAGTTGCGACGTCGAGCACGGCAGTTTCCACCACGCTTTTCTTTTTTAGGCCAACGAGCAACGTCGCAACTGCGAAATTGTAACTATACTCGCGTCATGTGAATAATGCTTTATATGTGTTAGGTTGTTTTCAAACTATACTCAAGCGCACTTCCTGGAGTGATGAATTAGTGCGGAATCAACGACCACTGACTCGAGGCTGATCGCAAAAGTTGGACTCCAGAAAGCGAATATGTGGCGAACAACCGACCAACTTCGCCCGCGGTAACGTGTTCGCTTTGTGCGCGGTGCAACGAGCCTTGTTCTGACACCCCACGCACAGCGAATGCTGCCGTGTGAAATTAGCCGCCTTTTCGCCGCAATGTTCGCTCCATGGAATCCTACAGTTTCCTTCCATTTTGCATCTGCGCTCATGGTTGCGCGTTTTTTTTTCCCCTCTCACTTGTCTTGTGGCAACAGTTTTAAAAAGGTCGTACAAAGGTTGACCAGGACCTTTTTTATATAAGAAATCGCTGAACAAGTGCAGAATGATGAAACTTGAGGAGGCCTTTAACACAATTATTTTTTTAATATTGGGCACCCTGAATAACTTAACTATTGACGCATGCGCAGCAATTCCAGCAGGTATGGTGGCGAGCATTGTATACCTTTAGAGCAGATGTGCAAAATAAAATGTCCAATGAAAAAAAAAAAAATTAAACCACCTAAAATTTTGAGAAGATTAGAAGTACAGAATGGGAGACAAATGATGTCAGGGATAAGAGTCTACGAATGTTGTCAACAGTTTGGCGAAGGACGACATCCGGTGACAAATGAGCCACACAGATGCGTTCATCTGACTGCAGTCACGCAGCCCAGTTCTTTCTCACTAAAGAAATCAAGAAGTTGCCCAAACGGATGGCAGCAGCGCGTGAACGTGCACGGGGAATACTTTACAAAGCTGACACACTTTCGCGCTTGTCGTATTTTTTATTTACTCCATACGAATTAAAGTTTCGGTCAACCTTAAACGTCCCTTGTATTTACGCAGGGAAAGTTTCAAGCCAGTGAGAGGCGTATGTTATTACACGCTCAACCGCCCGAGAATTTCAGCGTGCACGTAACAACCGCGAGGGTGGTAGTTCCCGAGATAACGTGATGTTTGGGAAATTTATTTGCAGCGGGCATTTGAACGCGCAGTGACAAAGTTTAGGCAACATCTTAGTTTGTTTCCCGAAAGGGAGGAAGAATTCTGCGCGGCCACGCCACTTACAAAAAAAAAAAAAAAAAAAAGCACCAACACGAAATCGGCAATCTCGGGTGACCTAGTTCGTTGCCGTAAATGTCTAAACTAGAAAACAAGCACGAAGGTTGAAAGAAAGTACGAAGAAGGGTGTAAAAGGGTCCATTTATGCATTCGAAGTCCCTGGAACTGTATTTATATTTAACATGTACTAGTCACAGATCGCCTTTTGTTTTCATATTGATGCTTGATTTCGGTTACTAATTAGTGTTTTAAGTACATGGCTCTGGTAGACTACTCTACACTAGGCAGAAGCTGTGTAAAAAAAGCAATAGCTTTCTTTTTTTTTTTCTAAGTGCCTTGGTTTTACATATACACTTATTCGTGGCTTTGCACGCGCCGGGTTATACGCTAAAACGTCGATTCGCTGAAATGACTGCTGCTCGCTAAAACGGCATTCGCTCATGTGATGTGGACTCCTACGTATTAAGTTTCTACGCGCGTGCCGGCCGCAGTCTTACTGCAAGTACAAAATCGACCGGCAACTGAATCGGAAGAAAAACACCTTGAGCGTAAATTGGAGCCAGACGATCATCGATGGTGGTACAGACGATGTCGTTGACATCGTCGTAAATTTCTTTGTCGACACCGCCGCCCCTCTTGCCGCCATCAACAATGGCGGCAGAAGCGACCAAGATCGTTGGACCGCGACGTTGCCACGGGGCAGCAAAGTCGGCGCACCGGGAAAGCTCAGAGTTTTGAACGAGGCTCCGGGCTTCTTTGAACCTTGACGTAAATTCTTTCGTATGCTTTGTTTTATCTCCACGGAAACTGCCGAGACTGGCGTTTTCCCTGCGGGCATTTTGCCGAGGCCATCTTTCAATTGTGACGACTGACGTCGATGATGGTGATATCGGTCGGCCTCAGGCCGCGCACAGAGACAACTCGCGGTGAATTTCAATACGCGTCCGTATGGCATACGCGCGTAGAGAGTTGGGTGTCCATCGTTCGGCGGTTCTTTGTATTGTCAGTATCGTTTTTTGCCTGATATTTTAAAATATATGTTTCAATCAGCGTAATTATGATCGTTGTAGCCGATATGCCTAATAAATTTCATCGCTATATGCGCTTTATTCTTACAAAGGCCCAACGCAAAAACGCATGGTTCCCTAGAAACTGATCGTTAAAAGCGGTACGTTGTTATATGAGCCATCGTTATAACTTTAGATTATATCATCCTCCATTCACGTTGTTTGATTGGACACGGCCGGGTGACGTTGTTCGAGAAGCTCGCGCGTTGCATGCTGAGCTCACTTCCACTCTCCTCAAATTTACAAAGAAACGTTGGAGGACGCTTAAGCTTCACTTTTAAGAGCGGAACGCGATCGCGTTATCGAATCTTCAGTCCGTTTGTGGCGCATCGCCTCTGCACGCCTAGCCTTCGCCTCCGCCTTCTCGGCTTCTGTCTTCCGTGGCCGACCCCGTCGCCGAGCAGGAGCAGACGTAGACGCGGTATACGCACTCGTAGAAGACGACGACGATTCAGAAGGGCGCCCCGCACTGGTAAACGGCACGGCGTACGTCACACGCGTGTTCGCTCCCGGAGGCCAGCGGCGGACCCCGCAGCGGGGTATGCGTTCTCCACAGACAAACGATGACGGCAGGATCACAGAGCCACTGGGTGGACTCGGCGACGGGCGGAAACTTTTCGCTCCTCCGCGACGCATGGAAACTGTACGTTCCTCCAGACAGATAAGCCTAAGTCATGTGGCTGCGACATCATGACCCTATCGACCAATCAGGATTTTCGCGTCACGCCAGCTTTTCTGGTACGGCACCGAGGCCGGAGCGACTCGAGCTCCTTGAAGCTATCGAGTTATTCGCCTCACGCTGGCTTTTCTGGCACGCCACTGAGGCCGGCGCGCCACGAGCTCCTTAACGCTGTCACGTTAAACATTACTGCGGCTCAGTGCACAATGTTAATATTTCAAACGAGACCAAAGAAAAATTACGACTTCACTACCGGCGGCATCATATATATGTGGTCCTAGACCATTGCTTACGCCGCCTCAAATTGTTTTAAATTTTTTTTTTTTTTTTGCAATGGTGAATTGAGCATAAAAGAAATGTAAAAACCAAAGATCCGAATTCGGAAATTGCCAAACATTTGAATGAATGCGCCGACTGCTCTCCAGCCTGGGGAAACGTAAACATCTTAGAAAGGGAAAACAACGACATGAAAATATTAGTAAAAGAGACGATCAGGATAAAGACGTCTGCCGAATGCACCAGTCACATGCTCGGTCGTTGTTCTCTCCGAATTTAAGGCGCCTCGTAGGGGATAGTCTTGCATGCGGTAGACGCAGACACAACAGACTGCCCATCTGTTCAGGGTCGGATTCTGTCGGGCGTTCTCGTGGAATGCAGACGCCTCCGTTGAAGGTAGGCGCTTCTCTGGTTTCGGTCGAACGTGCAAAAGGGTTCGGATCGCATGAGAATGCGACAGTACTTCAAAGGAAAAAAAACGAGATGCAAAGAAGCAGTCTCGAGAAAAGAAGAAAGAGTCCCGACTGTGTGACTCGTAATGTAAAAAAAAAACTTCAAATTTTAACAGCGTTTTTTTACAGCGTTTTTTCTACAGCGATTTTTTTTTTAATTTTTCTGAAGTTTTTAATGATAATATTATTATACTTAGTATATCAGAAGTGCTATTAATAAAACCGGTTTGCTTTCCTTGGCGAGTGTGGTTACTATAAACTTTTTCTGCAAACTGCTACATGCAAATGTAAGTGTACTAACAAATGAACCTTTCAAAGAATGCTGCTTTATTAACCTCTGCGTGCAAAATGTGTAACTTCATGCCAATTCGGCCAGCAGTTCAATTTAGCAGGACTCAAAGGCTGCCTCAAAATGTAAAAGAATAATCACGTTAGCTGCCCCACATGTTGAAAAGAATATTTTTTTTCAATATTCCAGTCGAATCAACGGAAATTTGCGAACCCAATATATTATATATATATATATATATATATATATATATATATATATATATATATATATATCCTACCACTCCTTATTCAAGGAAAAATCCCCCAAAGTTTTAATCCACCTCAAACTTCGACCTTCTAGCACAAAGGAATGTCTCGGCATTTGGGCGCGTCGGTGGTCACAAGTGTCCTATTTCTGGTTTGAAGACGAGCCACCCCTTCCCAGCCAGAAACTTTCAATTTTTTTTTTTTTTTTTTTTTGTGGGAGGGTAAATAATCCGTCCGCCAAGTGTTTTTTTTTTTTTTTTTTTTTTTTTTGTGCGAGCGTGAATAATCTTTTTATGCCCACCGGGTTTTCTCTTCTTTTTTTTTTTTTTTTTCAGTGAGAACAATTTGTTTTGTCAACGCTGTTTCCATTTCCTATTGCTCTTTACCCCCTCTAATTTCTTCTTAGGGGTATATAAACATTCACGAGCTGTACACTCGCTACCTGATGAAGAGCGGTCCCCGCTCGAAACGTCGTAATAAACTTCGAATTAGTAACTCCGACAGTACGCATCTTTGACTTAATAACTTTTCCCGGTCCATTGTTTTTATATTTACCTTACCTCACCTATATATATATATAGATATATATATATAGATATATATATATATATATATATATATATATATATATATATATATATATATATATATATATATATATATATATATATATAGAAAAAAGTCATGTGAACGGTGCTTAAAACAATTCAGTTCCGTATTATCTGTTAACAAGGTTTGTGTTAATCATTCTTTATTTTTGTGCATTCTTTTTTTTTCTTTTGGTCGCACTCAAGTTATCGATTACCTGCGGTACAATCAGAGTTCATTCATTTTACAAACGCTTACCGACGTTAGTATTGCGCTACCGAAGAAACAAGCGACGGAATGTAAGCTAGGCTAGAAATTATCTACAGGAGAGGGATATTTCTTTTTCACTCGTAGACCGCCGCGTAGGCTGGTATTAGGGAGTTACTCTTGTTTGCCCGTCTTCCATTTTTCGGGTTATGAAAACTTCAGTGTGCTGATAGAGATGATAGTTGAATGGCCCCTCCTACATACCACATCTTATGCGAACCCGTAGCCACCGGAAAGCAAGCTGCACGCCGAGCAGGCAGCTAGCACAGGCGGCCCGGTGCGCTGCCGGATGGCCTGAAACTTACGGCGCCATCTGGGGGTGGCTCCGTAAAGCCAAGCGCGCGGGGTGTCATTATCTGGTCGCGGCGGAAAGCGGAGTCTCTACACCTAAAGAGCCTTCCTACATCGTGTCCGCGACGCATGGAAACTGTACGTTCCTCCAGACAGATAAGCCTAAGTCATGTGGCTGCGACATCATGACCCTATCGACCAATCAGGATTTTCGCGTCACGCCAGCTTTTCTGGTACGGCACCGAGGCCGGAGCGACTCGAGCTCCTTGAAGCTATCGAGTTATTCGCCTCACGCTGGCTTTTCTGGCACGCCACTGAGGCCGGCGCGCCACGAGCTCCTTAACGCTGTCACGTTAAACATTACTGCGGCTCAGTGCACAATGTTAATATTTCAAACGAGACCAAAGAAAAATTACGACTTCACTACCGGCGGCATCATATATATGTGGTCCTAGACCCTCCGCTGCCAGACAAAACAGCATCGAACCGAACATTTATTTGCATTCTGCGTAAACAGGTTCTATTTTTTTTTTCTTTGCTGCTCCAAAAGATTGTCTGTATACAAAAAATACTACAAGCTTTTTAGCTCTAAGCATCTGTGTATACCGAACACTACTTATGTTCTCTCCTGTTTATCGAAGTTCGGAAATGTGGATCGAGCAGGATGATTTAAAGCGTAAAACACAATTGAGCAAAAATCGCGGCGCGTCGCGCCAAGTGGTGACGTAAATACAGAAACCGCCCCTGGCGCGAAGACGCCTCCAAATGCAGCGCCGCCACGTCGCAGCGTCAGCGACAGTTGCTAAGGTTACGTCACGCGGCGGCGCGACGCGATGCGGTTTTTGCTCACATGCGTTTCACGCTTTAGAAACAGCCACCTAGAGTCACTATCAAATGATTGCTATTGTAGCGACTCATAAAAACCTTAAAACACACGACAACCCGTTTATGCTTCTCAAAACCGGTAGAATTCACGCAAAGAAAAAGCGCGCAAATAAACAAAAGGTAAAACATATATGTGAAAATTCTTAATCTGTTCGCTTGTTGAAAGTATTTTACGAACCCCACATTACACCTGTACATTTTGAGTAAAAAAACTATTTAGAAACAAAATCGATGTCTTTAAGGACTTCAAAGGGGCCTTTCTTTAAATCGATATGCTGTTAAAATATAAAGTAGAGAGCGAGAAACGTGAATACATTTTTACAACGATCTCCTCACGTTAAAACGGACCTGATAAAACTGTTCGATGTCAACTCCATAAAACTCTCCCGCCACGTCGAATCGGTCGTTGGCGATAGGGCTCCCTTGAGGAACACCACTCGGTACTGTGCAGAGAACGACGCGAATTGCATTCTATACATTTTCGTCGTTCTACCAAATTCAGCGGCCCGAGCGGATTTTAGCACCATTGAAAAGGTCGCTACCTGGTTTATGACGGCGTTCGCATTCTGGAATTATAAAGGGCACAAGGAATTCCCCAATGAACGAACTCTAAAATGCATTTCGGCAAACACCGCGTCTCTCTGCTGGTTTTTGAAAAGCGCATCAGCTATGGTGCTGTAACGTGTGCTAAAGAGTTTTATGGACTTTCGCGAAGATTAGCTCCGGGAAGTTTTGTGACATCGCGATAAATAGGAGGACCTGAGCCGATAAAAACTGCACTTTTCCAAAGTTTCATTTATGAACTTAGTAACTTAAGGTGGCGCCTGTTCTGCTCAAAAACATCTTGACGTGTGTTCCAGGATAGTTTCCTTAAGACAACGCTGGGCTTGAGCACTCTGCTGGTTGTTCACCGCGATACTGGCGACTGTGGTGATTGCTATGGGGAAGTTTATGCTGTGCCAAAAAGTAACAAAATAATAAAAATGACTAAAATATTGCCGTTAAGAGAAAAATATTAATATTTCAGCTCCCGAGAAGCATATGTCATATGCCAAAAAACGATGCAGTTTTTTTTTCTTTTCTTCGTTTATTGTAAGTAAATAAACATTACAATAAAATGAAGTGCGCGCATATACACACACCAAAAGTGACAAACAAAATAAATGACAGGAAGAGAAGTTTTATATTATCGAATCAGTACAGATAGATTTTAAAAAGGAGCACAGCTGTTTAAGCACGTAAGAACCCCACGACTTGGTATGATGAAAAAGTAGATTCAAAGGAAAAAACGTTTATAGCAGTTGAATATTCTATTGCGCATGGTCATGCGCCTCGTAATGTCTATGCTTTCTATAATTGTATTAAATATTCTTATTTTGGGATTCCTTATAAGCTAGCTCCCTCTTGGAATTTTTGAATTAATAAAGGAAAGGAACGTTTCAAAAGGCGCAGGCGGAGGTATACAAAAAGCTAAGCTACATGAAGTGAAAAAGAAGCGACAACTTTCGACCCGCGGTGTTTGCTTTACGCGTGGCATCAGAAAAGTGACTGTTGCGCCGCGCAAAGCTAACGTTCACTTTGCGCACAAAACTCAGTACGCGTGTCAGAAATGCAACGTTAAATGAGCCATAAAACGATTTTTCTGCTTTCACTAAATACTACTCAGACTCACTCCGTAAGGTTTATAACTTAATAAACTTGCCTTAGTTTTCCTTTCTATGAAAGGGCAGTAGCGAAAAAAATTCGAGAAATGTGAGCATCGTTCATCCCTTCAACTCTGAGCCAAAACAAGCGGCCACGTGGCCTGGCGCCTATCCTATGCCGCCAACGTTCATCATAGCCACTTGCCGGGGTTGACAAAGTAGAAAACGCGTGATGAGCTTCAGGCATTGTTAAAGTTCGGCTATTCTCATGACCGCAGTGGTTTGACACGAGCCACACCCCGAGTGTCCGCCGAGGCATTGATTTTTACGAACCGAAGTGGAGTTCTCACGCAGTCCTCCTGTCAAATCCATGAGCCGCGCTCGACGGTCGTCAGGCGGGTGGTTTCGATCGCACAATTACGTCATGAAGCTTTGCGAAGGCAAGACTGAAAGAAATAGTCCCCTTTGATCCTCGCAATTTCACCGCGACAAAGAAGCTTCCGAATCAGTTACAGTCTGTGCGAGTATACTTGGGCCGGACTACGTAAAAGTACGCATCTGCAGAGTCATGAACAATCATCCGATATCGTTTCGTGACCCCTTTAAGAATTGGTGAAAAGAAGGGCTACTGGTCTTATTAACTTTGTGAAAACACAAGACTTTCATAAAAAAGCTTCCTAAAAATATATTGTAAGCGGCGGGCAATAAAATTTTAGTAATAGTATTGAGACATGGACGTTTTAGGTTTTTTTTTTTCCTTTAAAATGAGGTGTTTTCAACGTCGAAGCAAATGACGTCAATCAAAACATTGTAACTGAAGACCATTAGTACTGCGATTAGATTCTCTTTTGCTGTTGCTTTACAGATTGAAGAGAAAATGTCAGAAATTATTGGTATTACTTAAATGCTTCTACAAACATTTTTTTTAATATTTTTTATTGTTTTGATTTTATTATTGTAATTTGTTTGCTCTACACAAACAGGGACCTCGTCAATCTCGTTGTAATATTCGTGAAACGCTCCAGAAACTACCTAATAAATCGACTCAATTCGGTCGCGCGGTTCCCCCAAAACGTGGATATACCTATTCCAAACGGCGTGGGCGTCACGGGAGAGGCCATATTTCCTGGCATCCGCGTGTTTGTATCAGCGTACATGCAAGCACACGAGACACAGGCATCGTCCACACCAAGGCCTGTTCGCTGTTGTTGTTGCAAGAGCAAGGCCGACACACCCTTCCCTCTGGTCGAGTGGGGCCCGCCTGTGTACACACACGGATTTCTCTGTGCAAACGTATCGTCATATCTCGGACTAAGCGCAATAAAAACAAAGAAAAAAGAAAGAAACTGTTACGCAAGTTACGAGCATCGTCCAGAGCGCTCTTCCGGCGCCTAATTGGAAATGCGGATGACGACACGGGATTCCCCACCCTCTCGGTAAACTCCCCGGCGGTCGCGCCAGATTAGAGCCGCCATTGCTGACCTTCTCTTCTCTTACCCACATGCCGAGTCAGTGAAGCGGACGTGGACGAGCTGTCACCAAGGCCAATGCTGGGGAGGAGGACACAGTAGAATCGAAAATGGCAATAACCTGCTCCGATGTGGTAATGATGAAGTGAGGCCAACGTAACGAGAGGAAACAAAAAATTAAGATCGGAATTATGGGGGCGCCCACGCAGAGATGCTGCAGAGTCGTTCACTCCTAAGCTGATGGTGCTGCGAGCTGCGTGCACGTTGGTCCAGTCGCACGTCTGTCTTTAACCACGTGATCAGTCTCCCGCCCGTATCCACGCACAGAGAGCGGGGTGGACGATGAAAGGAAGGCGGATGATTGGTCCGTCCAGCGCGTTCCCCCCATCACACCATCAGCTATAGGGCTGAACCGAGTATACGTAAGCTCAGATCGAAAGCGCTGATGTGGTAAGCACACGAAATAACGAACTTGAACAGAACCGGCAATTTGACTGGACATTACCCAACTGTACCAAAAATAAAAAAAATAAAGCCGAGAAAGCAATGCCCAGAAAAGAAAACAATAGAAATGACAACCACAAGGCAGTCACATGCGATGCGCGGCAATAAGTTGGGAATGTCATTACCCCTTCCTTCATTTTCTCCTACAGAAGAATTTATCTTTTAAAGCCGTAAGGCTTACGTGGAAGACGGTTCTCATTGGGTATGCAACTGTGCATTTTTATATTACATAAAAATAGGGCGTTAAAGAAAGAAAGGCAGAAAACTGTATACTATACATCCCGTAGGAGCGAGAGATAAGGTCACTCGACCAATCACGCTGTGGACGCAGTTGGTTTAAGAGCGCAGCTCTTAGGCGCCCGTTTCCGTGTTTTGTGGCGTCGGCGTAAGCGCTAAATCTAGCGGGAAAATTGACGTCACGTGACCTCAAGACCAATTCAGTTTCCCCGCTAAATTTAGTGATGAAAATGATGTCACATGACTTGGTGTCATGTCACCTGCGAACAAATTCAGTTTCTCCGCCGGATTTATCGGGAAAATTGACGTCACGTGACCTCAACAGTACTTCACTTCCCCGCTAAATTTAGCGGGGAATTAAATTGCTGTTCAGGTCACGTGACGTCAATTTTTCGGCTAAATTTAGCGGGGAAACTGTGGGAGGGGGCGAGGGCTTGGAAAAGGAGGAGGAGGTGGGGAAGGTACGGATGAGGAGGAGGAGTAGGGGAGGAGGAGGAGGAGTAGGGGAGGAGGAGGAGGAGTAGGGGAAGAGGAGGGCATACCCTTTCCTCCGTACCCTCCCCTCTTTCTTCCCAAGCGCTGCGCTCTTATCTCGCGTTACAGAGATTTGCAAGCGTCTTTCATTTTTTCGTTTGTTCGATTCTTTTCTTTCTGATTCTCTAAGTCAGTGACAGCAGAACGTGACGAGTCCTAAGCACCTTGAGCTAATGAGGTTGCATCATTGGCAGATATGATTGCCGGAGCACCAATTACGAAGCAAGAAGTGGGAACTTAAGGAGCCACGCTCTGCGTTCCCGAAGCAGTGGGCGACTATCAGCGGCGAGATGTTTGGTGGCGCCCGCCTGTGGTTCCCTCTTGTGACGTGATTACCTCGCGAACAACAAGCTCGATGGTGTTTGTAATGAGCATAGTCGAAGCTTGAAATCGTGGCGCTCTGAAAGCAAGACTGCCAACACCTTCAAAGTTGAAGTTCTTACGTTACTTTTATTTCCGTCGATGAGAAATCCTTTGCAGACGTCGTAGTAAGCACTCGGTCAATCGTGGAAGGCCGACCACAGCGACGCTTTCGATCGCGCAATACAACTGTAGCGCATCAACTTCAGAGGGAAGCAATCACAATCGCCCGGTCCCCCTCTTTATATCTCTTCTATTCAATCACACTGGACGGATCAAGTTTCGATGCGCCGCGGTCGCATCCATGAACCTACACGCATCATGTGAATAGGTAGAAAAGGAAAGCAAGACAAAGACCATGTTTATGACTGTTCAAAGCCGACAATATCATTCATAGAAACATGCATCTACTAAAAAAAATATATATGTATGTGTGCGTCTACTTTCCTGCAGAGCGTTCGGAGCGCTATTCATTTCCATCTTTAGAGCGAGCTCGACCAAGAACGCCAACTAAACACATTTCGACGTAAAGTTAAGATCCACAATTTGACACCGCCGGCTCTCTTAGTGCATCTCATAGCACCCCTTAGACTTGCTGTGCCGGGCACTGCTACGGTTTTAGAAGCTGGCCTCAGGGTCTGTCTACTGACAGCTACACCCTGCCATTTCTTGTGATTGTTTCCCCGCGCAATTGTGATATTATTTTGTATGTATCTTTATTATGTTTGTTTTTGCAGAGAAGAATTTTATTGTATGTGGAATTTTCGCTGTATAGTACTTTTGAGCGTTAAGTTTGTTTTTCGTTTTTCGTGTCACGCGGTTGTGGTGTCAACTTATGAAGTGCATTTGTCATGTTTTTTTGTGTTTTCTTTTTGGTATGTACTACAAAGTCGTACTGCATGTAGTTTTTATTTTTTTATGATGCAAATATCTATCTATCTATCTATCTATCTATCTATCTATCTATCTATCTATCTATCTATCTATCTATCTATCTATCTATCTATCTATCTATCTGTCTATCTATCTATCTATCTATCTATCTATCTATCATCTATCTATCATCTATCTATCATCTATCTAACATCTATCTATCTATCATCTATCTATCATCTATCTATCTATCATCTGTCTATCTATCATCTATCTATCTATCATCTATCTATCTATCATCTATCTATCTATCTTTATTTTTTTATTCATTCATTCATTCATTATTGAGTTGTTCGGTGACTCTGTACCCAGCAAGAAGTACCTTGAGCACCGTGACCTAGAAGTCTTATCTTTGAAGCTCTGTCTACTTCCACGGGCATCTCATTTTTCCCTCATCTATCGAATTGTTTCGACTTAACTTTGTTTCATTTTTACAAACCCGCATTACGCGCTGGCTAATAGTCGGCTGATTTTGGAATTAAAACTTCAATAAATATTACGACATACGTCCTTTTTTTGGTTTGTCAAATTTACGTCTGTGCAGATACCCCAAAACGCCAACATTTTAATATATTTTTTTTAACTCTAACATTTGGACTTGTGTCGCAACTTCAATTTTCTAAATTGAACTTTGCTTGACGCGTTGTGTTTTCCGCGTGGGCATCGAACGATGAACATCGGTGAGCTCATAACCGCACTTTCCTAACTTCTCCAAGCCAACACGCTGTGAACCGCGAGAGCAGACCCACCGTGATTACATCACTCAGCACGCTAAACAGACACCGTCCACTGATCGTGACTAGACGCGCTTGATAGAACGCAGGCTACCTCACAAAACGACCCCATTATTTTCCTAAACTAAAAAAAAAAAAGACTCTTGTTTCCATTACTGCGGGTTTTGATTATCCTGCTGAACTCTAAGAATAATCAGTAAGGAACAACGTAAGCGATTCTTAGTCACAAACAGCTCGTTTTGTTATTGAACTATCTTGGTTGTTTAATCTAAATGATAAAAAAACGTCCATGGGTCTTTTTTAATTCTAATGAACTCGGGAAGCCAATCACTTCTATCTAGGCAAAGAGCTCGGCGAGTAAGGAGGCTGGAAGAACATCTTCACTCAAAAATAAAGTCTACCCGATGCGAATGAGCCTTACGCTTCATATTTTGAATTTCTTGATACACATGACGTACTGTCGAGCAGCCAACATGGCTTCAGACGAGGATTTTCTACAACGACTCAATTGCTTGAGAAAGTTCATGACCTTACCTCCGCCCTGAACAAGAGAAGTCAGATAGATATCATCTTTATCGATTTCGCGAAAGCGTTCCATAAAGTATCGCATGCAAAGCTCCTAAAAAAATTGAATAACTACGTAAAAAATAATCAAGTTATTGGTTGGATCCAAGTTTCCCTAACAAACCCCTATCAATATGTAGAATTTAATAATGAGGATTCTTCCCTACTTTCAGTGGACTCTGGCGTCCCCCAGGGATCGGTACTTGCGCCTTTGTTGCTATTTATCAACGATATTCCCGATGAGATTTCTGTCAAAATACGTCTTTATGCCGACGATTGTGTGATCTATAACGAAGTCAAGAGTGTTTATGACCAAATTAAGCTGAATGACGATTTGAACAAGATTTTGAAATGGTGTGAAACATGGCAAATGTGTATAAATAATGACAAAAAATGTTTGTATGTTCGTCACTAATAAAAAGAAGCCACTTTCATGCTTCTATCACATGAACGAACATATCCTAAGAGAAGTTACTGAATTCAAATATCTGGGTCTCTGGATCAGTTCCGTTCTTAGATGGGATAAACAGATCAATTTAACTTCCTCCAACGCCCTCCGGAGAATCTTTTTTCTCAGACGAACACTAAAATCAGCCTTTTGAGATACTCGACTCCTGGCGTACAAGACTCTTATCCGACCGACCCTAGAATATGCAAACATTATTTGGGACCCATTTACACAGGTAGGAATTAATCGCATACAACGAATACAATATAAAGCTGTCAGATTCATTTTTAACGCCTATAAGAAGGCGTCCATTTCAGAGCTTAGCAAACAGCTTGGGTTTGTCCCGGTTCAAGAACGAAACCCTGCATGCACACTTCGTTTTTTATGTCAATTAATTAAAGGAGAGTATAAAATTAACGCTGACGAATACATCACTTTCTTGACTGGTTACACCACCCGAGGAAGAACCCCACTTACCATTACATCTTACTAACCGCGCATCAACAGTTTCAAATTCTCCTTTTTTCCTCGAACAATTGTAGAATGGAATGGGCTTCCTTACGAAATTATTAACCAAGACTCTGTAAGTACATTTGTTTCCGCTTTGTATTCTGAATGAGTAACTCTTTGGTACTTTATCACTTCTTTTTATGTTACCTTCCACCCTGCTATGATCCCTGATAGGGAACAGCAGTATTTGTAAATAAATAAATAAATAAAATACAAATAAATGCTCACATCTTGCCGGGTGCCTCAGTGCGGACTGTATTTTCAGGAAGGAACGTTCCTTTGGCTTTAACATTCACCCCGATTCCTCCGTGGATTGCAGTGATTGGCCACACGACTGCGTTCGAACTTCTACGGGAATACAAACACGGGTAATTTTAGCGTGGTTTGCTTGTGTTAGAAACTATGCAGCCAAGCTAGTAGACTTCAGATGGGGTAGAATGCTTTCTTAAACAAACATTATCACGAATGAAGACCTGAATACTGTATTAATTATTATTTTTTATAAAATGTCCGGCAGAACAAGGAATCATATCATCGGCACTCATGATCGCGTCAAGGTTTAAACAATCTGATAATGATTAAAGTACACAGAGCAGGAAGTTCTTTGCATTTGAAGATGCTTTCAACAAAAGAGATCTCTGCCTATAGAAGATGGTTGAGAGTGGCTGTGTGGGTATATATAGGATGCTTGAGAAATGAACCAGTTAGTCGAGTTTGAGACTTTCCCTTCTGTCTGCTCCTTAAACTAAAAGTTTTTTTTTTTCCTTTTCTGCACCTGAATCGCAGGAGTTAAATGACATGACAGAGAAAAAGCACACTTTCATGAGAGTGTAATAAGTTAATTCCATGTTCGCTTCAACTATAAAGCGCACAAATGCTGCAGTAGTTCCGAAGCGTACGACGATTTTACGACTTACAAAGTGAGGGCGTCTTTATCGTTGAAGACTCCCAACACGCATAAGACGTGTACTGCGAAGGGGGTATTCAAAGAGCCGGAAGTATCTTACACCTTCCTATGGCAATTTTCGTTTCCCCTACTGTACCATGTTTGCGTACTTGGAAGCGCCGAAAAAAAAAAGTACTGTGCTGTGGCCGTGCACCTCACTCCAGCTTCTCCTTTTTACCTCGACATTGTTGGGTTTTTTATTACTTTTTTTATTTAAAAACCTTTCACACCCTCAAGGGGCATTATGTAAAGGGGGGGGGGGGGGGGGGGGGTTGCAAAGCAGAATAAATCGAAAGTACAGAGCATAAAAAACAAAATCAGCCACACTTAAGTAGACTTGCATCTAGGGCCCCAAAAAGCAGTTAAATCTTGTCGAAAAAGAACTTGATTACGTTGACAATGTTATCGGGCAAGTCGTTCCAGTCAGCAATGGCGGATGGCAAAAACGAGCAAAAAAACAAGGATGACTTACAACAGATAGGTTTAATCTTACATGAGTTATCAATGCGGGCTGAAACATAAAACGGTTGAGAGAGAAGTGATGCGTGAAGTGATGGCGAGTAGTAAACTTTATGCAGAAGACATAGCTTTGATACCCTGCGGCGTATCTCAAGTGAATGAAGGTCAGCACGAGTTTTAAGGTTTGTTACGCTGGTATGACGTGAGTAATCAGAAAAATGAAAATAACGGCTCGGTTTTTGAGTGCTTCCAGTGAGGCAGATAAGTAATGATAACGAGGGTTCCAAATGCTGCAAGCGTATTCCAGGATCGGTCGAACAAGCGTGACTACGGCATTGTGAAAATGTAATAATATAGGCAGTATTTTAGTGTTCCGAACTCTCGAAGAAGGCATAAACTTCCTGCATTTTTCAAGAAAAACAAAATAGGGCAAAGACGGATACATTGTGTATTTTGAACGTTTTATGTTTGATTTGTGCCTTTTCTTCTTTATGCCAAATTACATTGCATCTCCATGCAGTAACGCAATTGCAGCTGCAGATATCTGAATAAAAATACCAGATTGATGAATACATCAACGCATGAACAAGTATGCAACACTTGCTTAAGATACTGAACGCCCGACTGCAGATATGAAATAGATAAATAAATGCATCAATACGTAAACAAATACGTGCACACTTACTTAAATATAGTAAGCTAACCAACCTAATTATTCATTCACTCCGTTTCTGGTGTAGTGGTTTAAGGCCCGTTCACACTGTTGCGACCGAGTAAGACCGAGAGAGACCAGACCGGTTTTTAAAGGGCCTCTGACTCGCCAAAAAAAAATATTTTTTTTTCATGCTAAACGTTGCAATGGCATATCAGGACATTACAAAAAAATTGTTTCACTATAGAGTAGCGTAGTTTTTTTATAAAAAATAGAAATACGAGGCCCAATTCAAAGTTCCCGCCGTGCACTGTGACGTAACAGTGTACCGCAAGGTGTCGGGGCGGTCAGAAGGGAGGCATCACCGGAAGTCACGTGAGTTGTATCCCTCCTCGTGCTTACCGCGAGCGCGTGTAATTTTTTTTTTAATATTTTTGTTATTCTCCGCACCTCCACGAGCGATCCAAGCAGACAAGGTTTCTGTTATTTGCTTTTCATCGCTTAATGTTGCTGTAAAGGTAGAAGAAGCGGAGTCAGTGAATTGACGTGATCAACTACAATGCCTAGAAGGTGCTGTGTGAGGGACTGTCCCGGTATTTCAGCAACTGAAGAAGAGATCACACTGCATGCATTTCTGAGAGACATACATCGGTCGCATGAGCACCCAGTAAACAAGTTCTACTCATGCTCTAGACAAAATACGTACTTTGTGCTCGACGTTTACTTGTACTTGGTATACTCACCAGTTCGTATTCTTTAGACGGCAGGCATCTACAGCCTGGAGAGTATCCGATGATTCAACGACCTCGGTGTCTCAACCTTCAGCAATGCGATCGGGCGTGTCGTATGCTAGCAATCCTAATTTCTGCGAGCGTTCTAAATTTTTTTTTTCAAAACTTGATAGCTTGTTTTGCGCCCAGTATAGCCCTGTATAATCGGACTGACGGCATGCACTCGTAAACTGGCTTGTACTCGCAACGCTTTCATCATTGACCTCCATCACGTCGATCCACTGACTCTTCGTCCTCAAAGTTTACAGCACGCAAACTAACCAACGGTGCAGGGATAAAGAGCTAGTGGAACTGAAACTTCGTTTTCTACGATCGCTCGTACGAAGAGCAGAATAATTAAAAGAAAAAAAGTCTTAGGCACGGTCGCGGAGAGCACGAGGAGTGAAACTCACGCGACTTCCGGTTAACCCACGTTTAGTGACGTAGCTCGATGCCTCCTTTCCGACCGCCCCGACACCTTGCGGTACACTGTTACGTCACTGTGCGCGGCGGGAACTTTGAATTGGGCCTCGTATTTCTATTTTTTATAAAAAAACTACGCAACTCTATAGTGAAACAATTTTTTTGTAATGTCCTGATATGCCATTGCAACGTTTAGCGTGAAAAAATTTTGGCGTGTCAGAGGCCCTTTAGGCCTCTTGCGATCTCTTTGGACCAGCGCCGCTGCAGCTCATCCTATCCTAAGACGTCGCAAGAGGCTTAAAAACCGGGGGGCTATGTTGCACGTTTTGGACTCCCAGGAGACTAGGGAGAAGGAAGTGAAGTCAACAACGCTATTTGGATGTTGATTGGTGGAGTCGCTGATGACGGTATCTGCTAAGATACGTTCATTCACACCTACGTCACTTCCTTCTCCCTAGTCTCCTGGGAGTCGAAAACGTGCAACATAGCCCCCCCGGTCTGGTCTCTCTCGGTCGTACTCGGTTGCATATGTGTGAACGGCGCTTTAGGCACACGCACAGCCCAACATCAGATAAAATAAATAATGAGCACATGGAACGAAAGCTCGCGCTGCAGAACCCAGGAATCCTGGGTTCAATCCCCACCCCTGCCCATTTCGATCTGGATGAGCATCGTACCGGCGTGCGGTCGTGTATCACTACTGCGTGATGCACGTTAAAGTCCCCAGTCTAGCGGTTGTACCGCACTGGCTAAATTGCTCATCTACAGCTGGGAGACTCGTCGCCCGTTGAGGCAGACCAAGCTCTAGGCTGTATAAACATACACACAACCCAATTTTTTTTAAATAAATAAGCGCTGATGTTATCGGGGTGCGTGATGCTCACGCGCCTCGAGACAAAAAAAAAAACACCAGAAACTTGGACCGGCCGCTTGTCTTTCGCTCTTCCTCCCCACACCGGCGCTCTCGATTTCTATGTTGCCTTTACATACTCCCAGTATTGTAGGCTTTACGAAAAAAAGTTACGAAATGCGTTACTCGTTACCGAACTACGTGGCCTCAAAATAAAAGGAACGCGTTACCGTTGAAAAGTAACGCACGTTACTTCTGCACTACTTTTATAAGTTATGAACTAACACGTTTTACGTTTTTGACGTTACTGGTACGCATAAGCGCCATTCTTCAAGAAACATTATGTTCATCCAGAAACTAAACATAATTGCCTTATTCTTCCTGCGGTCCCACCTAAATACTCACAAAAAAAAATAAGAACACTCAAAAATTTACGTGGCTGGGAACCTGCCCAGAAACACAAAAAAAAAAAAAAAAAAAAATTTAGGTGTAATTTTTTTAAAGTTTTAAGACGAATGTGTAACGAGAGTGACGTAACTACGTTACACGTTACTAGAAATAAGTAGCGTAAGTATGTTACGTGTTACCGATTTAAAAATGTAACGCGCACGTTACCACGTTACCGGGAAAAGTAACGCTTTACCGATAACGGCGTTACTCGTAACACGGTACCTCCAACACTGCAAGTTACGCCGTCGTCAGAAACATTCAGGGACTGTCAACTAACTAAAGCCTAGCTACGGTCCTAGTGGTATAAACAAACACAAACCTATAATAACAACACACCGAAAATAGCCACGATTTTCAATCTTCAAATAAAAAAAAAAAAAGACGCGCATTATTTTTTTATTTTTTATTTTACATTAAAAAGGAGTGTTGGCGCTTTCGGAGAACGATAGCATATTTATGGAGTAAAATATGCACGCGAGCCGCTTCGGGTTGTAAGCAATTAAATATGGTTGGATCTCCGCCGGGAAGCATGGAAGCCGCGATCCAGAACGGTGCCAAGCGACAAACTGGTGTCCCATTCCAGCCACCCACGTTCTTCTTCAAAGCGTCGTCGCGAGCGGAAGACGTAGTGCGAGTTAAAGAACGCTTCGCGCAACAGCCATTCGGCCGTGGCAAGCGAAAAGAACTACACAGAAACGCATCGCTTAGAGGGGCGCGGTTGTAGTTGCAGGGATAGTACCGCATTTATATACGTTTCTTGGACGATTGCGCGAGCCCCTTGCGAGATTACGTCTCGCTGTAAAAGGTTCTCTCTTTCTCTCTCTCTCTCTTTCTTTCTCGGACATTTCGCTCGGACGGAAATTCGCAGTTTGGCGAAAGTCCATTAGTTTAGGAACAGTGCATGGGGTGGTTTATTGTCACTGTTCTCTCACTTTTTTGTGTGTTTGTTTTTGTCTCGCTAGACTGATCCTCAGAACGGGTGGGAAGATGGAGGTCGTCTGAGCGAAAAAAAGTTGCACCGAATACTACGAACGCATGAAGACATCGCGCTATACTTGCCAACGAACCGACGCCAAAACGTTGTAAGCTGAAAAAAAAAAAAAAAAAAAAGAAAGCAAAGCCGGTTAAATTACGGCCCGGAGACCATATGTGGTCAGGAAACACTTTCTCGGTAACCACTTTGCTCTTTCGAGCATACAAAAAGCATGCGGTGCAGCGTGTACTTCGGTTTGCACACAAATTTCTATATTTTATAATTTCAGTCATTCTTTATTTCTCGTCATCCTTTTTTTTTAAACGAAATCGAGATCTCGTAAAAAAGAAAAGAAGTAGGCGCGCACCTTTCACACATCTCGAAACGTTTACGAGGGACGATAACTCCGTGACAAACGAAAACTAAACCGACAGAATCCACATCTAGACGTGGCTTACACGTGACATCATCGCCCCATGCTGGTGGTTATATTTTGGGTCATTCCTGCTTGTCCTTGATGAGAAAACAAAGGTGGTAGTGCGAAACGTACATTGCAGAACGTACGCGCTCAGCAGCACGGCCGCCAAAATGGCCACTCACACGACATCAGTGGGAGCCGTGTATATTCTCGGATATGGGCTTCCATTGATTACGTGTTTGGGAGGTCAGGTCCATCCAGCATTGCGAATGGTGCGAAACGTTCTCGCCGAAGACCGTTTCGCAACAAAATCTATTGTTGCTACGCGCCGCAGTAAAGTGTATTTTCACGCGAAGGTGAGAAAGAAAAATTAGAGGTTAATTTTGTTAAACCTTTGACATCGTATTTCGTTACTCAAAGCCCTCGACTATATCAGTTCTTATGCAACTATGCTGTCATTGCTGACACCTTCACAATGACAGCTTCAGAAAAGCAGGACTTGGCTTTTATGATCGATGCTTCTTGCTCTATAATTCGTACTTCTTTAGAATTAATCCCAATAAAGACGTCGCAGTGAGCTTTTGGCTATTCGCAGGAAGCCGACCACAGCTTCGCTCTTTATCACGCACCTCGCCAATAGTATAGGCTAGAGTCACCAAATAACGCTAGAGTATCAACACTCCATTCCCCTTGTGGGCGCAGCCATGTTGGCGCTTAGTGCAGAGTGGGTGCAATTGGCGATTGTTGCGATTCGAAAACGCAATTTATAAGCTTTAGTTAGACTGCCAGAAAGCTCGGACGATGTCAGTTTGTTCTGTTGCGGTCTGTTTTAACATTTCTACAGGACGGAAAACCGTTTTCTGTGATTTCAAATAAAGCTTCAGACAACATGCAACCGTGATTTTCAGCAGTAAGATGGCTGGTGTTTACGTTACTCTGCTGAAGCGTAGCCAGGTTAGTGACCCTAGTGTGGAGAAAAAGAACACGATTGCGTTGTTCTGTGTTCGATCAACGCCTTCGGTTAGACACGACCTTGACTAAAAAACAACAACATAGCAACAGTCAAACGCGGGTAAAAGAACAAAGGAAAACGTCGTCAGTGGTGTCTGGGGAAACGGGGAATGCAAGAATGGTGACGGTTTCCGGGATTCGCAGCCGAGCTCATTGGATGTCCGTCCCACGGGATCGTTCCCGTCGTATCGGGGAATTTCTCGCTGATAGCCGCGGCGCCGCAGCTGCGCGATTCTGGACGAAGCAGCGAGATTCCCCCCATCTCGGACGCGTCGCCGTGGGGCCGAACGAACAACCGCGCGGGGAATCACCGCAACGAGGCAAGACGCACGACGATCCACGAGCATCGCTCGCGCGCTATGTGTGGCCCCCGGAGGCTATTTGTAAGAGCGAGAATCTCCGCCTTCCTATTTTTGCTCGTGCGTATACCGCCGAGACCGTCCCATCAAATTTCCGGGGCTGCATTTTGCGTATTTATTTTTTTCACTCTCACTCCTTAAAATGCCCTTTCCTCTACGTTTCCCGCAGGGCATTCGGCGAACCAATCACTGCAATCTAAAGCTGGGGTCACACATGCTTATACAGAACAGAAAAGACAGTCTGCATTCAGATTCCGAAAGCGAGTCACCGCGAGATCCGTGCTTCGAATGACGCATTGCAATGAGTTCATGGAGTAGTAACTTGGCACGCGGCATTCGAACCACGGATATTGCGGTTACTCGTGGTCGCAGACTGTCTTTCGTGTAATGTATTAGCAGTGTTACCGCGGCTTAAGGAGCGAGTTCGGCACATGACGAGTTTGAAAATATTTTAAGATCTAAAATCAAACTGTCTTTTTAATCTTTATGCCTGTCTATGTGTTATTTGTGTGTGTGTGCAATGTGTTGGCTACTACACTGCACTGCTGAGCAATGTACAAGCGTGGTGGGGCCTAGTCAGGTAAAGCTTCTTTTTATTTTTTGCCTCTCCACCTGTGACTCAAGAACTCCAAATAAAGATTAATGCTATTATTATAAAAAAAATACATTGAAAAATGCGCGACGTATTTGCCCAGTACTCAACCTGGCACACGCGCTACTCTGTTTCACCCGAAACGCGAGCAACGCTTTGAAGCCATATCGGCACTCTGTCCCCTAACATTCTTGTGGACGTCGCCATGTGGGTCGAGCGATGGTTACGATTCGAAAATGCCACATTTCTGACATTTAGATGCCGTGTCACGAAGCACAGGTGATATCGTTTCGCTTTGTAGCACGATCGTTGTAACGTTCCAGGCGTGCCGAAAAAGCCGTTTCCTGATATTTCATATAAAAATTGGCATAACCCTCGGCACTCATCTAACTAAAGCAGCCAGATGTCTCAGGTGTCGGAAATATAAAGTATACCTTATTTAGTGCCCCCTTTTAGCACCGAGATGTTTCGGTGCCGCCCTCTTATGCTTTTCGTTTGTGACGTCACGACCAAAAGTTTCCTCGCCGTGACGTCATGAGGTGTAACCTTTGACCGCTTATCGTCAGTCGCGAACCATACAAGTTCGATGGTATACGGTATGAGTAAAAATAACGATGCAAGCTCGGAGCCATCGCATTCAGAAACCAACATCGTCACAGTGGACACTCCGACATTGCGCTGATTTCCGTCGATGACAGAAAAAAATGAAAGACGTTTACAATTCCCTGTAATGCAGAATTAGAGTGCAGCTCTTGAGGAGGAGGAGCAGGGGAAAGTACGAAGAAGAGGGTGTGCCCCTCCTCTTCTTCCTCCCTCCCCCTCCTCTTTTCTCCTCCTCTCATTCTCTTCCCCTCCTCTTCCCCCTTCCCCCTCCTTCCTCGTGACGTCACTCTTGACCCTCGTGACGTCACACATGACGTCACGTGCGAAATTATTATGGGAGACGTCCCATAATGCAACGCGTGGTTACGCCGAAGGCGACGGCGACGGCGACGCCGCTCAAGCCGGAAACGGGCGCCTAAGAGATGCGCTCTAAAATTAATCCAGATAAAGGCGTCACAGCCAGCGTTTGGCCAATCGCGAATTACGAGCGCAGCTACGCTTTTAGTCGTGCACGTCGCTAACAATCGCTGACGGCTAAAGAAACGCGGGGCGAGGCCTATTGCGACCGCGCTTCTAGCTTTGTGATTAGTTCTTTGCTGTTCTCATCGGCTGATGCCGTAATTTAATTAGCTGCGGAGCGATAATGATATGCATACTCAGGAGTGGCTATGCCCTGCATATCTTAGGTTGTCGATGACTATAGTGTGAGCGAAGCGGAAGCTACGAACTGAATCACGCTTGAACTTCACAAGGGCGCGGGCACACACCACTAATCAAAGCACGCGGCTCGCGCGCTCGTGACTTTGGCTTCGCATGCGCTTAAATTGAAACCAAGTGTAGCGTCGGTACTCGCTACTGTCGCTATCAGATCGGAAATGTGCCAAGTTGACGCTTTGGTGTCATAGCCTTGCAGTGCTCCAAGTTCTAGGGAAGGGTTGACGCGCCCAGGAACCTTATTTATAGTCCTTGTTTTCCCCTCCCTCTTTTTGTTTTTCTTTTTTTTCTATCAGCGAGCACTCTACTGCGTGCGCATCTGCCCCAGACAAGGCCCCAACAGCGGGTGGACTCTGGCGGTCGAACTATAATTACCGAAATAGGCTGAGTGGGCAAAGATTTCGGCCTGAACAAAGTCGGTTATGATTGACAGGCCGTGCGGAGGATCCTAAGAAGGCGATTTTGGAGAGAGTTTCATAACTTTTTGAGTCAGGAGGATGATCACTCACTGGCAACGACACGCTAGAAGTTCCAAACTCTCAAACTCAATTAATTGGAGCGCACATTGTGCCACGAAGATATTTGCGCATGGAAAAAGAAGATCGAGGCCTCAAAGGAAGTTTTTGCACTTGGCGCGTTTTATGATCAACCCGTTGCATGTACAAAGCTCCTTTTCTCTCTGTCTCTTCAAGTTCGGTGTAGACATTTAATGTCGCCAAGAAAAAAAAAAAAGAGGAGTGCAGAAACAAAACAAAAATAAAGTGGCGTAATTTTTTTTATTATTATTATTATTTTTTTTACTGAGGGACAGAACAACGTTACGGAAAAGAAGTGGCGGGGTCGTCAAGACTCTCATGGACAGTTCGAGACCGTCGAAAAAGCGAACATATAATTTAATGCCCGTTTCTCCTGGGGCGATTTTACTCGCAATTTCGTAGTTGCGACGTCACTTGTGCGGCAAAAAGAAAGCTTCGTGGAAGCTGCGGAGCCCGCGCCGTCGCAGCTGCGAAATCGCAAGCAAAATTGCACCAAAAAGATCAGGTTCGTCTCATCTTTATTTTTATTTTTTACCGCGTGACTATTTCAAGATTTTCCGTTTTTTTAGCCACTCAGTCACGCTGAAGAAAATACAAAAATAGATACGCACACACACGCACCGGCAGAAATATTTGTGTGAATGATTTCGTGGCAGTTAACCTGATTTCGTCGCTCAATCCCTGTCAAAGAGGGGAAACATGGAGCACTTTCTTGAAAATCAAGGAATGGTACGCAGCACGCTTCTCAGAGCGAAAGCCGTTTCCAATGCCCGTCTTCGGAGAGATTCATTCGTCCGTCCGGAAATTAAAGTCTTTGGCAGTACTACATGAACCTCCGATATCTGTGTGTCAAGTTCTCGTGAATAAGCTGCTCTTCACAGGTCACGATGCAGTCTCAAAATCAAAGAAAAAATAAAACAAATTTTGCTCAAATACATTTTTGGACACCATTAATCAAGTATAGTTAAAATTAACCAATTTACTTGGAATAATCGCAAGATAAAAAAAAAAAAAAAAAAAAAAACATTTTAAAACTTCGTATAACACCCAGTTTTCTGAAGAGAGGGAGATAGTGACACTATAGTAGAGTCACGGCCGCTGAATTGCGGCTCCCAATCTGCTACGAAAACCGGCGGAGTGTCTCCTTTTGCCGGGGAAGCACCCGCAGTGTGTTGTATTGAGACAAAAATAAAAATAATCTACAGCAGTCTGATTCACACTTATGAATGCGCAAAAAAAAAAGGAATACTTTTCAAGCAACAACTTTTCTTATTGTTTCGAAGTCACTGACGGCCATAGCGTAAGTTATTTTCTGCTGGGTGCATGCTGAGACCGAGACGGCACAGCAAGTCTACCCAAACGCACTCCTGAGCCACAATCCCAAATCGAAGACTCGATATATTCGACGAACACTACCACATGGGTTCAAGATGACCTAATAAACAGTCACAAAGATATACAAAAAAAACTATATAAATAAATGACTAAATAAATAAAAAAACGGCTGCTTTACCGGCGACAAACACAACGTACATTGCGGTCTTTCAAGGACCAACTCCACGATGGCACCTTTCCTAAAGCGATCCGTGCCCATCCGAATCGGCCGGCAGTGCGGGAAATACTACAAAGCAGCTGGTGTGTCGATAGACAAAGGCTCGAAGCCACATGCCGCCTCGGCGCCCAGACGACGGCACGCATCGGGTGGGAGATTCGATCGCGGGCTGCCAAGTTGCCAGCAGCAAGCCAACCCGCTCAGTGGGGCAGGAATGAGGCGGGCACTGATGACTCTTCCAGGCGGAATCGCGGAATGGGCCAGAAACGATGGCATCGATTGTTGAGGCGCGAGACTATCCTTTACGACTGGGGTTGCACAACGCGAATTCTTGTCGCGAGCACTAGATCATGTGGACAACTAGCGCATCTCCCAGATGAAGTAGACAAAGAGGAAAATGGACTGAAGAGGGGTGTAGACATACGCTTGCGCGAATAATGGAGCAGTTGGCCTATGTAATGTTTCTCCCCCCCCCCCCCCCCCTCCCCCACCTTTTTTCTTTGTTTTCGTTTCTTCGAGGAAGACGCGGTAATGTACTCCACTCGGTCTGAGTTACGAGTGGTTGCTACGACGCCCTTGACTTCATTTTGAAGACACTAACAACGACAAAAAAAAAAAAGAAAAGAAACGCCTTCTTGATTAAATTGCAATTATTTACGAGCTAACTGCTTTAAAGAACACTCCATTCTTGACTTTTTGGTTTTCTTTGGAGTCATGATTGTGTGTTTATTTTCCCCTCATGTTCTCCATGTTTTATTTTCCACTCCTTCCCGTAACGTTGTATGGACTTTAAAGGGATGGTGAACCGAAATATGGATTTCAGAAAACAATGCAGGAGCTTTAGGCGGGACGCTACAATCCCTACAACACTACTCGTAAGGCGATATCTCGAATCGACTGCCGTATCTTTGGAAAAAAAAAAAAAAGGTCGAGATTAAACGAGGCCGACGAGGCGCGTGACGTCAAGATATATCGTTTCCTTCTCTCTTTGTTTCGGCCCCCTCAAGGCGGCGAGGCGGAGAAGTCGCGAGGCCGTTCCCTTTCCTTCTCCGAGAAACAAGACGTGAACATATCTGTCAAATGCGCCTCCTTTTTTTTGAAAAATACGGTCATCCGTTTGATATATCGTTGTACGAGTGATGTATTGATGTTTGTAGCATCCCGTTGCACGCTTTTGCCGCCGTGCTTTGTGGAATCCAGATTTCGGTTCAGCATTCCTTTAAGGCGAATAAATGGGCAAATATATAAATAAACACTCGTCAGTAATGTGACTTAATTAAACTGCCCATAAAAGGAGTTTGCCTAATACCACCTGAAGTAGCCGATAACTTAAGAAACGTGGCTGAATCCCGAGCACCCTATTATTGCTGCGCATCCAATGAAATGCAGTCACTAGCCGAATAGAGCGCCGACGAAAGAATCGCCAAGCAAAAATGCGTGAACATAATTGGCCACACACTGCGTCTTTAAATCGTCCATGACTGTAGATGTTTGCAAGTGCGGACTCTGCGCGCCGCCATCTCGTTGCCGGTGTGGATAGATCGTCTGATAGTCAAGCATTGCTGAGGCCGTGGGTTCACCTCAGCCGTGCTTCACTATCAGACAATCTATCCACACCGGAAGCAAGATGGCGGCGCCCAGAGGCCGTACAGTGAGTCAAGCCGCAGCCTTGGATTTCCCCCTAGACAGACATCTTTTTTTCAGTCCCTTTCGGTTTATCAAATTCCTGACAGCTGCAGACGAAGAAACGCAGGTTTGATCTTTTCTTGACAGCCGTTCATCGAACTACGTTATCTTCTCACCTATTGATCCTCGGGGAATGTGGACTGATTAGAGAATCAGTCATCCGTTGCAATGATCATGAAGCCGTGGCGCTCTTTTAGATACTTACATAAATATGTGTACGAAAAAAAAGGTGCCGTAGTTAGGCAGCGAGTTTGTCGGATGGAGAGTGTCAGGATCAATATTCGCGGGACGACGCCACGTCGCGACCAGGCGGGCGTGCAGGCGCGGTCGGGAAGCGAGACGTTATAAATGATCTAAGAGAAGAAAGACAAAAATGGCTGCTGAGGCAAAAGCGAGCAGTCGGTGAAAAAGTAGTTCGCCAGGACAAACCATTAGCATAAACTGTTGACAGTCGTCTAAGGTATACGCCTTTGCCTCGATCCACTGTGAGAGGCTCCAAAGAAAGCTCCAGATTTTGCATTTTGTCTTGTCTCGAGAAAATGCTAATGCATAAACTCGGAAGCCAGGTAAGACAAAAAAAAAAAAAAAACTATTTCGGTGCATGCGGGTTGAATATTTTTTGGTTGGAGATATATGTCGTCGAGACTTGAATATAATAAACTAAAATGCGGTTTCTTTTAAGGGGAAAACAGAAACAGAAGTCGATATATTTCCTTTTACACGGCTGAGTCGTTTGTTTGTTTGTTTTTTCATGTCGTCGACGTATTCTCCCCAATACCTATAGGTACTTGTCGTATAATAACTTCTGCTTCCTTGCGCCTCTATTGATTTTATCCATTTTAATATATTATTGTTTTAGTGAGTTTGCGAATAAGAAATGTGAAGTCTTTTTTTTTTTTTGCTCGAAATTTATGTCAATTTTAAGTATGTCGATAATTTGTTTTCCTTGCATTCTTAATTTAATAATAATTCGTGTATTTCCATCTACATCGATGGTGGACCAGTCTAGGAAAAAAGCTGTGAAATACAGCTTGACAAGGCCCTTGAACCCCTAGATATAGGCACAACAGCAGAGGTAATGGAAAAAATGCTACTTCATGTGAAAGTACAAAAACGGGTGGATAATATACGAGCACAACACACATATCAAAGAAGATTGAATTATCCTGTAAATATTAAACAAACCTCCAGATCACTGGATCACTGGTAGCATTACGACAAACAAAGCAAGCCCGTGTAAAAATGGAGTAAACTGTTATTTTTCCCTCTTTCAGCGAAACGACCTTCCACTAAGGTGACAGTTCGAATTTTGAAACATTACAGCATTAAGAAAGCGAGTTAAACGCGTCTTTACACGAAAGAAAGCCTGAAGTCAGTTTCTCACCATTCAGTCATTTGGAAAGAAAAATTAACAATTATTTTTCACCGAAACGTTTTCTTTTTTTTTTTTTTTGCTGTTACGGAATTAATTTTTTCCGAATAAAAATAATGCTTAGGATCGTGCCAAATTCTTGTGAACTGAGTGAACCGATCCGCCGTTCACAGGAGTCACGTGGTCATCTGCCATAATGTCACATGACCAGGTCACATGGCGTCAAGTCACGTGACCGTCGAGTCACGTCACCTTGACGTTACATGGTGAGTGGTCGTCTGACCTTAAATGTTTTGTTTAAATCACCCTATAAGACAAAAAAAGAAAAAAAAAACGCGCGTCTTCTATTGAAAAGTCTGAATTAAAGTGAGCTATAATATAGGATTATCGTAATCTACCTGATGCACGAGGATGACAACTATCATATAATCCACGACCAATGCCCACTCCTCTTGAAGAAAGAGAAGTATGTTCTAGCAAGAAAATACGAATTCTCTTCCAAGTCAAAGTGAATCAGGCACAAATATCCAAATACGATTAGTGCATCAAAGAATACAGTCTCATTTTACCTCTGGAAGCGGGTTTCGCAGGCGCCCAAACATCTTGCGGGGTTGTCCCAAGTGCGATCATTCTCTCCTTCCACGCTCTTAAAACGTACATTTATATTCTGGCGTCAATCGTTTGCATTTTTCCCATACAATTCTATTTCGGGGTCGCCCAGGCGTCCAATCATAGCTACGATAAGGTTGATCTGATTTGCCTTGGTGATAATAAGTGATGTATTATTAGTCTGATCAAGATTTTATGTCGAACACGTCTCGAAGGTTCGATTACAGATCGCTCACGGCCTAGACAAGCTGGATTCCGACTTCTGTTGCACATTGTTGTCACGGACAGCCTAAGAAGTGCAGGGCATCCCGCGCATCTCATTATTGTTCCGCAGCCAAAGAAGTCGAGGAATTAGCGGATAAACACGTCGAAGAACCCATCCCGAAGCACGAATCTGAAGATAATGAGTACCGCCCTTGGTGGTTTCTTGAAGTTTTAGTGACTATGCGATGAGCAAGTGTTCCAAAATACGTCCAAATAGTCTTTGGCGCGTCGAAATGCAACCAAAAGGGAACATAAAGAAGACTCAGGAAACGCGCGGTGACGAGGCAGCCAAACGCGCACCGTCATCGATTGAGGTCGGGCACAAGAGCACGTAGGCGCGCTCGGGGTGTAAACATAAGCACGAGGTGAGCGAGAAGTAGAGCGCCAAATACCTCACTATCGTCGTACAAATCGATACTGATCGGTACTGAATGACTGGGCGTGTCGGCGCCGTCGAAGCCGCTGTGATTACGCTGGATTACGGGTATTATAGGGCACGAGGTGAGCAAGGAGCAGACGAACTTGCACATTCTATAGTAGCACCGAGTACTTTACTAGGGGAAATACAGATGAACTGCGCTCATTTACATGAGTCAGAGCGATGGCCGCGACGAAGCCTCTCCTCGTAACTTGGCTGCTCCAGCCGCTCCGGCCGCCGACTTCACTCCGGATTAATGGCGCGTTCACACTGGAAGCGGATCCGCGAACGCGAAGCGGATCCGCGCGTTCTCAACCGCAAAGCGGCTAGGATCGAGCGGTCGGAGCGCGTTTTTGCCAACCGCTTCGGGACCGATTTCTCCCAACCGCTTTCACGAACCGCAAAGCGGCAACCAATCACAACGCGACGCTGACGTGACGTCAGTGACTTTCGATACAAGATGGCACCTGTCGCTGGTGAGGCGTCCAAGGGGCTGTAGGCCTAGCGTAACAGCAGACAAATCAACGGAGAAACGCGGTGTTCACGTCCGTCACTTGAATCCGCCGTGAAAAGAATTCACTCGTAATTTTAACGGGCTTCGTAACAGTGATTTGGTTCGGGTAATAGTTTGTTTATTATTCCGGGTGCCACAGCCCGAAGCTCGCTGCCTTGTTAACTCTGCCCGTAGAACGTCCGAGCCCACCCCCGATCGACCGAAATGTCAGCTTTTGTACCCACTAAGATAGTCGCGTGAACTATTGAAAGCTTTCGACACCGTGCATGAACACCACGAAGGCCGATAGAGACGTCGTGAGCCTGATTGCGTAGCCAACGCGCTACAGCGGAGCGGGCAGGGTACCTGCGCTTGCTCGACCTGTAACGTTTACTACTAACAAAAGAAATAAAGAGAACCTACTCAAGGACTAAAGTGTACGTACCAGACAATGCAGAGGTAATCCATACGGCGTTTATTTGAGCTCAATGTCAAACAAATAGTAGACTCGATCGACGCGCGAGTGACGAGAGGAGAGTCCGCCACCAACGAAGCCACGACCGGCTAGCACCGAACACATTCCCCCGCACCACGGTCCACCCCACCTCTCACAACTTCGAAAATGATAACAGCGAACGAAGGGGGAAAACTGGTCCTCTATCCCGAAAACGAGGTCAGCTATTCATGCGGGAAGGGTCCACTTCGAAGAAAAGGTCGGGGGCATCCTGTTCTGAGTCAGCAAGGCGCGCCTAGCTGGGCTTTGCTTGTGAGCGAAGTCGAGGGAATCACAGGCGAGTTTGGCGGGTTCATGGCTTGATGCTTCTTTTTTCGCTGCCTGAACTCGTGATGCGTGCGAACGTCCCGGAGAAAAATCTTCAGAGTGCCAAAATAGCAAAATTTTGGCTTTGGATTGTCGATTAAAGTGGATTGTGGATTGTAAAACAGGGTTGCCAAACGCAAGTCTCAAAAGATCACGCGTGATCGCCGAGAAATCGCCAACCACCCGCCAACCGCCTCTCGCCAACCGCCTTCGCGAACGCGGATCCGCTTCCAGTGTGAATGCGCCATAAGTGCGCGTCCAGGCCCAGCAACGCGGATTTGAGAAATCTGGGGAACGCGGACGCAAGCAGCACCCGCGATTCGATGCATTAACGCCGCCGTAAAAGGAAAGCACACGAGCTTGTCTAGGTGACGACTCCATCATTTTTCTGAACGTCGGGTGCCCTGTCGACTGTCACGTTCCCAGATGCCTAAATGTTTACCTGCCTGTTAAAGCACTGATGTAAAGCGGGATTGCGGATAATCAAACTTATCGACACCCATGCAATGATTAGCGTCTCCGGCCGCTTCAAAGTTGCTCGATGAAATTTCCAAAACCCGCTTAAGTCTTTTTACTGTTATACCCTCTTGTCCAGTCGGTTACAAGTTGCCTGTGCTAGTAGCAGACGTCACGTCCAATTCAAAGTTGGTGGAACCAAACGAGACATTAAGTGCATGCTGCGTATATGTACCTGATAATTCAATATAAAATTACTTAAACTTTACTCTGCATTAAAAAAAAAATAACTTTCGTCCTTTCCACTCTCGTAAAAAAGGAAGACCAGCGAAGCTGTACTGTGGTGGGAATGAAGTAATGGCCGGCCACAAGTCGGCAAGCCAAAGTGGAAAGACTGGAAAGGTTGCCGCCGTCGCTTATAGATGGCGGTAGCTGTCCAGAGTTCTGTGTCATCAATAGGGGTGTGCGAATATTGGGAATTTCGAATACGAATCGAATATTTTTCTTATTCGAAACGTATTCGATTTGAAAATTGCATATTCGGAAGTTCCCGAATATTCGGCCAAAGCCGAATATTCGGAAAAAATGACGAATATTCGCACAAACTGCGAATATTCGAGCAAGTAACTAGTAACCTGCCTGCCACGCATTCCCCTATGAATATGTTTATTCACTAAGAAAGGCGTATGATGAGTGCGTTTTCGGCCTGCTCCGTTTCTATCTGTCCGATGGCAGCAAGACAGAATCAGTTTCGGTTTATTTTTCACCAAGCCCTTTGTTTTGTGGCACTTTTATAGCAATATGTGATGTAATTGCGCGTTCTATAAATTGATACAATAAATAAACCTCGAGAGTCAAATATAAATATTAAATAAATCTCGAGAGTGTTATCTAATATAAATGTTTGAAAAGTAAAAAAAAGAAAAAAAAAAAGAAAAAGCTAGGTGCGAGTAGAACATTGCATCACGATTGAAATCAACTCCTGCCACTCCCGCGGAGTCAAAACTAGGGATGTCGCGAACTTGCCCAGGTTCTAGTTCAACCGAGTTTGACTTTTTCGAACCTTCATCTTGATGTTCGACAAAGGTTCGACCGAAGTACTTTCTAAATAATTGTTTCCCAAACTTCAAACTATTCGTGTAGCAGCCGGGCAACACTGCCCATAAGTCAAACTTCTCTGAACGTTAGTGAAATGTCGCAGGTTCCCCGATTAAAGGGTGTTTCTACTGGCGGAAATGTTGTCACGGCGCGTGGGGGGCGTTTACTTTCTGAACACGTTGAGCAGTTAATTTTCCTAGACGATAATTTGTAATGAGTGCATTACTAGAAGTATCTTTAGCCAGCTGCAGCCCAGAAAATTCAGTTGCATTGATTTATTTTAAAAAGGCAATAAAACCTGCCGTTACCTCTTGTTTTGCCATTTTTTATTACCAGACACATATTCGATATTCGATTCGATATTCGAAGCCCGTTTTTTGTCTTATTCGTATTCGATTCGTATTCGAAAATTTCAATATTCGCACACCCCTAGTCATCAATTGTTTGCGCACTGACACGATCCTGGGGAAACTAGACATTAACAACTCCACTGTAAAAAAAAAAAAAAAAAAATAAAAAAGGATGACGTGACCTAGGAGCGCGCACACGAAATACGCGGCCGGAAGCGAAGACGCATACCCTGAGATGGCGTAGGTTATCGGCCTACTAAATGGAAAAAAAAATCACGATGCTGTGGCACACCCAGCCATTCCAACGTCCCAGATTTCGTCTGTACCGAGCCTGCTATGTTCATGGGGAGTGGCATTCCCCCTAGCAAAGTTTTTGGTAGCACTTTTGATAACAACGTATGAAAGCGGCTATGGTAAGAAACGAATTACGTTATTCATGATATGCAATCGTCGTGGTTATTTAAGATACAAACCAAGTGGCAGGATTTCTATAAAAATTTAGTAATAACAACCTCGCTTTTCGTGTTTTTTTTTGTTAAATACGTTTTGCATTACGTTACCAGCCTACCATGACGAAACCTTTGTCGTAACCAACAACTGGGCCACGACGCTCTGCGCGTTCGCTGGCCTTTCTCGTTCGTTCTCTCTTTGAGACATATGATTTCTTACTTTGTGAAATTCGGTGCACCGGTTCTTAATAAGACAGGAAGTAGAGAAGTGAAATAATCAAAGGGCACTACTTTCTCACGTCACTGGGCGGACAGGTCACTGGGTGGGTGAAGCCAACGGGTAGGCGATTCAGTTGAGCATTGTTTGTGAACTTACGAAACTAACGGTTTGCTCTCGAGACAAATTCCGGAAGTATCACGTGAAATAGATGTATCGGCATAATTATCTTACAGTTGATTATTTTATATGTGGTGGTAAAAACACATTTGTAGGCAATATAAACTGGATAGAGGTTTACGTGTATTTAGCTTTCCTGTACTAAGTAGTTGTATCAGAATGAATTTGCCTTCTGTCTTTTATTAAATACGCCTTGCAATCGTGTGTCCAGCCAAAAACCTAAACTAGATAAAAATTCGGCAAGTAAATTTTAAAAGGAGCTGAAGTGTGTGGGCAACCTGGGAATTCAAAGCCTTCGACCAAGTTGCCCTCATGCCAAATCGTCCGTTGTCGTTCCCACCGCAAGGAGGCCAAGTTCAATCGTCCACGCTAGCGCGCCGCTCTGCCGCTGATAAAATGCCGTGCAGCGTATGATCGGGGGATTTTGGATCGCGGCGCGGGCGATGACGGTGAATAAATGACTGCCTAATGTTGAACCAGTACGTTGTGTCATTCTCTGGGACGGGTAGCACCAAGGAAATCCGGAACAAGAAATACATTCTGAAATCTCAGTGGCAAACTACTTTTTAATATTCGTTGCTGGGCTACGCTTGCAAGAAACATGCTTGACGAAAAAACGTAAATGCTGTGGAAGCTACGCTAGTTTTGACAGTGTAGCACGAAATAGTTGACGCCGAGTATAGAGCTATAATCGTGATACTTCACAAAAGAAATTTCTTTCTTAATAAAAAAAAATCAGTAACACCTCTTAGCAGTGCCGGCTATTTGGAAAGAGAAGCCACTGCAAACTCTACCGCCATAAGAAAATTCGCTTATCCAAAACACCAATTAATAACACGAAACATAATAAGCGCCTTTCACTTCAGTACGCTGGCCCAGCCCCACCAGTCCCTAGCGTCTTTGACATCGGATCAAACGCTCAATCATGTCAGAAATATGAACGTTACCTGACGACAATAAACTCGGCAACGTTTCTCGTAATGACGTTATTTAATTTTTTCGCCCCTGATGGGCTCCGTCTAATGTGCTCTAGACTAAGAGTCAGAGCAGAGTTATCACTATAAGACGTAGAAGTTTTTTTTTCTTCAGTTATAAAAAGTATATATTTTTTCTTTTTTGCAAATACTTCATTACAAGAGCCGACCTACCACTCAAAATGTCCTAAAAGTATAGCCCAAGCTCCGGTTCCGCTTCGCCGAGCGCGAGTTTTATGGCATCTTCAAATCGAGGCGACTCTTTCTCGAGAAATGTACGAAATTTTGAACCGGGAAAGCATTTGTCACTCGATACATTTGTCATAAAACGTCGCGAAAAGCTGGAACGAAATATACCTAAACAAACAAAGAACGTGAACCGCAAAACAGCAAATTATTGGTGACTCCTCGAGCAAAGATCCACTACGCGAGGAGACCAGGGCCGGCTTGCTAGAACAGCGTCTCAGCTGAGACTGGGTGAAAGAAAGCACTGCAAAGGCTGGGCGCGCGGGCGTCTTGAGACGCAGCTTGAGTCCCGCTCAGCTCGTGCGCTGGCTTTGGCAGTGCTTTCTTTCACCCAGTCTCAGCTGAGACGCTGGTTCTAGCAAGCCGGCCCTGATTTTCGACGCACTCTTATACTTCGTTCCACCTTACGGTGGGCTGCAGAAGACGCTAGGAGCAATCGAAGCCAATCCAAGGCCGTCTGAGTGTCACGTGAAACTTGGAAGGGCGCAGCAACGCGCGCAATGTATAGTCACGTGATAGTTTCACAGAGCTTCATTGGCTGGGACGGCTCGTAGCGCCTCCTACGGTCCATCGTCAGGCGAAACGGAGTATGCAGTCAGAAACTTAGGGAGAGGAGGGTACGAGAGCGCGCGAAGAAGTCAGAACGCCGAGCTCTGGTTGGAAGGATTAGGGGGTAAACGCAAAGCTAGCTGCCTTTGTCTCCCCTGTATTCGTCGAATACGTTCGAACGTGGAACGCCGGCTTCCGGCGCGTGACTTTCGCATTCGAACGCGTCCGACGAGTGCAGCGGAGACGAAGGCTGCTAACTTTGCGTCTACCCCCTAATCCTTCCAACCAGAGCTCGGCATTTTGACATCCCCGCGAGCTCTAGTCGTCTCTTTCTCTCCCTCAATTTCTGCCCGCATGGGTAGATGTTGGTCAGAAGCGCACGTCGGAATCGGTGATCGAAACTAAACCCTCGCTTCTTGTCAAGTTGCTTCCAACGGAAATTATGAACAGACGCCTCCTTCGGTGTAATGAACGATCTAAAAGGTCCGTATACTCCGTTTCATACTTATACTGTACAACGCAGTCAAAGCTATACTGGCGCGAGCGCGTGGCTTCATCTGTGGTTTTGTTTGCGCGAGAACGCGTGCAAATGATCTGCGAGATCAAACCACATGCTCGCGCCAGCAGCTTTCACAGCGTTGTAGACTTTACACCATTGCAATATTTCCAAGTCTTCAACCCAGCGTGATGTCTCCTCAGCCCAGCAGGCGCATGTTCGTCGCTTCGGAAAGCGAGCAAATAACGCGCCATAAATACGAACACTGAAAATAGAACCGGCCAGTAGCCCTTTCTCGGAGAGGTCTATACTCCGTTCTCCCTTAGAGTGCCCTGAGGAGGCTACTGAGATCGCCTAAGTAGGGCGATAACTCACTGTGCTGACTCAAAGCATCCGAGAAATTGATAAACCATAACAATGTGTGGCCAATTTCTCTATTAAAAGAACAACAAAAAAAAGCGATCAAAGATCAAACACATCGAGATCATCTCCGGCGATGGGAGGAGTGGAGCATTGTTCCGGCAGCCAGGACATGTGACCAATGAAAACGCGACATTTCGTTGAGATTGCAAACGCTGTTATTACAAAATGTGAATGCTTCTGGGGATGATAAAAGGATATAAGAGTAGTCGAAAAATATTTTTTTTTCTCGGAAAGGGAACATAATATCGCCAATATTCGTCTCAAAAACAACAAACTATGTTGTTGTTGTTTTCTGCAGGATTGATGTGTCCGGTCATCGGCTCTCAAGCGCTCGAGTTTGCGCTAGCTGCGTTGAATCTCAGGATGTTTGGGCAACGAGCCGCACGCATTCTAGATGTCATTCCGCGGTTCCACCGGTCGGAGGCGCGAGGATCCTTCGCTTGCTATTGACTAACAGTGGTCCTGGTTTCGGAACATGCTTCTTTCATTGCCGGAGATGAAATTGCTGTGTTGCGATCTTTGATTGCTTTTAAAGCGCAGCTCTTAGGCGCCCGTTTCCGGCTTGAGCGGCGTCGGCGTCGCCGTCGGCGTAACCGCGCGGTGCATGATGGGTAAATTTCCCCGCTAAATTTAGCGGAAATGTTTCCCCGCTAAATCTAGCGGAAACTTTTCCCCACTAAATCTAGCGGGAAGTTCTCCTCGCTAAATCTAGCGGAACATTTTCCCCGCTAAATCTAGCGGAAAATTTTCCCGCTAAATTTAGCGGAAAATTTTCCCAGCTAAATTTAGCGGAAAATTTTCCCCGCTCAATCTAGCGGAAAATGTTTCCCGCTAAATTTAGTGGAAAATTTTCCCCGCTAAATCTAGAGGAAAATTTCTCCGCCCCCACCCCTCGAGGTCACGTGACCTCCCCCCCCCCCCCGTGCTTCCCCTCCTCCTCAAGAGCTGCGCTCTATTCGGCGTTTGTAAACGGCTTTCATTTTTTTTAATAGGGAAATCGGCCTCGTATCGTTATAATTAGGAACCTTGAGGATGCTTAGAGCCAGCAGAGTGAGTTATCGCCATGTTTAGGCGATCTAAAGACCTCATCAGGGCTTCGAACGCGTCCGACGAGTGCAGCGGAGACGAAGGCTGCTAACTTTGCGTCTACCCCCTAATCCTTCCAACCAGAGCTCGGCATTTTGACATCCCCGCGAGCTCTAGTCGTCTCTTTCTCTCCCTCAATTTCTGCCCGCATGGGTAGATGTTGGTCAGAAGCGCACGTCGGAATCGGTGATCGAAACTAAACCCTCGCTTCTTGTCAAGTTGCTTCCAACGGAAATTATGAACAGACGCCTCCTTCGGTGTAATGAACGATCTAAAAGGTCCGTATACTCCGTTTCATACTTATACTGTACAACGCAGTCAAAGCTATACTGGCGCGAGCGCGTGGCTTCATCTGTGGTTTTGTTTGCGCGAGAACGCGTGCAAATGATCTGCGAGATCAAACCACATGCTCGCGCCAGCAGCTTTCACAGCGTTGTAGACTTTACACCATTGCAATATTCCAAGTCTTCAACCCAGCGTGATGTCTCCTCAGCCCAGCAGGCGCATGTTCGTCGCTTCGGAAAGCGAGCAAATAACGCGCCATAAATACGAACACTGAAAATAGAACCGGCCAGTAGCCCTTTCTCGGAGAGGTCTATACTCCGTTCTCCCTTAGAGTGCCCTGAGGAGGCTACTGAGATCGCCTAAGTAGGGCGAAAACTAACTGTGCTGACTCAAAGCATCCGAGAAATTGATAAACCATAAAAATGTGTGGCCGATTTCTCTATTAAAAGAACAACAAAAAAAAGACGATCAAAGATCGAACACAGCGAGATCATCTCCGGCGATGGGAGGAGTGGAGCATTGTTCCGGCAGCCAGGACATGTGACCAATGAAAACGCGACATTTCGTTGAGATTGCAAACGCTGTTATTACAAAATGTGAATGCTTCTGTGGATGATAAAAGGATATAAGAGTAGTCGAAAAATATTTTTTTTTTCTCGGAAAGGGAACATAATATCGCCAATATTCGTCTCAAAAACAAAAAACTATGTTGTTGTTGTTTTCTGCAGGATTGATGTGTCCGGTCATCAGCTCTCAAGCGCTCGAGTTCGCGCTAGCTGCGTTGAATCCCAGGATGTTTGGGCAACGAGCCGCACGCATTCTAGATGTCATTCCGCGGTTTCACCGATCGGAGGTGCGAGGATCCTTCGCTTGCTATTGACTAACAGTGGTCCTGGTTTCGGAACATGCTTCTTTCATTGCCGGAGATGAAATTGGTGTGTTGCGATCTTTGATTGCTTTTAGAGCGCAGCTCTTAGGCGCCCGTTTCCGGCTTGAGCGGCGTCGGCGTCGCCGTCGGCGTAACCGCGCGGTGCATGATGGGTAAATTTCCCCGCTAAATTTAGCGGAAATTTTCCCCGCTAAATCTAGCGGAAACTTTTCCCCACTAAATCTAGCGGGAAGTTCTCCCCGCTAAATCTAGCGGAACATTTTCCCCGCTAAATCTAGCGGAAAATTTTCCCCGCTAAATTTAGCGGAAAATTTTCCCAGCTAAATTTAGCGGAAAATTTTCCCCGCTCAATCTAGCGGAAAATGTTTCCCGCTAAATTTAGTGGAAAATTTCCCCCGCTAAATCTAGAGGAAACTTTTCTCCGCCCCCACCCCTCGAGGTCACGTGACCTCCCCCCCCCCCCGTGCCTTCCCCTCCTCCTCAAGAGCTGCGCTCTAATTCGGCGTTTGTAAACGGCTTTCATTTTTTTTTAATAGGGAAATCGGCCTCGTATCGTTATAATTTAGGAACTTTGAGGATGCTTAGAGCCAGCAGAGTGAGTTATCGCCATGTTTAGGCGATCTAAAAGACCTCATCAGGGCACCTGAGACTACAGCTAAAGCTGCAAGCGGGAGCTAGACCGCGCTCCTGCCTTTGAGACGGGCTTTTCTAGCGCGAGCGCTCGTTCGGCAGAGGAAAATTTCAAAGCAGCAATCTCGAGCCCTCCAGGTTGCCGCACTAGCTTCCGTCTCTGCTTAATAAGTATGAAACGGAGTTTAAGCACTGGACGCCTTTCTACAAATAGCATATTTGTGGCTCGCGTTTCGAACATGCGTCATTAGGCTTCCTCACTACAGTTTTTTTTTTTTTTTTAATACCCCGTTCCATTATAAGTGGCAGCGTAGACGAGGCTACAAGAGCGAGCTTCTATAGCTTTCAATGTCCCTGCCAAGCACGCGCCCTCGTGCAGTACGAGCTTAATTCAGGGTAACATGCTTTTTGCAAGTGAAGTGGCTTCAGTCTCTCTATCGCGTGAACTGAAACATACGTGCTCACGGAGGCTAGGCAAGTAAGCAATGCAAATAATGAAGCTGAAAGGAATGCTTGGTATGACGCAAAGAGCGAGAGCTGCATATTTGTTTAGACGTTTTGTTATTGCGCATTTACAGATGCTGACAGATGCTTGTATCGAACGTGGCACTTGCAAAATCGCACGTTACAGCGCCGCTTTTATGGTCGTACTGTGCGAATGGTGCAGCCAGCATAACATTGTCGCGTCTTGAGGACACGCTCGCGCCCCCTGCCCGAGAGCAGCGGGTCTATTCTGTGTTCTGCGGTCAAGTGCGTGTTTCGCGTGGCGTCTACCCCGTTAAGCCGGTGTCATATTGCATATGCAACTTACAAAAGACATTCTGTAAACGCGAGTCACCGTAATATTCGTGGTTGGAACGCCCCGTGGCAAGTTTCTCCCTGAACTCATTACCACTCGGTATACGAAGCACGGATCTCGCGGTGACTCGCGTTCAAATCTGTATGCAGACTGTATTTTCTAAAACAGTGTGACCCCGGCATTAGTGAAACAAAATAATAATAATAAGAAACAATGCGGCATGAATTTGATTACAAAAAGGCCTATTTTATTTCTTTCCCTGATATTATCGTTTTACGCACACGGAAGGACGAACAAACCATACTCGTAGTAAAATATATAGAATATTTACTATAAGTGAGCTTTTATCAAACTTTGCTCTTTTTTGGCACGTGTAGTAGCATATATAACATATTATTATTCTGGCTTAAAAAACTGATCGACTTTTTTGTTCAGCAATCTAGTCGCCGAATACAAGAACTCTAGATTGTATTCTTGAAAGTCACACAGATAACGTCGTGCTATGATTAATTATATAATGCACAGAGCATGGACAAGCGTCGACTGACAATTTGAAATAAAAATTAAAAAAACGACAAAAAGAAAACTCGAAGCCTATGAAAATCACGCACAAATTTGTGACAATTTAAGATATAATCCTAAACAAGCATAGACTTGATAAGCGGGCTTAGCTATACAGTGAAAACGTTACGCAAGTTTTAAGATATAATCCTAAACTAGTACAGTCAGGTCTTCTTGATACGGTCACCGAGAATATGAATGCCCGTTATATGGGCAACATTTTTGGGAACTCACATCATGAACTTTTTTTTATCCTTTTCTTTGGGGTTAGGGGGGGGGGGGGGGGCGGAGATGTTGATATTAGCGAGACATCATGCACTGTATATCTTGTGGTATTCTCGCTCACCGCTTGACGGGAGAAAGGGGCAAAGTCATGATGGAGACATCTTTACTCTTTCAGCCCGGTGTTGGCCGGCTTACGCCGCAATGGCTGAACTGTCCTGTCACCCTAGCCACGCGTCTCGCGCCCCGTGCCTTAACCCACCGCTCGCTCCTCGTGCGCCCGCCGCATCGTCGCCAAAGTTTTCGGAGTCCAAAATCCCCACAGCCTTTTAGAACGGGCTTAGTCATATAATGCAAACGTTATACATTCTCAGATGTTTTTTCCGGCTATTCTGTCCTGCGATGCCCTGAGAACGGCTATAATTTGTCTTCTTTTAAGTAGTATCTTCAATTCAATGAAGAAGCAGTATTTAAATTGAGCTCCAATAGTCACGTAATTTAAGCGACGGAAGTGGGGCTCGCCAGTTTGCAAATGAGTTCACACGAAAATTGAAGAATTATAGCAATCGCCTTTCTCTTTCTGAATCAAGTATCACCAATGATTGACTTTTCAAATTTGCTGCGTTGCAGTGTGCACTCGGGGGAGTCTACGAACGCGATAGATCGCTGAATTCGTGGTTGGTTTTGAATTTGGACACGTTATGCGCAAATAAAAGTGGCAGACTCCCGAAAGAACGCCCACCACCGAAAGATTGCCCACCTCCTACTTTTTCTTTTTTCATATCTTTATCGTGGGCGGGTGTTCGTTCGGGATGTTAGGGTGTTTAATGTTGATTTCTGCACCAATTCTGCCAATTGATGAATTCAGTCCCGCTAAGTCCAGTAGGTAAGACATACCCCTGATTTAGAGGGAAACGCAAAGGTAAAACGTAACGCCTCGCCGTGTATCGTCTAGCAGAAACTTGCTAAGTGGAGGCAATAAACCCTTTATGCGTAAAATAAATAAAAACAAAGAACATGTCAGATGACGTGTACGAGCGAGCGTGGGTTTCGAATCTAAGACCAGTGCTATCGACCTAGTGGCGGCGACGTCAACGCCGAGCTCGAACGTCGTGCCGTGTGTTATAATTTCAAAAACGTTACTGGGGGCTGTTTCCATACCTTTACGGCGCAAGTGGATAGCGGGGAGAGCGGGGGGGGGGGGGGAGCGGGAGAGGGGGGGGAGTTATGAAAGCATTTGAAATTCACCATTTTCCGAGATCGAGTGGTGAGTAGCATCATAGCTGAGTGTCTCCCCAGAACCACTCTTAATGATCTAAAAAAACTGAAGTTACGGTATTAGGTAATAAGGCAGAGGAGGTGGTGTACAGACTAGCGAAGGACGTCCGAAATTGGAGGTAATTAATTATAAAGGACGGTCGAGAATACGAGCCAACACATTCATATTTCTGCTGGGTCTTTTTAGTTAATTACCCTGGGTCTAAGGTATACATCATAAATCTTATTGGCCTGCCTAGTACTCAATGGCCCACATTTAGCGGAGAACAGCCATACCGTGACGAGAACCTATTCACCACATTCGGTGGGAGTTGATACTACCACAGTATTTGGTGCCCCAGTAGACTTCCGGTAGTGTATTTATTTTTTCTTCAGCAACGCACAGCGATCAGGTAAGAAGAGTTTCCTTCAGAGAAGTTTCTGTAATATGTTTGTAAGAACATTAGTGCATTGTAGAAGGTAATGCAAATAACAAAAGGAGGCGAGACAAATGAAAAAGAAGAGGAAAACCGGAAGCGCGCAGGGGTCCGCCGATAGGGGGTGGTAGTGAGGTTGTTTGCAAACATACATCGGTGAATAGAGTTCTCAAAAACCTGCAGGGCCTCAAATTAATAAATTGATATAGCGTGACCCACGCACAGAAAAAAAAAATCGCACTATTAACATCTGGCAGACAAAGGTAAAGGGGACACATTAGTCTTTATATTTGGCCATCCCCCCTCCCCCATTCCTCTCGCCCCTTTTCCGCCCCTCCGCTCTTCCTCCGCCTGCCTTTACAACGTCACCATGATATTTGAGCATGCAGTGTGTCTGTCACTCATTAACAAGAAATACTTTTCTTGCATTTATGTAGCTTTTCATACGAGTATAATTAATTTTGAATGATTTTACTCTTGTTATTAAACGGTCACTCCCAAAGTATTTCTATATTGTAACGGTAGTACTTTTCGGGCGAAGTAAAAACAACATGGTAAGTAGGAACGTGGCTCACGTATACCGTGACCGCTCAATGGCGCCGTTATCTTCCTTCAGCTTTTATTTTCTGACATCACTCTTTCAAACCATCCGATGCCACTACCGTTTGCGCCAAACTGGACAATGTTCAGCGTTCACGCCCCAGGTTGGCAAGAGAGGAAGTGGTCAGTTCGGTCACATCCATTCGTCGTTCCACTTATTTGTGGCTACAATGAATGACACCAATCTACGGGGAATAAATAAATGTATTTCTTCGTATATATTATATTACGGCTGTGATCCGAATGAGAGATGACAGACAGATATATGAAAGAGCCTGGTGTTTTTGCTCAGCAATGTTGTGTTGAATACTTATTTCCTATGTCCACACTTGGAGCTCTTTTTCAGCAATTTATACCTTGATGTGTAAACCACGCAATAGACTGGTTAAAGATATTTTCATTCGTTTTAAGGAGCTACTATGGTGCTTTAGAATGCACAGTAACAGCGTAAGTGCGCATGCTACAACAAGTGTTATTTTATTTATTTATTTATTTATTCTTATACTTTCATGGCCCGGGGGCTCTATCGAGAGGTGTGGATGGTACAGAAGAAATCTTTGGCAAGTTTCTTGAAGTATGTGGAGTCATGAATGGACACGATGGAGCAGGCACGTAACCAAGATATTGTTTCGGGGGGGGGGGGGGGGGCGCCCATGACAAAATGCTGTATGAGGGGGAGGGGGAGAGGAGGTCCCAGCAATATGGAAGATTTCAGGGGGGGGGGCGGGCCCGGGCCCCATGCCCCCCCCCCCCTCCCCTGGCTACGTGCCTGCGATGGAGGCACGGAGGGAGTTCCAGTTGTTAGATGTTCTTGAAATAAATGTGTCAAAATAGATGTTTTGTATGACATGTTGGCATGCCAACCTTGCAGCGGTTATTAATATTATTATTATTATTATTATTATCATTATAATCATTTTTATCATTATTATTATTATTATTATTATTATTATTATTATTATTATTATTATTATTATTACGATTAATTATTTCCCGCCTTGAAAAAACACCTCAGTCTACGCTGGGTTGCAATAAATAACCTATACGCCTCGCAAGTGGGCTCATTTTCGTCTTCTGCGCATGAGAAAGGAAGTAGCGGTGACGTCAGAACGCCGAGCCCTGATTGGCTGATCGCGGCCCCCCTATCTGAGCGTCGTCTGCTCCTTTGCAACGTCGTCTGCTCGCAACGTCGTCTGCGCCTGTCTTACCTTTCCTGCGACTTCGCCTTTCAGAGAGGGCAGACGAAATAAATCGAGCGGTACGTTGTTTTTAACAACTAGCAGACGCGCATCAAGGAGAGAAGTCAAAGGACTCACTAGCAAGGTGTCCCGAGGCGCCGAGGTTTGTTTGCTAAGAACCGAGAGTGAGCGTGTTAGTGTCCGCAAGTTCCCTCCCAAATACGTTTTCCCTCCTTTCGTGTGCGGAGAGACTCCTCACTCTTTAACGGCGTCGGCCGGTTGGCGCAGTTAACATCGTCTGCTTTACGTCTGCTAGTCAAAGCGATGGCTGCTTTACCTTTCCTGCGTCTGTCGGAGATTCACCGCTTTTTCACCGGCGAGAGTCACCGCTGCCTCGGAAAACAAGGAGATGACAAGAGGAAGAGATTGAAGGGTTCACAAGGGTCGCGCGGGCATATTCCATTCAGCACGCCAGCCGGTCGTGGGCAGACGGTCTTGGCCAAGGACCGTCGGAGCACCGCTGTGCCTGCTAGGCCTATCTGCCGAGCTCGCTTACTTGGGGTCGGTGGAATCGTTGCCGTTAAAGCATATCCCGGGTGTTTGTGGATCCAGCGTTCTTGTTCGTCGTGGTTTATTTCAAGTACTTTTTACTTTTTTTCTTGCTGCTTGCAGTCGGGACGCGTGAGAAGAGCACGTACAAAAATAAACGTCCGTTGATCGTCGCGACCAAGTAACTGAGCGACGCTGTCGGCCATGCTGAGTTGATCGTCGTAGGATTCCGTCGTAACCTGAGCAAAACTTACGATAATTTCGTTTCCTGAATACGAATTTGTTCTCACGTTTTGTCTTACGCACTCTTTTGGCGTAAGATTGTTTTGTGAATCTGGCCTCTGCACTTCAGAAAGTCGCAGGAAAGGTAAGACAGACGCAGACGACGTTGCGAGCAGACGACGATGCAAAGGAGCAGACGACGCTCAGATAGGGGGGTCACCATCAGCCAATCAGGGCTCGGCGTTCTGACGTCACCCCTACCCCCTGCGCAAGAAGCAGACGAACTTGCCCTCCGCATAGGTACTGGCGTAAATTCGAAATTTCTGAAGAGAGGCAACACAATAGCAAAGGACAATATATGCCATAAATGCAAAGCACATACCAGACATATATCGAAATGAATGTTTATGTGGAAGACATACATCACGAATATAAAAGGTAAAATCCTTAAGTCAAATAAAAATGTAAGGGGTGTATAATACTAATGCGCATTGTTAAACGCCAGCTGGATCCTCGATAAATGAAGCGACGGACGGTTTAAAATTTAATATGCTCTGGCAGACCTCAGACCGAACGTTGAAATTAATAAATGGAGTATGGATCATTCAATTCACCCCAACGTAAAGAACTCTGGAAATAAATTAAGAAACTTCTCCTAGTTCCGGCAGTGTGCGTAATGAAAAAACAGAACAAAAAGCTTTCAAGTAACGTGATATTATGGAGGAAATACGACCTTCCATTCTAAAGGTTATGCACTGATCAATTGTCATTCGTCTTTGTACATTTACTTTTCAAAGCACTTCCGGTGAAGTGAAAAAGATGACCGAATCACATTCCAGCCGTGATCTAACTGAGGTCCCAAACAAATCTGCCATAAACATGCACCGTAGATTCTGCCACCTCCAACAAGGTCACTTGACTCGCTTTATTTTGACTTCTTATCTAACGATTTTTTTTTACAGTAATACGTTGGATACTCAAATTACCGATAAACTCGTCACGATCTCTCGGCTTTGAAGGCAGACATCAAAAGAACCAGTGGTCCACATTTCATATACGTTTCTGGGTAGCTCCGCCGCTTCCTCCCAGGATACTTTTTTTTTTTACTTTTTTGTATGTTTTTAGTTACCCATCTGCAAGCCAACTTCCTCCGACTTCACCGAGTTTCCCGCGATAGCACACACCGCCCAAGACAGATGTTGCGGTCCTGACGTTTGTCCGGGGCTGTGTTTGGCTGACCCGGTGCTTCCAGTTCTCATGTATGCTTCTGTTATGTAGATTATTTGATATTCTCGCTGAAGTTGTGGCGGTCAGGATTGTTGTTTTTGGGCTGTTTTATTTTTTTATTTTATATGAGAAGAGCACGCATGCGTGTTCCAAGGGAATTGCATGAGTTCTGGGCAAAATCGTTTTGTTACGTGTTTGGTTTAAGTAATACTTTCTCACCACAGTAACAGTACGTCCCCCCCCCCCCCCCCCAAAAAAAAAAAAAAGCGTTTTTTTTTTTTATATGGCGGAATATATGTATACGTATATAAAATATATCTGTCCCAAATAGTGAGCGGTTAATTAAATGTACAGAGCTACGCTTGATGTCGCAATAGGTTACGAACATGATACGTACAGATCGAGACTAACAAAAATAGTTTCAAAACTGAAATGTTCGAAAAAACAAAAAAAAAACAATCCAGCCGTCTCTGGCGCGAAAGACAAATGTAACTACAGCACTTAGGACTCCCCCACGGCCTTTGTTCGCGCAAACAAGACGTAACCATAAAATTGTGGCTCAATCGTGTTTCTTTTTTCTCTTTTCCATTCTACGCGCGTTTGATTTGCAAGACGTAATCCGGTTAGCATTAGCCACCGTTTCGTAATTCTACGCTATATGTCGCGCGTCCCCGCCAACACAATAATTATGGTCCGTCCAAAGGTATAGCAGCCGCACGAGTGCCATTAAAAGCCATTCTCCGGTAAATCAAGAGCGAGCCAAGAAAGAAACGAGACATACGCAATCTCTAATACCCTCGTTACACGGGCACCCCTTAACCCCTTAACCATTGTTAAGCGTGAATTCAGACACACTTAATTCGGTTAAGGGTGTCCGACGCGCATCTTCAAACACAGTAACGCTTAAGAATGATTAGCAGTAACTGCCAACTATACCCCAGTTATACAAGTACCCTTAACCGCAGGTTAAGTCTGGCCTAGGTCACAGCTAGTACACTGCGGTTAAGGCTCTAAGGGTGCACGTGTGGCTAGGATATAAGACGCTCTAGCGCTTTACTGCGTAGTACCTTACGATGGACAGCAAAGAAAGCTACGAGCCATCGGGGCCAATCCAACGCCGTCTGAATACCACGTGACCTTCAAGGGAGGCGCAGCGACGGGTGGGGAGCGGAGTCACGTGACCCTACTCACAGCGCTGGATTGAATTAGCGCGCAAATATGATAGCCCGACGAATAAAAAAATAATATAAGAGAACGTTACGCAATGTCATACTACTCGAATACGTATTTCATACAACGGTTCAACCGTAGTCTGCACCCTCCCCACTGTCCTCCTCGCCTCTCTTGTAGCACCTCCCTTAACCCCCCCCCCCCCCTTTCCCTCCCCCCCTTCTCCATGCTCAGACACACAATCGCACTTTGACTCTTCACGGAACTGGGATTTGGTGCGACGCAGGGAACCGCAAGCATTGTGCGGCTCAGAAGCTTCGCGGCTTCCCCCGTGCCTCACGCACGCAACCCTCGTGAAAGTTGAAGTAATATGTTTGCGTTGCACTTCGCGCCTGACAGCCATTCGACGGCGCGTCCTTCGTTCGCGGGTATTACCGAGTTGAGACACGCATGTGCGCGCTCGGTTCGCTCGGCGGCACGCATTCGAGGCGAACACATAAACGACGATCTTTCGCGTTTTCTCGTTACACTTATATGCCTCAAATTTTTCTTTTAGTATTATTATTCTTCCGTTATGCGCATGATTTTCAATAACGCTCACGTTATAAACATAGACAAGGCTTTCTTTGTGACTGGAGATTGATGCCGATACTTAGCGCTACCGGATGAACCAAACAGTAAAGAAGACACGAAGTAATAAAAAAAAAAAAACACGCGGCTATTGCTAAAAGAAAGAGGATGAATGGCGAACACTTGAATTGGCAGGCGCTAAAAGCTTCGTGGGAAAAACAAACAATTCGTAAGCCTGGCGAAATAAAAACAAACCCAAAGGGCGTCTTTTTGGTGTTTTTTTTTTTCCGCGACGAAGACACAGAAAGCATTTTTGAAGGTACCCTTGCTCACCTTCTTTCTTTTGTTTCCAGGTTAGGATTTGCTTCACGGCAACACGGCGATGACGTCGAGGCGCGTATCTATAGAATGTAAGTAATGGAGGGAGCCGCGGTTTCGCGTATATACGTGGGCACATACTTGAATATCAGAATTCCGTCTGCGAACCCAGTCTCCCCGGTCACGCTTAGGAATTCCAGACGTATACTGTGCAACACGTTACTCTTTTTTTTTAAAGCTTTTTTTTTTGTATTCTTGCGCGTCCTGTGTTCGCCTCGACTCCGCCGTAAAATACTGGCATCCCCCCCCCCCCCTCCTTTTTTTATCCTTCTGGGGAATATCCTTGGCTGTTGAAATTATCCACTTTATGCAACACTGCATTTTTAACCCGAAGAAGAAGGAACAATATCGTTGTATATTCTGCGAGACGCCGTTTTCTTCCTTGACTGTTAGAATTTTTTTATTTACTCTGTCCCGATAGGCAAGCAAGTACGTTCCAGCCCAGTGACGAAAATAGAGCAATGTTGTAGTCATTGTGTTTTCTGTTTAAGCCGAGAAAAATTGTAGCGATATTACGCGTCTCACCGCACACGAAAGTACGTATGACAGTGCACACCCTTCTATTGCAACAAGCTGCAGACCGTCCGTCCCCGAATTAAGGCATTAAGTGCATATCGATTAAACGAACAGCACGTATTACACGAGAGCCCGTGCATACGGATTGTGATGAAAACACGCTCATCTCAAAACAGTATAGGATTTATCGCATTAACGTTTTCTTGTTTCATTGTAAACCTAAAAGCCATGAAAACGGTGCACCGAAATATTTGTTCAGCAAATACTGAGTATGTGCATATTTTTTATTTGCGAGCAATCGTAACGCAAAGGTGCACAATCCTTTTTTTTTTTTTTAAGCATCGGGATTACAAAAAGCGATCGGACTGAATGTGAAGGAGAATAGTCATCTATATGTAAAATATTGTTTACGCGAATTCGTTCTTTTGTTGACTCAAGGAAAACATTTAATGGAACAGAGCCGAGAGAAAACCACATTCAATACCAGATAAATCTCAGTTGAAAAAAAGGATTTAAACAATGTGCCCATGATTCATGTGGCAAGATATGAAAAGTACATCCGCAGGAGCCGACTACGGGAGGGCTCGAAGGCCCTCCACCCCACATCCCTCCCCCCCCCCCCCCCCTCCCGGCGATACCGGGATCCCCCCCCCCCTCTCTTCTCCCCAGCTCTTACACATATATATATATATATATATATATATATATATATATATATATATATATGTGTGTGTGTGTGTGTGTGTGGAGGGCAGAGGGCCTTCGAGCCCTCCCGTAGTCGGCTCCTGTGGATGTAGGCAGAATTTTCCGCCTTTTTTGGGATACTCACATTCAATACGTAATCAATAATGCAAATCGCATGTTAGACTATCTTGAAATAAACTTCTCTCTTGCTTCCTTTTCTTTAAAACTACCATTATAAGTCTTTGGTTCGAAGTAAATTTGAATATTCCGCACATATCTGGGACCCAGGTATAACACTCGCATCATCATTTGAAGTTATTCAAAACCGTTCTGCTCGATGCACACTACATAACTATCACCCTACATCCAGCGTATCAGCAATGAAATTCAGTCTGTGCTTACCTGACATCTCTCTTGGAAGGAAAGTGTCACGCTTGTGCTTATTTCACAAGATCCATTGTCTTAACACGTCAATGCGCCAGCTTTTGTTAACACAACCGTCTTATATCTCATCACGCGTCGAGCATCGATATAAAGTTGGCATTGCTCACTGTCACACATCACGTCTTTTTCAGTATTTTTTGCCCATAACGTCCCTGGACTGTAATCGCCTTCCCGCAGCTGTAGTCGAGATTGCCGAGAGCTCCGATTTTCGAGTTGCTGTTAACAATTATTTTTGTATCCTCTATCAGTCCGTTGTTAAATGAATTTGTTTGTTTTTGTATTGTTTCAAGTATATTTTGAGTTATGTTTACCTCACTAGTTACGTATATTTGTTTTGTTTATATATTGTTGCTGTGCCCACCCCCCTTCTGTAATGCCTTCGGGCCCTGAAGGGTATCAATAAATGAATAGATAAATAAATAAATATTTACATTCGTCCCCCCCCCCCCTTCCTTTGCTTTTTTAATTGCTCGACCGAAAATTTAATGCAGCCTCAATATTTAGTTTAAGCTTCAGATTTATCGAGTTTAAACTCACCACGAAGAGCTTGGGTTATTTAATTGCATAATACTGTACCTTTCTGTAATTTCCCAAACACTTCTATCAACAAATATTACGGTATACCAATTTCAGCAATCAGCGTCATCAGTTTGTCGAAAATGCCAATCTAGCTATTTTAAAATACTGCCCCTTACTTTACAAGACAAGACGGCGTTCATAAGCTGCCGAACATGTAGTTTCATGCTTTTATCGATATGAAAATAACATACTGTCGAAAATCTTCTTATGGAAGGAGGTGACTCCTTAACATACAAAATAAAGACTATCGACGCATTAAAACCACGGAAGAAAACCTTAAAATCAGCGTACCATTGTATGGGGGTCAAAGACACAAACGTGTCTCTACCCAAACTTTGTTTCCCGGCCGGCTTATTTTTGTTGAATTGAAAAACAAAAAATAGATTAGAATGGCGACGAGCGAGCTTAATTATACATGTATCATGCCCAGAACGAAAAATTACCCCTGCATGCCCCCAAAAGTAGCATTTCGTCTTTCGAGAAAGATATTAAAAAGTAACGATCATAAAAGTCTCAGTGGCTCCCAATGATTTCGTCACGAGATTTGACTTAACTTCACGGCTAGTCCCTTTCAACTTATTCCTACAAGTTGCGAAGACCTTTGCGATTTGTTGTGATGCTTCGACAACTTGTTTTCGGTACAAGAATGCAAATTCCGACGGAACAAAGGTGCGTGGACTTTCCTTTTAAAGTTTCTCGCCGGCACTTTAGCTTGAAAGAACAAATACAAGCCGTCCACAAACCACGAACTAAAATATAAGACGTCCACGAACTATTGGAAACAAGCGACGTGTGAACAAGCCGATTTACAGCTTCCCCGGTAGAGGAACAATGGAAGCGACTACCTTTGAAAGCTATCGTCGCTTACTAAGGCCTTTCTTGACCTTCACAAAAAAATAGCGTTAGGAGCCAAAAGCCGAATGAGACAGCTTTAAGAACAATTACTTCGGGAGGTATATGAAAAAAGTATTTAATTACGACGGAAACCCTTTGTTGCGTGAACAGTCACGCAGAGCATGTAGATCCCCTCGCGTGCCTTGTTTCTAGAAAGTGTGTCGCATAAATCAAGGAAACAACAATGCATCCATCGGTTTTAATTCAAAGTTGAAGAAGTAAAAGTCAGGAGCTACGACTTACCTCTTTTTACAAAGAGTACATTAAAACAACATGATCTTTATGTACGCTAAGATGAAATACTCCTTAAAAGAAACCTGCAGTCTAGACGCTAACGTACTAAAAAAAAACTACCGCGATAATCAGGCTGAAACGTCGTACAAGACCAAAGAAGTAAAACTTCGGTAAAAACAATAGTATCGCATTAATGTGAAAATTCAGACGTATAATAAAGAAGAAAACCTACTAGGAATGTCAGAATTCCAGCTTTTTGTAAAGATTTTGCTTTTTCTAAAAAGTATTTCATACGTTTCCTCTTTCAGGAAGGATTAGCTTCGTCCTGGTTTTTCTGTTTTTTACTGTAAGTCAAATCTCCTTTAAGGAGCCCACTCATGGGATCAGTTCAAAGCTCGAACAAGACAATCACACTGTGCTGGACATTATACGTAAATCATACCGAGAAACGAGCAGAACGGAAACAGACTATTTTCAGTAGTCATATTTAGAACCCTCATGGCAAATCCGACAAATCTTGCGCGCTGTATAATCTACAGTTAAACACAGGGTGAAGGCCGTATATTTATTCGGCAGGGTTGAACGCTCCTTTCGAAAGCGGTGTCTTTCAGTCGTTTGAAACATTTACCTCTGCTCTCGGTATACAAGCATCGCATGTTTACTCTCGGGCTGAGAGAAAGCGCCGACAGAAAACTCACGTTGCTTTCTTTATTTGCGAGTGTTCGTCATTCTCCAGAAGCGATTTGTGTCCAGATCCATACGCAATACTTGCCCCGAACAAAATTTACGCCGTGTAAATGTTTTGCTCAAGATTTGACCGTGAAGTTTAAACTTACCCACCCGCCTGAGGGCTTGGATTTAATCGATGTAGCTTGAATGTGCGGCAATACAAAATGTTTCCGCTGGAGTGTCTTTATGCACACCTTCTTGTTTAGAATCGTGACATCTCGGTCATTTTACCGGCCGAATATCTTTTTTTTTTTTTTTTCGTTTATTTTTCTTGTAAGTTGCAAGCGCTTTGACGGCTCTCGGCGCGAGTGCGTATGTGTGACCCGCGCTTCGATGTCATTTTGTCACGCACAGTTTATTCATGTGTATACACATTGGCCCGCGGTGACTGTACTCGTCCACACAAAGGAGGTGTCTACTTTGTCACAGACGAGGCTCCACGGCTGTCAGTCAAGTTGTCACTACCAGTAGTGCTCTTTGAAGTTTTCCTCTATCCCATGCTGAAAGGGTTCAATTAGCGGACCAATCAGGGGAGCGTTGTTCAGACCGCGTCGCAAAAGCAAATGTCTGCGTTACAATAGCCGGAAGAAATTATGTCGCGGTCAATTATTCGGGATTGTTGCGCTTGACGAGCAAACACTATGTAATTCCGAGAAACCTGGTAGTAGTATTGACAGGAAAAAGGATGCTCGCAAAATGCTCGCCACACCTTCTGTAGGGGGCAAGTTATGCTGTGAAAGCGGAGCGAAGCAGCTTCGTTTTGCGCTCTACACAATTAAATCATTTAATACAAAATCAGCAAAAAAAAAAAAAAGAAGCATTCGGTATAGAATAGAGCTAAGCGAAAACGGCAGTTTCTGAAGTCGGAAGGCTCCCAGAAAATTAGCAATGCTATTTCTACGAGAGTAAACTCACTCTTGAATTGTTTGGAGTGGACTTTCGTTGGTGCTCAAACATTCAGGACTTGTGCTTATTCTTTTTTCTTCTCATTGTTAAACATACATTTATATGTAACTTTTTTGTCAGCAACAATCAATGAATTGTTTGTCTAAAACAACTCACGGTTAGATTTGACACCGTTACACTAAATGTGTACCAAAAAAAATGCGCTTAATAGTTTCATAACGTGAGCTGCATAAAAGTTAATACGTCTGGTAGGTCCTCATTCATTTCACCGGAAATTCATATTAGGAAATAAATAACTGGCGTCCGAAGCCTTTCTAGTCGTAGGTATAGCTATCTTTCTTTGCAGCGCGAGAGTTCCTGCGGTCACCTCCACTGCACACAACTAGACACTCTTGTTGTATTTCCATGAACGCTACCATATCCTTCAAACAAGCTGCCGAAACCTGGAGCTGTCCCTTTGAAAGAAATCGCGGCTGAATTCAAAAATACATTTTACAGAGCGTATCAAATTAACTGTACAAATGCAAGTTAGAGACCCAGAAACGTGCTTCGAGTTAGGAGACGAAGGAAGTCATGCGACGCCAGTTCATATATATGACGGATAAAGTTTCATGGCGTGAAAAATGTTAAACTCGCTATTAAGAAAAAGTTGCGTGGCATCGAAAAAAAAAAGTAGAGCTCTGTCAGTGTGCGCGATAATGAGCACAGCACATGAATACTACAAAGAAAAGGACGGTAGTTAATGTGCTTTTACTGACTAGTGATTCCTTACAAAAACAATCAATGGTATTTGACAGGTCGGCTCATAATAAAGAGGCGCGAACACGAGATGGACCCCTCAACAACGTTAAAAAAAGAAATGAATATAATGAAGCAAGCAGGTCATATATTGGTTTACACATCAACGCATCGCGTAAACAAAACAAATCTCCGTACTCACCTATCGACTCCGATGGCTGTCAGCGTGTACACGGACACAATGACCGAAAGATGCTGCATGAAGAGCACCACGGGACAGAAGAGCGGGTCGAATATCCAGCGACCGAGCATAAAGTCCGTGTAGGTGAAAGGAATCGAGAACACGGCCATCGTGATGTCCGAAAGGGCCAAGTTCACCAGAAAGAGCCTCAGTTCGCGGGACGACCTCTTGCCGAGCACCAGGACTACAATGACCATGACGTTCCCGCCGAGGGCCAGCAGGGCCGTGAAGCTGTACAGCGTAATCAAGAACGCCTGAAGTTCGACGCCCAGCGCCTGCATGGGTGGGTAATCCGTCAGCGAGATGTTAGCTCCGGACGGTGCCGCTGTCAGGTTCGTCGAGTCCGACGATGACTCGATTACGCTTAGGTCCTGGACGAGGTACTGCCACGTCGCCGACACGTTCATCGGATCCGGGTCCATTGTTGAGCATGGGACGGCGGTTCCACCCGCTTAAAGACCTCGCTGGAGACCTCGCTGGAAACCTCGACCAGCAAAAAATCTGTTGTTTCGAAAAGAGCAGCAAAAGTGACTAATTGATGTTGCTAGTTTTTTGTTGTTACACGTTCACAAGCGTCAATAAACCTGGACGCGCGCGCCCGACGGTTTCTATTGAAAGTTCGTTGCTTGATGCGGAAGGAGCAGAAGATGCACTTGTAAAGAAAGTTTGGAGACGGGACAAGTTTTGCTGGCGAGCGGAGGGGCGCTCACTCCCCGGTGTTCTTCTCGCTCTGAGGACGCGGAGAGTTCTAACCGCGCGTTTGTTCGGGGGCTCGGGTCGGAGCCGGATTCTTCTTTCTTTTTTCATCCCGCTTGCCCGTCTCTCCTCCTCGTCACCGAGGTATTGCGCTCTCCCATCGCCGTGCGCCCTTTACTCCAGTGGCGCTTCCATCGACGAACCGAGGGCCGGCGTTGGCGCACGCGTGGCCGCGCGTCGCGGCAAACTGGGCGACGGAAAATCGGAGATCGCGGAGGTTCGCCCATAATTGCATTGAGGGGCCAACGGCGTATGGTTTCATCCAAGTTCTCTTCTTTGGAGAACTTAAGCCTGACTTGGATTATCGGCGTTGAATGGAGACGACCAACTGGTCGATGAAAACTCTTCTTCCCGCATCGTTGTAATCAATGAGAGTTTTGAAAAGAGAGGCCGTCGGAAAGGAAAGGGAGTGACAGTCTATACTCCAGCTGCGGAAAATACAATTCACTACTTTATTATTTGAGAACTGATGTATTTTCTTAAAACATCTCTGAGATGAGCCAATAAACGGTTTTTACTTTGAGGTTCGTACACTAGTCGATTGTTTTTAAGTTACTTTTGTTCTCTCACGCTAATTCGCAGCGAGTTTTCGTCTTTCGTTTAAAATTTCATCGCATATTGACAGAGTGTTCTCGTGGCTGTAAAGCGCGAGAAACAAAATGCTTCATTTTGTTTTTACGGTTGTTATTTTCTGCTCGATATCCTTTTCTGTACTGCATTGGAGTATATAAGCGAATTAAAATATACACCATGTCTGAAAACAATTATCATAAATTATTTGACTCTTCTGTACTCCCACACGGCATGATGTGCTTCCGTTGATGCTGCTGCCTTGAGATTTGTACATGTCAGTCAATGCGCTGACATACATACGGGTATTTACTATCTTCTACCGTATTTCAATTTACTCCTGCATTGCCGTATAATATTTCAACAATCGAAACTACTGTATAACATTACGTTATAGGTACCCTCGCATCCCATCGAAAGCAGCGAATGGAAGAGACATAATTGTGACACCGCAATCAGACGAACTAGGCAGTTAAACAAAATAGCCTAATAAACTCGTACCTGAGCTTGTCTTGACACCTTCGACATCTCTAATATGTCCGAAGAAAACCACATGTACCTGCTGTCCTATCCCTCGAGGTGGCCCATCTACTGGGAAGATCAAGATGGGTAAAAAGAAAAATGGTGGAGGGGCGCGTTGGATCTAAAATAATAATTATATTGATAAACTTTACGCTCGATTAGAAAACGGTTTGAGAACTGAGAAACAGTTCGCCGCAGAGGCTTGGCAGTGTCTCACGCCGCCTTACAAATGGCCATTGTAATAATCCAAACGCCTAAAATCGACGCGGAAAACAAAATTAGCATGCAATACTATGCTAATTTTGTTTAGTATGTAAAAGATAATTCAAAACAAAACACGAAGCCGTGGATATTGTACAAATGAACAGAAACAAGTAAGTACATAAGCACAAATGAACAGAAACAAGTAAGTACATAAGAACAAAATGAAAAAAGACCATTGTCTTTGTACTTTCCGACCCAGCATGTTGGAAAGTTCGTCACTGCATTACGCGCATCGAACTTGCAGGAAATCAAAAGGGAATACACGATTGCCTATCAAAAAACTAAAATTTACCTTTTACACCGAGTACAACTTGAGTATGTTAACGACCATGCTCATTGTCGCATTTCAGACTGTTCTTTTTTGTTTTTGTTTTTTCTTGGGGGGAACGTTTTTTACAGCTTTTGTCATTCTCTGAATTTTCTTTGTATAGATAGCAGTGATTGAGGCTGGTAAAAAGCAAATCAGCCAACATTTTTTTAGACCATTGGCTAACTTTTAGTGAGCGACTCAAAAGACAGCGTGATCTAAAGAAGTGGTAGAGTTCACTCTAAGAAATGCCTGCGCGTCTACTTACCTGTAAAACACTCAAAGAGCCAATCTTTGCGATCTACAAATCAGTTCAGCGAATGATGAGGCGGAACATCCGTTTAGACCTAAAAATGAAGTCTGCGCTGTGGCATTACGCAATGCAAAGCGTCATGCTTGCATTCCTCAATGACACAGCGCAGACTTAATTTTGACGTCTAAACAGATGTTCCGCCTCATCATTCGCTGAGCTGATTTCGTAGATCGTAGAGATTGGCTCTTCGAGTGTTTTGTGGGTAAGCAGACGCGCAGGCATTTCTTAGAGTGTTGACTCCAAAATCAGATCCAATCAAATCAAATCCCACCACATCAAATCAAATCAAATCTTTCGTCGCCCGTTGAGGCAGACGAAGTTCTAGGCTGTATAAACATACACACAACCCAATTTTTTTATTTTTTTTTTATTTTCCAGGAAACTGGAGAGATCGCCAGACAAAAGACCTGTTAAAAAACGGCTTGACTGGGTCTGGGATTCCTTTACATTGGCAGCAGCTTTGACACTCAAAAACACATATTACATTAAAAAATCTCAGCAAAAACATGTAGTTAAAAATCTCACTACGTGAAGCTACACACAGTATAAGCGGAGGTCTTCTTTATTTAACGTGTATACGTTCATGTTGTTCTGATTTATTTGTTTAATAAGCATGGTACATTCTAATGTAGTGACTGAAATATTGAAATTGAGGAAGCACTTATGTCTCTGTACGGCGTGTGTTAACATATTTGTTGCGTTCATCTTAAGTCCTGAAATAATGTACACAAAATCTACAAATGCCTCGATTGAAAACAAATCGCATAATGAAAACGGTATTCGTACATGTTCCCTAACAGGAAGTCTTCTAAATTTTGTAAACAAAGGTTCTGTGTGCCCCGTATACAAAACATCCGCATATAGCATACTATTTGTTTTCAGTAGTAATAAAATTGGAAGATTTGTTTTTGTCGTTGTTGCCCACACGAGATGACAATAGTTTAAATGAGACTGAAATAGAGCATGGTAAATTCGTAGCTTAATGTTGGGGGGTAAAACACTCTGACAACGAGCGACAATACCGACAATTCGAGAAAGTTTACCAACTAGATAGTTGGCATAAATTCCCACGTCAAGGATTCAGAAAAAAGTCCCCCCTAAAGTTTTATGTTTTTCTACTAGCTCAGGTGACGAAGTGCCAAGTTGGATTGTATGTTCGACCGAGTTTGGTTTATTTGCACCCCAGGACAAAATAGCCTTGGATTTTGTTGCGTTTACGTTGAGCCAATTTACCTCAGATTACATAGAGAACTTTCTTAGAACAGAGTTTGCCTTGCATATTACTACATTAGCATCATCACCAGAAAGAAATAGGCTTGTGTCGTCTGCATAAACAATGAACTGCACTCCATTATCAATGTTCAGAATATCATTGATGAAGACATTAAAAAAAAGAGGTCCTAGTATACTTTCCTGCAGTATGCCTTGCTGTATATTTCGAAATGAAGAACAATGACCATCAATGACAACACACTGTTTCCTATGCTGTAAATATGATCTCAGCAAAGCAAGTGGCACACAACGGACGCCATAACGACTTAATTTCGCACGCAAATTTTTGTGATTTTAGACATCAAATGCTTTGCTAAAATCTATGAATGCGCCTAACGTAATATGTCTCTTTTTTATGCTCTGTAATATAATTTCTTTTTGAAATAACAGCGCAGCTTCAGTTAATTTACATTTTCGAAAACCAAACCGATTATCTGTTAACACATAATGTTTTGCAAAAAAAGTTATCTAGACGTGTAAGAATAATTTTCTCGGGTGCTTTAGAGAAAACAGGTAGCACGGATATAGGTCTATAGTTTTTTTTACCATGTTTTTGTCACCTCCTTTGTATATGACTGAAACATTCAGCAAACTTCGTACTTGGGAGAAATATCCCAGAAGATAATGATAAGTTGTATACATGCGCTGGGCATGGTGCAATAATGTCCATTACAAATTTAACTGGTTTTATTTCTAGCTTATTGCTATCACTACTCTTATTCTTTCTGAGACTTAAGAATGTATTAAAGACTTATTTCTCGTCCGTGGGTTCAAGGAAAAAGTGTCGTCGACATGTTTGACACAACGAATGGCAATTTCGTCGTGGGCAGTAGTCTGTGTATTTGTAAAGTGGGCGTTAAAACAATCTGCCAGGCACGCTCCCGACATAGTTCGACCTTCTAGTGTTAATTCGCTTTTACATGAAGATACCTTATTGCGGTGAACTTCATTTATAACTTTCTAAACAACATCAGGGCGCTGTTTCGTGCCACCATATACTTTCTGCTTATAGTACGACGATTTTTATTTTCTTAGTTCGGATATTAATTCGTTCGTAAGTTTCCTAAAACGAGATAACTTTTCCTGATTTCTTGAAGTTACAAACTCCCTATATAAGGTATTTTTATTTTGCATAATTTTTATAGGCAGAGGTGTTACCCACGGTTTCCTGATCTTCCTGTTTACAGTTTGTTTCGAACGGGAAATGTAGGTCATAAAGTGCTTTGAAAATATGTAAGGATTCGTTATAAGATTCATCCTCATCTATCTTAAAGTAAATGAGGGGCCAATAACAGTTTAAAACCTCGTCCCTAAATGCTAGTGAGCAATCATCTGACATTTTCGGAAAGGGGGGGGGGGGGGGGGGAGGTAGCCTTCGAACCCTCCTTCTGCATTTCGTGATTATATAAAGAAAGAAAAATTTGTAAGTGATCGCTGATATCGCTGCTAATAGTTCCCGCGACTTTGACTTTAGTAGAAGTATTGGTAATAAAAAGATCGATTGCATTTGATCTGGATAATGGAACTCTAGTCACGGATGTGATAACGTATTGAAAGCCCGTAGAGTTTAGCGTATTAGTGAGCGTTCTTGCTTAAACGGAATCCTTTGATATATTTACATTAAAGTCACCCCCTAGGACCAAGCCATAGCTATTTACAGGAACGTAATTCAAAACGATGTTCAAGAAAATAAATAAAATTTCCAAAATCTGCCGACGGTGGACGATACAAAACAGTAACAATTCGGTTTCCACATTTTAGACTTAATACCTCATAATCCCTTGTAACTTGAGAAAAGGTTTCCATCAACTCACACCTAATAGAACTTTTCCCGTGAATAGCGACACCACCACCACCTTGGTCTTTCCGTTTTAAACATAAGTGTTTGTAACCCTGTATGAAAAGCATACTATAGCGTCCTGCTGATACCACGTTTCCGTAAGCATTATTAGGCCAAATAAACCCGACACTGATCTAGAAGTGATATTATTTTATGATGTTTATTCGTTTCCGAAGGAGAATTTAAGTCAAAGATGTGAGCATAATCTTTAGAAGATAAATACTGATTGAGGTTTTCGGGCAAAACAAGTTCTGAGTATTCCATTCAAAAGAAAGAAAAAAAAAACAGTAAAGCAACAAAAATAACTCGGCGAAAATTTTCAACGTGTTCCTCGCTCATAATTTGAACAAGCGGCGCATTCACGGCTTGACGAGCGAAAATTCTGCTGTTTCGCACCCAGACATAACTCCAATTAGATTGACACATTTTTTTTTTTTTTTTTCAATCTCGTTCCCGTTCACTTATGCTTACGTCAGCTGCCCTAGACCACGCCACGAGCATTGTATCATATAAAACAGCAATGGAAGGCCTTGTTCATTCACTCGTCCTCTAGACTGTCGGATAAGCAGTCATTAGGGACTTTTAGCAAACCGTTACAGTGTTCCGCGTACAGCACTACGGGAGCCTTTCAAGCGCGCGCCCTGCGTTCACGGTATCACCGCGGCGCGCGCTTAAAAGCATGCTTCAAAGGCTCCGGTAGAGCGGTCCGCGGAACAAGGTAACGGTTTGCTAAAAGTCCCTATTGATGTAGAAGACATGCTTACACAAATAGTATAACCTAATAGGTAAATCTTTTGCACGATGTGGGCAGTGTTATTGCGGCTTAAGGGTAAGCATCTTCGCAGCGTTTATCAGCTGAGTTATATATGCCGAGTCACTACGCTGCCGACGCATGCTCGGCATCTCACACTTCGCTAAATTGAGCTACTGCGCACGCTCAAAACGCAGTCAGAGATGGCATCACACAGAGACGATTATTCGAATGGTCTATATAACGGCGCATTCTGGCTTTGAAGACGAATGTATAGGTTTTCGTATTAAAAGTAATCTTCCGGTATCTCTACTGCCTGAGACGCCGGACTTGAAGGAGGCGCCTGCTGCATCCTGTCTCAAGCCTGTCAAGAAAGGACTTATCGAAAGCCTCCGAGGCTTACGAGAAAATATGTCTGCAACCGAGGATTATAGTCTGGGACGGCGTTCCCCACAGTATACGCAAGGACGCGGTAAGGATTGTAAAACAATGCCACGACCATCTGTCATAGGCCGCTTTCAGTAACACCTCGCGTATAATAGCCGGTTATTATATCTTTGCGCTCGCATTACCGACGGGAAACGAATCGGGTCACATCGATTAGGTTATGTTATTATACATAACGTTTTCTTTTCTTTTTCTTTTTTTAGAGCGCAGCTCTTAGGCGCCCGTTTCCGGCTTGAGCGGCGTCGGCGTCGCCGTCGGCGTAACCGCGCTTTGCATGCATGCAACTCAGGTTGCATGCAACCTGAGTTGCCTCAGGTTGCATGCAACTTGCATTGAATGCAACTTGAGTTGCACGTGACCCCGCAGGTCACGTGACCCCCCCCCCCCCCCCGGAGGAGATTGAAGGATGAGGGGAGGAGGAGAAGGAGGAGGATCAGGAGGGGTATACCCTCCCCTGAGTACCCTTCCCTCCTCCTCCTCCTCAAGAGCTGCGCTCCAATTCGGCGTTACAGGGAGTTGTAAACGGCTTTCATTTTTTAAAGGGCCGCCCCTAGGTGCCCGCTAACGTATGTAGCGGCGTCGGCGTCGCGCGTAACCACTATATATGCGGAAATGGGAGCCCAAGTGTCCCATAATGCAACACTGCGCGCGTTGCATTATGGGATGTTACACACCTATACGCCAATTGAAATCCCCGCTAAATTCAGCGGAGAAACAGTATACATAGTTCTCACGCACGTCACATTCGGGGCTTATGGGATATGTCGGCGCCATTACCAGGTCCAGACGCAGTTTCGGTTTTGGGATTGGCGCCGGCAACGTTGGCCGCTGCTGCGTTGGCTGCCTCGCTAGGGCGTTTGCGGCGCACACAGTGCACGTTTTTTTCTTCTGGTGTGCGGTCGCGGTAGCACTGGTGCAGTCATGCCGATGTGTGCGATGTTTGGCTGCCGAAGCAGAAGCAAGTCCTCCTCACAGCAGAGTGACACAGAGCCAAATGTAGGGCTACACCGTTTGCCAAAGGCGAGAACGCGACAATAGCGAGTTTTAGAATAGGGGACCCCACAGCTTTGGGTGCCCCAAACAGCTTGGGGCGTCCCAGTGCGCATGCTCAGAACCTCTGCGCATGCCCATTGCAATGCCCCAAGCTGTTTGGGGCACCCAAAGCTGTGGGGCCCCCTATTCTAAAACTCGCTAATGTGAGCGTACAAAGCTGCTGTCCGAGAAACGCTGAAGCCTCTGGCTTGTTCGCACCACGTCCAAGTCTGCAGTGGTCACTTTATTACTGGTAAGAAATAGGTTGTTCAACTGTAATTGGATTGATTAATGCTCCTGTTCGCAACCCTGCGCGCATTGCCATAGTGTCCGAGGCAGTGTTTGGTGTCTGGTAGCACAACGCTCCAGGGATGTGCTTTTGTCTTTTTTTCAGCGTTTTTGTAATTGTGTAGTGTTTGTAGCACACTTGTGTCGATGATGTTGCGGCGGTGGCGCCGAGTTTACCCAACTAGGATGCTGCGAATCCTAATGCGTCAAGTACGGGCACATCCCTTCGTTTGTAGGCAAACCTTCGGCTCTTCGGATCTCATAAACGCATTTGTTTTACTGCCTGTCAACTCGCCTCGCTCAGCACGACGTTAGGCTTCGATGGGAGGCGCATCGCTGTCAGGCTCTTCACCACTTCATCCACTCGTGAGATAGTTATGGGCATCCGGGACTTTGAGGGAGTTCATCTGTTGCAGCGACACGTAGTTCGTCGACAAAACCAGGTATAGTTAATTATGTCCATATGCGTCGTGGCTGGCAGCACGTCCGGATCTGGAGTGGTGTCCGCGCCGACGCGTAGCTTGTACGGATCGACGCCTTCGCACATCTTCACATTAGATTTCAAACAGAGCCCGTGTGGGGCCCACAAGCTCTTCCAAATAGGAAGGGCAGAACTCATGGCGAATGCCTTTCGCCATCGCGCTGTACGGGCGATACGGATTCCGTAGTGAAGTTTCAATCGAGCGCCGCACATGCGGTGGCGGCAGCGTACGCGTCCGCTTCTCAGCACCTGGACATGTCCGCCGGCGGGCGGGAGAGAGGAAGTGACGTCACGTGAGAGCTATGTATTGGTGTGTAGGTCTGTGACTCCCATAAGGAAATACCGCGCGCGTTGCATTATGGGGCCCCCACCGGGCCTCCTCGCCCTCTCTGGCATATCCTAAAGAAATTATATATATATATATATATATATATGGGCGGTTCATTTGGATTCAGGCAACGAGGGCCAGTCGTATTTTTTATTTTGCTTCAAATTTTATATTTCGTGGCGTATGTTCCAAGTAAAACAATCCTTTTTATTTTAATGTCCTGACATGTTTAGTTTTTGAGAAAACAAATCTCAAAGAAGCGGGAAAGAATGACGAGGTTTTGACGATTGTTGTGTGTGGCGTTTTTCAATCACTCTCAATCTCAAAGTATTCAAAAGAGAGCGTCTCTATTTTTTTTGGTGTGATATATATGCAAGTAGGTAAAACGACATTATAACTACTAGTTATTATTCGTCGCTTCAATCTTTGTAAAAATCCCCAAACATGCCTCCGCGAACAACTGTGACCTAAGTTGCGGATTTATTTTTAAGTCGACTATGTTTAGTATCGCTTTTAAACTAATACCACGTGTAGAACCTTTCATTGCCTTCCAAATTAAACAAAGTTTGTGTTTTTATCTTGCACGAGTACTGAGAAATAAATTATGAAACAAAGAAGGTTTTCACTTTTCGTTCAATTTCAGCACGCTTTATGAAAAAAACAAAAACATTTTTATTTTTTTATTTTTCTCGCATCGCGTTCTCTTCACACCCTTCTTTTAGCCATAATACATTCCGTTAGAGGTATTTGCCTTGGGTTTGAGTTTTAAGCCTCTAAATGTGCTAAAAAAGAGCAAATGACGATGGTGGGTTGGACGATTTTCGTGTGTGGCGTTTTTGAACCACTCTCAATCTAGTAAACAGCAGCAGAGGCTTTATTACACGACGTTTCGGGAAGAGACTTCCCTTCTTCAACTTGAAGAAGGGAAGTCTCTTCCCGAAACGTCGTGTAATAAAGCCTCTGCTGCTGTTCAAACATTTTTCTACGTTTAAAAGTATTCACAATAGAGCTCCTATATTTTTTATTGTGATATATATGCAAGTCGGTAAAATGAAACTCCAACTACTATTTATCATTCGTTGATCCAATCTTTGTAAAAATCCCCAAACATGCCTCCGCGAACAACTGTGACCTAAACTGCGTAATTTTTTTTTTAAGTCGGCTATGTTTAGTTTTTTTTTTTTTAAATAATACCACGTGTACACTCTAAAAAAAGCCCGTGTGTTTACTTTCCCGCACCACACTCAGAGAACCAATCACCGCAACTTACGGAGGCAGCTCAGCGAATGACGATGCCGAAACATATGTTTAGACCAAAAAACGCACTCTGAGTTGTGACATCAAGCAATGCAAGCGTGACGTTTTGCATTGCTTAATGTCACAACTCAGATTGCGTTTTTTGGTCTAAACATATGTTTCGGCATCGTCATTCGCTGAGCTGCCTCCGTAAGTTGCGGTGATTGGCTCTAAAAGTGTTTAGCGGGAAATTGGACGCACGGGCTTTTTTTAGAGTGTAGAACCTTTCGATGCCTTCCATATTATGTGAAGTTTGTGTCTTAATCACGTAGGAGTACTGAGAAATAAATTATGAAACAGAAAATGTTTTTACTTTTTGTACAATTTCAACACGCTGTAAAAAAAAAAAAAAAACTTGTTTTACATTTTTTTATCGCGTTTGTTTCACATTTAATTTTTTAGCCAGCATACATTCCGTTAGAGGTATATGCACTAGTTTTTAGTTTTAAGCCTATAAATATGCTAAATAAATGCTGATGGTGGGTTTATGGATTATAGCTGTATATTTTATTTTTAATTATAATAATCTAAGGGACGTTGTATAAATACTCATATAAAATACATTAATGTTGTTAGGCGTATAATAACAAGTTTGCAATTCCAAACGTCTAAACACTATAAAATCGCAACTACCGAAAGCGAGTTTTCAGACAGTTTCCGCCGGTGCCATAATTGGAGAGGCCTCAAGCCTAAACCCTATACGCTACATAATCTATACTACGTTGGAGATATCAAAGTATAATATTGTAAAACATTATAGTAAAATGCACTTCCTATTGGAAACCTATATTTTTAAATACGAAATTTTATATTTTTAATGCGAACTTCATGTTGATAGCAGAACAGAATCATTTTTAAGCATATTTATAGAGGCTTAATACTCAAAATTAGTGCATATACCTCTCACCGAATGCATTCTGGGTAAAAGAAGGGTGTAAAAAAACGCGACGCAAGAATAATATTACAAATGCTTTTTTTTATGTAGCATGCTGAAATTGTAATTGCCTTCCACATTGAATAATGTGGAAGGCAAGGAAAAATCTACACGTGGTATTATTTTAAAAACAAAACTAAACATAGTCGACTAAAATAAACTTCGCAGTTTAGGTCACAGTTGTTCGCGGAGGCATGCTTGGGGATTTTTGCAAAGATTGGATCGACGAAAAATAAATAATAGTTGGAATGTCGTTTTACCGACTTGCATATATATCACAATAAAAAAAAATATAGACGCTCTCTTTTGAATACTTTGAGATTGAGAGTGGTTCAAAAACGCCACACACGTCAATCGTCAAAACCCACCATCGGCATTTGCTCTTTTTTAGCATATTTAGAGGCTTAAAACTCAAAACCGAGGCGAATACCTCTAACGGAATGTATTCTGGCTAAAAGAAGAGTGTGAAAAGAACGCGACGCGAGGAAAGAAAACTTAAACATGTTTTTTTTCTTTATGCAGCGTGCTGAAATTGAACGAAAAGTGAAAACCCTCCCTGTTTCATAATTTATTTCTCAGTACTCGTACAAGATAAAAACACAAACCTTGCTTAATTGGGAAGGCAATGAAAGGTTCTACACGTGGTATTATTTTGAAAGCGATAATAAACATAGACGACTCAAAAAAAAAAACAAAAAAAAAATCCACAATTTAGGTCACAGTTCTTCGCGGAGCCATGTTTGGGGATTTTTACAAAGATTGGAGCGACGAATGATAAATAGTAGTTATAATGTCGTCCTACCTACTTGCATATATATCACAATAAAAAAAAAATATAGACGCTCTTTTTTGAATGCTTTGAGATTGAGAGTGATTGAAAAATGCCACACACAACAATCGTCAAAACCTTGTCATTCTTTCCCGCTTCTTTGAGATTTGTTTTCTCAGAAACTAAACATGTCAGGACATTAAACTAAAAAAGGATTGTTTTACATAGAACATGCACCACGAAATATAAAAATTTGAAGCAAAATAAAAAATACGACTGCTCCTCGTTGCCTGAATCCAAATGAAAGCGCCAATATATATATATATATATATATATATATATATATATATATCGCTTTCAAATTCTTTACTAAGCTATTTGTAGCCGGAACTCGCCTGCTAATTCGATGCACGCTGTGAAGCGCGTTTCCGTAGCTTTAGCGGGCCTTTAGAAACGATTTACTAAAGCTCGCTAATACCTCAAGAGCTGCGCTCTCGAGTTTTTTTAATAGACTGCGGCTGCTACCTTGATACTGCAATGCCTGCCGACTTATTGACCCCGACAGACATTCTGTTGTGGGATAAAGACAGGACTAATTGGCAAATTAGCTCATAGTTACAAATTAGCTTCTTAATGACCGATGTTTGGGATTGTGTGGCTCTGGCTGGGAAAAAGGGCATGCGCAGAAAATCCACTCTTCCAAAACTGTGCAAACTCGCTTAGTCGCTAACCCAATGTCTTAAACCAACGTGCTTTAAGATATTAATTGCTCGCTATCTTCCTGCTTCTGCGCTGCGCATGATTAAAAAAAAATGAGCATGGAAGCAGAACTTCAAGGGCCCGTTCAGCTAGTGTCGTTTTAATGCGTTGCATTTCGGACCACATGCTGCGGAGACTGCACTAGCCCTAGAGATGGTGCACGTTCCCAACGTTCCGTAAAGGTGCAATCGAACATCGACAATACCACATAGAGAAGCCTCTCGTTACGGTTCCAGATAGCTAACAGCACGTGAACTATTCACTCAACCTTGAGACGCGGTAGTTAGCACATATAGACGTAGCCGATAAAAAGTAAATGACAAAGGAAGAGACGGGACTATTATGGCCACTCCCACAGGTGGTGGGTCTGCCGAAACCTGACGCGACCACGGCATTTGCATTGACCACATGGTCTTTTCTGCGGTACTTTCAGTACAGAAGTATCGAAATTACCGTGATTTCAGTACAAAAAGTACCGAAAACAGTTTTCTGTACTTTCAGCGCTGAGAGGTACCCCAGATGTACTCCGAACGCAGTCCACCCCGCATGCTGCGAGTTGTATCGCATATTCATGAACGTGTTATGGGGGCATCCCGTAATTAAGCTTCCGCCGCAATGCAGGTGCGATCTTGGGGAAAGCGGTCACGTAGGGACGCCTTTGCATGACTTTTTTTAAAAGCAGCCCCCTACAGTCTTCCAAAAATTTGTTTTTCTTTTTTTCAAAATTATTTTTGTATCTCGACAACAGAGGCACCTTTTAATCTAAAGGATTTGGACTATTCTTACGCATTGCCGGCGTCGTTCAGACCGTAGAGTCTCTACATGATCCACAGTTAGTCGCCACTCTTGAGTGCGGTGCATATGCTCGTACGGTACGCTTCCTCAGACCCCAATTAGTCCAACATGATCGCCGTTCAGAACGAAATATTGGGTCGAGCATAACTCATCATAGAGTACGTTACACAGCGCTTATATTCGACGTGCTTTGTGTCGCTTGGTTGCGAACATAACCCGCAGTACTCTCTTAAACGAGTAGATATAAATGCTGTATTTATTTATTTATCTGATTAAATATATATTTATTTATTTAACATACAGCAACCCCAATGGGTCTAGTGAAGAAGTGTGAAATGTAGGAGTACTAGACAACAGACCGAATCAAGATCAACAAATATTAATGCTGGGCATCATTTTAAACTGTATAATATACTTACAAAATTCCCCATATAAAGGGGATTGGTAGCCGAGTGGGCTAATGCGTCTCAGTTCGAAGCGTGGAGTGAAAGTGTGGAGAGATCGAACCTTCTAGGTACGATCTCTACCCTTTGCCCGTTTCGGTCTGGATGAGTTTCGTACCGGCAGGCGTTCGTGTAATCACTACTGTGCGGTGTACGTTAAAGACCCCAGGTTAGCGGTTGTGCTGCACTGGATAAATTTCTCGTCTACAGCTATGATACAAGCCACCCATTGGGGCGTACTAGCATCAAGGCTGTCTAAACATAAAAGCAACCCAATTTTTTATTATTTCCGCTATCGGCCGCATAGGAAGTGTGCGGAGTAATTATATCTGTATGTAAAAGCTGTGACTAAAAAGAATCATCTGGCTTGTTGGAGAGATCATCGTTGATATGCTGCGCCGCAAGCATGACTTTTCAATTGGCGTAAGCGACAAATCGGTGGGTCACTTCATAAGGCGCTGGAAAGCGATCGATGAGCAGTGGGAATGGCACGGAAAGAGCTAACTGCTTTCCGATTAAGATTTCGGCCTGAGGCAGGCCAAAATCACCCCTTGTTTCGTCAAGAGACGGGGCCAGCGTGAACTACGGTCTCTACTGCACGCCATACTGCACTCTCACGGAAGTCGGCTCGAAGTATCATCGATTGCCATGGCTAATGCGCGACCGCGGTGACCGCCGAGTCGTGTCAAGGGGGAACACACCTCTACTTCCGGCTTTTTGAGAGAAGCCCGTTCTTTCTAAACGCAGAGGAGCGTGTGTGAGAACGTCATAGCTGCCTGACAGGACAAAAATAGCTTCCGGTTCAGAGGAGTGGAGCCAAAAAAAATTATCCATGTATCGAGTTCAAGACAGGACTTTCGAGCTCAAGACGGCGTAGTTCCGTCTCCGTGTACGATGTATAACTTTATTATTTGGGATGAATCGAGTGTACGAATAAGAGAAGAAATAAAAAAAAAAAACAGCACTGGTCTCGAACCAAAGTCAGAAACGGTGTCCCGAGTGAACAAAATGAATTATATGATTGTGTCCAGTAAACCTATGAGAACATATAAGGTAATATAATAACTTTTACAGGTGTTCCACGTAACTTGAGCAAAAGCTTTAAAATAATTCAGTGCAATTTAGGAAAAAAGTAACCTAATGAATAATTTGTTCAGTGTTTGCAGTCGTCAAGCTATATTTTGTATTTTGTCCAAAGAAACAAATAATTAAATGTATTAATCAACTTTGAAATATTCGATCATAGTGCAAAACTTTCAATGGAAAAGTTGTACAGCGTCCTCAAAAACATTCAATTCAATGTTGTTTTTATATAAGTATATAAAAAAGCTTTGTTTATTGAGGCTTCATGAAAAACCCGCGAATTAAGAAAAAAAAAAAACACACGTGACTTTGCGTGTGCGCGTTTTGTATTGTAGCGTTCTCAACCGTGGCTTGAACAAACAATACTTGGCGTCAACTATATTGTACTACGTTGTCAAGGCTGGCGTAGCTTCCTCAGTGCTCCAACTCCGTCATCTAGTTGCCCCAGCGAATGTGAATGAGACGCAAAGGCGAAGCCTCGACTACCTGCTCTCGCAGTAGCGTCCGGCTGGAGCACTGTGGAAGCTACGCTAGCCTGGACAATGTAGCACACAATAGTTGACGCCAAGATAGGCCCGCATGGTCGACAGGGCACTGTTGGCATATTCGCGCTATGCGCCGGGAAACTGAGGGAGAGGAGGAGACAAGAGCGTGCGGGGTCTTCAGAACGCCAAGCTCTGGTTCGAATGATTAGTGGGTATAGACCTAAATGTAACTGCCTTTGTTTCCACTGCACTCGTCGAACGGATTCGAATGCTAGAGCCAACCAGGAACACAAATCTGGACACTTGGCAAAACGAAAATTCGGCAGAAGCATTTAAGAATGTTTACTTGTACGAATGCTTTCATATTCCTACACGCAGCGCATTCCTACAAGCAGCGCGCCACGCCTTCCTTTTCACACGGCGCGCCGGCGGTGACATCAAGCTCCCTCACTGCGCAGGCACGGCGCCCCCTCCAGCTCCACGGCCTCCTCGACGACGCATCTACGTTGCTGCGCTTTTCTCTGTGTTTTATTTCCGAGGAGCGTCCGCTTTGACCTTGAGCGCCCAGCCGGCTTCCGTGACGAAGCTTCTGATATGACGCGTCGCAGCCAATGGCGATTCCGCTTGTGGGTGCCGTTTTTCTGCTACAGACGGTTATAGACAACGCCGGCTTCGACTCCATGGGACAGTTATTGCTTTTGCATTAAAAGCAGGGGAGAAATCCGGCAGCCGTGATTGGCTGACGCCTTGACCTTGGCGCCGGACAATCACAACCGTTTTGACACCTCCTTGCGCTCTCGTCTCCTCCTTTCACTCAGTTTCTTGGCGTAACTTCGTTTCACCTTAGGACCGAGCGCGGCCCATGTTATGAGCCGAAGGCGCAATCAAACAGCGCAAAAAGCGCAACGTCATGGCGTGCTTTCTACGCTTGATCGGACCATCCGGCGGAGGAGCACGCACAGAAAGATCCCGAACACCGGCTGGCCCTATCGACAGCAGAGCGGCACGCCACGATGTTGTGCCTTTTTCGCTGTTTTGATTGGCCCTTCGGCTCATAACCACGGCCGCGCTCGGACTCAAGGTAAAACGAAGAGTTATAGAAGCTCCGCTGCGTCATTATCAGTGCCTTGTTTTTGTTTTTTGCAGTGGCAGCGTGCCCGGCCAGCAGGCAGGCTAAATTCGTTCAAGCCACGCGTGAGAGCGCTTCCATACAAGACGCACTAAGGCGCGCGAAAGAGCAGTAAGGTGTTTCGTTCTCATAATTCGCTAACTGTTTTTAGAAATGCGAAAAAAAAACAAAATGAACTGTGTAAGAGGTTTCTTGATAAAAACAACTAAATTGGATGTTTCTGAGGACGCTGTACATCCTTATCGTTGGAAGTTCTGCTGTAAATATAATATTTAAAAAGTGCATTAATTAATCTTAATAGACTTTTTCCAAAATTTAGTCTGGCCACTTTGATCACTATGATCATCTGAGGATTGGTATATATGTCAGACTAACGGCAGCCGTCTGGTTAATGGCGTGCGGTCGTGTATCACTACTGCTTGGTGCACGTTAAAGGGATACTTCAACGAAATTTGAAATATTCCCGTCGTGTTCAAAAATAGGTTGAATATGATCCACAATATCCGTAAATGACAATCGCACGTTTGTATTTTGATCCTGGTGGCTGTATTTTTCGTTATAAACGGCCCACTCTGGCAAGCGCTCGGAGAAGGCCCAGCTTAGAGCACGTGACATCCAACGCAAAGGTGACGTAGGTCGTCTCGAGACGAGCAAAGCTACGGCGAGGCTGACGCCGAGAGGATGGCCTAGTCGTTCCAGCCACCGAAGCGGCTGCTTTTGTACGAATTTTGAGTGACGGGTTAATCTTCTATAATCTTGTAGGGGGACAATAGCGACTTCTACGACACACAAAAGGGATTCTCGGGAAGAGGGGAGTTCCTCCTTCCCCCCTTCTCTCGTCGTGGCCGGAGGCGAGACAACCTCCGTCACTATCTGTCACGGTTCCTAGACAAGCATTACAAACGAGGCGTTAGCGACATCCACCAGGTGCTCTTTGCTAATCGTTTAATTCGTTTTAAAATTCTTTTTCGAGACTTTTTTAACAAGATATTGGTATGTTCCATGTGATACTGCTCTTTTGAACAGATACAGACCAAAAAATGAGCGCCGAAATTTCGTTGTAGTATCCCTTTAAAGGGGCGGTGAAACGATATTCAATTGGAATGTTTTTCACTTTACACGAGCTTACTGGCACTATACTTCGTTTCACTTTATCTGCGAGCGAAGCCAAAGCTAGAAGCGCGAGACCAGCGCTTTTTGCATTTCTCCCCAGCTCGCGCGCTCGAGCAAAGCCTGAACGCACGGAGCTTCCGTGCTCGCGCTTCCAGTTTTGCCTTCGCTCGCACATAAGGTGAAATGAAGTATAGTGGCACTCAAGGTTACTCGCACGCAACGCCACTGGCCAAGTAACTCCTTTGTTGCGGTGTAATTTCAGAGACAAAAGCGATCATTTTCATTCAGCCTCTCCTTTGCAAAATTTGATGACGTAAAATGGGGATCGGATAATTGGGGTTGTGTGGATATTTATACAGCGAGTCATTGGTCAGCCATTTTTAATGTTGCGACGAGTCACTCGCTGTAGATGAGCAATTTAGCCAGTGCAGTACAACCGCTAACCTGGGGTCTTTAACGTGCACCACGCAGTAGTGATACACGACCGCACGCCGGTACGGTGCTCATCCAGATCGAAACGGGCAGGGGTGGGGATTGAACCCAGGATCCCTGGGTTCTGCAGCGCGAGCTTTCGCTCCAGGTGCTCCGAGCTGGTGTGCGCTAGCCCACTCGGCCACCGATCCCCCTGGGGATCGCAGTACACCCATATGACGATATTTGAATGCTGTTCATAGATTGGACCTGAGCATTGCGTGGGCACTCGATTTGGGCTCGTTATAATTACTAGCTCGAGAAGCATTCGGGTAGTGGCCCGTGTCCAATCGCTGCAACGACGACAATAGCCGAGCCATAACAATGTCTGGAACTCAGCGCGTGTCCTGTGCTTTGCCAACCCCAGCCCGTGGCTATGATCAACATTGGCGGCATATAATCGGCTCCAGATCACGTGGCCGCTTGTTCTGGCTGCGAGTTGAGAGGGTGAACGCTGCTCGTTTTTCTTTAATTTTTTAATGGGACTTCTATTGCGTGGGGTGAAAAACGAACGCGTGTTTCATAGGTTATTAACGTCAGGGATCCGTTCTAAGCGGCATTTGCGCAAAGTACAAAAATTGTTGCATCGCCCCTTTAACGAGCGCAGGCTAGCGGTTGTACCGGACTGGCTAAATCGCTATCTAGAGCTTATACATCACTCGCCCATTGAGGCTCACAAACTTCCCGCTGTTCAAACATACACACACCTTTTTTTTTTCTTTTTTTTTCTCTGGTTACTGACGATGGAAGAAGTTGAAGATGCTCCGAAGCGGATGATGCGGGGCCTATACATTCCAGACGTTTGTAGAATGTCACGCAGGAATTCAATACAGGAACTGCGTAAGAGCTCGTTTCTGACTCGTGTCCAGTTAATCTGATGGCTTGACATAATCGGCTTCACATCCACTTGGCGGAATAACATGTTATCACGGCTTTAATGTGGGTCCGTACTTCGTCCTTACAGGCTGTATTCGCAACTTTCACAACCCATAGGGGTCGCTCTGGCGCCTAACAAAATGGCTGTCATCTGGATGATCGACGTAGAACAGCAGTTGGAGGCTTTGGCTGCGACGCTTAGGAAATTCTAATTTTACTATATACGAGTAGTATCAGAGCCTTACTTTATTTTTTTTCATGTCAGTAGGGTGTAGCCAAGCACTTGTATGCGGAAACCGATCATCCTGGAGCTGGGGAGCGTGATTCTCACGCCGCGGTACCACCATCGCTGAAAGTTGCGAATATTTGTCCCCATCGAAACTAAAAGATCCAGAAATAAATGTAAGGTAAAACAGATATTTTCGACTGCTGTTGACTAGCGGAAGTGATGGTGCCAGGCAAAATACAACAGACTGCAGGTCGACTACCGCCGATTACCGATTCGTACGGTAAAATGTAACTAGTATTGAGCCACCAGATGGCAGCGAATCCACATTTTTAGTAGAGTTCCTGTATAGGGTCTATTCACGTGCTGAGTCATCGCCCACAAACATGGCCACCAAACGATAAAGCTAGCAGTGAGCTTTGAGAAAAATAAAAACGGCAAAGCAAAGCCGCCAATCGGGTAACCGCTTTTGCCTTCGGCGGCCATGCTTGTGTGTAGTGACTGGACATTAAAAGACAGTCTGACGTCATATGAATACACTCTATAGGCTCCCAACGGGAGCCAGAGTTGCGCGTTCATCCCCGTAGCGCCGTCTTTCCTGCATGGCATGTTGATCCAGCTCCTCACGTGACTGAATTCGGCGAATAGCAGCGCCGCGCGTTCGAGGCGCGCGGCGCGCTCAAAAGCAGGGGAACGTTCGGCGGGGCGCGCGCAACGTATACTTTCTTGCACGGCACTTGATCCGGCTCATCACGTGAACGCGCAACTCTGGCTCCCGTAGGGAGCCTAATACAAGAACTCTACTTTTTAGTAGGGTGCCTTCATGTGCGCTTTGCTTGGGGCAGAGCCGTATATGTAGAGTGTTTGGCCATTCGTTGGGAAGTATAGGAGACAAATGAGGAGGTGCCATTGGCCGAAAGTGGGCTGGGCGTGTTCCAGGGCGTCTTCAGAAATTCGAATGTGACCAACCAGGAGCTTCCGTGCTCGCGCTTCCAGTTTTGCCTTCGCTCGCACATAAGGTGAAATGAAGTATAGTGGCACTCAAGGTTACTCGCACGCAACGCCACTGGCCAAGTAACTCCTTTGTTGCGGTGTAATTTCAGAGACAAAAGCGATCATTTTCATTCAGTCTCTCCTTTGCAAAATTTAATGACGTAAAATGGGGATCGCATAATTGGGGGTTGTGTGGATATTTATACAGCGAGTCGTTGGTCAGCCATTTTTAATGTTGCGACGAGTCACTCGCTGTAGATGAACAATTTAGCCAGTGCAGTACAACCGCTAACCTGGGGTCTTTAACGTGCACCACGCAGTAGTGATACACGACCGCACGCCGGTACGATGCTCATCCAGATCGAAACGGGCAGGGGTGGGGATTGAACCCAGGATCCCTGGGTTCTGCAGCGCGAGCTTTCGCTCCAGGTGCTCCGAGCTGGTGTGCGCTAGCCCACTCGGCCACCGATCCCCCTGGGGATCGCAGTACACCCATATGACGATATTTGAATGCTGTTCATAGATTGGACCTGAGCATTGCGTGGGCACTCGATTTGGGCTCGTGATAATTACTAGCTCGAGAAGCATTCGGGTAGTGGCCCGTGTCCAATCGCTGCAACGACAACAATAGCCGAGCCATAACAATGTCTGGAACTCAGCGCGTGTTCTGTGCTTTGCCAACCCCAGCCCGTGGCTATGATCAACATTGGCGGCATATAATCGGCTCCAGATCACGTGGCCGCTTGTTCTGGCTGCGAGTTGAGAGGGTGAACGCTGCTCGTTTTTCTTTAATTTTTTAATGGGACTTCTATTGCGTGGGGTGAAAAACGAACGCGTGTTTCATAGGTTATTAACGTCAGGGATCCGTTCTAAGCGGTATTTGCGCAAAGTACAAAAATTGTTGCATCGCCCCTTTAACGAGCGCAGGCTAGCGGTTGTACCGGACTGGCTAAATCGCTATCTAGAGCTTATACATCACACGCCCATTGAGGCTCGCAAACTTCCCGCTGTTTAAACATAAACACACCTTTTTTTCTTTTTGGTTTCTCTGGTTACTGACGATGGAAGAAATTGGAGATGCTCCGAAGCGGATGATGCGGGGCCTATACATTCCAGACGTTTGTAGAATGTGACGCAGGAATTCAATACAGGAACTGCGTAAAAGCTCGTTTCTGACTCGTTTCCAGTTAATCTGATGGCTTGACATAATCGGCTTCACATCCACTTGGCGGAATAACATGTTATCACGGCTTTAATGTGGGTCGGTACTTCGTCCTTACAGGCTGTATTCGCAACTTTCACAACCTATAGGGGTCGCTCTGGCGCCTAACAATATGGCTGTCATCTGGATGATCGACGTAGAACAGCAGTTGGAGGCTTTGGCTGCGACGCTTAGGAAATTCTAATTTTACTATATACGAGTAGTATCAGAGCCTTACTTTATTTGTTTCATGTCAGTAGGGTGTAGCCAAGCACTTTTATGCGGAAACCGATCATCCTGGAGCTGGGGAGCGTGATTCTCACGCCGCGGTACCACCATCGCTGAAAGTTGCGAATATTTGTCCCCATCGAAACTAAAAGGTCCAGAAATAAATGTAAGGTAAAACAGATATTTTCGACTGCTGTTGACTAGCGGAAGTGATGGTGCCAGGCAAAATACAACAGACTGCAGGTCGACTACCGCCGATTACCGATTCGTACGGTAAAATGTAAACTAGTATTGGAGCCACCAGATGGCAGCGAATCCACATTTTTAGTAGAGTTCCTGTATAGGGTCTATTCACGTGCTGAGTCATCGCCCACAAACATGGCCACCAAACGATAAAGCTAGCAGTGAGCTTTGAGAAAAATAAAAACGGCAAAGCAAAGCCGCCAATCGGGTAACCGCTTTTGCCTCGGCGGCCATGCTTGTGTGTAGTGACTGGACATTAAAAGACAGTCTGACGTCATATGAATACACTCTATAGGCTCCCAACGGGAGCCAGAGTTGCGCGTTCATCCCCGTAGCGCCGTCTTTCCTGCATGGCATGTTGATCCAGCTCCTCACGTGACTGAATTCGGCGAATAGCAGCGCCGCGCGTTCGAGGCGCGCGGCGCGCTCAAAAGCAGGGGAACGTTCGGCGGGGCGCGCGCAACGTATACTTTCTTGCACGGCACTTGATCCGGCTCATCACGTGAACGCGCAACTCTGGCTCCCGTAGGGAGCCTAATACAAGAACTCTACTTTTTAGTAGGGTGCCTTCATGTGCGCTTTGCTTGGGGCAGAGCCGTATATGTAGAGTGTTGGCCATTCGTTGCGACGAGTCACTCGCTGTAGATGAGCAATTTAGCCAGTGCAGTACAACCGCTAACCTGGGTCTTTAACGTGCACCACGCAGTAGTGATACACGACCGCACGCCGGTACGATGCTCATCCAGATCGAAACGGGCAGGGGTGGGGATTTGAACCCAGGATCCCTGGGTTCTGCAGCGCGAGCTTTCGCTCCAGGTGCTCCGAGCTGGTGTGCGCTAGCCCACTCGGCCACCGATCCCCCTGGGGATCGCAGTACACCCATATGACGATATTTGAATGCTGTTCATAGATTGGACCTGAGCATTGCGTGGGCACTCGATTTGGGCTCGTGATAATTACTAGCTCGAGAAGCATTCGGGTAGTGGCCCGTGTCCAATCGCTGCAACGACAACAATAGCCGAGCCATAACAATGTCTGGAACTCAGCGCGTGTTCTGTGCTTTGCCAACCCCAGCCCGTGGCTATGATCAACATTGGCGGCATATAATCGGCTCCAGATCACGTGGCCGCTTGTTCTGGCTGCGAGTTGAGAGGGTGAACGCTGCTCGTTTTTCTTTAATTTTTTAATGGGACTTCTATTGCGTGGGGTGAAAAACGAACGCGTGTTTCATAGGTTATTAACGTCAGGGATCCGTTCTAAGCGGTATTTGCGCAAAGTACAAAAATTGTTGCATCGCCCCTTTAACGAGCGCAGGCTAGCGGTTGTACCGGACTGGCTAAATCGCTATCTAGAGCTTATACATCACACGCCCATTGAGGCTCGCAAACTTCCCGCTGTTTAAACATAAACACACCTTTTTTTTCTTTTTGGTTTCTCTGGTTACTGACGATGGAAGAAATTGGAGATGCTCCGAAGCGGATGATGCGGGGCCTATACATTCCAGACGTTTGTAGAATGTGACGCAGGAATTCAATACAGGAACTGCGTAAAAGCTCGTTTCTGACTCGTTTCCAGTTAATCTGATGGCTTGACATAATCGGCTTCACATCCACTTGGCGGAATAACATGTTATCACGGCTTTAATGTGGGTCGGTACTTCGTCCTTACAGGCTGTATTCGCAACTTTCACAAACCTATAGGGGTCGCTCTGGCGCCTAACAATATGGCTGTCATCTGGATGATCGACGTAGAACAGCAGTTGGAGGCTTTGGCTGCGACGCTTAGGAAATTCTAATTTTACTATATACGAGTAGTATCAGAGCCTTACTTTATTTGTTTCATGTCAGTAGGGTGTAGCCAAGCACTTTTATGCGGAAACCGATCATCCTGGAGCTGGGGAGCGTGATTCTCACGCCCGCGGTACCACCATCGCTGAAAGTTGCGAATATTTGTCCCCATCGAACTAAAAGGTCCAGAAATAAATGTAAGGTAAAACAGATATTTTCGACTGCTGTTGACTAGCGGAAGTGATGGTGCCAGGCAAATACAACAGACTGCAGGTCGACTACCGCCGATTACCGATTCGTACGGTAAAATGTAAACTAGTATTGGAGCCACCAGATGGCAGCGAATCCACATTTTTAGTAGAGTTCCTGTATAGGGTCTATTCACGTGCTGAGTCATCGCCCACAAACATGGCCACCAAACGATAAAGCTAGCAGTGAGCTTTGAGAAAAATAAAAACGGCAAAGCAAAGCCGCCAATCGGGTAACCGCTTTTGCCTTCGGCGGCCATGCTTGTGTGTAGTGACTGGACATTAAAAGACAGTCTGCGTCATATGAATACACTCTATAGGCTCCCAACGGGAGCCAGAGTTGAGCGTTCATCCCCGTAGCGCCGTCTTTCCTGCATGGCATGTTGATCCAGCTCCTCACGTGACTGAATTCGGCGAATAGCAGCGCCGCGCGTTCGAGGGCGCGCGGCGCGCTCAAAAGCAGGGGAACGTTTCGGCGGGGCGCGCGCAACGTATACTTTCTTGCACGGCACTTGATCCGGCTCATCACGTGAACGCGCAACTCTGGCTCCCGTAGGGAGCCTAATACAAGAACTCTACTTTTTAGTAGGGTGCCTTCATGTGCGCTTTGCTTGGGGCAGAGCCGTATATGTAGAGTGTTTGGCCATTCGTTGGGAAGTATAGGAGACAAATGAGGAGGTGCCATTGGCCGAAAGTGGGCTGGGCGTGTTCCAGGGCGTCTTCAGAAATTCGAATGTGACCAACCAGAAGCCGGAAATAATACCCTGGCGGTGGTTGCGAGAAACAAACCTGATAACTGCATTGGAGTAACTCTCGATGACTGAAAATATGGTAGACGTGATGTTTCAATCACGCTCAGCCAAAATGATGGTGGAAGAGAGCGACTAGCGGAACGATCGACATAATTCGTACGCCAAGCGCCGAGGGCCGGGAATCTGCCGTCCGAGCGGTCACACTCTGTCCGAGCAAAACAGAGTTGAGCGGCGCATTCGTTTTTTACATCTTTCTGCATGATCATGATCAAAACAACACGTGCACCCTATTTTCAACCACAAAGCGTTACTACACTTCACTCTTGCGCGCTTATTAAAACTATTTACGAACATAAACCTTTGATCAGAACTGTTTCTCGCTACCACCGCTAGGGGATTCTTTTCGGCTCCTGGTTGGTCACAAGAGCATGCCAACCCCTCTTTCCGAGTCTGGCGCACGCCCTGGCTCTGCCCGCGCCTCCCATTGACCAAACTCTCTACATATACGGCTCTGGCTTGTGGCAGAGCCGTATATTAGGAGAGTTTGGACAATAGGCGGAGCAAAGGCCGCCGCCAGCGCCGAATATTCCCCCCACGCTTAGAGCGTAAACTAAATTTGTGACACAGCGTCGACCAATCAGGAGACCTCTACTCCATCTCACAAATGTCGACAGTGAAGACAAAGGCACAGGCGCGTGAGCCTAGCTCAGCGAAACGCTATTGTTTGTACGAGACCTCGTGCATAGGAGGCACTTCCAAAGCCACGCGCTCGTGCCCATGCCTTTGTCTGCCACTGCTAGAACAGCGTCCTGAGACTGGCTGAAAGAAAGCAGTGCAAAGGGTGGGGTGCGCGAGCGTCTTGAGACGCGGAGTTCCGCTCGGCACGGCTCAAATTATACTTCGTTTCACTTTACCTGCGAGCGAAGCCAAAGCTAGAAGCGCGAGACCAGCGCTTTTTGCATTTCTCCCCAGCTCGCGCGCTCGAGCAAAGCCTGAACGCACGGAGCTTCCGTGCTCGCGCTTCCAGTTTTGCCTTCGCTCGCACATAAGGTGAAACGAAGTATAGTCGTGGCACAAATTTAGAGCACGCGACCACCGCTAGGGGCTGTTTCGCGGCCTGTGGTTGGCCCGAGATGCTCGCCTATTCAAACCAATGTATGGCCAAACTCTCTCAATAAACGGCTCTGGCTTGTGGTGATGACATCTAGCCATTTTGTTTCGAACGCATATTTTTATTTTTTGTTCTGAAGCGCGTCAAAGAGCGTGTCCCTGCACGCGCTCGTGGCGCTGACTGTGCCCAGAGCCTTTTATACTGGGAGAGTTCGGCGGTTCTTTGATCCAGCCGCCAGTCTGGCAGCACTGATCAAACAGTCTGGCAACTGTGCGCATCGCACTCCAAGTTTCGTTGTCCGCCATGATGTGCCTTGCCGTCTAGCGTGGAGCGAGAAACGACGATGAAACTGATCGTTCTGCGCTCTGCCAGACGTTAGAAGAAAACGAAATGGGGGGCTGCAGTGCCATTGGGCGCTCGAACAACGCGAAAAATGGGTTCAGGATGTACCGGTTCCCGCAAGGAAAAGAAAACCGCGCAAGGCACAAGATCTGGGAGACCAAACCAAAAAGGGCTGACTGGAAGCCGACTTCGAGTTCTCGATTGTGCGAGGTAAGTTATAATTAACGTATGATTAACGTCACAAAATGCTTGTTTTTAGACTTTCTCCTTACGCCAACAAAAGCACGAACGGCAAAACCTACACGCGTATACATCGCATGTCAATGGGGACCCACTCGCCGGGAGGCACATCATGGCGGAAGCGGCGTCCGCTGAGTCCGCTAGACCTAGCGGGCCGTAAGCCACTCCCACCCGCCGAACTCTCCCAGTATAAAAGGCTCTGACTGTGCCATGGCGACATTTTGTTTCCCGCGATTTCTTTGTAATTTCCCTGTGAGCGCATGCCGTCGGCATTGGGTACTACAAAGGATAGGATCACCCTAAACAGAAGGGCATTGAGGCACCCTACTTTTCAGTAAAGCCCTTCTATCCTGGGAAAAGTGGCGCTATTCATTGTTGTAGAAATGCTCGAGGCACATTCCGCGCGCCACTTCTGGAAAATTCATGGCGTCTGAAATCTAGCTCAGTGCTGCGCTGTGCCGCCATGATCTTCCCGAGGGCTGCACTTTGCACGTGCCTCGTGCATCGACGAACCTTGCACTACTTTTGAAACATGAAGGGGCTTTACTTTTTAGTATGGCCCCTCAATGTGCGTCGATGCACGACGCACGTGCAGCGTGCAGCCCTTGGGAAGATCATGACGGCAGAGCGCAGCACTGAGCTATGGATTTCAGACGCCATGTTCTTCCCAGAAATTGGCGCGCGGCACGTGTCTCTAGCATTTCCACAACAATGAACGGCGCCACTTTTCCCAGGATAGAGGGGCTTTACTTTTTAAAAATCACCGGTTGGAGATTTTTGGCACAGAACGCACATGCACACCACGAGCGCTCTCACGAGATCTCGCTTGAAAGCATGCCATGATCGCTCGTGAATCCATAAAACGCAAACTTGTGCTTTCATATCAGAAACTCTACCGTGATTAATAAAGAGGTGAATTCGAAAAAGACTTACTGCATATTTCATTGTGCAAAAAAATTAAAGAAAGAAAAAGAAATAGCGTGACTTGTTTCAAGAAACGAACAAGCTGATTCTTTCAGGTAGGTAGTCTTAAAATGGCCCGAAACATTTTTAAACCTTGGCTCAAGTTACGTGGAACACACAGTATAGAAGTTTTTAATGTTTACAAAATCAGAGTCCCGCGTGCGGTCTTCACAGCTCCGCACGTGCGTGTTCGTCGCTTCGGAAAGCGAGGAAAGCACGCGCCATACGCACGAACAGTCAAGATGGCACCGGCCACACACTCTTTTTTGGAAAGGTGTATACTCATTGTATGTGCCCTGTATAAATTATATAAATTCTGATACGCTTATACAAATCGCACATGAACATTTTTTGTTGTTATAATTGGGGAGCTAAAAAGACCTGCGTGTCTTATAAGTGTCCCTGCACGCGCTCGTGGCGCTGACTGTGCCCAGAGCCTTTTATACTGGGACAGAGTTCGGCTGTTCTTTGATCCAGCCGCCAGTCTGGCAGCACTGATCAAACAGTCTGGCAACTGTGCGCATCGCACTCCAAGTTTCGTTGTCCCCATTATGTGCCTTGCCGTCTAGCGTGGAGCGAGAAACGACGATGAAACTGATCGTTCTGCGCTCTGCCAGACGTTAGAAGAAAACGAAATGGGGGGCTGCAGTGCCATTGGGTGCTCGAACAACGCGAAAAAAGGGTTCAGGATGTACCGGTTCCCGCAAGGAAAAGAAAACCGCGCAAGGCACAAGATCTGGGAGACCAAACCAAAAAGGGCTGACTGGAAGCCGACTTTGAGTTCTCGATTGTGCGAGGTAAGTTATAATTAACGTATGATTAACGTCACAAAATGCTTGTTTTTAGACTTTCTCCTTACGCCAACAAAAGCACGAACGGCAAAACCTACACGCGTATACATCGCATGTCAATGGGGACCCACTCGCCGGGAGGCACATCATGGCGGAAGCGGCGTCCGCTGAGTCCGCTAGACCTAGCGGGCCGTAAGCCACTCCCACCCGCCGAACTCTCCCAGTATAAAAGGCTCTGACTGTGCCATGGCGACATTTTGTTTCTCGCGATTTCTTTGTAATTTCCCTGTGAGCGCATGCCGTCGGCATCGGGTACTACAAAGGATAGGATCACCCTAAACAGAATGACATTGAGGCACTCTACTTTTTAGTAAAGCCCTTATATCCTGGGAAAAGTGGCGCTGGTCATTGTTGTAGAAATGCTCGAGGCACATTCTGCGCGCCACTTCTGGAAAATTCATGGCGTCTGAAATCTAGCTCAGTGCTGCGCTGTGCCGCCATGATCTTCCCGAGGGCTGCACTTTGCACGTGCCTCGTGCATCGACGAACCTTGCACTACTTTTGAAACATGAAGGGGCTTTACTTTTCAGTATGGCCCCTCAATGTGCGTCGATGCACGACGCACGTGCAGCGTGCAGCCCTTGGGAAGATCATGACGGCACTGCGCAGCACTGAGCTATGGACTTCAGACGCCATGTTCTTCCCAGAAATGGCGCGCGGCACGTGTCTCTAGCATTTCCACAACAATGAACGGCGCCACTTTTCTCAGGATAGAGGGGCTTTACTTTTTAAAAAATCACCGGTTCGAGATTTTTGGGCACAGAACGCACATGCACACCACGAGCGCTCTCACGAGATCTCGCTTGAAAGCATGCCATGATCGCTCGTGAATCCATAAAACGCAAACTTGTGCTTTCATATCAGAAACTCTACCGTGATTAATAAAGAGGTGGAATTCGAAAATAGACTACTGCATATTTCATTGTGCAAAAAAATTAAAGAAAGAAAAAGAAATAGCGTGACTTGTTTCAAGCAACGAACAAGCTGATTCTTTCAGGTAGGTAGTCTTAAAATGGACCGAAACATTTTTAAACCTTGGCTCAAGTTACGTGGAACACACAGTATAGAAGTTTTTAATGTTTACAAAATCAGAGTCCCGCGTGCGGTCTTCACAGCTCCGCACGTGCGTGTTCGTCGCTTCGGAAAGCGAAGAAAGCACGCGCCATACGCACGAACAGTCAAGATGGCACCGGCCACACACTCTTTTTTGGAAAGGTGTATACTCATTGTATGTGCCCTGTATAAATTATATAAATTCTGATACGCTTATATAAATTGCACATGAACATTTTTTGTTGTTATAATTGGGGAGCTAAAAAGACCTGCGTGTCTTATAAATCAAGAGCATTTCTCACACTTCTGTTTGTTTGAGCTAAAAAAATTCGTTCCTCCTTGCCCCTCCACCCTCCCCCCTTCACCCTCCCACGAAAATTAATTTAGATCAAGAAAATGGGTGCACATCATTGTTTGGTTCCCGTTTTTATAGATTTCATGGTTATTAAAATGTCTATTTTTTTCAATAGTAAGCTTTTTTCTGTTGCAGCGATCGAAATGTTCACGTTCCTAGGCGTTCAGCGTTCGGTGTAGAGGTTGGGAAAGGTCTCGTCATTACGCTGTGCTGTCAAATTTTTATCCTCCTCCGTCTGATGAATCAAGTAGGTGACTCTGCGGCGGAAATTATATCTTCCTATACAGGTGGTTTCAGTAGTCCTCATTACTGGCGATACATTATGCAAAAAGAGTACTCCTTTGTTGTAATTTTCTAATAGAGTGCGAAATGGAGTGTCAATTCGAGGAAACATGGGTTATTTGAACTGCTGTATTTACTCGAGTAAGATCTGCACTGTTTGTGAAGAAACCCTGAGGGTTCGCTTTTCCGCGGAGCACGCAGATTGCCAATCACCGCGATCGACAGTACGATTCTAGGTGTTTACAGGACAGAGATACCGTCTTCGTGCGAAGATACCATCTGCGAAGATTGCATTTGTATGAAGAATCATTTTCTCGATCTGGTCATTTGCTGTGTTATTTATGCGCAACGCAATGATTGGCTGTATATGTGTTCTGTGGGAAAATAGACGCAAGGGTTCATAAATAGTGTGACTATTACTCGAGTAAATACAGTATGTTCCAATAGACCAATACACCGATATCACCAGCCAGTTTCGTTATGTCGCCGCTGCCGCAGTGCACCGAGGGAACTTCAGTCCTTTTACACGTGGGACAGCCTTGCTAAAGCACTGCGCGTTCAGAGCATGACACGGCACGAGGCGTCTCGAGAACTGCCGCCTTCCTCCTTTGAACTCGAGGTATGGCGGCGTACCACGCATACGCCGAACGCTTCGTGAGATCGGTCTATTGATCAAGACAACTAACAAGATCTCAAGATAGATCTACGTTTGAAGTTTAGACTGATCAGGCACATTTGCTTCCAAAATATAGGAGCTCGATTATGTTTGAGCTTGTTAGAACTGTGTAGAGTGGATCAATTCACTAAATTTTGGAATCCCGTCGTCGCGCTTCCTCTCATCAATCGCAAAACCTACGAACATTTTCGCTGCGAGGAACATGGTTTCTCGATGTTTAGCATTCAGTGCGAAATGTAATGGCCTCCCGAACCTCTTTTGGCTCACCCAATTTATTTCTGGAGATTTTTCAGGAATGAACTCTTCAAGCAAACTATCCCTTATAAAAATGATTTTTGTCTTTCTATTGAAAATGTTTTGACTTCTGGATGACTCCTTTAGTTTCTTTTCACTTTGACTTTCTGTAGACGTAGTCAACAAAAAGTCTCGTGATTTTGTGTTGAAACTTTTCTGATAAATTTCTTCAGACTGAGTCAAAACAAAAGCAATTGACTTTCTATTAACTTTACGTTGATTATGACCTGATGACTTCCTGCTGACTTCGTCTTGACAGTGTCATCAGAAAGACTGCAGACGTTCTGTTTACATCGTGTTAAAAATGTTCAGTTGACTATGTGTAGGAAGTGTCAATAGAAAAGCTACAGACATTCTGTTGACTTTTTATGGAGCATAATCCATCTTGACTATATGTCGAAAGTCACTAACACCCTAGTTACATTAGTGTTCTTAACTGTCATTAAGCCAACGATCGCTGACATCTCACAACTGTCATTGAGCTCAACTAAGTTGTACGGTGTTACACGCTACATATGCCTAACAGCGCCAGTTGAGATGTTAGTTGAGGGACTCAATTGAAGCAAAATCGAAACCAAAACTGATGTTATATTATGTGTTTTTTTAATAGCAATGCACCTGAAATATATGCACGTTTTTTATTCATTATAAACGCTTAAAACAAAATAAAATAAACTTCTTGTGTGTTTTGTTTTAGAGTAAAGAAATGACAATCGGAACGGTTCACACAAATTCAAGGAAGAGATACATGATCGAAGTCTTATCGGCACCGACATCCCCATGGCCAACCCCCCTCCCCCCAAGCTTTGGCATCCGCAGCGTGCCGTGATAGTTCTAGCGGACGCTCTGGCCCCGAGTCGTACTTCTTCCAACAATATTTGCTGCTACGATACTTTCTAGATATATCCCCCCAATAGTAAGTGCTTCGCTGGCGCTCGCTATGGGCGGCGATGCGGCTGACGCCGCAATCTTTAGCTCTTTCGGGGCGAATCCCCATCAGTTATACTCCGCTTCACCTTACGTTGTGCCACAGCGAAGACTAGAAGCGCGAGCTCATAGCGTTGGCGGCTGCCCTTAACGCACAAGAGCTTGTGCCACCGAGATCTGCCCCAGAGCAAGGAGCTAGCGCTTGTAGCCTCTCCTGCGGTACATCATGAGGTGAAATGGAGTATAATTGAGGTTGATCAGCACAGCTGAACTCAATGATCTTTAGTGGCTCAATGACCGTTGGCGGCGCCGTGTAACTCCGGCCGATCGCAATTGAGTCAACTGTCGTTGGCTTATGAAAGTTGAGAGCTCTAGCCCTTACAAAAATTATAAATGAGCTTCTATTGAGTTTCTTAAGTATTCTATAGGATTACATGAGAAACTCAATAGAAACTGGTTGATCATTCTTGTAAGGGAGTAGTACCTACGGTATAAAGTCATCTATAGCCTCTGACAAGGTGAGAACGGTACGGAGGAGCTTCCAGTGTTCCCGCCTCCAGCGCGAGCCTTCTACCTTTGACAACCCTTCGGCGACTTGCGCACCTCGAGCGCGCGCGCACAGTCAAATCACGCTGAAAGGCATGGAACGCGTGCTGGAGGCCAGGCGTTCGAAGGACACGCCCTGCCGTTCTCACTTTGTAAGTGATGATTGCGTCGTTATTGACCCTATTAGACTAGTCAACTAGTAAAGAAAAGCAAAAGAACAATTTTAAAGTGGAGCAACTGCTTTGACTAGCCTCATCCTGAGGGGTGCTATGCAGAGAAGCGATGTCATTTCTTATAGGAGTCGTTTCTGTGGACGTTGTTATAGCGACTGCGCCAAATTATTATTAGTTGTACCAATGCTTTTTACTAAGAGATAGAATCTACGAACGTCGAAACACTGTATTCTTTTTGACAGACTCCCGAGAGGGAGATCGGTTATTTGAAACTTTAATAAATGCCATGTTGGCCACCGGCCAAATGATTGTCTTTAAATGTAGGAGATATAAGGCTCTTATGCAGTCAACGGGACCGTGATTGAAGTGTTGAGAATTAATAAAAAGAAAATAGATTTAGGTGTTAAGTGCTTTATGGTGCTTCTGTTTGTGTTCGTTTCTTATGTACATTTGTGGAATGTACGCGCTCAAATAACGCAGGAACATCATTTCCTGACGTAATCCAAATACATTAAAAAAACTTCGTGTGTCTTTTTTATACTTTATTTCACAGCAGCCAATCTGGAGCAGAGTGAAAAACCGTAGTAAACCTCCAAAACTTTGTTGAATGAATAGCTAAGGTGTAAAGCATTTTAATGGCTGTAGCGTTTCAATTGAAAAACTACAGAAGAGGCATCTTGGGGGCGACACAAAGTCTGGTGACTTACTATTGAAAAGTGGGCCAATATTCCAAAGAAAGTCACCAGAAAAACTAGAGGAAGAAAAATGAAAAGCTGTTGACATTTTACATCCTTTGATGACTTTTTCAATAGCCTTTCAACAAAAAAGCACCACCGTTTGTCTGTACGAGATATATCCCGTCCGTACGTGAGTCTCAAAACAAATTAACTATACCCTACATATGTCCGATACTAATTTTCTTCTGCTAGAGTTTGCTGCCCGTTGTCGTTGTCTGCCTCACTTAACCTCCTCCGGTCGGTATTGTTACCCGTTGATTTGCCGTACATGGAGGGACTCTCTCGGTTTTACCCCTTTAAAGCGCTTCTTCATTCCGCGGCATTTGGGCCCGTTTGCTAAGAACGGTCTTATCTAAGACAGCGTGAAAGAAATCGGTGCCAAAGCTTGCGTACAAGCGAGGTGTGATGCGTGAAGCTGAGTCTCATGCGCTCGCGCGCCTTAGGCTTGGTAGGCTAGGCTTGCTTTCACAGTCTTAGCTAAGACGCCGCTTTTAGTAAGCAAGCCCACAGCTTACCAGACAGCCACGGTAGACAATGTTGAAAAACTATCTGACATGTGCCGAACGTTTTTGTGACCATTTCGGTCTCCAAAGGCGCTGGAAGAGTCGTTTTGTGAGTCACAGACACAAGTCGTACGTTTGATCGACGCAGCAGCCATGGATATAGAGGCAGCGGTTCTCAAATAACGTTCGCAGAACCGAAAGAACCCGACAAACAATTTTTTTTTTCGTTTTTTTTCCCCAGTCAGTATGTTTTTTTTTTTTTAGTAACAATAACAAATTAATGCACTTCCAACTAACACCGATATTGTGCACGGCTTTTTGGAGTGGGAGAGATTGTCTGCTTTCTGCGAGGGACCGCTGTCGCCATCTGTCGGCTCTTGCGCCACTTAGAAGTGAGTTTTTCGGAGTCGGATATAAATAAGGTAGAAAAAGACGCTTCAAATATGTAAAGATAAACTAATTTTCTTTTGGTTAAGTATCAAAGCACGAAATGCACCACTTACGGGCACATTTCATAAAGTCATTAGCAGCGTGATACGTTAAGGACCCAATTTATACGGTCCCTTCAACAGACCAACGCACCTCCGGAGCTACAGTGTAGTTATCTTGTAAGTTACCAACTGTGCACTTCTTGTTTGCATCTTCTGAAAATCGTGTGCGAGAGTTGAATATGTTCATTACAAGCATTGAAGCGCTCTGTTATGAAATCGATTTGGTCAACTTATTATGCGTTAAATTAAGCTGGAGACACACTAAAGCCTGGGTTACACTGCTCATGCATCATATAAAAACAGTCTGCAAACACCAGTCACCGCAATATTCGTGGTTCGAATGCTGCGTGCCAAGCTTCCCTCTTGAGCTCATTGCCATGCGGCATTCGAAGCACGGATCTCGCGGTGACTCGCCTTCGAATCTGCATGCAGACTGTCTTTTGTATGATGTTTAAGCAGTCTGAACCCGGCTTTAAGGCCCTTTCATACAGGCGCGTTTGTTTACGTTTTCTTACGTGTTACGAATCGCAGGGACATCCGTACTTTGAATGTTCCATGCAAAGTTGCTCCTCAAATTGGTCGCCATGCTTCATACGAAGTGAATATGTCCCAGTGGCTCTCGCCGTAAGCAGACGTAAAGTCTCGTAACGTAACGTAACGTAAGAAATCTGGGCTGTGTGAACTTAACAGTCACCTGCTCGAGTACAGAAGTCGCAGTTCGTTTTTTTTTTTTTTTTTTCCTCTGGCAGGTGCCTTTAAAGGGATAGTCATAATTTCTTCGTTCGAGTGATTTTTAATTCCCTGCAATCATATTTAAGCATCTACCTTTTTTGCGGTTTCCACGTCTCTTGAGGTTCGGGCAAGCCAGCGGGCACGGAGAGAGTAACTAAATATCAGCGCGTCATGCGCGCCGCGGGTCGCCCCCGTAGGCATCCACCTACGGGGGCGACCCGCGGTGTCGAAAGCGCGCGATATGTGACGTCTTTGGTCCTGGACTTATTACTGGTCAGAGCCGCTAAAAGCTTCTTTTTAGTCGAAATGGAAAATATAAGTGGCGCGAACTGTTTCAGTTATTTATAAACGTAGTTTCTGTTCAGTATTTTAGATCAGAAAAGAAACAAATGCAGTTTATAAAGTATGGAAACAAGAAATGACCCGTCGACATACCCGCCACCAAGAAAGAACTCGAAGAAAGAATGAAACATTAACACTGGGACAACAGAACCACATCGGTCAAAAATGTGAAAGATGTGGTTGTGTTGTCCCAGTGTTAATTGTTTATTGTTTCTTCATCGATCACTTGAACCAACACGCTCTTCTCCTAAGCAAGAAAGAACATTAGTCTTAACTAGACCTTCAGCTATTCGAAGGATGCCACGTGCAATACAAGCCTCTGAAGTACTTAGCAAACTATGTGCCTGCAGCGAGTGTATATTTCCTCATGGAAGTTCAAAAGATAAAAGTGCGCATATAAACCAACCCATCCAATGCCTTCCTAAAAAAACCTTGACTGAAAATAACTTTGAAAGAGCCTGTAGTGTGCATATCCTCTAACACTGACAAACTGGCGGATGCCAGGGGCAAACTTTTAGAAAAAAGAGGTCCTTACATATTATATAACGATGAAACAAAACAATTATGCACACGATTAAGAACATAATAAAATGAATTTATATAGACCTTTGCTTCATATTTAAAAACAAAAAAGAAAATTCACTACTCCCCTTTAACGGTTGAGAGAAGCCGACGTTGAAACTCTCCGAGGGCAACTACCTGCCTTCGCGGGAGCTGTTCATATATAATGAAGCACGGTGACCCGCGATCTTCTCTCGAGAGTTTCGCCTTCGGGGCGTCGCCGAGCCCTTAAGTAACGCGGCCGTTATACGATAGGAGGTCACGCAATGCCTCTTTATTAGCGACCCAGTGTCGGATTATTTCCCGACCGTTATACCTGCGACAACGATACCCTCCAGAGGTCCTCGAAACCCCTGTGCGGGAGGCATGTATGAGAGCAACGACCCCCCGTACCTAAGTAGAAGACACGACGTTTTCGATACGTAATGAACGTAACATAGAACGTTGCGGCAGAAACTAAGAAAACAATACAATCAAAAAATTTCACATTATACGTCCTGCTGCCGGGGTTAGCTGAGAAAGTAATTTCAGGAGCAGACGCATATGGTACATGAAAATCTAGACACCGAGACAAGGAAAAAAGCATTACAGACAACACAACGTGCTTTACTTTACTTTTTATATTCTCGGGGATTAGATTACTATGTTTCGTGACCATATCATTTTTTATTATTTGTATTATTGCGCACATGTTTAGTCGGTTTGACAAGGACGCTCACTTGCCGCTTGTAATTCGCTTATTTCAAAATATTGGGCGTTCGAATTCACTTATTCCCAAATACTGGAGCTCTCTACTTTAGGTTATTAATTTATTTATCTCTGATTGATTACTTTGTTTATCTGTACTTTATTACTTTGTTTATCCCTAGACTTGGAAGCTTACGTTCCCGCCTCTTTTACCCTCTGTCCGCTTTATGGCTGCTGACTTGTTTGTCCTCCTCAGTGGCGCTGTGTTTCAGTGGTCTTGTGTTGCTTTTCAATCAGGCCACCTTTTAGACAGAACCACGACAGGTGCGCAATTAGGAAACCGCAGTCCGGTAATTGCGCACTTGACGTTCCTTTATGCTAATTTTCTTACTTAGATTCGTCTGCGTGCAGAAAGGCAAGTCTGCAAAACGAGAGAGTAAATTGTCGACAGACAGGTTACAACTTTTTCAGAAAGGACAAATGAGGGACAAATTGTGAAGGGTGAGCGAGGGACTGGCACATGCAGAGCGATATTATATTGAGAACGTAAAGAAACGATGCAACAGACATGTCACCTAAGTATAGTAAAAAGAGTAGTCAAAGCAAAGATGGCGGAAAGCATTCCTTAAGAATGAAGGGCTGAATATTTGGTCCTAGGTTGGCCTTGATGTAGTGAACCCATAGCTACAAACGCATGCTCATAAATCGACCATGTGCTTTTACCTGCACTATCGAGACACAGGCTATGGGACAGGCTTGCTTTGGGACATGGCTTATGTCAATAAATTTTAAACGATGTATAAAGTAGAGTATCCAGAGTAACAGACAGAATGCGTACAGGTATGCGGCAGGATGTCCAATAATATACCTTCATTCAGACAAGTGAGAGGGAGAATTGACAACTAAATATTAAGGGCACTTACGCAACCCGTAAGGTGAAACACTGAGACTGCTGAGGTGTGACGTTGGAGCCGATAAGGTGTCATTTTGGAGCAGGTGGACTGAATAAACGGTAAAGGTTCTAGCGCGCATCATAGAGTCCACATAGGCATTTAGTATTAAACCAAGTAATACACCGGACGAAAATACCATTGCGTTTTGGACCAAATGAGGGTATATTAAGTAGATAGCATTTCATGAACCTGTTAAACAATTTTATTGGGCACAAACTAGGACTGTCTTGCGGTAGTTGAAGAGCGCTTTGAAAATCACGCGCCTAAGTTTGAAATCCAGGGAACGACGAAACTGCATGTGTATGTCGAACCCGTTTCTTGTCGTTGGTGTGGCTGCCTGAGCGTCTTGTGCAATGTTATTATTGGACACAAACTAACACCGCCCTGTGGTCACTGAAGAGTACTTCCAAAATCGCGCTCTAGCTCAAACCACAAATCACATCAAAGAGTGGCTGATTTCCCTATTAAAAGTCCAATCAAAGATAGCGTGCACCCCTCTTTCTGCGCCGCGGCGCAGAACACCAGGGGGCGCCACAGGACGTGAAGGCAGCAGGGGAGGGCACGGGACAGCCAATCACGAGTGACAGCTTCCAAGCGGACTGATTTTTCGAAGGCGTATTTCGAAGGCGTATTCAAAAGTTCAGTCCGCCGGGAAACCGTCACCCGTGATTGGCTGTCGAGTAACATCCCCTGCTGCCTACCCATCTGGTGGCAGCCCCTGGTGTTCTGCGCCACGGCGCAGAAAGGGGGTGCGTGGCACGTTGTTTGATTGGATGTTTAATATGGAAATCGGCCGCCCTTGAATGTACTTTAGGTTTTTTTTTAGGATGCTTAGAGCCCATAGATTGAGTTATGACGGTAAATAGACGATCTCAGAATCCACTTGAGTACCGCTTTAACACCCACCTAGCTTTATTCGTTGTGTCACCCGCATACATTCCGGCATTATTAGGGACAGTGCTTTGTTTTTATTGTTTACATTATCAGAAGTCTTATGTTAATGTTCCTACGCGCCGTCATGCTGTCACGTGACGACGTGTTGTCAGGTGACGTTTAAATATCACGTGACGTCACAGTGTCACGTGACTCACGGCCAACGTTATTAGATTAGCTCAGTTACGGAACTGCTCATAGACGCTGCATGCACGAACAGTACCCCCCCTCACTCACCACGGCTCGCCCGGAGTCGCTCGACGCGCCGCCGGACGGCTGCTTTGGTAACTGAATCGGGATACGTTCGTTTCAACGTTACTAGAAACGTAAAAACCAACGAAAAAAAAAACTCTTTTTGTAGTAACTTTTATTGGAGTTAGTACAAAATGAGGGGCACGTGATGTTTTCTAAAATTTTTAGTTTGCAAGGTTTTGCAGCATCATTAATATTGTTCTTATACAACCATGCCTCAGCGGGGATTTCAGGTAGCGCGTCCCGACCTAGGTGCATCTTAACTTCATTGATATGTCGCGGCGCGTCCGCTGGGGAGACGGCGGTGGCACCCCTGTAACCCTTTCATCTGCTTCGGCTCCGAAATGGTCGATTGAAGCCAAAAATAGATGTCACGTGCAGTTCCTCGAGTGACCGCGGCGGGAGAAATGGCGGCGTTGTGATCGCCATTTGGCGCTTCAGTTTGGAACTCACAGTTCTGAAATGAAAATATAGATGGCGCTTCGAACGACTCCAGGCGGATTGAAGTGAGTGAGGGGGGGTACCCCCCTCCGCGGGAGTTACACAACTGAGGTAATCTAGTAACGTTGCTCACGGCGTAAACTGACGTCATTAAGTCGCATGGCGTCAATCTGCAACGTGACTCGACATGACAATGTCACGTCATGGTGGTGTTAGCTGACGCCAGGTAACCGGTGACGTGATGCACGGCGTGACGTAGGAGTCTTGTCGAGCGGCATAGCGTCAGTGTGGAATCTCTTGGCGGAGCGCTGAAAATGGCCCACATTGATATGGAGCGCAGTCGACAGCGCGGAACCCGCGAAGTGTCCCACTAACGGCTGTCGTAGTAAAAAGAAAGGAAGTCAAACGGCTGAAAACCTAAGTATAGACACGTAGAAAGCAAACCAGGAGTAAGCACCACGTCTCGGACAATTAAACAGCAGAATAGCAGAAACATTTCAGGAAGATAGTGAAAATAGTGGTAAATGAGCTTGAATGGGTGTGGCATCTCAAGCACTTCGGCTAGGACGGATTCAACAGTGTGATAAAAGAAATCACAAGACGATCCATTGGTGGTTTCTTCGGGAATGCGTTAGCATTACCCTTGGAAACGTCACGCAAGTCCCCTTTCGGGAAACACTAACGCTGACCCCTTCACTTTTTTCTTTGGGCTTTCTCTTTTGCTTCCTCTATTTATTGCTGCCTCTTTTTGGCCTCGTTACGGGGTCAGTGTCTGCGTTTCCCAAAAAGAGACGTGTGTGGCGTTTCCCAAGGGTCATGCTAACGGATTCCCTAAGAATCCACCAATGGATCTTCTTGTAATTTCTTTCACTCCTTATTTGTACTCTGCCTGTCAGAGTACGTCGACGCCATTGGATACGGTCGTCCGATATCACTTGTGGAAAGAACCACACCCATACCACTCGTGGAAGAAACCATGTCCATATCACTCGTGGAGTGAACCGAATCTATCGCTTTAACTACACATACACACACATCACAGCCCACGCACCGCTACTATGGAAACCCAGAGCGAAGAACAACCGGCGACAGCAGAGCGGCAACTGAGCATTCCACCGCGTCGCAGCGCAACACCTCCAAGATAACAAAGCCGAAGTGCTGAATGAGATGGTGTCATCAGAGAAGGCCAACGCTGGGCATAAATTGGACACAACTATTGCGTCAACGTTGGGTTCAAACTTGACTCGAAGCCGAGCGCTAACGCAGCACTCGTTCACAATCCGTGTCCAGCGTTGGCCTTCTCTGATTAAGCAATCTAACTCAGCACTACGGCTTTGTTGTCTAGGAGGTGCTGCGCGGCGTCTTCTCCTCTCTGGCTCCGCGCCGCTGTGCACGTTACTTTGCCGAAAACGAAAGGACTCGTTTTCACGAAAACCCGCCGGTGTCTGTTTGTTTGTCAGCGCCGGGGAGACAGAGAAAGATGTTGACGCGTGCTCACGTCAGCGCTTCGGACCAATGAGAGCGTCGCACGCGAAACTGACAAATGAAATACACCGCCGGGGTTTCGTCAAAACGAGCGTTCTATAATAATTATTTGTATTTTGTTATGTCCACAAACAGCACATAGCCTAAATAGTGGTACACAGTTCGTCATTGGAAATAGAATGCAGACAGTCCCATAGCTACAAAAGTATACACAAATTATTGACTCCAGTGTACGTCGAAAAGTTGTCACGTCACTAAAAATGTCTATAGCAGATTGGTCAAGCCTGTTCAATTCCAGTTACATTCTTGTTAATGGAGACGCATCATATAAAGTCAGGGGGTAGAACGAGCTCTGAAACCGACTAGACCGCAAGGGAACATGGAAACAAACAGTGCTTAACAAAAGTGATGAATCAATACTTCCGTTCACAACCTTATGTAAAAACATAAAATCATGTAAACGGCTTCTATCGAGCAATGTGCGCCACCCTAGTTTCTTTGTAGTAACACTTGCGACCGAAATGCCTATCATAGATAAAGCCTATGAAGCGTCGTTGAACACACTCAAAAGAGCATGACGCAGTGTGGTTAATACAATTCCAAACAATTAAAGCAGACTCCAGCTTTGTACCCACTGAGCAGCAAAATAAACGCACAAGACAATCAGGCGATGAAAATCGCCTCGTAAAACGAGATATCGCCCAAAGATTCCTAAGAGAGGAATTACCCATAGCTGAAACATGATTATTAAAATTTATAGATGAATGAACAAAAATTCCAAGATCACGAATGACGGACACTCGGGAGATGACACTGCTGTCTATTGTGTAAGGAAACACAAGTGAATCTCGCTTTCTAGTCAGGGACATTATTTTTGTCTTTTGCTCATTAAGCAAAAGATGGTTCATCGAACACCACCTTGAAATTGCCAACGCGTTATCCTGAAGCAGTTTGCACTCCGAGTACGACTGAACACAGCGAAACAGTTTGCAGTAGTCGGCAAATAGTAATACTTTAGAGTTTTTCACGCTATGAGAGATGTCTTTCACAAATATCAAGAATAAAAGTGGATCAAGGTTGCATCCTTGGGGCACTCCGGAAGGCGACAAACATTTATCAGACATGAGCCCTGACACTCGCTCACGAATAATGCTAACGCATTAAAAGCACCACGAATTATCGAGGCTTAAACTCGTCTACAACAATTTCCTCGGGCGGCCCCCCAACCGGTCATCGCCGAACCTGACCGTGATCATCAGAGATGGACGGGGACAAGAGCGGACCGACCACCGGCTGTTGACACAGCGGTTCCCTCCTGATCCCCCTAGCTCCTTCCCGCCAGATCCCCTGGCACAATTCGATTCCCTAGCGCAAAGTTCGCCGTGCGTTCACGCCGTTCTTTTTTTCTCGCCTGAAATCCTCATCCCGTTGTCTGTGTTTGAGCACGACTGACGCCACGAGCTCGGGTTATCCCTCCCTCCGGCGGTACCACCGTGCTCCGTGTGACACAATAAGCGGAGCAAGGACCGGACTGGACGTCGGCTTGGCCGCTGTTTGATCTTGTCCCTCGAAGCACTTAGTGGGGTGTGAGTCGGCTGGCCGATATTGTTCCCAACTCCGCGCGCAGTATTTCCGCAGGATGTGGTTAAGGAGACCGTCGGAGCTCCCGAAATTGAAGACTACTTCTTTCCGGGGACCAAGGCTACAGAGTGGATCGAGAAATTCGTAAGGAGGTCTCTGGTAACTGGCAGTTTAAGACTTCAGTGCATGGCGAAACACGTGAATCTTATTATCGCTCCGAGGCCAATGAGATTGAGGCCTTCACAAACAGCCGAAAAACGAATCAGAATGCAGAATAACGTAAACATAATAACCAACGTCCGGCATGTCTTAAGCTACCAGTAACTACAGAGCAGTGTTGGACAAAATACTCGATAAAAGTATTTAAGTTAAGTTACTAAATACCTGCTTCATAGAGTATTTAAAATACTACTCAAGTTACTTTCACTGTAAAGTATCTTGAGTAGAGTTCAAATACTTAGAAATGTATTTCAGTTACTTTTGGAGATACTTCCGCATTGCTTAATTTGTATTGACGTCATTGACAACGACAATTATGCAGCTACGCAAATCTGGGTTACCAGAATGGTTTATTAGCACGCAACAACACAAAACGGGGGAAAAAAAGTATCGTAGGGCTATTTTATGCAGTCCGACTATAAAGAGCAAAAAATTGTCGCGAATGATAAATGATGAGGCGGCTCATAACTAAAGAAACTAAACGTTTAAGGGGACGACTCCGGACCGCCACTCGGAGCACCTTTTGTACCCGCGTGGGTTTCTGGAACATTCGGTGTAGAACGTTCGGCGCGTAGAACATTCGTAACTCGATCAGACGACAAAATTCTCGAACTTACCAGAATGTCAAGTTAAAGGAATAAATAAAAGAAAATTTGGCTTTCCGGTGTCGAACCCGGAACCTCCGCGCGAGAGCCTCCGCGCGAGAGCCTCTCGCGCGGAGGCTCTCGCGCGGAGTATCTTGGTATCTTGGAGTATCTTGGTATCTTGCAAATACTTTTGATGGAGAGTATTTAATACTCTATTTTAATTACAATTCCGAGTATCTTGTACTCTTTATCTTAAATACATTTTTGACATTCCGCCATTTTCCGAGTTTTTCGGTAGGAAGTGGCGTGGGCGTGGCACGAGCAAACGTGAACATTCTTTCGGGCAACCGAATCCTGTTGCTAGCTCCGATGAGCTAGGGTGACTTTGACTGAGCTCGTGAAAATATCGCTTTTTTGCCGACTGTGACTCATATTTCAGCCCAAAGTTCGTACAATGAAGGTTCTCCCCTCGCCTTTCCAAAGGCGCCTTTTGTTTCTATAAAGTTTCCCCCCAAAAACTCCTCAAATAAAGGGTGTGGGTTTACGGAAATAAAGATGCCACCCTGACCCTGAGGCGCAAGCAGACCGGGAAACGGCCAACGATAACAATGCAGACTTGAGTGTCAAGAAAATAACAAATAGAAGAAAATGAAAAGTGGACACACACAAAAAAGAAGACATTTTTGTTTCGCTTTTTGTATATTTGACCCTGCTAAGGCAAAACGTCGAGGTTTTTTTGTTTGTTTTTTTCTCTTATTTCTCTTAACTCGGAATTGTAATTAAAATAGAGTATTAAATACTCTCCATCAAAAGTATTTGCAAGATACCAAGATACTCCAAGATACCAAGATACTCCGCGCGAGAGCCTCCGCGCGAGAGCCTCCGCGCGAGAGCCTCCGCGAGCCTCCGCGCGAGAGCCAAGCGCGGTACCCATTCGGCCATGCGCTCGCTGGGCAACGCGCGTGGCAATATCACTGATAGATGTTACAAAACATTTCTGGGACAACAAGAAAGAGGTCGCTTTAGATATTGGGGAGGAGATCAGACCGTGGCGCCCCAAGCGGTTAACTTTCGAACTAGATGGATGGGGACAACAAATACAATGGCTCAGCGCTCGGCTGAATTAACCGAACGCGGCGTCAGCGTTCGGCTGGAGTTCGTGTCCTCCGGTGAGGGGAAAGAGGGATCTTTTGTTACCACTCTGGCCTGCATGAACAATACAGCATGCAAAGTGCCCAGCTCATCACAAAAGCCCAAGTGGGTCAAGTTCGCATCCCCTGACGACTGCTTCCGGGGGAGATCCGGCACTTAACGTCACTTAACTAATTGTTTGTATTTTTTGATTACTGTGCCTTGCGCTCTATTAAAAAAGATGACACGAACATGCCCACAAGGCCTGTGGGCATGTGAACAGGCCTTGTGTTGGGTAAACACCAAGGTGTGGGGGTGACAAACGGGTCAGAGCGCTTCGCCAATAGTGACATCGCAGAATATCAAAGCCTGCGGCGCAACTTAGACGCATCGTTTAACTACAATCCATATTCCCTATACGGGGAGTTCACTATAAACGAACTTGGGACACGGATATGAGTGAATGAATAACAAAGATAACCCACATAATAGCCACGGCAGTGGTCGCACCTCCTTCAAGTATGTTGCGTTCAGAAAAGCACTCAACGTCGGGGGACACTTTCTTGGCATTTTGAGAGTCATCCAGCACCTAGTTCGTTTCCTGTACTGTTCTCTGCTTATCAATGTTCGCTTTCAGACAGTGTTCGCGAGAGCAATAAGTGCCGAACTGACAACACAAAAATAAGAGAAAAAAAAAACAAAAAAACCTCGACGTTTTGCCTTAGCAGGGTCAAATATACAAAAAGCGAAACAAAAATGTCTACTTTTTTGTCTGTGTCCACTTCTCATTTTCTTCTATTTGTTATTTTCTTGACACTCAAGTCTGCATTGTTATCGTTGGTCGTTTCCCGGTCTGCTTGCGCCTCAGGGTCAGGGTGGCATCTTTATTTCCGTAAACCCACACCCTTTATTTGAGGAGTTTTTGGGGGGAAACTTTATAGAAACAAAAGGCGCCTTTGGGAAGGCGAGGGGAGAACCTTCATTGTACGAACTTTGGGCTTAAATATGAGTCACAGTCGGCAAAAAAGCGATATTTTCACGAGCTCAGTCAAAGTCACCCTAGCTAATCGGAGCTAGCAACAGGATTCGGTTGCCCGAAAGAATGTTCACGTTTGCTCGTGCCACGCCCACGCCACTTCCTACCGAAAAACTCGGAAAATGGCGGAATGTCAAAAATGTATTTAAGATAAAGAGTACAAGATACTCGGAATTGTAATTAAAATAGAGTATTAAATACTCTCCATCAAAAGTATTTGCAAGATACCAAGATACTCCAAAAAGTATTTAAGATACAGTATCTTGAGTAGAGTATTTGAGATAGGCACAAGTCTGCTACAGAGTTAAGCACTATGACGTCACTTTAAACGGGAGTAGCCGAGTTCTCGCGCACTCATAGAAAGTCCTTCCCCACCTCCGCACGCTCAAAGGTTTTTTTCAGTTGTTGCGTTTTGATCGCGCCACGGTCATAAAAATAAAGTTTAATGTATACTTATATAAATAAAGAGATGCATAGCTTAAAAAGAACAAAGAAAACAACGAAGGTGTCACGAGCTCTATTATATGTTGTCATTGCGCGCGAGCATGAAAAGGACAGATAAAGAGCTACCTTCATCATACCTGATTCTCTATTGGTGGTTTACTGCGTACGAAAAAGCGACATTTTGAGCAGAAAATATTCTCGAAAGCTATTTAGGCTCCGGCTTATAGACCCCAGAGCCGTATATGTAGAGAGTTCGGCCATTCGTTGGGAAGTATAGGAGACAAATGAGGAGGCCCCATTGGCCGAAATCGGGCTGGGCGTGTTCCAGGGCGTCTTCAGAAATTTGAATGTGACCAACCAGAAGCCGGAAATAATACCCTGGCGGTGGTCGCAAGAAACAAACCTGATAACTGCATTGGAGTAACTCTCGGTGACTGAAAATATGGTACACGTGATGTTTCAATCTCGCTCATCCAAAATGATGGTGGAAGAGTGCGACTAGCGGAACGATCGGCATAATCCTTACGCCAAGCGCCGAGGGCCGGGAATCTGCCGTCCGAGCGGTCACACTCTGTCCGAGCAAAACAGAGTTGAGCGGCGCATTCGTTTCTTACATCTTTCTGCATGATCATAATCAAAACAACACGTGCACTCTATTTTCAAGCACAAAGAGTTACTACACTTCACTCTTACGCGCTTATCAAAACCATATACGAACATATACCTTCGATCAGAACCGTTTCTCGCTACCACCGCTAGGGGATTCCTTTCGCCTTCTGGTTGGTCAATAGAGAATGCCAAGCCCTCTTTCCGAGTCTGCCGCACGCTCTGGCTCTGCCCGCGCCTCCCATGGACCAAACTCTCTACATATACGGCTCTGATAGACCCCTTCCGAAATACTTCCCTCTGTGGCAGCCGTGGAGTCCCTGCACAATGGCGGTTTAAAACATCAACGTCGCGGCAGATTGAAAAAAAAAAAAAAATCACACACACAGAAAAAGGTGATGAGCGCAGTGACGTTGCACTTTCGACGCTGTTTGATGACTCGGTGGTGCTAACCCCGCTCCGAAGTTCGCTATCTTATAGAATGACTTGCACGTTCCTCGATGCAGTTGTTCCGCCATTGTGCAGTGGTTCCGACCTTCTAATTATCGGCACGTTACTTACAAAAGGGGACTATTGTGCGTCAGCAAGGCATTTCGTAGACACAAATACACCGTCAGTGTTCTTTTTGTTTTTAAGTTCAGAGACTTTAACACATTTTTACCAAAACATCCATAGACACATGAGTATGGTTTTACTGAACCATCGTTCAGTGCATTCTTTGACGAAATATACTTTAGTTGCTATTTTTGGAGTACAGCTGAAAAAAATGAGCTGTTCCTGACTCGTCTCACGTCGTCACGGTTTCTTCCAACATTTCCTTAACAATAAATGCGCGTATACAAACGCACGAGAGTAAAGACCTCCACGCATCTTTCTTCCCCTTTACATCATTTGTGCGAAAGCCACGCGTGTCTCGTACGCAACAACGACTTTTCAGCGTCATGGACAATGAAGTTCGTGGAAGTTGCTCGAGGAAGCACGTCGCGCGTCGCATGGTTGAAATAATCACTCGTTCATTTCGTCACACGGCGGAAACCTGCCGTGACGCCGTTGCAGATTCACCTTGACACATTCCACCGACATTACACGCGCAAGAAACAACATGTGTCGCCACGCGTAGAAGAGTTTCGCTGGTCAAGATAAAGGGCAAAGCATTCTCTCATTTCTCGCGAAAGTTGTATGGCTTCTTCTTTTTAGGCGTGATTCCTGAAAGTGATATTCTTATCGGGGTTCATGGAAAAAAAACGGCGACTTTGAAGTGCGCTAAAAACAAAAAAAAAAACAAAACAAGCAAAATGTTCGTTAAAAAGAATCACAAGACAAACTTTGAAATTTTGTTATTATATATATATTGCCTCAATTATGATGGAGGATTTTCGCGTGGGGCGCTTACCAGTTCGCCGAATTCAGCCGAGCACAAATATGTCAGGGTCACTCTTCGTGGCAAGGCAAAGTTCCTGGGCGATGCCGTGCAAAACACGCGCTTTAATTATTTCTTCGCTTTCGGATTTCATCAGTTATTAGAGTGTTTTAAATTAGCGCACACCATTTCAACACCAACATCAACGGACATTACGCGAAAGAGGTTTAAACTAACGTTTCTCCCCTTCAACCAAAAACAAACAAACAAGGTCTTGAATTTGCGGCACTACTAAGATATGACACTACAGCTTTTACTGTGCGTGTGTGAAATGCTTCAACTTGAGAAATTATCTTGGTTTTACTGATAGGATCGGCGTTTACACAGAATGTGTTTTTCTCCAGAGTCCGGCGTTCTACGTTTGAACAGGGACTTTATAATTTTTTTTTTTCTCAAACAGTTACTATTTCTTTTTGGCCATGCCTTCTTTTCTACAGATTAAGTCCTCTGAACTACGTATTGCACATTTCGTAGCGGCTACCGTGGCATTCCCTCGCACTTTCCTCGGGGATCCCAGCTCATGAACACATTTTATTTTAAGAACAACCGGTTTCATGCCCTAACTAGAATTGTGGATTGTCTTTCTTTCTTTTTAATTTGAGCATACAAAGTAAGCAGTCGCGTGCGCTTCTGCCGGGTATATGACTTTGACGTGACCGGTCTTCCATTTTGCGCGCCAAAAAGCTTATGTCTGTCGCGAGGGTTTTGAAGTTGGAGTACAATGCCATTCTTTACTGAAAATGTGGCCGGGATGATGAGGACGCCGGACGCAACTGTCTCCGCAGCCTTCTTGACCGCCAATCCATCCTTGGTTCTGATATCGATTGCGGCTAGTCTTGGCATTAATCCACTCTCTACTTCTGGCACCGAAAGAAAAAAGCGAAAATTTATTTTAGGTTAAGTTTGAATACCCACAGTATTTCTGAAAAGAGGACCCCCAAATCCTACAAACGGTTTCGGCACAGAGCACGCGCAGTGGCGACAACAAAATTTGTTTGTTTTTTGGCGTAATTATTTAAGCGCTTTGGCACGTTATTTTAACACTTCCTATAAATTAAAACAAAACAAAAAATACTAGATGAATAGTCTCTAGATGCTTTCAAGGTAAGGCCGGGAAGGCAGCAGCGAAAGACTAATCTTGCACAGATGGAAAGCGAAAATTGCGCCAAGAGGATCGGTCTACCGCACTGGCAATGGCGTCACTTGGTCACATTGCGACGGAAGTTATTAAATTTTTAAGCAATAAGATACCGTTATATCTTGCTATGAACTACTACATCTCTATTCAAAGCACGCTCTTTTTATTCGTCGACCGTGATACTTTGTTATTAAGCAAGCAATGGCTGAATACATCGGCAGGAGTCACAAACATGTCTTGGCGCAATAATATAAGGTGTAAATGACTCACTGTATCTCGAAGATATAGCTGCAAGCTGGCAAACTAAAGATGTCGCTCTTTTTTGTTTTATTTTTCATTCTACGTTTTGAGGAGTACGGGACGGCACCTATATATGTAAATGGCCGCAAGCTAGGTTTTCTCCCGTGGTCCAATTGACGAAACTGGTGCGCGTGCATGGCATCTCTCTGAACAGTCCAGACGGTAGCCCACAAGACCGGAGCCGTAAGCGATGCCTGCCGGAAGCATTGCTAGCCCGACATATGTCGTACCATTAACGTGTGCAACCGTCTTCTTTAGACTGCAAAATATTTAAGTGGTGCTTTTTTCTTGGATGCATGCTCAGGCTCACATTGGACACGAGAAGCGGTTTCGTGGGCTATTAAAATTTAGAAATTCACTTGTTGAAAACGGACACGACGTGGTTACATAACACGAGAAAGCCATGTCAAAAAGCTGTAAGTGAAATGCAGGAAAAAAGTGTATTTTCCTACTTCATACGCCAAAATGTCCTTACGGAATTCCAATAAATGTGGCGAACCCAGAAGCCTGAAGTGCTTGCAGGGGCATGTGTTGTCGGGAAAAAGTCAATTACTTAAAACATAGACTCCAGCATCAAACTGAAAATCCAACCTATTTTTATAGGGTCAATGGACACCTTTGAAAAGACTGCCCTCTATTGGCAGCTGTGGAGTCCCCGCACAATGGCGGACTAAAACCGCAACGTCAGGGCACACTTTATGTGTTTGGTTGAATTCGAAGACAGTACACATCCTCAAAGAAAGGTGATGATCGCAGTGACGTTGCACTTTCGACGCAGTTTGATTGCCTAGTCGGCTCGTAGCGTTGGCCGCGCTCCGACGTTTGCTATCTTATGGAATGACTTGCACGTTTCACGATGTCAGTTTTTCCGCCATTGTGCGGTAGTTTCGACCTTCTAATAATAGGCACGTAACTATCGGGGTCAATTATTCGTGGAAAAATAAATACGTGTGTCTAAATTCCTATATAGTATTGAACGCTAACAATCGATGTTATTACAAAGGTTAAATTGACGCATCCTCCAGAAACGTTTGACGATGCAATTTAATTTTCTTAAATTAAGTTTGCAAAAGTAACTTGCTGGAGAAGTAATGATCGCGCGATCTTCCTGCCTAGAAAAAGACCAGCAAAATAAGAGACTGTGCCATGCCCCATTATTTATGACGTCTCAGTGACATAAAAAAGAAAACGTCACCATTAGAGCACGACACCAAGCGCACTTTTCATTGGCTGCCTATTAAAAAATGACAAATTATTGGTGTTCTCAGTGTGTCCCGTTGCACAATCCGCTTATGCACTTCCGAGAGCTTCTCCCTACTTTGACCACCATGAAGACCGGAACCGGTGATGTCCTCGCAATTTACCGGCGCAACAATTTCTCGTTCCCAACTTTAAAAAAAGGATATATAAAACAATCAGGTTTTGTTTTTTTGTCATCGTAATTCACCTAAGCTTATTATTGGCTGGGAGACATGCTAATAAACTGTCGGGATGGCGCTACTGCACAACCTCTACTATCGCAGGAGGAAAAGCTAGAGCTAAAAATAAGAAAACAAAACGAAAGAATAGGAAGAGCTAAGCAATACCTCGTTCGCTAGTTTACGATCTTTCCTGTGGGGAAGCGGAAATCTCAAAGGCATTACGATAAGTTAAAAGAAAAAAAGAATACGGCCGTCGTTCTAAAGTATTGTGCTTCAGACCCGTCTCGACTTACGAAATTGCAGATAAAGTATTCGTTATCGGCGACAATTTTCCCGTGGTTTCGCTAAAAGTTTTACTCGATGCAGCAGAGCTCGATCAATTTCTACCCGTAAGTTGTCGTTCATACACTCTAAATACAATTTAAAAACAGACTATCATGATAAACAACTGTAGTATGATGCACGATGGCAATCCGAGACTGCAAAAGCGAAAACTAAAAGCACAAACAACCAGCTTTCCCCTCCTGCCACTTTCATTTCACCGGATGTAGATGTTAGTTTAAATTAAGATACCACACGTGTACTGGCACCGGTCAAAAAAAAGTGAAGCAATCTAATTTATTACTGAAAACAAAGAAAATGCTCACGAAGAGCTAAATCTACGGCCTTCAAGAGCACAACCGAGCGAAAAATAGTCGACTTGCACTAGGCAACGCTTTCCATCCTACACACCACGCACTCCAACATTTTCAAAAGTGCGTGTCATCACCTGTCCGCCATTGCGTATGAGACAGGAGGGCTGCGTCAGCACTCGGAGAGGGCTCGGGTCTTATCACACGCTTCGTGTGTCCAAGAAATGGCGAGCACCAGCGTTGCTTGATGGCCAGAGCACGATTGAAGGCAACGAGTGCGTGCTGAGGCTGTGTGTCGCAAAAGGACGCCCTGCACTTCTTGCCCCGTCATGACTTTGGTGTTCTTATTCAGTCGGCCTGGTAAAGTTGCCATCAACTAAAGCACACTTCCAAACATTCCCAGTACGAAGGCGTACGTGGGTAATGCCCAAAGCCTATTCTATAGATCTTACCAGCGGCAGTTTCGAAAGAAGCGATTTACAGCACGCGTCCCTGGTTTTGAGAGTTTACGACAGGGTTGACCGACTGCGCTGGGCTGTGGGTTTTTTCGTCAGTGGGCTTTGCCAGCCTGCGTAGGCACAATTCTGGACCCTGGTGGCGGCTAAATCGCTGCGTTTTATTTTTTATTTTGCGTTCCATGGCGAATACAATCTCCCGAGTTTTTAAGAAAGCATTTTGCTATTTATGGGATCACAAATAAACAAATTAAATCTATTTTTGTAAGTCTGTGCGCAACAGAACAGATGCAATTGCAATGTTTGCTTCATTTTATGTTGAATGTTTTACTACACCATACACTCAGCCATGTCAATCTCCAAAGGTCTTAACTGTCGAAAATATTTGACCACATGGGATAGGCCGAAAATGCATGCACATTTCCCGCTCACAACACGAAATTCAACGAGTCTCGTCAATCGAACATATTGTACGTACCCCACGGCGCAGCGTTATCCCAACAGGATGTATTTGAGAAAGATCTCAAATAACACAGCATATACCATATACAGTCTCGACGAATCACTTCACGACGAACGGACGGAGTCCGGCTTGTCTTTAGGCACGTTTTGAAGAGAGCTGCTTTTTTGCACAACACCAAAGCAAATGAACGAACGTGTCTTTTCCCTCCCCATACCCCCGGACCCTTTCAGCTATTTTTCGCGAAGACCGGGAACATAGCCGGGAAATATTTTTGGAGATTATCTCGGCGGAAATAAACCTCGAAGGACGTCGAACGGCCCGCGTCGCGGGCTGCTTGACGTTCGCTCTGTTCGTTTGTTTCCTGCAAAGGCCAAGCAGGCTAGGAGCCCTCGTATTCCCGGGTTCTCACAGTGGAAGCGAACACACAAAAGGTAAACATCCTGAGCAAGCAAATAAAGTAAAAACTTTCAAGAACAGCCGGTGAACTCCGAATGCTCAATGCGGACCAGGGTTTTGCGCTGAGTAGGTTTTGAGCTCAGGCGGGTGGGAAAATTTTCTGGTTGATAGAGGTCGCCCGAGTCGCAACATGGCGGCCGTCAGAGCGCTATTTTTGCAAAGGTCTATACTTTGCGTTGTTACGGCACGTGCGTTCCGTGCACACTATAAACACAGTATTGATGCAATAGCTTTAAGGAGCCCGTGTCACGCCGGCCTCTGTGGCGTGCCAGAAAAGCCGGTGGTGTCCCACAGTAGCCTCAAAATCCTGATTGGTCGATTTGGTCATGACGTCACAGCCCCATGACCTCACGCAGGAATTTAAAACATCCCACAACGCTTACGTGAATCGTGACGTCGCGCGGGGAATGAAAGTGATCAAAACATGTCGTGTAATGCGTTATGGTAGCCGCATGTCTCGAAGACTTTCACTTTATAAAGTAATTTATTTGCCTTCAAGGAAAAATATGAAAGCTTTTAGGCGAAGACAGGATTCGAACCAGACAGGCTACCGACTAGGCCACGCAGACACGCTTGCACGGCTAGGGAACAAGCAGGGCTTTATATGTGCAGATATCGCGTTCCACTCTTAAAGGCGAAGCTTAAGCGTTATCCTGTAATTTTGTTGTCGCATCGCAGTTTATATTTGTAAAATCGGCGCACCTCCCGACACTTGGGGCTTCCTTTAAGCCAAATTCCGAATGGAACTAGCGCCGTTTCGATGAGTATTGATACTCCCTGGGCTCTGCGTTCCTCGTTGAGGGTTCCCTTTTTTTCTTTCCGCGCGTCTCGACTGGGCCTCACATCGGAGTCGTAAGGCGCTAGTGATCGTTTAGGATACCTAATGGAGTGTTTTATTGTTTGTCATTATTTCTATGCGCTTGCGTTTACGTCTGCGTGCGTGGGAGCACGGACGTCCGTCCGCCGAGAGCCCACCCCGGCACGTCCGTTAAACAATAGAGTGAGTTCCGACATAAAACCAAATGGACAGCGGATTGTGCTGGCGATAAAACCGGTCGAAGCGCACGATCGCTGTCCCACTTACGTGCATTTCGTTTTGTTTTATTAGCTTATAATAAAAAAGAAATACGAGACATTGTCTAAAGACGATCTAGCACTTCCTTCTTTTTATAAAAATGACCGACACATCGCCTCGTCAAGGGTGCCGCTGAACGTCCTTGACGGAACCGTAATTCCAGCAATAACAATAGTTTTTTTTCACACTCCCCGACGATTTTCTTTAATGTATAGGAGTAGTAAGAAATGTAAAACAATTATCAGTCGATTCATGCTTAAATAATGCTGCAATATTCGTGAAAAGAATGGAAATAAATATTACTTGACCATGAAGATTTTAACAAGAAAATAAAAAGAAAGGAAATTTAAGCATTCCGATGGCCTCGCAGACTCCAAGAACGTCAGGAAGATTAAACATTTTTAAGATGAATAAACACTAGTTGTTTTTTTCTATCTACTATCTTGAACAATAAATAGAGTCAACGAAAATGGATCAGAAAAAAAAAAAAAGCAGCAACGTAGTTTTAGTTCAGATGCTCTTTTATTTAAAATAAGTAAAGAAAGAACCTACTGAATTCTAACTTCCTAAAGCTCGCGCTAGATAACCTGGGAATCATGGGCTTGAATCCCAACCATATCCGTTTCGGCCTGGAAGAGCATCCTACCGGCATGCTCATCTGCAGGGTGAATCAGTGTCGTAATTTCTCTTTTGTTTTCTTTATTGAGTCGCATTTTTCAGTGGCAAGCTGAAATCACGCTGTCTAAATGCTCAATGTTTAATTTCCATATATATATATATATATATATATATATATATATATATATATATATATATATATATATATATATTTATATTGTGAATAGGCCTTGTTTCTTTCTTCCATTTTTTCTTAATCTTTATCCGAAAAATTATTTTAAGCCTTTAAAAGCCTTCTCACTTCATCACTGGGTACTGCAAAAAGCGGTTGGTTTCCCAGTGTTTAAAGGTAAAATTGAAAGACGTTTACAAATCCCTGGAACGCGAAATTAGAGCACAGTTCTTGAGGAGGAGGAGGGGAGGGTACGGAGGGGAGGGTATGCCCCTCCTCCTCCTCCTGCGTACCCTCTCTTACTCCCCTTCTCCTCTGCTTCCTCCCCCTCCCCTCCTCTCCTCCTCCTCCGCCATATTCTCCCCTCCTCCTCCTGAGCACCCTCCCATGCTCCTTCTCCGTACCCTCCCCTCCTGCCACAGTTTTCCTGCTAAATTTAACTGAAAAATTGATGTTACGTGACCTCAACAGCAATTTAATTCCCCGCTAAATTTGGAGGGGAATTAAATTGCTGTTGAGGTCACGTGACGTCAATTTTCCCACTAAATATAGCAGAGAAACTGAATTTGCCAATAAGTGACGTGACACCAAGTCATGTGACATCATTTTCCCCTCTAAATTTAGTGGGGAAACTGAATTGGTGTTGAGGTCCCGTGACGTCAACTTTCCCGCTAGATTTAACAGGGAATTGAATTGCTGTTGAGGTCACGTGACGTCCCTTTTTCCGCTAAATCTAGCGGAGAAACTGAATTTGTTCATAGGTGACGTGTCACCAGGTCACGAGACGTCATTTTCCCCGCTAAATTTATCGGGGAACCTAAAGGGGTCATGAAACGATTTTCCTACTTCTTCCTTCTTAGCTTTAATCCTCAGCTCAAATGCAAATTGTGAAATCACGTCGCCGTGACATTCTTCGGCACCGGTGCGATGACTCCTAGCTTCCACCGTGCTTTTTATGCACACCATAGAACTTGTCATTCCACAGTGACGATAAGTTCCGTCAGGGCACTCATTGGCCACGAACGCGAATCCGGATATTCGTCAACGAATTTACTGTTGACGAGCGCATACGTCCGAGTGACGCAGTTCTCGTGTCCAATGCGTGAGCTGGGCTCGGCTGACGTCAGGTCGCAATTTAACGACGGACACCTCTAGCGTGTGCGTGGGTTGTCACGTGGTGTGGAGGCTAGCAGGTGGAGAGTCTGAAACTTGCTTAAACGCTTGGAGACGCTCAACCGTCAAACGCATTCCCTACCTTATTGCACCATGTATTGCAAACGCGGCCCACAAACCACGTCATCCAGATTGAGGAGTGGTAACCACTCTCAAATTTAAACACACTACTTTTGCTTTTTTTTTATGAACTTTTTTATATTTACGGGGAGGGTTTCATTCCTTGCAAGCACAGCCTTTGTTTAAACACCAAAACGAGCGACGAGGTTACCTGTGATAGACTTACTCATATGTGATTAATTGTAGCGTGCTGCAATTGGTAATGCAAGAATATTTGACCGCCGAATTTACTCCGGTTCAAAGCATATAAATTCTGTTGAAATATGCATATTCCTTCGTGTTTTATTTTTGATTTTGAAACAAATAAACGAACGTGCTCAGACACGATACACTCTAAAACAAAAATTAATGTGTAAACTCATACCCGATCCTTCCTTTTCTGCAGCCTCCTAGATAACGTTCTGGTGTAGTCCAAGAGTTTTACCTACATCTATTAGACATCTTTTGTACGTGTCCATCACGTATGCGAGCCCGGCGTTAAATACGGTTTCTTGGCAAAAATCAATATATTGTTATGGGGTTTTCATCGTCGTCATCGCGCACCAGCATTATCATCATCGATGGCTCGCGCTGCCCGACCGGGCAGCGCGGGTTAGCTTGAACATAACATAGTAGGGAATATTGTCGATTTTCACCACGTGCTTTTTAACCTAAATTTACGGCTTCGACTTTAAACCTTCAGTTGCTGTGAATATCTGATTCGCTCGAAAAGACTACCGAGCAAACCTGCCGCCACAGCTTTTTGTTCTAACCGCCATGCAGATGCCGTCTATTTCACTGGAGTCGCAAATTCTCGGGGACAAAGTTTTCTCGTCATTTCCGAGGAGAGAAGGAGAGCGCGCGCACCTTTGACTGCGTTGCGTAGCTTTGACTGCACCGCGTAAATTTGACTTGCATTGAGAAGAAAACTTGTCCCCGGGTATAGTCGCCGGGTCCCTGTCTCTCTCGCAATATTTAATTTAGATCAAGACTGTTTATCTACCGGGCAAACGACGTAGAACCTGCTTTGCAAGCACTCTGCTAGCACTACACTCGAAGAAACTGCGCTCTCTCATATGAAGTTTTAATAACTGGGTCCAAACGTCGTATAACAAAAGTAAGTCGAAAGTGAGGCCAGTACACGCGGTGTTTTTTTTTTTTTTTTTTTTTATTGCACGAATCGAGTATTACTTCATTAAAAAATAAAATTTAGACATAATGCTTAGATTCGTAGTGGCGTTTCATTCCGGAAGCCTTGATGAGATTCGAAACGATTGCGTTCTGAATAGAGACACATAACCGATATGATGATGACGGCAGGGAGGATTCAGACGCTGCACCTCTTTGGGGTCTCTCACACAAACATTGTGCCTTATTCTTTCGATCCGTGAGGTGCTTTTGGTAGATGATTTCAAGATTTCTCGCAGTGTAACGCCGTGTTTTCAGTGGGAGCTTTAGCTCCGAATATATATCGAAGGACGCACTCGTCACCCTGTTTACCTCCTGACGCATGCGGATTGTGGCTGATGACGCAGAGCATCAAAGGAAATTGGACCTAGCGGAAACACCGCGTTACATGACGATGTACTAGATTGCGATATTTTGTTCAAAAAATGAATGCGAGATGCAAAAAACTGGTGTTCGGTTTAGCTAAAAACGGTAGCACGCAAACAAAAACGGCATGTATTCTTCTCCCTTTATATACATATATATATATATATATAAGAAATGTAAGTAGGTATCACGCAAAAGTCAATCCGATATTCAAGTATCAACTCAAGCCAGTTTTGAACCTCGGGACAAAAAAGAAAGATAAAACAATCAAAAGCGAACTGAGAAAGCATGAAAGCATACAAGTGCGTGGCATAAGCTTTTCAAAGTTCCACTTTGTAGAAAGAGCCCAGTAAGAGAACAAGAACAAAAGCTATTTGTACCGGAAGGAAACTGCGCCGGTGGTTAGATCGCGAAAAACCAGTGGCTGTCACAAACTCGGAAACTACATCCCATCTGCTCCATCCTCCACCGATCTTCTCGAAACAGCGCAACCGTCGGCTCAACATTCCCTTGACCAAAGATATCAAAGTTTCGTTTAAATTTGTTTTCATCAAACCGATTTCTACCTTTTTTATTTTTTTAAACGACAGACTACTGCGTTCGTCTATGTGCGTGTTTCTTCTCTTTTTTTTTTCCTTTTATTTGGGCAGACCGCCTGAGGGAATTGAACGATTTTGGCGCGTTCTAAGATCACTCTTCCACTTTTGGAGCCGCGGAGCGCAAATGTCACCTCAATCTATATTGCAGGGGTCTCAAACACGCGGCCCACGGGCCGCGTGCGGCCCGCAACTCTCTGGGACGCGGCCCGCAAGCGGCCCGTGGCTGCGAACTCGCATTATGCCTCGAGCGCTGCACCCGCTATAAATAATGATCTTTTGCCATCCATTCATTGTCACTTCGAACGTAGCTTTGCTCTTATGACGTTTCAACATATTTAGCAATAATCTTTTTTTTTTTTTTTATTAGGCCGATGATTGTTTCGTTTTTACATACCGTTAAGACACGAGTATTTCTTATAATTCTGCTATACATATCGTCAAGAAAACAAAAACTACCGCATGAAAAGGTTTTCTTTCGAGACGTATGGACTCGAATAAATCCCCAGTGTGCGCTTGGTTTCTAATTATATTGACATATTTCTGTGCCTTGGCGGAATGGTGGTGTTTTAAATATTTGAATCACTGTTGGTACAAACCCAAAGTAGTTGTATGAACAAATCAAAGCTCAAGGCGGCACTGGCAAAACGTACACATCGCGACACTGTTAGCGCGAACACGACATCGGCGCATTTTCGCATTTTACTTCAATATAGTATTAGCGAGCACGAAATTTTATCGCTTACATTATGAAACTAAATGAGCTCTTTCCGTAGCAATCACAACTTGCATGACATCCCTTGGTTTCAAAGAGAAAAACTGGAAAAACCGGCAATTGCTTGTTCGCGCTAACAGTGTCGCGCTCTGTACAAGAAGCAACTAGCACGAGATCCCTTCTTTAGAAAATGTCTGAGTGCCGCTAAACAACTTGGCTGCTTTGTAACGTAAAACACCACCGCTGTTTTTATTTTTTTTCCTAAATGTTTTACTCCCCCCCCCCCCCCCCCCCCCCCCGGCATGTTGGCCCTCGATATTTCGGGGGTGGGCTATCTGGCCCCCACGCTCAAGTGAGTTTGAGACCCCTGCTATATTGTTTTAGAATGCGCTTCCCTTCCGCTACCATCTGTCTTCAGAACCGACGAAGCAAAGTACGCTAAAAAAAAAATAAAAAAATAAAACGACATGTATAAAAAAAAAGAACAGAAAAGTCTGAATTGAGTCAGAGAAGGGAAAGAGAAGTTTCCTTCCTGAATCTGGTTGTTTCATGCCAAGTGTCGATGTGTGTTATAATCGCAAAAGTGACCTTTTTTCCTAACTTGCCTCGCTTTGTTTTTCAATTTGTTTGGGTTGCCTAAACATTTCCGTCCGCAATATCTTTTTTTTTTTTATACAAGGGTTTCTTTTGCGATGCAACAAAGTGAAGATCTAAACGCCTTATGCATTTGGGCGTAAACAACATCAGAGAAAAAAGACGGCTACAGAGTAAGTGGAAAGGCCCTTCGAAGACGATTCCCGGCGTTCCCCTCGCATTACTCAATTTCCTCTTCGCAATTGAGGAACTCGGAAGGCTCCACGTTGCGTTAGTTTTATAACACACAAGACGAGAAAAAAAAGAAAAAAAAGGCGGGATTTATCTCGCAAGCCGAGAGATAAACCGAAACTATAAATTAGGTTATTACATTCTCTAAGCTCGAATAATTAACTTTTGTGTCCTTACATGAGTTGGGGCGTTTTTGTTGGTCTTGATTAAACTTACTTCATCCACGTCTCTCTGCATGCTAGGATTAACAGATTTCTCTGTTGTTTCGTTGGTTCAAGCGCCTGCCTTTGATTGCAAAGAAAATTTTCCTAACTCACGATGATCCTTCGATTTTTTAGTTTTATTATTAATCTTGAGGCTACTTAACCTACATGTTAGGTTGAAGTTTGTGCCTAATTAGACGCAGCCACGGTTTACGTTGTCCAAGCTGATTAAAAAGAAGAGGAAATGGACCGTACACAGTTTAAAGACCAGAAAGGGTTTCGTTCTAAAACTACTCCCATATTTCAACGTAATCCGGCGTTGCAATATGAACAACCCTTAATTAAGTATATATTTATATTTGAACGAAAAGCTGATTTGGACTGAAGTTTGTTTGCCTTTGTTTTCCTGTTTTGATGTCCACGACACAGGTGTAGTGTATGCTAGTAATTGTTAGTGGTTAGTTAGGTGTTGTCAAGAGTTGGTGTTTGTCATGGACATCTTTTTACCTTGGCCAAGGAGTTCTTTTTTTTTTTATACCTAAAGCGTTTTCATTATTAACATGCTATGACATAGTGCTATGTAAGGATGCAAAATAAAGACTCATTGGAGACATTTGGAGGAATATAAGAAACACATGGAGAGACATCTCCAAAAACGAGCTCTTGGACCTGAAGATTACACACCACACGGGAACTCAGAACAGTCTCCAAAACAACAACTATGCGTTAAACAATGTCAATAAATGAATTCTGTTCACTTTCCATATTTGAGTCATCTGAAGAAATGAAAGACATGACATAGTCTTTCAACTTTGCTGGGAGACGTTTCTTTCGTTGTGGTCGTAGGGGAGTACTAGTAGCCAATGGGGTTGCCAAAGTCACTGACGGCTGGGTCACAGGGTCACAGGGTACCTCCACTTGTTGGGGAACCCCACTTGGTTGGCCAGGACTTGGTTCCTCTGGGGAAGCAGGCTGCACGGAATCTCCGAGCGCAGCCGGAGGCTCGGTGTTGGGCCACCAGGAACATCCAGGTTGCCCAGGCGTCGGCCCAGACTCGCCAGACAGTGGAGATTGAGGAGGCTCAGGGTCAGGAGTACCGGGGACGAGCAGTGGCCCCGGATCAGTTACTGTATGACTTTCAGGTGTACTGTGTGGGATACTATCATTTTGATCTATATATGGTGCGAGGACATTTGGAAGTGGAAGTGAAGGAATACTATTGGAGAGTTCACGAAAATCTTCCTCGTCTGAGTAGATGTCGGAATCTCCCTCACGAGGCCGTGCAGACGCCTTCGTCAATTTACTGGCATTCCAGGTCCTTCCATCATCGAGCCTGTACGTGGCTGATCCCAGCTGGGCTTCAACCCTTTTCGGCTGTGTATACCTTGACTGAAGTTTGCCACGATGTGTGGGCTTGAACACGCGCACGGCTTGACCGGCGGAAAACTGTGGCCGTTTGGCAGCCTTCCGGTGATCCCAATATGACTTCATGTTTTGTTGATAATTTTGAACCCTCTCGGGAAGAAGAGCACGTTGTTGTAAAACGGAATCAGGAACCTGCCTTGTAGGCATCCCTTCTAGGTTTAGTTTAGACCGGTGGATCCGGCCATGCAATAAAAGTGAAGGGGCAAACCCCGTCGCAGGATGTACCGTACGGCGGTACGCTTCGAGATGGTCTTGAACAGCGTCCATAAGAGGACGGCCTTGAACTATAGCTGCCTGAAGGCACGTCTTGAGAACTTTGGTTAAATCTCTCCACCTGACCGTTACATTGTGGATGATACAAGGACGTTTTCAAATGTTTGATGCCACTTTCACGAAGGAAGTCTTGAAATTCTTTGGACATAAACTGTACCCCGTTGTCTGTAACAAGCTCACAGGGGAGTCCTTCATGAGCAAACACATTTCTCAAAAAGGAAATGACAGTTGAAGACGTTGCTGCCGCGGCAGACTGCACCTCAGGCCACTTCGAATGATAATCTATCAAGACGATGAAAAACCGTTGACTCTGTGGCGCCCTGTCGATAGGGCCTACGATATCGACAGCAAGTTTTTCCCACGGCTGGTCGGGGAACTTTATGGGCTGCAACGGAGCGGGTGCGGCCTTTACAGGTTTATCAGTCGAATGACACACCGTACAATTTTCCACTTTTGTTTTGATCTCCTGGTTCATGCGGGACCACCAATAGAGTTCACGTATGAGGCTTGTTGTTCGTGATATTCCTTGGTGTGTCTCGTGTGTGAGATGGATGATGTTGTGACGGAGTGTTGATGGTGGCACGAGCCTTTCTCCACGATGCAAGATACCTTCATATAGTGAAAGTTGCTCACGCACTTGAAAGAACGGTCGCAAGTCGGTGTGGATGTCATTACCCTCCGGCCAGGACGTGGTAGTGTACCGGATTACAGATGGAAGGAATGCAAGTTTGGACATGGGGACTGTGATAAGAGAAACGACCTCCTCGGTAAATTCCATGCCATTCTCCGTGTTGTTAATGGGTAGCCGTGAAAAAGCATCGGCAACCAGGTTCGCAGATCCCTTCTGATATTCAATAGTGAAATTATAATTAAGCAGCCTGGCTGTCCACCGGGTGATCCTCAAAGGGCGGATCCCAGACCCCTTGCTAGAAAGCAGGGCGACTAGAGCTTGGTGGTCTGTTCGTATCACAAATGACCGACCCCACAGATACACATGCCACCTCTCACAGGCCCACAAACAGGCCAGCGCCTCCTTTTCACCTGTTGAATACCTCCGCTCGGCATCAGTCAACGAGCGCGAAGCGAAAGCGACAGGACGCAGTTGACTTCCGTACTGTTGTTGTAACACAGCCCCAAGACCATAGTTAGATGCATCCGTAGCCAAAACGATAGGAAGTGTTGGATCAAACATCGACAAAATCGGAGCACTTTTTATGGAAGCCTTTACATTTTGGAAACTGGCCTCGGCTTCCGGGGACCAGTGAAAGCGAACTCCTTTACGGAGAAGACGACGCATGGGCTCTACGACAGTTGAGCAATGAGGGATAAATTTACTGTAATATTCAACAAGTCCCAGAAATGCTTTCAGCTTAGCTGGTTCGGTAGGGGTTTCAAAATTCAGGACTGCATCTACCTTAGCGGAAAGGGGTGCTAGTCCTTCCGCGGAAAGATGGTGTCCCAGAAACGAAAGTTCTGTAACTCGAAAAACACCTTTACGATTTAGCTTCATCCCGGCTCGGGAGATACAAGAGAGGACCTGACGCAGATTCTCGTCGTGTTCTGCCTGCGTAGCACCGTAGACTATTATATCATCAAGGTAAAACTGGACTCCTTTGCAATCCTTCAGGATTTTTGACATGATGTTTTGAAACGCTGCGGGTGCCGAAGCCAACCCGAAACAAACGCGCTTGAATCTGAACAGTCCCTCATGCGTGATAAAAGCAGTGAGATCACGACTCACCGGGTCGAGACGAACTTGGTGGTAAGCGGACGCCAGGTCCAGCTTGGAGAAGCAACTGGCACCACGCAAGGAACCCAGTAGTTCATCGATGTGGGGTAGCGGGAAGGAATCGATGACCACCGCTTGATTTGGCGCACGGAGGTCAACACACATCCGGATACGTCCGTCAGTCCGCCGAACGACGACGATAGGTGAAACCCACTCGGAGGCATCCACTCTCTCGATCACACCTTCTCTCTCCAGTCTGAAAATCTCTTCCGAGACAGCATCCCTCAGGGTCATCGGAAGACGGCGCAGCTTGGACTGTACCGGTGGCACGTTGCAACGCTGCTTGATAGTATGGGTGGAATTCTTGACCAAACCCAAACCTGGACTAAAGAGATGTTCAAATTCTTCGAAGCCTTTGGGCAACTTGGACTGATCTGGAAGGAAAGGACTTGAAACTTGAGATGCATTTGTATTTTCATGGTGTAGCAGTTGTGCTGTGTTTTTATGACTTGTATTCTCAGGACTTGTGTTTTCAGGAAGATGTGGTTGATGGAGCCCATGGCTCTCAGGATGGCGTCGCGGAATCGCGGCTGTCGACGAATCGTGGTCAAAGTCCGCGGGAACTTTCGGAGTGGTCTCTTCCGAGACCGATGACGATGTAGACACGTTGGCACCCGAAGGTACAAAAAGAGAAGATGACCGGGACCTTGCATCTCTGGATCCGGCCGGTTGGCGGTTTTGGCAGGACGTGATGGTGAACGGCCGTCGCTGCAGGGGGACCGCCGACTTCACATACTGCCGTGGAACTCCTCCTCCCTGAGCTGCATCAACATGCGAACAAACATAATCATTTTCATCTCCTGATAATCTCATGCGCAACGCTCGGACGGCGTCGACGCCAAGTAGCGATCGTCCAGTCCGGGTGACAAAAAACTCCAACGGTGCATAACGATCTTTAAAAACAACTTGAGCGGTGAAGCATCCAAGCACAGGGATAGTGTCTTGCATGTAGTGAACAAGAGTTTTCGAGGGCGGACATAGTCGAATGTCGGAACTCCGTTGTACTTCATTAAACTCTCGTTCATTCAGAATGGACACAAAAGAGCCAGTGTCGACAAGGAGACGAAGAGGGGTTGTATTTACCTTGATGTCGGCCATGAAGGCATCCCGACGATAAACACCTCTTGCTGCTTGCTCAGCCGACTCAACGGGGACGCTCGGCAGCATCTCCGGCACCAGGGATGGCCCAACAATGTTCACAGGATCGTTACCTCTTGACGACACATTCCGTGAAAACGGTCGGGCAGCGAAGTAACGGCCGGAGCCCTGGCCACGGCTCGGGAACGACGTTCGCCGCGGGTCACTGACGAAGGCCGCCGACGGTGGGCGGCGACTCCGACAAACCACCGCAAAGTGGCCCGTCTTTCCACACAAAAAACATGCCACACCAGACGCTGGACACTCGTTGCGGTTGTGGCCGCGTCGACCACAGAAGTTGCAGGAAACACCGACTCCTCCATCTCCCTTCCTTGAAGGAGGAGGGTAGCGCAGACGCTGGGGTGAATGTTGTAGTAAAGTCCGGGGCACGTGACTGGAAGTGACGCCGGACCGGCCATCTTGCCACCGACTTCGGGAAGGAGCCGGCCATGGACCTCCATCTTGGACGTCTGGCGTTCCAATGGGCACGTGCGCAAAGACGCGCTCGACGGTTGCCGGCGCCGCACCGCTAGCACTGGGAGCTCGCAGGTGGAAACTTTCTGTGGTGCGCGCAAGTTGCTCGTACTGTAGCGCGAGCTGAACGACACGGGTTAAAGTGGGTACCCCCGTCCCCACACACTCTCGAAGGATGCGGTCTTGGACCCGCTTAGAGTCCAACCCCTCCAAAAAGATCTCAGCAAGCCTCTCTTCCAAAGCGTCTCCATAAGAACAAAAAGACCCTTGGCGTCGCAGAGCGGTCAAGTACTCCGAGACGGTTTCTCCCGGGCGTTGGACGCGAGCGCGAAGCTTTTGGCGTTCCAGCGCGATACACCCAGAAAACTCAAAGTGCTTCTCGATAGCACTCAAAAAGACTTCAAAAACATCGCCTTCCTCGGAAGCGGGAGTCTCATCGAGCTGAAAAGCGTCAACAATTCTCTGGCCCTCAGCCCCAAGCATGGAAAACAAGATCGCCTTTTTTCGACTAGGCGCAACACTGTCCAAGCCGGACGCCTCAAGGAACATCAAGAAAGCACGTTTCCACGCGGGCCATGCACGCTCGGGCTTGCCCGGAACTGGCAAGAAGTCGGGCGGTGATGGAACCGGCGCGAGCGCTGACATGCCGGCAGCTACAGGAGTCTGTGTTCCATTATCCATTATCTATGATATGTTATAGAAGGTTGTAGGAAACGATGCAAAAACACTGCAAACTCACATCTTACGTTCTCACGAGACGCACGCTGAAGGGAAGCAGCTGTCAGGGCCCATTCTGACTAGCCATCGAACGCGTTCCAAGTGGAACGAAATGGATCGAAGGAAAAAAAAAATCGCGTCGGCTCTCACGGCCAGTGCACCGAGATGCGAAGAGAACTACGGTTAACCACCTCGTCACCAAAATTTATAGTAATCTCTTCTACACGACGGTACGAAAGGAGAGGACGCTAACAGCACTCACATGATGTGGCCGGGTAGGAAACCGCGGCCCCGCGCGTTCGGGGCTTACGAAGAATGAGACAAAGACATGTTGCCTGGTGGGTGTCCCGTAGTTCTCTGACGTCGCTGACGGACGGCGGCTCTTTTATTAACATATGTCACGTGACATCATAGATGCATAAACACACATAAAACAAGATAAGACAACCCGATAAACCCACCATAAAAGCATACTAGATTGAACACACGTTGCGCCATCTGGTGGCATAATCACTTATCACAGATCACTACAGCTGATTTGCAGGGTCGCGAAAAGATTAACTCAAGGAGAAAATCGATGCAGCGGATGGACCTTCCATGCAAAACAGGTTTGTGCTCGTTACTTCAAAAATGGAATGGATTGCAATTACAAATTACCGAGCCTCAAATGTAATGCATTACCGTTACAAATTACTTTCGTTGAAAAGAACGGATTACGTTACTCGTTACGTTACGAATTACGTTCACGTTACATTTTTCGTACACTTATCCGGAAAACAATAGAAACAATTTTGATATTTTTCAAAAACATTCTGCAACACTACTTTTTATTTCTCATACGCCCGTATTATGGTAGTCCTTGTAAAAATAAACTATTATATTTAAGAGAAAGATTGTAGGTGCACTCCGTTCACCTGTAAGCTGAAAAGGCACGGAAAACTGCAACCACTTCCGCCATCCCGCTAGCTTACGGCCTCCGGAAATGATCCCCGGAATTGTGGAGACAAATCTAGCGGTGCGCATGCTCAGTAGCAGTGTCTACCTCCGCTACGAGATTCCGAGCTAAAGAAGCAATCTACGAAAGCTCTTTTTTGTCTCAAGTGTTTCTCCTGCTATTCACAAGAAAAGAAAAACTTGGTTCTAACGTTACAATGTATAGCCAATGCAAAATGCAGGTGTCCCAGCTTACCTTGATGCGTTTCTGTAGATTAGAGTTTGTTGTTCTTGCTGATGACAATGTGTGTTTTTTTTTTGTTTTTTTTTGGCAAGCAAAGTATGCACTGAAACTCTTAGGTTTCCGTTTTCATTAAAGGGGCGGTACAACGAAATTCGATTGGAATGTTCTTCACTTCAAACGAGCCTACTGGCACTAGTGGGACTCAAGGATACTCGCACGCAATGCCACTGGCCAAGAGACTCCTTTGTTGCGGTGTAATTTCAAGGTCAAAAGCGAGCGTTTTCATTCAATCTCTCCTTCGCAAAACTTGATGACGTAACTCGGTGGCCGCAGCACCTCCCAGTGACGATATTTGAATGTGGCTCATATATTGGAGCCGAGCATTGCGTTGGCACTCGATTTGGGCTCGTGATAATCGATAGCTCGAGAAGCATTCGGGTAGTGGCCCGTGTCCAATCGCTGCAATGACGACAATAGCCGAACCATAACAATGTCTGGAACTCAGCGCGTGTCCTATGCTTTGCCGACCCCAGCGCGTGGCTATGATCAACATTGGCGGCATATAATCGGGTCCAGATCACGTGGCCACTTGTTTTGGCTGCGAGTTGAGGGAATGAACGCCGCTCATTTTCTTTAATTTTTTATGCGATTTCAATTGCGTGCGATGTAAAACGAACGGGTGTTTCACAGGTCATTAACGTCAGGGATCCATTGTAAACGGTATTTGGGCAAAGTACAAAAATCGTTGCATCGCCCCTTTAATGCCCTGAATTTTGACATCTCATTAAGAGATGGCCATGGAGACGACGGACACTCATTAACCGACAACTCAACCAGTCAGAGGAAAAGTGGCCTTTACGGGTTACTGATCGTTCATCGGTTCTCACTTTCATACCAATATTCGTGGAGGCCAGGGGAGGGAAGCGCATATATAGCGATAGAAGTGGTGGCCACCAGTCTCACAAAACAATAAAGGATCACACCACTTTTACGCGTTCTATCTCTCTCTCTGTCAGCACTCCTTAGAGACGGCCTAACCTCCCCCCCCCCTCCCCCTTAATGTTGTTAGTTAACTGTAAAGTGAGGAGTGGACTCAAACACCATGCCCAGACAAGTAAACCAAAAGAAGTATCGTCCATACCCTAGCCTCCCACCGGGCGCTTTTCAGCCGTGCCTCAAGCGCGCGCTAGAATACAGTAGCGCACATCAAAGACAAAGAGAATTCGACCCCCTCGCGCGAGGCTACATCGTCTGTTACGTGAGTTGTGAACCCGCGAATAGGGGGGGGGGGGGGTGCGGACCCGCGTTTGTGGGGGCTCGGTGGCCGAGTGGGCTACCGCACACCAGCTCGGAGCACGTAGAGCGAAAGCACGCGCTGCATAACCATGGGATCCTGGGTTCAATCCCCGCCCCTGCCCGTTTCAATTTGGATGAGCATCGTACCGGCGTGCGGTCGTGTATCACTACTGCGTGGTGCACGTTAAAGACCCCAGGCTAGCGGTTGTACTGAGCTGGCTAAATTGCTCATCTACTGCAAGTGACTCGTCGCAAATTTGAAATAACTGACCAACTACTCGCTCTATAAATATCAACACAACCCCAATTATTAAATTTACTCGCATTTGATATCTGGGCAGGTGGCGGGAGACATCTAAGAAGTTGGAAAGGGTGAAACGGTGTAAAAGATAACAAATAAACACGAAGAGCTTTCTCCTTCCCGGGAGAAGAAAAACACGATGCAATGTGACGTAGAGCCTACTCGGCGTTTCCTTACTTGATCTTTGTCTTTCGAATTCTTGTACACGCCTTGCCCGTTGCTCTAGTGGTTCTAGTGACCAATGATACAAAAATCGTGTGTTCTTTTCGGCTGTTCTCCCCTTCGTGATGTTTTCTATTTTTGTTGCGAAAGCATTAAAGGGGCTATGCAACAATTTTTTTACTTTGCGCAAATACCGCTTAGAACGGATCCCTGACGTTAATGACCTATGAAACACGCCTTCGTTTTTCACCCGACGCATTAGAAGTCCCAGAAAAAAATTAAAAAACAACGAGCAGCGTTCACGCCCTCAACTCGCAGCCAGAACAAGCGGCCACGTGATCTGGAGCCGATTATATGCCGCCAATGTTGATCATAGCCACGCGCTGGGGTTGGCAAAGCACAGGACACGCGCTGAGTTCCAGACATTGTTATGGCTCGGCTATTGTCGTCGTTGCAGCGATTGGACACGGGCCACTACTCGAATGCTTCTCGAGCTATCAATTATCACGAGCCTAAATCGAGTGCCCACGCAATGCTCGGGTCCAATCTATGAACCGCATTCAAATATCGTCCTACGGGTGTACTGCGATCCCCGCGTTACGTCATCGAATTTTGCAAGGGAGAGATTGAATGAAAATGATCGCTTTTGTCCTTGAAATTACACCGCAACAAAGGAGTTTCTTGGCCAGTGGCATTGCATGCGAGTATCCTTGAGTCCCACTAGTGCCAGTAAGCTCGTGTAAAGTGAAAAACATTCCAATTGAATATCGTTGCACAGCTCCTTTAACTTTCCCATGGAGTGAGCCGACGTCATCAGTTTGAAGCGCGAAAACGGCGCCTAGTTTCCCTTATCCCAGAGGTCCCATTGGCCGCTGCGCGCGTCAGTTTCAACGACCGCCGCCAGATGGCGCTGCGTGTCCGTACAGTCTAGGGAGCCAGAGTTGCGCGTTCACACCCGGAGCGCCGGCTTTCCTGCACGGCATGTTGAACCCGCTCCTCACGTGACTGAATTCGGCGAATAGCGGCGCCGGCGCGTTCGAAGCGCGCGGCGCGCTCAAAAGCAGGGGAACGTACGCCGGGGCGCGTGCAACGTCTACTTTGCTGCACGACACTTGATCCGGCTCCTCACGTGATCGTGCAGCCTAAAGCCCCTCTATCCTGGGAAAAGTGGCGCTATTCATTGTTGGTGACATGCTCGAGACACGAGCCGCGCGCCACTTCTTGGAAGAACATGGCGTCTAAAAACTACAAGGACGTTTAAATAGGGCAGGACCCGGCATGACGTCATACCCAGCGACGCCGGAAGAACAATCCAATCCCAGACTGCCCCACGCACCGACGCTCTCTCATCCAAACTAAATTCAACCATGCTCCCATCGTCTGCTCTCCGCTCGGTCGTTAGGCTTAGGCTACGTCTGCTCCCTGCCTGCGGTCTGCTTCGTCTGCTCGCTGTCGCGGCTGGCTTTCGATTCGATCGGCGCACCAAAAGATGTTTCGATGCGAACCCGAATACTCATCACGGCGGAGTGAAACCAACATCTTCTCAAAGCAGAATTTGTACGGCTTTCTCAACCCGCGATGCCCTTCTCAGCGTTCGTGCCTACGATGACTGACTCGCGATCGCTTTCCAAAGCTGCGCTACGACGACTCGTTCGAGACGACGCACCAGGCGCTGTCGCGCGGTGTCGAGAGCGTCCGCTACACGCCGACTTCCTAGTCCTACTGGTCAGGTAAGTGTTGGGCTTAGGGTTACCAACTCTGCAATGAAGGAAGTCGGGACGCGGGGGGGGGGGGGGGGGGGGGTAGCGCTAGGGAGGAGAAGGCAGATGGCAAAGGGGTTTATACAAATGATGATGATGATGATAACAGGCGCCCGCCGCGGTTTCCTGCTTGCTCTTGCTGCTAAAGTGCTGCATGCTAAAGTGGCTAAAACCTCGCAGCCAACGCTAGACACCGCAGCATTGTTCGTGCGATTCGTGCAAACTCCGTGTTTTGCAGCGTGGCATGCATTGTTGTGTGTACGTTGGACCACATATAAGATTTCTAGCTCGACCGTCTGGACCCAATCCGGGACATATAGCTGTCCGGACAGGGACGATGAGGGACTCGGGACGCTTTATGAAAAGTTGGGACAGTCCCGCAAAATCCGGGACGGTTGGTAACCCTAGTTGGGCTCGAAATCTCACCTGTTCGACACCGATTCAGTCGGTGCGTCGTCTAGAGCGTCTCAACTCTAGTCACTTACTTTCTGCTGGGCAACCAGGCGTTCGTTTATAATAATCTCATCCAATGGACCTTTTCCGAGAAGCGTTCTGCGCACGCGCGAGCACTCGATGCCAAGCGGTGGAAGTCGGCACTAGAAATCGAGGAAATTCGGAAGGAGGCTGTGGATCAGCGAGTAGAACACGTAATTGCAACATATATATAATTGTGTTACACAAAAAAAGAAAGTGGACGGAAAGAAAAACATGACGTTTGGGTGGACGCCACAGTTCCCCCTCTTTAGAGTCGCGTTGGGCACGCGCCGCTGCTCGGAGAGCGAAGAAACTGGTAGCGTAGCTCCCATTATCGATTGGCAGCGCAGGTAGGTCACTTCCTCGATTTTTAGTTCGTGCAGCCACCGCATGGTGCCGTCGGTATGTGAAAAAGGTCCATTCCGACCATACCGGTTTAAAAATCTCCCGTTAAGCGCTGTTTCAAATAACAGTGGGTGCCGCCATTACTTTCGGTGCACACAATCGCGTTGCCACGGAAATGTCATCGCAACGCGGTTGTTTGCACCGAAATTAATGGCGGCGCCCACTCACTAGGCTTCCCATTGGTCAAGAAATGCTCGTCGCGGTTCGTGGCCACGCCTACTTCTGTTACACTTCGCTCCATGCATTGGGGCATAGATGGGGATAGGGACGCCACCTCCTGCCCATTATAACCTCCTTGAAAAACTAGCTCAAGGCTGTATCAAGGCTGCGCTGTGCCGCCATGATCTTCGCAAAGGCTGCACGTTACACGCGCCTCGTGCATTGACGCATCTTGCACTACTTTTGAAACATGAAGGGGCTTGAGTACGGCCTAGAGTTCCTGTTTAGGCTCCCTACCCGCTCATTCACACTGGAAGCGGATCCGCATTCGCAAAGCGGTTGCTAACGCGGTTGTATAAAGATCCAGTACAATTGCACGCGCACTTGATGTCATCGAGTGCGCGTGCAAATGTACTTCATGTTTATACAACCGCGTTCGCAACCGCTTTGCGAACGCGGATCTGCTTCCAGTGTGAATGAGCGGTACGAGAGCCAGAGTTGCGCGTTCATCCCCGTAGCGCCGTCTTTCCTGCACGGCATGTTGATCCTGCTCCTCACGTGACTGAATTCGGGAAATAGGGGCACCAAGCATTCGAGGCGCGCGGCGTGCTCCAAAGCAGGGGAACGTACGCCGGGGCGCGGGCAACGTCTACTTTCCAGCACGGCATTTGATCCGGCTCCTCGAGTGATCGGATCTCGGCGAATAGCGGCGCGGCGGCACGTGGAAAACAGACGTGCAACTCTGGCTCCCGTAGGGAGCCTATAGACGATTGCAAACAGGGCATCTGACGGCCGCCATGCTCTTCCTCGTGTGAGCAAGCACGTGGAATTCCAGGCCTGCAAAGGCTATCTTCACGTGCATGCTGCGCGTGCTTGCACGGATGGGCACCAGCCGGGACGCCACGCTTGCAAACGTCTATTAGCGGCGAGATGTTTTGGTGGCGCCCTCCTGTGGTTCCCCCTTGTGACGTCATTACCTTGCAAACAACAAGTTCGATGGTTTTTGTTATTAGCATGGTGGAAGCTTGAAATCATTGCGCTCTCAAATTAACACTGCCAACACCGTCAAAATTAAAGTTCTTTCATTCCTCTTATTTCCGTCGATGATAAATCCCCTTTCCGACGTCATAGTCAGCGTTCGGCCAATCGTGGAAGGCCGACCACAGCGACGCTTTCGGTCGCGCACGGGGCTAATAGACAATTGCAAGCATGGCATCACGACTGGTGCCCCAGGCGTGCAAGCACGTGTAACGTGCGCGTGAAGATAGCTTTGGCAAGCTTGAAATCGCATGAGCTTTCCCGCACGAGCAGAGAAATGGCGGCGGCCAGTCGCTTTGCTTGCAATCGTGTATAGAGGAGCTCTAGTGCCGCCACCGCCCCGATAAAACTAACCGCCGCAACCCCATGCTACTACGGGCCCCGTGCCGGTTAAAACGAACACGTTGGCGCGCGCTCGGAGGCTTCTGCTCGTCTCGCCGCCGACCAACATGCACTCGCCTCCATCATCCACATCGTCGCCGGTGCTTCTGCTCGTCTCGACGCCGACGATCATGGCGCCGCCTCTAGCATTCACATCGACGGAGGGGCTTCTATACTTTCGCATTTACAACTCATAAAAAGTGCTTAGCTGTACCTCGAGCCTTTTTTTTTTTTTTTTAACTTGCTCTCTTTATGCTGCTGAATGTTCTGCTCGTACTGCTCCAGTTACTGTATTATGCTAATATTTTTTTTTAAAGTACCGAGTAATTAAAGTTATTCGTTACCAATATCTGGTTAACAAAATTACATTACAAATTACTTTTGAAAAAGCAACGTTGCAATTACAAAATTACTAGAAAAAAAGACGGATAACCAGTAATTCATTACTTGTAACGGATTACTTCCCAAGTCTGCTCGTATGCCAGTGGCGAAATAAGTTGTGGGAAATCCAAAATCGACAGCATGTAGTAAACACATTTTTGTTTTCAGGTGGAAAACAACTTCACGGTCCGCCGTAACACAGGCATTTATAAACAAAGCGCACGATGTCCTTATAAATCATTCGTTTACGTTGTTTCTTTGTTTCTTTTTCTGCATAAGAAACATTTCGTTACATTTTTTTCTTCTTTTTTTAGATATACAACGTTTTTTCTTTTCTTATTCTGGAAATAAGTAACTTTTAATTGAAATGGGACTTATGCGTTCGACGCAATTAGAATCCTCTGGAGCAGTGGATTTCAAATTGGGGTGCGCGAAACATTTGGGGTCCGCGAAGGCCTTCTAGGGGTCCGCGAAACGCCTTCTCATCAGTCAAGCCCGGCAATAAAAGTTGTATTTTTTCAGATTCAGCAGAAACGTTTCAATTTCCGGGTGAGTTCTCTGGTGCGTATGTCAGTGAGAGAAGCCTACTTCACACCAGCCCTTAGTTATTTCCGCTTACTAAATCATTATCATAGTTAACCTATACATTTACATTTACCTCATAGCCGCCTCGGTCGCTCCGAGGTGAGAGCGCCAGCCTACGGATCCCCATGTGCGGGTTTCGATCCCGGCCGAGGTGTCCGCTATCTGACGGAGGCTGTTGCGTTCGCGAAATGACGATCTCAGGCGCAGAATCAAGATCGGGGCTGTGGCTCGCTGCTAGCATGGCCCCGAGGAAACAGGCCTGGAGTGGGGTTACTGAAGTAGAACTTTTATGTACAGTGAATATACAAGTAGCATGGTCGACTGGTTAATCGGCAATCGGCAGTCGGCGACTTCAGGGTCTCTGAGCCCATGTTATATAACCCTCTGAGGGCGAGAAGGCCCGCGGAGCGAGAGAGGAGCCTTCCTCGGGCGTTCGAGTGTTCACGGGGTGTTCGAAGTTCGGGAAAGCTGATGCAATTTCCGGGTGTTCTTTCACCAAGGGCAGATGATGCAATCCCTCGACGTTCTTGCCGCGCTCCGGTGGCTGATGCAAGGAGTCGACGCTCTTGCTGAAACCCAACACCGACAGACTCACCCACACACACACACACACACACCCAGGCACGCACACGCACGCCGGTGTTTCTCCTTGCGAGGGCCGGCGATCCCAGATGGTCTCGTGGCCTCCGGAAGACGTTCTTTTTGTGTTTGGAGCCCTCCTCGAAGGCCACCACCGGCCCGATGACTCAAGGGCCGGTCTTGGGAATCTGAACGTGACTGTCTAGCGCCGTTGGAGCGCGCCGGGGCCCAACGTGACAATAGGCTTTGCTGCCGTTGGCGACAGGGGAAGACCAACTCCTGGACGGAACCAAGAAAGCCAGTCGTAACAAGGCTTATTGCGGAGAAGGCGCCATGTAATCGAGCTTTCGGTTGCACGTCAAAAGATCCCAAGGTGGTCGAAATTAATATTCAATACTCCGGCTGAGGCGTACCAGATGCCCGTCGTTGGTTTGGGACGTAAAACCCCCATATCTGACTCCCTTTACTCCACCACGAACGACGTCCCCCATCATCCCCGCCGATCCGGAAGGGGTCCGCGTAGTATCATTGGTTGAGAACCACTGCCCTCGAGTATCATTGTTATTTATGGTGAACAGAAACTCGAGATATTGCAAAAGTGTTCCGCAGAAAGTAATGCAAAAAAAAATATATATATATATATATATATGTCAGGCTTTGGCATAAAGAGATATGTATTCATGAGCTTCCACTCAGTATTAATTATTATTGTAATGTTGGCGTCTTTAATTTTTTTCAGGATATATAAAAATGTCTCCAAAGATTCGGTTGATTTTTTTTTCTTCACCATCTGGCAAAAGACGAAAGAGTGATCAAGGCGAATATCAGCCAATAATGAGGACGAACATTAAAAAAAGAAAGAAAAAATCAGCCTATCCACGTGGCCTAATCAGGGAGGCAGTTCTGAAGCCTAGTTTGTTTGAGAGCTGAACAATTGTTTGGAGACCAATTATATCTGATTGGAAAATACGTTTGTGACTTGTTAACTAAATGTCCCCCCTCCCCCACGCCCTCAAAAAAACCAAAATCCTGATTATTTGCCTGCATTAATCGTATACATCCCAGTCGCCTGAAAACAAAATCGCCGTTACTTGTAACGTCGTTACAAGTAACGACGTTACCGAGGTAAGGCGTTACTTCTGTTCGGCAACCTGTAACGTAGTGGTTGCTTTCTTCAAAACAGTAACGGATAACGTACTTACGTTACTCATTTCGAGTAACGGGTAACGGAGTTACGTTACTCGTTACTTCTTTATTCCTAAGACTTAAAAAAGAAAGAAAACATTTCAATTTTTTTGTGTTTCTAGGCGCAGAGCCATCTGAAGTTTTGAGTTTTTTTGCGTTTTTTTGCGTTTTTCTTTGTGAGTATTTAGTTGAAACCAACAAAAAGTTAAAGTAATTATGTTCAGTTTCTGCATGGACCTGATGTTTCTTGAAATACGGCGGTTATGCATACCTGTAGCGTGAAAATAGTAAAACGTGTTATTTCGTCATTTGCAGCAACGTGCGATACTTTTTTATCAGTAACGATAATGGTAACGCGTTGCTTTTATTTGCAAGTAGCGAGTAACGTATTTCGTTACTTTTTTTCGGGAACGCCTACAACTCTGGATGCATCTGACATCTCTTGACGGTGACGATTGATTTGTTGTTGTTCATTAACTAAATTTGAAAATGGGAGTATCAAATGTATTCATAACATTTGCCCATAGCCAGCCGGCAACAGCCAGGTGGCACCAGCAGACTGAGAGCCCACGATTATACCCTGTCTCGTTGTAACTTGGCAACGGGTGAACGACAAGCCCCAGATTGCATGCCGACAGCTTTGATATGCTCTACGTATACGAGCGCAATGCACACTCATTGGAGCATGAAGCAGCGAAAAGCCTGAAACTTCATCGCCGTAAACGCTCACTCCAGTGATATGTAGTCACGTTCCGATTGGCAAGCCAGGGCCGTAGCTTCCACCGTACTGGCATGCTGTGCGATCACGGCTTCCTGGCCTACACCTATAAAAATGATTTTTGACTTTTTATTGAAAACGTGTTGACTTCTTGTTGACTCTGATTACTTTCTTTTGACTGACTTCCTGTTGACATGGTCAACAGAAAGTTTGTTGACTTTGTGTTGAAACTTTTCTGATGATTTCCTTCGGCCTGAGTCAAAAGAAAAACTGTTGACTTTCTATTAACTTTATGTTGACTTTTTTCTGCCGACTTTCTGTTGACATGGTCAACAGAAAGTTTTTTGACGTTCTCGAAACTTTTCTGGTGATTTTCTTCAGTCTGAGTCAAAAGAAAAGCTGTTGACTTTCTATTAACTTTACGTTAATTTTTTTCTGCTGACTTTCTGTTGACAGTGTCACCAGAATTACTGCAGACGTTCTGTTTACTTCGTGTTGAAAATTTACAGTTGACTCTCGGTAGCCGGTGTAAATAGAAAAGCTACAGACTTTCTGTTGACTTTTTATTGAACATTGTACACCCCGACTAGATGCCAAAAGTCGCAAAGTTTCTCAATAGTCTCTGACAAGGTGAGAACGGGATGCAGCTTCAGTTGTCCCACCTCCAGCGCTAGTCTAAAGGCCCGTTCACACACATGCGTCCGTAGCGACCGGAACGACTGGAACAACCGAAACGACCGTTGCAAGGGTCTCCAACCGTCAGTTGCCATAGCGACGGAGGGACACTCGCACGTGTTGTTCACGACGCAAGAAGTTGGAGCGAGCCCAACTTTACCCGCTGCGTTGGAAACAACCGCAACGACAGACCAATCACAGGTCGAGGAGAACTGGTCGCGCGCGTTGCATGCCGGTCGCGGGCCGGCCGGCCGGCTCCTGCAAACATGGCGTCGGTGGTGATCGTCGACGTCGACGGCGTGGTGAAAGCTCGTCGTTCTGCGTAAAAGCGCTACGCTTGACTGTGAAGTTTCGTCGTGTGTCGCTATGATAACCCAGCACGTACTATAGTCGGTTGCAAGCTAAGAAAAAACCGGAAATGCCTCTCAGAGGAAAATGTATTCCTACGCCGAGAAACGCCAGCCAATCGTTTTCATGACGTCACGATTCCGTGGACCAATCGCGATCCTTTTGAAAAAAAAAAAAAAAAGCTCAACATGGCTGCTGGCCTTAGCAACGCGACGCTAGTTTCTCGTGACAATTATTCTGCTTTTTTGCACCGTGTTTTACGCACCGCTGGCCGCTGTTCAAAACCCGACCTCGCTTGTGCTTCTTGAAGAACCGCTTTGGTGTCGCCGGTAAGGCTGCACCAGGCTGTTTCGTCCAAGAAGAATCAGGGGAATCGCTTTCCGATGTCACCTCAGTGGGATCCATGACGGAAGACAAAGAGAGCGGGGCGCGGTGGTGGTGTCGATGACTTGGGAGGGTGCCGATTTGTCAAACCCGAAAAGTATAATTATTCTTGTTTTCTATTCATCCAACAAAATAAAGGCACACATTTCGTGCGCAAAGCCCACAAAACTAAGTAAATCACTAAATATTTATTATTTGCAGGAGCTATAAGTGCTTTGTTATTTATAATTTAGAATTTTGGCGAGAGAAAGGTTGGTTTCGTTTTCGCCGCTTTCCATCAATCGAAGGCGCTGGAAGACGGTATGTTAGACAGTATCTTGGACAGAAAATGAATTGGGAGGACGGTACATTGGACATGACTTTCTTTCTTTACTAAACAGCTACTTCTTTGACAAAAACGTATTCTAACTTATTTAAACGTCCTGAATGAATTAAATAAATATTGTAGTAGTTTAAGACACGTTTACTGGAGGAAGAAAAAGCAACGTTGCTAGCGAACTACTTTCTTGACGGCGGAGGCACTTCAGATGGGCGCAATGCGCTTGTGGGTGGAGCTAAAGGATTGTTCTTAGGTTGCATCCGACTATAGAAGGGAAGATCCACCTACTCGTGCGGCGATGTCGTGGCGGCACTCTCAAGACAGCAGAAACGCCCGTGCCGTCGTGTTTGTTTACTTCGACTACAGTGGTGCTTTCTAAGCATTTGTGTCCTCGAACATCGCCCGGATTTCTTATTTGGCGCATTTCATGCGTGTGCTCAAGTTCAAGGTATTACTGGCGCGTATCGTATAAAGGATGCAAATTTTCATGCGTTTTCATCACTGGAGAAAAGTGATTAGTGTTCGCAATCCTGAACGCTCGCAACGTCTATCTGATCAAAAAAATCATATTTTTACGTTGCTATATCGCTGCTAAGATTACATCGTCTATTATAATCGTAGAAAAGGCGTGTGGCGAGATTTGTACTATTGGAAAAGTCGTGTATTAGAGTCTTGACCGTCCAAGACGGCGTACTGCATCTTTTTCTTTTCTTTTTTTCATCCACTGTACCCTGCAAGCCTATCACGAAAAAAATAATAATAAAGCTTTAGGCTATAGAAAACTGTCTGTCAATATTCTGTTACGGCATTGAGTGGCAGTGTGTCCCCTTTTTAGAGGCACCGCTGAAACAGCTGACGGCGGCGTAGAAGCGGTCGCCCTGCTGACGACCCGCTGCGCTTGTTACACTGGTTGCGGGTGTGTGTACGCGGGGCGCAGACCGGTCGTTCCGGTTGCTCCGGTAGCAACAGACGCAGTCGCATGCAACCGACATGTGTGAACGAGCCTTAATACCCTTGACATCGCTTCGGCGTTCGTGCACCTCGAGCGCGCGCGTGTAGTCAAAGCACGACGGAAGACATGCGCGTCCTGGAGGCCAGGCGTTCGAAAGGCATGCCCTGCCGTTCTGACGTTGTGACTTAGTGACTTTAATGACCACATTAAATAATCAACTAGTAAGGAAAGTCAAAATAACTTTTTGAAAGTGGAGAAACTGCCTTGACTCGCTTCGTCCTGAGTCGTGCTATGCAGAGAAGCGATAATATTTCTTCTAGGAGCCGTTCTTGTGGATGTTGTTTCAGCGACTGCGTCAAATTATTATTAGTTGTACCAATGCATTTTAGTAAGAAATATCGTTCACAAACTTCGAAACACTGTTTTCTCTTTGACAGACTCCCGAGGAGAAGATCAAATACTTGGAACCTTAACAAGTGCTGAGGTGGTCACCGGCCAAATGATTACCTTCAATATGTAAGCTATATAGGGCTCTGGAGCAGTCAATGGGAATGTGATTCAGGTGTTCAGTGCTTCATGGTGTTTGTGTTTGTTTCTAATGTGTAGGTGTGGGATGTAGTAGTAGTGCCTTCATATACCACATAATTCACTAACATTTACTGATTTAGCAACATACTAACAAAATATAAAACAAACTCGCGTTTTCTTACGTTAGTTTGCTGTAGCCAATTCGGAGAAGAGTCGAAAGCCACAGTAAGCTTCCGAAAGTTTGTTGAATTAATAGCTAAGCTGTAAAACCTTTTTTTTCTTTTTAATCTTCTGTAGCTTTTTGGTTGAAAAGCTGTAGCATTTCAATTGAAAAGCTGCAGAAAAAGCATCTTCGAGGCTACAGAAGGCTGTTGACTTTCTTATTACAAAGTGGGTCAATATTCAAAAGAAAGTCAACACAAAAGCTAGAGAAAGTCAAATGAAAAGCTATTGATATTTTATATCCTCTGATTACTTTTTTCAACAGCCTTGCAACAGAAAAGCATCACAGTTTTTAGAGCGCAGCTCTTAGGCGCCCATTTCCGGCTTGAGCGGCGTCGGCGTCGCCGTCGGCATAACCCCGCGGTGCATTGTGGGACGCGTGACGTCACTGATGACGTCATCAGTGATGTCATCCGCAGCGTCACTGATGACGTCATCTGCATCGGCATCGTCACTGATGACGTCATCAGTGACGTCACTGATGACGTCGTGATCTGCATTGTCATCGTCCCTGATGACGTCATCAGTGACGTCACTGATGACGTCATCGTCATCCCGAAGTTACGTGACCCCTCCGCCCCCCCCCCCCCCGAGGTCACGCGACACCCTCGATGTCACGTGACCCCTCCGAAGTCACGTGACCCCCCCCCCCACTACCCTTCACTCCTCCTCCTCAAGAGCTGCCCTCTAATTCGGCATTACAGGGCTTTCATTTTTTGTAAGGGGGTATTTCCTGCTTCAGACACTAGGCTAGGCGGCGGCACCAGAGTAATAGCTCACGTTTGAACAATGCAGCCGCCACTCCCAGGCATACCCAATATTTCTTGCTTCAGGATAGCGCCAAACCAAACAACATTGCAGGTTGCCTATCGGCAGCCCAACAAACAATTTGGCGCATTTCATGGCAGTTAGGCAAGGAAAACTTAAAAGGGCGCGGAAACAAAATGTTTGGACTTGTTTATTTGTTTAGATGCGGCCTATGTGGTGCCGGCAGCCCAGAAACAGTAATCTAGATTGTGGCTATGGCCGTTGAGGAGCAGTGTCCTTTTTCGTTTTCTTCTACGGTGGGTATCTGGTTAACGTAGCAGCTTGGGCGAGTTGGCTGCACATTATTACACACACCACAGCGCACTATAGCAAACAACACTCACTCCTTACACACGAAAAATAAAGCAAAATTCAAACAAACCGCGCTGACTGACGACTCTTTTTATATAACTTTGTCTTCTTCAACCTCTAGCAACACCGAATTTTCCCAAATCACGCGCACAAATCTCCTATACTTCATCTCACCTTAGCATGGACTAACTGCGAAGGCTGTGCAAGCGCGAGCGGCTAGCTTTGACTGCTTTGACTGGAGCACTCGCTGCACGAGCGCTCGTGCAGTCGCCGAGGCTTCATCCAAAGCAACTGGCTCGGGCTTTTGGCACGCGCGGCTAACAATAGTCCATGCTAAGGTGAGACGAAGCATAGAGGCCTAAAATTGTTTTCTCTTTTTCTGTCAGGTGTAAAGAAGGTGTACTAATACAGTTGTTAGAATTCCTGGCGATATGTTCTGCTTCGATAATTTCTCGAGTTAATTGGTTACTGTTCCTACCTAGAATTGTACAGGATGGCAGGTGGAAGTGGGAAGGTGGAACAACAACCCTTCTTATGTTCCTGAGGAAGTGCATACTGACACTGAACATCCCCACCTGACACATGTCAAGACAAAAATGAACATCCGCACTAAAAAGGAGAATGACAAAGGTAAGTGGAAGACCCAACTAAACACGGATAGGGGAGCAAAGGGCCAGTCCCTAGCTCCGGGCTTCCAAATTAGCTTTATAACAACAAACAAACAACGACACAACGACCTTGCCAAAATAAAGGGAAGACCAATTTCTACGGCTAGGAGGGCCCTGGACTTGTTTCAGAGCTCTGGCTTCCCAATTAGCTTGCATCGCCTCCTCAAACAAGGTTGACATTTCCAGAACAATGCAATGAAAGAACTCTTCTGGATTGAGAAATAACATTTCTCACTAACAAAACAACCCAAGTTCAAATTGGGAGGCGATGTTGAACAACGGACGACCCTTGGAAGAGGGGCCTTGAATCAAACCGAAGTGCGTGATACCATCTTATGAACCCATACCAAGTGACACTCGCAGGAGAATGATGACAACGCTTTATAAAAAAGCAAAAAAGAGAAAGGTTTCCTTTGCACTCTGGAACAGAAAACCAAGAAGTATAAATCAGGTGTAAATATTAGATAAAGTCTAAATATTTTTTTACAAATTCTGTATATATTATATGGGTATATTATTTTCTAAACTTAAAAAAAAACCAAAAAAACTTTCACCTTACTAATTAAAACAACTCACAATTCCTGTAACCATAGACACAAAAGAACAGCTCAAACAGAAACCCGAAATACATGGCTTTGAAGAAGCTTGAAAACACCACTCAAAATGTATATCTTGATTTGACCAAAGGTCTGAGAAACTTGTAGGAAAAAAAAATTAATAAGGAAGGGTATATGGTCTATGACCCTCGGAGTAGGAGTGCATCGCCTCAGCTCTGGGAAGAGGGGAAAAAAATAGAACAATGCCTTAGACCGATTATGGTTCTCTAAAAGGAAAAGATGAGGAGAAACAGATCAAAAGGGAAGGAATTTTTACAAACAAAGAGGAAATTCAGCTAAGGATCGCAACAAACTTTTAATACACCTCTTACAAGAAAAAATATCAATAAACAACGACAAAGTAAGGCTTCCACGATGAACACAAAATATAGATACATTTTATTATCTTTATTTACTTCGTTTTAAATTTTAATCTTCCATATTAATTATATCTTTCTTTAAAGGAAAACGAGCCACGTCCTCTCCTCGGCGTCTCCAAGTCCAGGAGGCACGGGACCTGGGGAACTTCTGAAAAAGGAAACACAAGAAAACACTTACAAAAAAGTATAAAATAAATGCCCGCTGAATATTTTTCAGAGTTCGTTCCCTACCCAGGGTTTCGCTGTCTCCCCTGTTATTTTTCAGATTGGCGTTTTTACAAAATACTATAAATTTGACCAAACTTTGGTCCAATTCCTTTATTTTTATTGGATTAAACCTGATATACCGTTCGGTGGTGCAGGTAGAGAGAACAGTGACGAAGCCCGTTGACATATCCGGATGGTAAAGCTCTGAGAGACCGACTGGTGTTTTGTGGCGTTGTTTGAATATGCTATAGGCTTCGAGAAAGAGTCTTTTTCGGGGATTTGTATTAACATCAATGATGCCTATGTTGTCAAAGTCAATACGATGGTCCTTGATGTCGAAGTGCTCAGCGACCGCGCTACGCTCTTGATCGAACTTGCGTACGTCGTCTTTGCGCTGACGCATTCTCTCTGTAAAGGTCTTTGTTTCGCCGATGTATGTGGCCACGCAAACCCCGCAAGGAATCTTATTTATGACTCCTTAGGCTCTGTCTTTCGCAGGGCGAGCTTTTGGGCGCGGCATAAGTCGTCCAAGGGTATGCACACAGGATAGTGCGCTATTAGGATACCCTCTTTAACCAGGACATGTGCCAGTGCCTCGTTTGTTCCGTTAATGTAGGCAACGCTGACGCGCAAGGTCGGGCGGGAGTTCGCACTTGACTGTTGCTGCGCGTGTCGTTGGTTTTGGACTACATGGCAGGCAACGCGATGGATGAAGCTGCTCGTGTGGCTGTAGTCGCCCCTGAATAAGAGGCCGAATCGGCTTCGAAACCTAGGGTCTCCAGTGAAAGGCCTGGTTGGTGTTTGTACTTTTTAATAGTTAATCATTCCCAACCAGACATATCTTTGTCAAACGTTTACTTTTAAGTAGTCTAGACTAGTGTGTCTTTTTTCATTTAAATATGCCTTCTTCAAATGCTTGCTTCTGACTTCCTCTAAATAAGCAATCTGTAAATCGACGCCAAAAACCCGTCATTCACTAAAAACAACAAAAAAAAAAAACCACGCGCGTAAAAGAAAATAAAGCACATGACCGTTTTATTTTTAAGTCGGACACCAGCCGACGCTATCACACAAAAGCGTCGCTAAAAGTGCACCATCCCCACGCTCATATGCTCATCATCTCTGCGCGTTTGGTATCATCGACAAAAACCAGAGTCACGCCTAGGGAATGTGCCGACGCTGTGATCCTGGGATTCGTTTTGTGCGCTATTGGTTTGCTTTAGCCGGCGATAGCCAACCCACAATGATAATGACCGCCGTGACGTTGCACTTCTACGTTACTTGATGGCTCGTGCGAAACTACATATTCCAAGCACCTAAAAAAATAAAAAGAAATATCGAGTGCGCTTACGTTATCGCGTAATGTGTGTCACAGCTGCTTCACGCTCTCCAAATTCACTTTCAGTGTGGCGTCGTTGTCGTTTCTGCATGCGGCGCGTCCCAGAGCCGTATATTAGGAGAGTTCGGACAATAGGCGGAGCAAAGGCCGCCGCCAGCGCCGAATATTCACCCCACGCTTAGATCGTAAACTAAATTTGTGACACAGCGTCGACCAATCAGGAGACCTCTACTCCATCTCACAAATGTCGACAGTGAAGACAAAGGCACAGGCGCGTGAGCCTAGCTCGTACGAGACCTCATGCATAGGAGGCACTTTCCAAAGCCACGCGCTCGTGCCCATGCCTTTGTCTGCACTGCTAGAACAGCGTCCTGAGACTGGCTGAAAGAAAGCAGTGCAAAGGGTGGGGTGCGCGAGCGTCTTGAGACGCGGAGTTCCGCTCGGCACGGCTCAAATTATACTTCGTTTCACTTCACCTGCGAGCGAAGCCAAAGCTAGAAGCGCGAGACCAGCGCTTTTTGCATTTCTCCCCAGCTCGCGCGCTCGAGCAAAGCCTGAACGCACGGAGCTTCCGTGCTCGCGCTTCCAGTTTTGCCTTCGCTCGCACATAAGGTGAAACGAAGTAAAGTCGTGGCACAAATTTAGAGCACGCGACCACCGTTAGGGGCTGTTTCGCGGCCTGTGGTTGGCCCGAGATGCTCGCCTATTCAAACCAATGTATGGCCAAACTCTCTCAATAAACGGCTCTGGCGCGTCCAACCTTGGCGCGTCCTCACTGAGCGCGATTCTGACGATTTTCGCGACATTTTCGCTTTCGGCGGCCTCCACTGCAATCCCCGTGCTATGATCCGTACTTCATCTATTAGCGGCGAGATGTTTTGGTGGCGCCCTCCTGTGGTTCCCCCTTGTGACGTCATTACCTTGCAAACAACAAGTTCGATGGTGTTTGTTATTAGCATGGTGGAAGCTTGAAATCATTACGCTCTCAAAGGAACACTGCCAACACCGTCAAAATTAAAGTTCTTTCATTCCTCTTATTTCCGTCGTTGATAAATCCCCTTTCCGACGTCATAGTCAGCGTTCGGTCAATCGTGGAAGGCCGACCACAGCGACGCTTTCGGTCGCGCACGGGGCTAATATACGACGATCCTCCTTACTTAGCACACCGTACACTGCAAGTGTCGTTCTTCGGGCCCGATAGGAACTCACCCATGTATATAGGGGTATTCACTGGACACCATATTTGAGGGTGATGTGTAGAGCGCGTGCTCAGAACGGGCTCACATGAATAGGCTGCTAAGACCGGCAATCTCGATGGAGCGGAGTGCACGTTGCAAAAGAACTGCGGAAGCTCGCCGTCAGCACGCGCTCAGCAGCCGCGCACACAGATATGGCCGCCAGTGAATAGACCCATCTCACCAAGCGTTTGGCGCATGCGTGAAGCCGCCATAACTTTAGTTCACAAGAGGCAGGCTGCAGTGCCCGAGACGGCTCGTGCCGTCTCGTGCTCTTCACATGCAGAGTTCCAGCCGGGTTCGGAAACCTGCAGAGAGACTAAAGTTCCCTCGATGCATTGCGGCAGCGGTGGCGCAGTCAAACTGGCTGGTGAGATCGGTCTATTGTCCTTTTAGTCGTACGTCGTGCATAGTCGTGCTCGCATTCGCCGGAACAACGAATGCCGGCTACTGCCATTGTCACAGTGAGAGCGGCGTCTCTTGAACGCCTATCTCCAACACGCTCTCGTCGTTTTTTTTTTTTTTTTTTCTTTCGAACTTTAAGGTAATGCATCGAGAAACTGAGGGATTGGAGGAGACGAGGGCACGCGGGGATGTCAGAACGCAGAGCCCGGGTTCGAATATGATTAGTTGGATAGACCTAGAGCCACTGCATGTTCACAGAGTACCCAATTCTATTCAGTCCGCTTACCGGAAGTTATTCCCGCCCAATCCAGTTCTGATTGGCTGGTTTAGCCCGTGGCGGAAGTTATCAGTCGGTCATTTTGTGGATTGAACCCCCCCCCCCCCCAAAAAAAAAAAAAAAACAAAAAAAAACGTATATAAAACGTTTCCGGGTTACCGGGACTGCGGCGGGTACGCATGGGCTCTGGGCATCGATGGGTTAGGACCAAACGGAAGTTGTATCAATTTTCAAGGTGTGTCAATTTTCATTAATTTTTTCGTTTTTTTTTTTTTTTATTTAGTAGCCGCTAATCTGGTTCGCCATACAAGATTGCCGTCTCGTTTTCTCGCTCCGATTGCGCTGGTGCTGCGTTTAAAACTGAACTCTACGCCTCAAATGCTAAGCCTAACGCTCGACTTGGATGCGTTTCGAGGCGAGAGAGAAAGACGAGTCAGCGAGGAGCAAGTCACGCAACACTCCGAACGAGGGAATGAACCTTAATAAAAACAAACCAGGGTCACCACAGCCCAGGAAAGTGGATCAAAGAGCTCACACGAGAACAAACGTTACACTATACGCGCTTTGCTTTGACCGCACAGCGCTATACCGATTGAATTAATGAAATAACATAAAATATTAGGTAATACATTTTCGGAAGACCTACTGTGGGATCAACACAGAAACCAGGTCCTTAGCGAATTATGTAAAACTGTTGAAGTGCTGGCATGTTATCGAGCCATTCTCCCCGAAAAAATAAAACTACAAATACATCATGCGTCATCTGAATCCCAAATATCTTATTTCCATCTTGTTTGAAGTACGATCACAAAAGGAAAACTTAACAAAATATTATTAATACAAAAAATGGTTTTGCGTTGTATAGTAAACGTTCATTTCTTAGCTCACACAGAAACTCTATATTCACGATATAAAATCGTAAAAATACGTCAATTTTATGAGTACCTCTTGACTCGGTCATTTCGTTCTTTCTCTCCTGATTCATTACCGTTTTTAAACAAACATCAGGATTAATTAAAAATATAGCCACCATCCACACCCGCCGCCCCGAGGAATGCAAAGTGTTTCTTTTTCACACAAACTACAGGCTCCACTCGTTAAAACATAATCTACCCTCATTGCTCAATAAATATTGCACCAATGACGTGGACATTTTATCTATAAATCCTACAATGATTGTATCTACTTTTTGTACACTATGTAATGTAAACCTATAAAACCTTTATCTCATATATGTATGTATGTATTTTGTTTCTGAAATCTCGGTAGTTATCTTTGTATAACCGTAGCTGTATGCAAAGTGCGCGGGGCACGGACACTGTCAAGTCAACAATCCTTGACTTTTTTTGTCCGCAGCTCAGGCGTCTGTGACCTATACAAATGCAAAAATAAATATCATTGTTATTAATATTATTATTATATTGGGGATGGTTCGGAGCGCGGTCTTGCGCCCCGACTCGCTTCTAAAATGAAGCCTGAGAGTTTCGGTACTCAGGGAACGTTGAGTGACTCTAGGTGGACCTAAAGCTCGCTGCCTTTTTCCTCACTGCACTCGTGGAACGCGTTCGAATGCGAAAGCCAAACGCCGGACGCCGGCGTTCCGCGTTCTAACCCGTTTGACGGGTGCATTAAAGACAAAGGCAGCTAGGTTTGGGTCTACCCACTAATACCTAAAGCCCCTCTATCCTGGGAAAAGTGGCACCATTCATTGTTGTAGAAATGCTTGAGGCACGTGCCGCGCGCCACTTCTGGGAAATTCATGGCGTCTGAAATCTAGCTCAGTGCTGCGCTGTGCCGCCATGATCTTCCCAAGGGCTGCACGTTGCACGTGCGTCGTGCATCGACGAACCTTGCGCTACTTTTGAAACAGGGACCATGAAACGATTCTGAAATCGAATTTCATCCACCGATCGTCGTAAAAGGTGTGAAAAGAAACACAAAAACACAAAAATAGGGAGCCAAAAAATTATTCGCTATAGAACTTTTAAAAGAAAACTGGACTCTTTTGCGCCTTCTTTCCTTCGAAAGCTCTTTGCCTTTTCACTGCGATGCATCCGCGGAATCGCTGCACGTCAGCCGAATCCACGTCGCCTATTGGGTAAGAGCCTACCTCACCAGCACCGCGATCGTAAACAATAAATAGCCGGCGAATGTTTCCTAAAAGTTTTGTTAAATAATATTCAGATCCACATTTTGTAGCATAATTAGAAATGTGACGAAAATTGCCAAATTTGATAATGCTGAGAGCCAAGCGCCATCTATCGTGTGGTAAACAAAGCAACTACTGCGCATGCGCAGTAGGGCGTGACGATCAAGGAACGTTTACTTGGCCACGACGATCAAGGAACGTTTATTTTTCTACGTGTTCTTCTCGCGTGTCCCGACTTCAAGCAGCAAGAAAAAAGTACTTGAAACAGACCACGACGAACAAGAACGCTGGATCCACAAACACCCGAGAAAAGCTAGAACGGTCACGAATTCACCGACCCGGGACCAAGCGAGCTCGGCAGATAGGCCTAGCAGGCACTCAGACTCTGTGCAGCGTTGCTTCAACGTTATTTGGCCAAGACCGTCTGCCCACGACCGGCTGGCGTGCTGAATGGAATATGCCCGCGTCACCCTTGTGGACCCTTCCCGTATTTTGATCGCTGACCTCAATTTTAGATTAAGAGGTGAGGTCAATCCATTCCCCTTGTTTTCTGAGGCAGTGTTGACGAACACTGTCGTCGAAAAGGGATTCTCGTCGATTCTATCTTCTTGTTTTGTGTGATATAGAGCTCAAATAAACGCCGTATGGATTACCTTCGTAACACGGTATGTACACTTTGTTATTAATATGCCATTTTTATTCTGACAGACTGCACGCCACTGTCGAGCTATAACAGTTCGTGAGAGCTACGTACAATGCCGGTCCAACCTTCCTTTGCCGAGTGTCACGTCAGTATCGAGTTGCAATCGTAAAAGATCGGTCCCGAAGCGCTTACCAACAGCGCGAATACAGCACTTCCATCAAACGCGCGCGTCCGCACCGAGTGTGAACAGGTATTTACGTGGCTCTTGCTGACACTCGTAGTTCAAACGTATCTTTTTTAACGTCAGCTCGCTCCTGCATCTCTGAGGCCGCGAAAAAACGCCGCGGCAATTTGTTTCTATGTGCGTCGCTTTGCAAGCGACTGACACGGGCCACCTTTTACCAACAGTAACAGTTGGGTTGACTTCTGGAGTCTTCACCGGAAGACTCGCCGCACTTCCTAATAGGCATACCGGCGTATGGGACTAGTCCCATGCTGTCGCTGTAGCGCAACATATCTAATTGAATCTCGCTCAGCTGCGATGTGTCCATGGCTATCGCGGCGATGAGAGGCGCCGATTCAGAAAATACATCGGTGACATCAGTGCCATCAGCGCAGTAAAACCTACCGGCACACCGTCAATTCGCCGCCGCTAACGCTCCCATTCTCCTACTGCCGAGAGAACATCCGGTTGCAGAAACAGGGTACGTCACGACCGTCAAAATTACGCCGTAGCTTGTTTTGTGGTCAGTTAGAGAGAAAGAAAAAGTAGATATTTCATTAATTTTTTGTGCAGAAGTTAATAAACCGAGACGAAAACGGATGCCTGTTCGGCATTCAGTGAACATTGACGGTTTAATGTAAAAGTTATCTGGCAAAAGTAAAAAGGTCATTTCATGGTCCCTTTAAAGCGACTTTACTAATACCAACCGGAGCTTCTGACGCCGTCACGAGCTCTCGTCTCCTCCTCTCCCTCTCTTTCTCGGTGTATTTCACGAGCTCGTTGCTTTTCAAAGCGTGCTCTGGCTGCGCGTGCACAGAGCCGTGCGCGTGCATGCTCGATCCAGCGAGAGTTTTCGCGAAGGACAACTCAGTTCCCTGGGGAGGTACAGCTGCAACGGAAAAGGAGTAGCACAAGTGATCGACGACTGGAGCGGCGAAATCGCGAGACGCGGCGCTATTGTTCCCGAGCGCACCGATAGCGAGAGTGACGGTCACGTTCCATGTCTCAACGCGGGGGTGGCCGGCAGATAGGAGCCTATCCTAAAGCCCGCATTTTAAAAGCTATCTTATCCCTCAATTTTCTGCCGGGCACCCCCACGTTGAGACATGCACCGTGACTGGCACTCTCGCTATCGGCGCGCTCGGGAACAATAGCGCCGCGTGTCGCGATTTTGCCGCTTCGGTCATCGGTCACTTGTGCTACTCTTTTTCCGTTGCGACTGTACACACTAATATCCACTATGCTCCGTTCACCCCCCAAGGTGAGACCAGAGGTGAGACTACAGCCAAAGCTACGAGCGCGAATTAGTACGCGCTCGTTGCTTCGAGACGTGCTTTTCGAGCGCTAGCGCTCGTTCTGCGGGAGAACGTTTCAAAGTCAAGGTCTCGTGCTCTCGTGCTTGTGGCATCTGCTGCAGTCTCAGCTTAAGGGTGAACGTAATATAAAACCGACGCTGTAAAAAAATACTATGCTTCATACGTTTTCGTAAAGCTGCGTGTGGGTGACACAAAAGAATAAGAAGGGGGGGGGGGGGAGGGTTGATATATGAGGGGTCGGTCCTTGTCAACTCGTCCCAGATGTGTTGTTTCTGGAGATGCGTCTACGGGCTCGTGCCGCATGACGATGCCGGGTGCGCAACAAGTGAAGGCCCGCGGCTTTTAGGTCACGGGACCTACAGACTCATTCAGTTTCCCCGATAAAGTTAAAACTGACGTCACGTGACCTGGACAGCAGCTATGTTTCCCCGCTACATTTGGCTGAAAAATTAACGCCACGTGTCTTGGCGTGACCTACACCAATTCGTTTCAACCGCTAAATTTGGCGGAAAAATTGATGTCAGGTGACCTGACGCCACGTCATATATACACCAATTCAGTTTCCCCGCTACATTTGACGAACAAATTGATGTCACGTAACATGACCTCATGTGAACTATACACACATATAGTATCACCGCTAAATTTAGCGGAAAGATTGACATCACGTGACACGACGTCGCGAAAGTGACGTCAGTTCCGTGACCAAGTTTTCGTGATATCGACTCGCAACTTTGCAACCCCTTCCAAGCACGGAGATAAACGTAAATCTACGTCAAAAAAAAAAAAAAAAGAAAAAAAAGTAGCATACCAAGCAGTCAGGCATGCGCATCAGAAAGCAAGATGCTCCGCAATGCGCGACCACGCAACGGCGCGGTCTCCGTCGCCGCACGCGCTTGCGTTCGATATCGAACGCGCGTTTCTCTCACATGGCAGCCAGGAGCAACGCTCCGTCTTTTGGCACGCGTCCCGCCAGAATTCGGCAAGCGGGCCTGTCTAAATTAATCTGGTAATGGGCAGTTTGGTCATAAGCATCGCGCTTGTATCCACAGCAAAAAAATAAAAAAATAAATAAATAAATACAGGCGGTGACGTTGGGAGTGTATTATCATTTGATTAGTAACTGATAGCCCACTAACGACTGTAGCTTAATTCGACTGAGAAATGCTCTTTTTTTCGTTCGCCTGTTCGACCGGAAGTAGCGCATTGCCGAAACACTTCCGGCGTGACGAAGCGTGTTTTCGGCAATATCCGGCCGTTTTACTTCGTGCGAATCTCAGCAGTGTATTGATTACGGCGAAACTCGTTAACGAACCATGGTGAAAGTATTGCAGCGCTAATTGAGTCTTTTGACGAGGCCGTTGAATCGCCGACAGCGTTAGTCGCTCGTGGTTTCTCAGCCATGCAGTACACGCATGGTTTGTTCATTTGCGCGGGAACTCGAGTTATCTTGTTGGTCGGAGCTCACAGGCTCCACGGCGAGATAAGGAACGCTTTCATACGCCATATTTGAGTGTAATCAGTACTTCGACGTAATTAGAGGGGCTAAACCCACCACAGATGATTATGTTGTAGCGCTTGTTCCAAGTGATGTCCAATAAAAATATGTATAAAAACGCTTATTTATTTTGGTATATTCCGCTTTACAGATGCGCTTCTGTCAGTTGCCATTCTAAACGCGTTGGTACACTCTTAAAAAAAAGCTAGTAAAAAGCTAGTAACTGCAGCAGTTACTACCCCTTTCTGACCATTACTACCTTTCACTAACTATTTACTACCTCAAACGCGCGATAAGTAGTAAAAAGTTAGCAAATGCAGCCGTTACTAGCCTTTTCTGACCGTTACTACCTCAAAGGCGCGGAGAAGATGGCAGCGCTTGCTTCATACCCGATTGCCAGCGTTAGTGGCGTAGTACTTGCTGTTTCGGATCGCAGGGGGAGGTATCCACGCGCAATGGTAGCGTCAAATATTGTTTGAGGGGGCATGTTTAAGGGTTGGAGCTGACTTTATAACGATCGCAGCCTCCGTTCCAGCCCGACGTGGAAGCCAGCGCTGCAGCGAGCGCAGCAGCCATTGTTGATGCAATGGCCATGCGGCTTACTTACCTTCCTTCTCGTTTGCATTCGTTTGTGAGCGTTTATACTTTCATTTTGGTTTTAACTGGATGATAATAGCCACGTAGCACACATTAAAACGTTTCCAAAAACAAATAAAAAAGTTCATTCCGTTTTTTTAATATTTTTTATTTCTGTATTTTTTAAAACTAATGTTTTTCTTTTACAAGAGACGCTTGGCAACATTGTACGACAAGCAAGTTGGGGCCAGTCGGAGTTCACAAGACGCTAATTTCTCCAATGTCAACCTGCCGTTTTTGCCTTGTGTCTTGTGCAGTTCTCGTGTTCCCGTGTTGGAGTGCATAGTTAACGTTCGTGCGCTCGACGGGGCGAGTGTGTGCGTGAACCTGGACTGCTCTGAGGATAGTTCTAACGAGCTGGTACCGCTGTCACTGGATTGGGTTTCGTCGTCCAAGAAGCTTTTCTCTGCCTCCTCCTACTTGACACTGAGAACTTCTTCACGGTTTGTGTGTGCTCGGTGGTTGAATGATTCTGATTGAGCTGTCTTCGGTCGTGACAGTGCACTGTCACAACTGTTGATGTGCGTCTTAAATTGTGTATGTAGCTTTAGGACTAATGGGAAAAAACTGTTTTGGCATTCTACGAGTCTTTCTGAATTTGCTTATATCTTCCCCAAAACGCGAGCATTCGTCAGTGTACTACAAAAATTAAGATGCGAGATGCACGCGGTAATAATTTTGTATGCATTTTTGTAGCGCAGCACGCGAAAGGAATTCAGCTGCCGTCGTACTCCCCGTCAATTACAGCCTTCGTTCGCCGTGGGAGACGGCAAGAAAGCACTCTCTCGCCGACGGCGACCACGTTCGTTTTAAAAGCTGAACCGCATGTAATCGATTTAGCAAAGCGACGAGACTATCGACGGAGACAGCGACGAGCGACGGCGATTTCTCACGGTCACCCGTCGCGTCGCTCGGTTTTGTTAATTTCTAGGAAATGTTGCTCATTGCCTTGGCCGCCTGTTCCCGTCGCTTTCATGCGATTCGCCTCGTCGCGCAACTGACCTTGCGACTGCGAAGAACTGACGCGCTGATATGGGACGACAAGTTTGCGCACTCAGATGGTCAGTATAAAAGACTTACAGACAGTCAAAAAAATTAGCAGGGAGGAAGTGGCCGAGTGGGCTAACGCGTCTCGGCTCGTAAGCTTGCTGTGGGAACCTCCTGGGTTCGATTCCCGCTGCCCCCGCCCGTAAGTTAGCGATCAGAGTGTTTGTGATCTGTTTGTGTTAAATGGATTGTGTCGATTGTGTGCTAAAAATGTGGGTGTGCATGTTTATATGTATCTACTTGCGAATGAGGAAGAATTGAAATAAACTATAAATAACGGGGGTCCTTTTTTGTATGCATTTAATTGGACGTTGACTAGCGCCACCTGGATTACTCATTTCCAGTTACAATTTCTGTTGCGCCTGCCATCTGGCGGTAAGTAGCATAACCCCAAATCTTTTTTTTTCACCGGAAATCACGTGACTAGTTGCGTTTCCGCTCTTCCGTCGGGAGGTTGCGCTAGTTACTAGCTAGAGGTAGTAAAATACATGGATTCTACTTTGAGGCTAGTAACAGTTACTAGCTTCTTGACCTAGTAACCGTTACTAGCTTGACAGTTACTACCTAAGGTTACTAGGTGCCTAGTAACATATGTGACAAGCGGTTACTAGCTCTTACCTAGTAAATACTACTAGCTTTTTTTTAAGAGTGTACGTTTGGTCTAGGCTTTCGGTGTCCGTAGAGACAAGCGAGCGTGTGCCGCTGGTTTTATCGCACACCGAGATTAAAACAACGAATGGTTCTATGTGGAACACGCTCTATCCCAAAGTGCTGCGCGAACGACGCAAATGAAGGATCAAATCCCCAGTAGTAATGACAACCGATTCAAGGTGCGACTTCTTTATTATACAGTCTTGAATGTGCGATATATAAAATTTGAATGAATGACAAAATAAAATATTCCAGGCTACGAAGCAATTAGATCACGATTCACTGCGTATCGAAAACTACACTCCAGAACCCATTGCACTGCTATCAAGGATGTGACTGTCGTTTTATCAGTTTTTTGTAGATATGCGGCTGACAATTTTTCAACCGTGAACTAAATCAGAAAACCAAAAAGAGGGAGTTTGTTTGCTAAAACCCAACATATCAGACATTAGTGCTCTTCTCATGTCGGTATGAGGCATGCGATATGACAAGAGCTGCTTAGGTTTCTGATGAATAGCAAAAGACCGCGAAACCAACAAAAGAGGCGAATCCTTACTTTTGTTAGCTTTCTTCGCAAGTCTCTGCTACCGACCACTAAGAACGCAAGCTTCAACTCAGTCACACCCTACGAAAAGATGTCTTGAGACTCAGTCAAGACGGCAGGATCCAGCATCACGGGCACGCCAACGACAGATTCCTCGAATGGGTCCGTGTTCTCAATCAAGAAGTCGAGCTTGAACCAATTGGTCTCGAAGTGTCCGCTTCTGCAGCCATCGGCGTTCTGGTTGACGAAGGACACATCCAGGATGCTTGTGTTGATGGAGTAGTAAGGGTCCTGAGCGTCCAGAAGCCTTTTCGTGAGTGAATGGCCGGAGGGCGGCAAAACCGGCGATAAAACAGAACAGGGTAGGGCGTACGTTTCATTCGACGAGGGCGGGTTGTACATTCTCCGCACCGGCGTCGGAGAAACTTCGGGAAGGCTCGTCGCCAGGTCGACGGCTGCAGCTGCTCCCGAACAACCTCCAAACTCGTGGTCGTTGACGGCATCTGTCTTGTTGGCGGAATCTTCGAAGACGTAGGCCCCGCGAGGAAATAATTTGTGCAGCAGTCGTCGCAGCATGTCCATTTGGAAAGTGTAGCTGTCGCGGAGCCACCACTCGGTAATTCCACGACACGGGGGATTATAGTAATCGGCTCCAGTCGAGATTGGTGGGCCATCGGCCAATAACAGTTCAAGTTACGCTGTAGTCATGCCACTTGTCTCGTGTTAATTTGCCGTTTCGAAATCGAATACGAACGGAGCTTCTTGACAGTAAACACTCTGTCTCTTTTTTTTTTTTTGCTTTTTTTTTTTTTATTACAAGTAACCAGAAGATTCACGCATGATGAGGCATTGTTTTCGCAAAGAACACAGCCTCTTTCAGATGATATTTATTTTCCAAAGCTTGCAGCGTCACGGCAGATGGCGCTTCGAAGAAGGTGTCTACTACTTTCAACTAGAGTTAAAGCTACGGATCGCCGGGTTCAATCACGTGTCAGTTAGAAATCGCGTGATACATTGTTCTGACGTGTGTGTTACCATCAGTACACGCGTCTCAGAGTACTCATACGTATGACGGAGTAATGCATCATGTGGTTTATAACCGGTTTGTGGTTGGACCTGGTTGCCCGTAGCTTTGGTTGTAGTCAATCGTAGGGTGTCGAAGTACGAGGGACTTGAAGTTTTACGGAGGAACTTAAGTCCCACTGACCTTGTGTTTTAAAGATACTATAACAATTTATCGCTCAATCATTTGCCAAAACAATATCTGAAGCGTAGTCAAAATTACAGCGCTCGGCATCGGTAGCCCCGCCAATAAATGAGCGTGATCTTCGTGATACTTTAGTTGTGTTTCGTGGATTGTACACGTTTTTACAATACTTGTTCAACTATCTGAAAATAAACTACTCAAAATAGGTTGAAACCTCTGGCAAAATAGACTTCAGGATCTGAGGCTGTTGCTTCTAGGCGTTTGAGCGAGGGACCATCCAAGCGTCGGCATGACGGAAAATGGCGCGCGTAGTTGATTGTTTCCTTAAATTGTGTTGTGTGCTAGTTTAGACATCGTGAAGGCAATCCGCCCCAATGGGCGCCTTGTGTCCCCGCTGTAATAGATAAGAAAGCTGGGCAGTTCAATGCAACTGCACTGCCTGGGGTCTTTAACGTGCATCACACAGTAGTTAGTACACTACCGCATGCCGGTACGATGCACATCCGGGGTTCTAATCTGGACACTTGGCGAAAAAGTCGGCGAGGAATCCGGCGCCAGCGATTGGCCGGTGTTGCGTTTGATCATGGAGCAGGCCAATCACGGCGGTTCTAATTCGTTGCCGACTTTTTCACCAAGTGTCCAGATTAGATCCCCACATCGTAATGCGCAAGGGTGATTATCGAAGTCTGGATCCCTGGGTTTCGCTCAGTGCAGTTCCAAGTGCTCAGAGCTACAGTGCGCTAACACACTCGTCCATCTATCTCCCATTGTTTCCTTAAAGCGATTGTCCGGAGATATCGGGAAGTTACAAAGTGTTTGCGCGCCAATATTTTTTAAATCAATTAAGAACATCAATACGAAACTTCGCGACAAAATTCGCAATATGCATGGCTGGTCGTGTCGTGACGTCACATCAGGCATTGTTACGTCAGAGTCGCGGGCGTTTACTTATTCTCGGTTTTGATCAACATGGTTGATGGTGCGTACAAAGATCATTGTTGAAGAATTGAGCTTCTCTACTGTCTCAGTAAAATAACTTTGTTATTTTACTGAGAGAGTAGCCAAGAGCCGAGGCGGCTCTCTTTGCCTGATGTTACGTCAAGTCAGAGCTTCCGCTATTGCCAACAAAAAACGTTGTATGTTTTGCAGGCACAATCTGAGCAGTTGGTTTCTGTTTAAAATTTAATTACTTGTGTGGCGGTGAATTACAAATTTGGATATTGCGCGCAAGATATTCCTAAAGGCAATGACTATATAATTTATTGTTTTCTGGAAGACAAAATCTACCAGATAATCCCTTCAATGGATATTCACAACGGGGGAGAAATCCCTCCCCTGCTCCCTGGGATACTCATTACGTTTCAACAATGTCACGCTCTTGGCGGAGTAAAGGTAACGTAGACATCCCAGGGGGTTGGGGAGCTTTTGTTCGGGTTGCCTATGCGTGGGATGTCTATGCAGTAGACTACTTCCATAACTCAATAAAATGTTAAAAAGCGCAAACAAACGGGGACAATGAAAAAACACGGACGACAGGACAGGCGCTTTAATTCGCAACTGGTTTTTATAATCAGCATCGTCATCTATATATATATGCACATTGCTGAAACCACATCGCACTCAATCGCCACAATAAAGGCAACTATCCAGAAACACCATTTCACTCTGAAGCAGATTCACAGACGGAGCGCTGACGCAATCGCTTTCTTTCTTTTTTATGTAGAATGCCTCTATAATCTTTCTTTCCGTTTTGCCTTTTGCCTTTCTTAATAACGTCGTGGAAATCAGGTCAGGTTTTCACCCACATCGCCTACAATGGTCAGCAACATGGCACCCCGCAATGTTGCGCACACACAAATTATGCTCTCGTTCTCTATCATTAAAGCAGCGCCCAGTCTGCCCAATGTAGACTTTGCCACAACTAAACGGAATCTCTTACACCACGTTTGTGACACACGCAGTATATTGCACCGCCTGTTTCTTGGAACACGGTTCTTATTTTTTTTTCGGCCTAGTCAATATCGTCCGTGTTTTTTCATTGTCACTGTTCGCGCTTTTTAACCTTTTATTTAGTAATGAACCAACTAGCCCAAACTAAAGTCCCTAGATAAGAGCTTCCTAACAAGCAGCGATATTCTTTGAAGCGCCGACTGCGTTACGCTGCAGGTTTTAGGAAGCGAATGGCGACGCACAGCAGAGGTTTGAGCTGACTGCCGCCATTTTGTTCCAGCGGAATGTGCTTTGTCGTTTGTATTGATTGTCGTTACTTGGAAAAGAAGTATCAATGTACTTGAGCCCAAGCTCAAATTTTAATACTTCCATAAACCCGTCAACGCACGCATTGCACTCTGGAAACCCGTGGGCGAGGAGCGGAGCGCGTATGGGTTTTGTTTCCCACTGATTCTCACATCGCGGCATTACGCCGCGATGAGGCGCTTCGAGATTTGGAATAAATCTATTAGCGGTACTTTCTTCGCGTGTCTGGTAAATTAAATGTTTCTCAGCGATATGCTGGCGGTGGCATCAGAATCACCTAACTTTTTGCGGCTCGCGCAGTTCCGCATGTCGTTCGAGGCACCCGAAGGACTGTTCGATATTCATCAATGCTTTCCTCAAGCCGCTCCTTATACAACTGGTTTTTGATTCCACGACCTCTCTGTTGCATGCACCCATTCAAGAAATGTTTTTTTTTTTTTTTTTTTTTTTAACAGAAGGAAGTTTGTCGTCTTTTGCTTCTAACAGCACTACTGTCATAATCGCGTATCGCCGCTTGATGAGCGCTTTCATTTCTTTTTATAATTTCTTCAGCGCGTACTTAGCCTTGTTGTAGAGAGTGCGCCCGTTAATTGCTTCTAATAACACTGATATCTCTCTCGGCTACCCGCCGTTCGTATGAATGCTTGATTCAGGGAGGGAGTCCCGCTTGTTCCGCCGATCACTGACTTCACACACATCCCTCCCCGAAAAGAATCCCTCGTGTGAATACCCCTTTAAGGCGGCGGTGCAACAATGTTCAGTTTTGAATGTTTCTCACTTTACAGGAGTTTTCTGGCAATGCTGGGTCCCAAATGTACTCGCACGGGACGCCACTGACCGAGAAACTTCTTTGTCGCGGAGTAATAGACCCTCTCAGAAATAATGTTCTATCTAGTGGTTCAAATATCAGTCTAAAGTTTTATGTGCTAATGGCGGTTCAAAAGTAACGGTGATTATCGCGGTATAGGGGTTATTCACTGGACGCCACATTTGAGGGCGATGTTTAGAGCGCATGCTCAGAACGAGCTCACATTAATAGCCTGCTAAGTCCGGCAATCTTGATGGTGCGGAATGCTCGTGATTCTTCTGCCAGCGCTCGACCGAGACGATCGCAGAATGACGAGCTCCGGAGGAGCGGTTATCGCTACAACGGCCCTTGCTGGCCGCGGTTCTAATCACTCCGGTGAATCGACGAACGATGACTATAAATTTGTTTTGCCACAGATTCCTACAGGAATTACGTGCGAAACATCGGTGCTTCTGCATTGCGATTTGAAAGGACGCCCCAACCGTATCCAGGATTTTCGACAAGAGATGAACAGGTGCGGCGTACTCGGCGACATCGCAGCACTTGGTGCGTACCAAATGAATCATGTTTGGATGGCTACCCTGCGAACGGCAGAAGCAAAAAGACGACTCGTGGACGCGAAAGAACTGCAGGTGAAGGGTCTTCGGTGCCTCGTCGTAGATACCAGCATCACGGAAGTACGGCTTTGTCTCCACTGGATCCCGTATGATGTGCCGGACGACATTGTGCGTAAGGGATTGGAGCCGTATGGCAAGGTCCTGGAAGTGAGCCGGGAGAAGTGGAGGGTTGAAGGCTTCCAAGGGATCGAATCAACCACCAGGTGTGCGCGGATGACACGGAACGAAGGCGGCACGGCCGATACCATGCCACACCAGCTTCGGATCCAAGGTGGTAACGTATGTACTTACTTGCTGTGATCCCTGGACGGGCGCCCTTGTGCTTACGCTGTAAGCACACAGGTCATATTTGACGAGAATGCAGAGCGCCGAAGTGCTCGGAGTGTTTTCGCTTCGTGCTTGACGGCACCGAGTGTGTCAAATCGTACGCCAGGGTGGCCAGCGGGCTCGGGGCGGCCGAAACCAATGACCACGCCATGGATGCCGAGGAAGCCGAGCGTACTATCCAGGGCTTGGCGCCAGAAGCTTCAACTCCTGCCAAAAAACGCAAGAGTGAGGGAAACAGCTCCTTGGAGGCAGCCAGAGACAAGGGAGGACAACCGGAAGGCGCAGCTTCCAGCGGTGCCGATGTGAAGCCCTCTGATGCCGGGGCAGACAAGGATTCGAACGACGCGAGCCCCGACGGACCTTCAGATATGGACGACACCAGTGAGTCGACTAGCAAGCCTTTGACGACGGTACGGCAGCAGGAAACGGAGCACGCCAGCCATACCCCTGGATGGAACGCACGAAGAAGGGGCGTTACCAGCCCGCGCCCAACGATCCTACAGAGGAACGACGGCGCAAGGAAAGCAAGTAAGGCGTTCTTTGCCTGGTTTGCTGGTTTTAAGATTGCTACACCAAGGCAAGTTCGACCCTGACTGCTTAGTTGTTCAGTGTCTGCACCGAAGCACAGCGCATGATTTGTGAGTCCCAATCAGCCATTACAGTTGCAACGCTGAATGTTCGCGGTTTATGGTCTAGGAAAAAGCAGTACCAAATACAGCGACTATTGTTGAAAGAGCAACCCAATTTCTTAGCGTTGCAAGAAACTAAATTGGCTGAGGCGGAACAGGTAGAGGAAGCAGTTAGGCCTTTCATGTCTAACTACGAAATCTGTGTGACGCACGCAGCATGGTTATTCGGCAGGGTGTTTCCTGCTTCTGAAGAAGTCGGTACCGTTGTCGCAGTTATGCGTTACTAACTACGGACACTGAAGGACGTTTCATTATGTGTGATTTTGTGCTAGCGTCTAATCAATTTAGGATTATTTCCATTTATGCCCCAAATGTGACGACTGACCGCGTTTTAGTTTTGGCGGTTTACGTCGGTATCTTGATTGCGAGAGAGCCCTAGTCCTTGTGGGTGACTTTAATTGTGTTGTACGACAGTTGGATACATCGTCAATAAGACGGAACGCTGATAAGAGTGAATTACTTTTGGGCGAAATGTTGGAGGGTTTTGACTTGGTTGATGTGGGAACTGTAAGGAAAGCGAAGACGGAAATGCATTTTACCCATTTTCAAGCGTCGTCCAGTGCGCGTTTGGACAGGGTGTATGTTTCTGCCCCTCTAGCAGAGCATTTAGGAAAGTACCGTGTCACTCCAGTCTTTTTCTCAGACCACAGTCTGGTTATGGCGACGATAGGCGACAGAGAACCTGAAAAGATAAAGTTTAATTGGAACCTATGGAAACTAAATATAAAGCTTCTGAAAGACAACGTCTCTCTGAAAAATGTAGAACAGTTTTTGAAAGATGCTTTTCAAGAGCCGGGAGGGGACATTTTCGGGAAATGGGAAATGGCAAAACAAGAAATCAAGGCAATTGCCATTGAGAGGTCCTCAATACTTTCGTACAACGCCCGGTGTGAGGAGCGCAGTTTAAATAAGGACTTGATAGAGCTGTGTGAAGCAGAGTGCGAAAGACCCGGTAATGGGGTAAAAGACGTAGAGTATGTCAGAGAAAAATTAAATCAGCTCCACCGCGAGCGCTACCGTGGTGCAGTAGTGAGCGACCGTGCAGAAAAATGCACGATGCGCGAGCAGCCCACTAAGCGTGCCTTGGCAGACGAGAAACGGTACGCACTTCGGAACGAAATAGCTGAAATTGAATTCAAGCAAATGATTACTACGGATCCCAGGAAAATAGCACAGGCCTTACTCGAGCATTACACACAGCTTTTTGCTAACAAAGCGCAAAGGTGTCATACGGACATTTATACCCAGCTTTTAGAAAAACTGCCAAGGCTATCGAATGATGAACGCGAAAAGCTTGAGCAAGAAATTACGATCCAAGAAGTGGAGCGCGCAATCGACGACCTCCCTAACTGTAAGACGCCGGGACCGGATGGATTGGGCGCAGAATTTTACAAGAACTTTAAGAACCTAATAGCTAGTGTTCTTTTTCACGTCATTTATACTGCCTATGAGAGAGAATGTTTGCCCTTTTCGTTTTCCCATGCCTACACTGTCCTGATACCGAGATCTGATGACATCGTGAAACTGCGCAGCGTCACCGGTTATCACCCAATAACGTTATGCAATACCGATTACACGATCTTCGCGAAAATTCTGACGCGTCGCCTTCAAGGGGTCGCATGCGAGATATTAAGTGAGAATCAAACGTGTGGGATACAAGGGAGAACTATCTTGACAAATGTGCATGTGGCCCGTAGCGTCCTGGGGGCCTGTAGTGATAGCACCGGGCAGGTTGCAGTGCTACAGATAGATCTAGATAAGGCATTCGATCGTGTAAGCCATGATGTTCTCTTTGATGTTTTGAGTCATGTTAATGTTGGTGACACCATCCGTTAGAGGTTTAAAGATGGCCTACAAGGACTGTACAACGAGGCTTATTGTGAACAAAGAGCTCAGTTCTGTTATTAACGTACGAGAGTCGTTACGACAAGGTAGCCCTATGTCTCCCCTTTTGTTTGATTTGTATTTAGAGCTTTTTTGTTTAAGCGTAAAAAGTAGTCAACGCGTCCGAGGTTTCCAATTTTATAATTCAGAAGTAAAAATAATAAGTTACGCTGATGACATTGCTGTTTTTTGTAGGGACAAAGAAAGCGTCACCGAAGTCATAACTTTGGCTAAAAGGTTTCGCCACGCTACTGGTGCTGCTATAAACTGGGAGAAGTGCCGTGGTTTTTGGCATGGCGCTTGGGCCACTACACCCTCAGAATTTGAGAATGTGTGCTGGGACACAGTGCCGTGCGAGTACCTCGGGGTGCCATTGCAAATTTTCCGGAATAGCCAAACGTACTGGTCGGGTGTCGCTACCGACCTGGACAGGTGTGCTTCTCGTTGGAAGCTACGTGAGCTGTCCATTTTTGCCCGAGCGACTGTCTGTAACGTTTTTCTTATTGCGAAGCTCTGGTATGTCCTTCAAGTCATCCATTGTGCGCGAACTAATGTTCAAACATTTCATCGAATTTTTGCCACGTTTATTTGGAGCTCGAAGTATGAGCCCATGAGACGAGACAATCTTTTTCATCGAGTTTGTAACGGGGTTTAGGGCTTTCCCACCTCTTTGTCAAGCAGCTTGTGTCACGCTTTCCTTTTTTTTTTTTTTTTTGAGAGACCAAGAGCACCCGTTAATTCGCGCACTGATTCAAACAAAAGTGTCACCACATTGGCCATCTTTTCTTGTTTCTTCTCATGGCGGCGAGCCAACAAGAATCATTGGTTTCTTGATAGAGGTTGTTGACACGATGGGGTTTTCGACAGCACGTTTTTCTTTGAATAACCTTTGTGATGTCAGTAAGAAAACGCTCTATCGCGATTTAGTTGTGAGTGTTTTCCCCATACCCTTGTATCGAGGTGTGTCCCAACGTGCCCACGATGTGCTTAGACGTGTAAAAAGGATGCGTGTTCCCGCGGCTGTTAAGACTTTCTTTTATGAATTAAACACGAATACCTTGCCAGTTAAGGTTTGGCTTACAGAAAGAGGGATTTATGTGCCATGGTCGGTAAATTGCTTTCTATGTAAAAAACCTGAGACTATTGAACATGTGTTTATTTTTTTTTTTTTTTGTTAGGACGCGGTATTTTTCTGGGATGTCCTCCAGCGCACCCCCGCAGGGGGCACCTGTGAAAGCAGGTGTTTGGAGAGTGGCGTCTCCACGGACCCCGAGCCCCGCAGGGGGCACCTGCACCCTAGGTGCTAGGTGCCTGGTGAGTAGCGTCACCACGGACCCCAGCCGCGTGGGCCACCATACCCGCACGCAGGGGGCACCTACTTTAGTAGGTGCTTGGTGAGTGGCGTCACTACGAACCCCGAGCCATGTGGGTTCGCCCACCCACGTCTGGCTGTGCGTGGCTTAACCCGTGTCCGGGGAAAGGGGGACCCTGGTGGTTGAGCTGAGCCCGGGGTATGTTTGGACCCTTCGGGGCCCCCCGGGCGAGGCAATACACCGCTTCGGCCCCTGCTTTTCGTAGACGGGTGTCCTGGCTTGGCCCGACCAGGATGATTCAATCAGTCGCCTCTTCTACCCTATTCTTCCTTCTTTCACTTTTCCTCCCACCTCTTTCTCTTTTCTTCTATACTCTCTTCCTTCCTTTTTCCTCCTCCTTAGGCGGCAAGGGCCAACCTTGAGTGGAAACAGGACCTGTCCCTGCAACCTCACTAGAGTATAGTGCCCGGGGAGCACTGGTAGAGTAATTGTGTCAGCCAATCCTTTCTTGCAATGACACATTACCTACCCCCTTGTTGGGCTCCGTGGTGGGCGGTGCACCCGGGCACTGAACGTTTCTCCCATCGTTATGGGTTCTAGACAAAAAACCACTGATCGGGCCCTGAAAAGGGTCCGCACCGAAGCCATCCCTACAAAGACACCTGACCTTCCTCCAAGACTCTCCAAGTTTTTAGTCATTCATTCTGAAGGCGATAAACAGCTCTCACAAATGTCCCCATTCTTAGTAGCAAAGGTACTTGAAGCTGGAATAGGGAAAAACTATAAGGCAAAGAAAATGAGCTAGGCGATTTACTTGTTGAGGTGGAAACGAATCAGCAAAGTACTTAACGTCTATTTCTGGTTATGTCGTCTCTGTCTGTCCCCACCGAACGTTAAACAGCATTCAAGGAGTTATCTCCGAGGATGATCTTCTTGACAGCTCTGAGAGTGAAATTGTTGAAGGCCTCTCTGACCAAGGTGTCACAGCTGCAAGGCGTATCACCATGCGTCGTGACGGGAACGAGCTGAAAACAAAACATGTTGTACTCACCTTCCAGTCAACCGTCCTTCCTGAAGCTGTGAGGGCTGGGTACCTGCGCTGCAGGGTTCGGCCTTATGTGCCGAACCCCCGTAGATGCTTCAAGTGCCAGAGATTTGGCCATGGCTCTCAAAGCTGCCGTGGAAAGGCCACCTGTGCAAAGTGTAGCAAGACCGACCCCGAAGCTGATGCATGTACCAACAACCCACGCTGTGTAAACTGCTCAGAACCTCACCCAGCATATTCCAGATCACGCAAGACATGGAAAGAAGAGAATGAGATCCTCACCTTGAAAGTTAAAGAAAACCTTTCTTTCCCTGAAGCACGCCGTCGCTTTGCATTCGTGCAGAAAGGCGGCTATGCCGAAGTGGTGCAGCGGGAACCTGCACCACCGATGGTAGCAGTGGCCTCCGAGACGTTCTTTCTGGACTATAGGAGGCCACTGCAGTCCCCCATGCCCCAGCTGAAGATTCAGCTTCCGGGGCGTGCAATCTCGGCTGGGCGGTCTACCGACCCTCCCAGCCAGAGTGCAAACCCTCGCGCTCCAATGGGACAAAAGCCTTTGTCCTCTCAGGCTGTTTCCCAGACCTAGGATGGGCCGGTGGCTACCGCAACCGTCCCTCCTCCGCAGTCTCCTTCCAGGGAGAAGGGTAGGCATTTCCGCCCACACTCCCTGGAGAGAGCATCATCGAAGGAGCGGCATGGCTCTCGTGCCGCACCTGCAGCGCCTAAGGGACAGGAACGGGTGGACTTGGGCGACGCTTCGCCCAGCGCCTCCTCTGCCTCTTTGGCTGGGTCTGGTCGCGGGCGGGGCATGGCGCCCCGTTCCCCGAACCTGAAGAAACCTGCAGGAAAAGCCTCGCCTCAGGAAACTGAGGCCATGGATGAGTGTGGAGAAGTCTCCACTCATGCGTCTGACCAAGACGACATGGAGTGGCAGACTATTAAGAGTAAGCACCAAGGCAAAAAACCGGTGATTCCACCGACGTGACATTGCGAATTTATTTTTGCCACATACGGCAGCCTTAGAACTTTTATTTATTCTCCCAGTGTTTCTTCTTTACTCACATTTTAACTCATTTTTAAAACAATGACCAATTTTCATTTAACTTCCGTGGCCCAATGAGAAATATTGATGATGTAAATTATTTTATGGACGAGCTGAGACCCATTGCACTCAGCCTGCAAGAAACACATTTAAATAACTTTCATACGCAGATTTTGCGTCGGTACCAGGTTTTTAGAAAAGATAGACTCTCCCCTAATACGTCTGGAGGAGTGGCACTAGTGGTACAGATTAGTGTTGCTTGCACTGAGGTCTTCCTTTCTACGCCCCTAGAGGCTGTAGCGGTGCGCCTTCTTGTTGACCGTTTGATCACGGTAGTTTCTCTTTATCTTCCACTTAACTCTCCACTGCATATGAGTGAACTTGAGTCACTTGTAAAACAATTACCTCAACCATTTTTTAATTTTAGGCGATTTTAATGCCCACCACCCTTTGTGGGGTAGTGCTCGCCAAGATTCACGGGGAGGCGTCATAGAGCGTTTTTTATTATCATCTGGGTTGTGTATTTTTAATGGGAGGGATCCCACATTTTTTAGTGCAGCACATCAATCATTTACATCTATTGACCTTTCCATTGCATCACCAATTTTACTTCCATGCTTTTCATGGAAGGTTTTAAATAATCCTTTTGGAAGTGATCATTTTCCTATTGTTTTAGAAAGTACTATGCCAATTCCTTCTATTCCGACACGACTCCCAAGGTGGAAATTGAAAAAGGCTGACTGGTCCATTTTTTGTTTGGAGGCTTTTATTGATTCGTCTATTCTTGTAAACATGAGCCCTGAAGATGCCACGCTGTATCTTACTGAAGCGATTATAAATGCCGCATCACACAGTATCCCCCAGACCTCTGGACGACTCCCCAAGAGATGCAAGCCATGTTGGAACAAGGACTGCTCCACAACACGCAAGGCACAAAACAAGGCATGGTGCATCTACAGACGTTATCCCACTCCTAGGAATTTACTTGAATTCAAGAAAAGAAGAGCCAAAGCTCGCTGGACGCGAAGGCGAGCTAAAGGCAGTTCGTGGAGAAAGTATGTGACCTCTTTGAGTAGTTTCGTTTCTTCAAAGGAAGTGTGGGATCGTCTTAGGAAGATCAGGGGAGACAATCGGTCTTTCAGGATACCCCTTTTTCATCAGCAACATCGCTTAAGGAACAAGCAAATGTTCTTGGTAAACACTTCCAGGAAGTTTCTAACTAGGCCAATTATAGTGAATCTTTTAAGAGGTTTCGATCAGCAGCAGAAAAACAAGCCATTTCTTTCTCTGGTGCTCAGGGTGTTCCATATAACAAGCCATTCACACGGTGTGAGCTTGAACTGGCTCTCGGCGTCAAAAAAGACTCTGCGGCTGGGCCGGATAGAATTCAATACGAGATGCTAAGGAGACTGTCGTCTGAATCTCTAAACAGTTTGCTCACCTTTTTAATCTATTGTGGGATGCTGCCTGTTTTCCTGACTGTTGGAAAATGGCACACATAATTCCTCTTCTGAAACCCAGCAAAGACCCCTCTTTACCGACGAGTTATCGGCCAATTGCATTGACAAGCTGCCTGGGCAAAACCTACGAGAGACTCATTAATCGCCGTCTTATACACTTTTTAGAGGCAGAGGGTGTGTTCGATAGGAATCAGTGCGGCTTTCGAGCGGGCCGTTCCACGATAGACCACCTTGTTCGCCTGGAAACTTCTATTCGGGAAGCATTTGTTCATCGCCAGCACTGTGTTTCTGTCTTCTTTGACCTACAAAAGGCTTACGACACGACTTGGAGATATGGAATCCTTCGAGACTTGTACTTATATGGTGTCCGAGGTCGCATGCTTCGCTGCATTCAAAGTTTCTTGACGGGTTGGACCTTCCAAGTTAGTTTGGGCTCCATCCTGTCGGATGTTTTTCTCCAGGAGAACGGCGTCCCTCAGGGTGGAGTATTGAGGGTTACACTCTTTGCTGTAAAGATTAATAGTCTGGCTAAGGTTATACCACCATCTGTATCCTTTTCGATGTATGTGGACGATGTGCAGATATTGTTTTCTTCTTGTAACTTGTACAGCTGTGAACGGCAACTGCAGCTCACAATCAATAAGATGAGCAAGTGGGCTGATCAAAATGGCTTTAAATTCTCCCCCGAAAAGACAATCTGTGTTCCCTTTTCACTTCGCCGTGGCCTGTCTCCAGATCCAGTGTTGCACTTGAATGACGTTGCTATATCTGTAAAGGAGGCCCACAAGTTTCTAAGAATAATATTTGATAAAAAGCTCACTTTTTTACCCCACTTGAAAGAGTTGAAACACAAATGCCTACGTTCATCAAACATTCTCAAAGTGTTGTCGCATACAACCTGGGGGTCTGACAGACGGTGCCTCCTGCGACTCTATAACTCCTTGGTGCGGACCCGCTTGGACTATGGCGCGATTGTTTATGGGTCGGCGCGTCCGTCTGCCTTAAAGATGTTGGACCCTGTCCATCATCTCGGGCTCCGACTCGCCACCGGGGCGTTTCGAACATCACCTGTACTTAGCCTGTATGCTGATACACATCAAATGTCCCTTGAAAGACGAAGGCAATATTTGAGTCTTTGTTATGCTTACAAGATATACAGCTATCCTCAGCATCCCTCTTTTGATGCCCTCCAACTCTCTACATCCTTCCGACTCTTTGAAAACAAGCCGAGTATTGTTCGGCCCCTGAGCTTTAGAGTTCAAAGCATGGCAACATCGCTTCACCTTCCCTTTAGTGAGGCTGCTTTGCTGAGGAGCCATGAGAGAGTTGCACCTTGGGACATTCTGCCAATTTCTTGTGACTGGTCACTATCCAAGTACAGAAAAACACCCATTTCTCCACTTGTTCTTCAGCAGGAGTTTGCCGATTTGGAACAGAAATACAAGGACTACTCGCATTTTTACACTGATGGATCGAAAACCTCAACTTTTGTGGGATGTGCGGTTTATTTCACTGCCTTCAGGAAAGTACAACAACTCCACACTTTTGCAAATATTTTTACTGCTGAACTGTACAGTATTTTAATGGCTGTTGAGTACTTATTGGAGAACAATATCATGAAAGCAATTCTGTTTGTCGACTCCCAGAGTGTTCTTCTAGCCATTTCGTCCTTAGCAGGCAGCAAGAATCTTCTCGTGCAATATCTTCGGGTACGGTTAAACCGAGCACTTCAGCAAGAACACGTGATCAAATTCTGCTGGGTTCCAGAGCCACGTGGGTATTTTTGGCAATGAGAAAGCAGACTTACTTGCTGGCTCTGCAAAAGAGTGCCCAAAACCGTCTCTTGGCTTGCCAAACCAAGACCTGAAACCAATCATCCAGAAATCAATTATGAAGTCATGGCAGTTGGATTGGGATATGGAAAAAGAGAACAAGCTTCATGTTATTAAGCCCCAACTTGGGGTCTGGGAGAGTTCCCTCCATAAAGACCGTCGGGCTGAAGTTCTCCTCTGCCGTTTAAGAATCGGTCATACCCGTTTGACTCATTTGCACCTCCTCTGTGGTGAGGATGTTAAACTTTGTGATAACTGTGGGAAAGCTATGACTATTTTGCACATCCTGTGGCAATGCAAATCTTTAAACCAAGAGCGGTGATCATGTTTTCCGGAACGTTTTCGAGATCACCTTCCCTTTCATCCATATTTTCTGCTTGGCGATCAACCATTGGTAATATTCAATCGAGTTTTAAATTTTCTTCATAAAACTGGCCTTTTACACCAGCTGTAGCTTCCAGTTCTTATAGATTATTCCTTTAAGCCCCTTGGAAAAATCGTTGTTTGGCGCAATATGGCCTAAGTTGCTCTTGCGCCAAAAAACCCCAATCATAATAATAATAATCCTCCAGCGCACTTTAAAGAAAGAACTAGCTGTAACCCCAACAGGGATACGTTTCCTTAGTGTGGATAATGATAATGAAGTTTCTTATGACATGATTCTGTTGTTAGCTTTGTGCAGCAATTGGAGATCACGTATGGCTGTTCGACATGCTGACCTCGATGCAAAAGAAGTGCGGATATATTTTTTCAACCTTGTAAAACAAGTACAGAGCGTGTATTTGAGCTGTGAACCTGAACCGGAGTGGACTATACTTTGTTTCACCTTAGGTCCGAGCGTGGCCGACGTTATGAGCCGAAGGTCCAATCTAATGGCGAAAAAGTCGCACCGTCATGATCATGGCGTACTCTCCGCAGTTGATAGGACCAGCGGTGTTTGCCGTTTTTTTGTGCGTGCTCCTCCGCCGGCTCGTCCTATCAAGAGCGAAGAACGCCATGACGTTGCGCTTTTGCGCTGTTTGATTGGACCTTCAGCTCACAACAAAGGCCACGCTCGGACCTAAACTGAAACCAAGTATAGTATTTTAAAATCACTCCTCGAAATGCGTGATTTTTAATACGGTGTGCAAAAGAGCTGTACAGCGCTTTTAGAATGACATGAATGTTGCTGTAACTAGGGTGCCTTCATGTGCGCTTTGCTTGGGGTGATGACATCTGGCCATTTTGTTTCGAACGCTTATTTTTATTTTTTGTTCAGAATCACGTGAAAGAGCGTATCCCTGCACGTGCTCGTGGCGCTGACTGTGCTACGGCGATATTTTGTTTCCGGCGATTTCTTTGTATTTTTCTTGTGAGCGCGTGCTGTCGGCATCGGGTACTACAAACGATGGCGTCACCCTAAACAGAAGGCCATTGAGGCCCTCTAGCTGTAACTACCATACAATAAAGAAAAAAAAAAGTGCGGAATGCCCGTGACAAAAGGACTGTGGAAGCTCTCCGCCATCACGCGCTCGGCAGTCGCACACACAGTTATGGCCGCCAGTGAATACTTCCTATAGTTCTTTTTTTATATCCATTTCAGTTTCAATGGTGCAAAGAAACTAGCGATATGTACGAGGCGCTTACGTGAGTTTATCTCTCGAAAAAATTCACCATATTTTATGGTCATGAGCTGTCTGGGACGTGCCGAAACCGAGCATGCAATGCTTCACATGACACCCTCAAATACGTAGCGCGCAGAAGCTTACAAATCTCGTCATGCTGACATCAAACAACAGAGCGGACTAATGTCCGGGATGTTTAGGCTCCGCATCGTTGCCTGTCCTCAAATTCTTAAGTCATCATCCGACAAAAGACAGCCATTAGAATGAGAAGTTTATATACACTTAGGTGATAATAGTTATCCAAGTGGCCACACCGAATTTCGGAAAGGGTATATTTCAAGAATAAAAGCCAGCGTTTTCTTTCAACCACTTTTTCGCAAAACTTCATGACGTAGCTCGGAGGTCGCAATGTTGGCATAGTCCCCCGTGTGACAATATTTAAACGCTGTTCATAGATCTTACCCGATCATTGCGTGAGCTCTAGATTTGGGCTTGTGATAATCACTGGCTCGACAAACATTCGGGTAGTGGCTCGTATCAAATCGCTGCAATCTCAATAATGGCCGAAGCCTAATAATGTATAGAACTCAGAGCATGTCCGGTTCTTTGCGAAACCCAGTACGTGGCTTGATAAACGTTGGCGGCATATAATCGGCTTCAGATTATGTGGCCGCTTATTCTGGGTTTGAGTTGAGTAGGTGAACGCTGCTCGTTTTTCTTTCATTTTTTTCTGAAACTACCATTGCGTGGGAAAAAGAAAACAAACTAACGCGTGCTTCATATATTATAAACGTTATAAACAATACTTGTGCAAAGTTCAAAAATCTTTGCACCGCCCGTTTAATCTAAACGATTCCCAATCTAACCGAGTCTGTTCCCGAGGAGTCCACCATTTGTATACAGCTCGATGTACCAATGGGCAACACAACTCGCAAGGAAAGGGCTGCCGACATGTCAACTTCATAGAAAGAAAATGTATCAACCCACACACAAAGGCGGTCGCACTAAACCGCAGAAGAATGAAATGCGGAACGAATGTTGTTCACATGAAGACTATCCGGCAATAGGTTCTCGGCCTTAAGGAAATCCGATAGCCTCCTTGGAAGAAAACATCCTGGCTATTCACAGATGAACAACAGGCCAGACAAGGCCTGTTGTTCATCTTTACACGCAGGCACGTGTGCTCTTCATGCTTGAAGAGCACACGTGCCTGCGTGTAAAGATTGTTTTGTAGAGCCGCAGTAGAAGAGTGCGATCGGAACCTTCTGGACCAAAGCACGTGGCCTCTTCTTTTCATATTTGTTTTGTTTGATAGGAAACATACTATGTTATTTTCTTATTTTTTTTAAAGGAAGTGTCAGAAAGGGAAAACTGCTTTGAAGTTACTGGCTCCTGTTCTAAACTCTCCAGTATACTGAAATAGCTGTCTCTTATTATCTTAGACGATGTACAGCAAAAAGAGGAAAATAGTGCTGCTTAACAATACAGATACGTTTCTTTTTTCTTTTAGACAGAACAACAAGATTCATGACAGAATATTTAGTATTAGAACATGTTTATAAAACTAAAAGACGCAAAGTATCAACTTCAAGTAGAAAGAAATAAGCTGTGGTTTGATGTTGTCTCCCTTATTCCCCTTCTCCAGGGTTTATTATTGTTAAGTTGTGGTTAGGTTGAAGCAAGAGACATGTCTAAAGCAGTGCATCACAAATTTTTCAATTGGTAGAATTTGTGTTGTAGTAGTCACAATTTTATAAAATAAAATGGACGTTTAGTTCTGTCTAAACAAATATTCTCAATAAAAGAAATAAATAATTACCTATACGAGATCCCCCCACAGTGCACGCTGCATAAAGCATTGTTATTGCTGTTGTTTCAAAAAGGTGTCTTTATCTGAAGAACAAAAAAGAAAAACTGTTTAACCTTTTTATCGGCTGACCTCTAAGCGCTTGCGGTTTCTCTCATTATTTTTGTTTAGCGTCCTCTTGTTATTCCCCTCTTCTGAATGCGCGCAGGTTTTCCAAACATATTACTATTTCCCCGTAGAAACATCGTCTTTCGCGATTGCTGTGCGTTGTGGAAGAACAAATAAATACACTAACGAAAAACTATTGGGGCACGACATACTGTGATACCCTTCGTGCTACCAAATTCCACAAGGTACAGTGAAAAATGTTTTCGCATTTACTACGCCGACCGTTGACAGCTGTAACCGAGAAATGCTGGCGCTCTGTTGTTTTTTTTTAGTTACATAGCAGGCGTTTGTTCAAACAGCGAGTGAAGGGTGGGGTGTGATTTCGAACCTGAAAGATTGTTTTTTGCAGCACTGACACTCCGCAGTTCTTCTGAAAAGTGCCTGCAAGGAAGCGCTATTCTCGGGGGCAACTTTCTGGGGCAATACAGTCAAAGGTACGGGCATGCGTGCCTTCTCCCAGACTGAGCTCTGGTTATAATAATTAATGGGTAGATCAAAAGCAGATTTGCTGTTTTGTTCTTATTTATTGTTTGAATTCGTTCGCGCGCCGAATGCAGGCGTCTGGCGTTCGCTTTCGAACGAGTTCAAACGGTGAGTAGAGGCAAGGGCTGCTTGCTTTCTGTTTACCCACATAATCGTTCCAGTCGGAGCTTGGCGCTCTGGCATCCCCGCGCTCTCTCTTCTCCTCCTCTCCCTAAGTTTCTACCATATAGCAAAACGCGGCTGGCAATCTTTTTGTGTTACAACTAAGAAAGAACGCCCACGACAAAATTTCATTCAGCATTTTAGGAGCTGACTTAGATAATGTTTTGCAGTCCACGTCTATTAAAAACCATTGCGGACGATGCAACGAAGCTGAAATCAAGCTATCGGCTGCGAGGTTCAACCTCCCCGCAGACTGTACGCTGATCGTCAGCCAGTATTATTATTTGACACTTTTTTCGCACATCTGAGTTGTTATCAAATGTCATCTCCACGATGTCCCCATGTGTCATTCGCTCTTTCTCGCGTGAGTGGAAACGCGGTTGGCGCCAGTGTGCAAATAGCCCAAATAAACACTTCCGGTTCTGAACTAGACGGCACTACTTGCGAGAATAAGTCTACGTGCTATCTTCGGTAAATGATCGCTTATCGCGCTCTCGGACGTAATTTATTCGAAAGGGTGATTCACACACGTGCGTGGAGACCGACCCAGTGCGAGGGTTGCTATGGAAACAGCTGCGTCGGACACAGCTGCGTTGGAGCCGACGCAGCTGTTGCCATAGCAACCCTCGCGCTCGGTCGGACTTAACGCAAGCAAATACGAAGTAAGCCAATATGCCTCGCAAGTGGGCTCATTTTCGTCTTCCGCGCATGAGAAAGGAGGCAGCGGTGACGTCAGAACGCCGAGCCCTGATTGGCTGATCGCGATCCCGTATCTGAGCGTCGTCTGCTCCTTTGCAACGTCGTCTGCTCGCAACGTCGTCTGCGTCTGTCTTACCTTTCCTGCGACTTTCGGAAGTGCAGGTCCTTACGAGCGAGCTCGACTTCGCCTTTCAGAGAGGGCAGACGAATGAACTCGAGCGGTACGCTGTTTTTGTCTAACAACTAGCAGACGCGCATCAAGGAGAGAAGTCAAAGGACTCACTGGCGAGGTGTCCCGAGGCGCCGAGGTTTGTTTGCTAAGAAGTTAGAACCGAGAGTGAGCGTGTTAGTGTCCGCAAGGTCCCTCCCAAATACTTTTTCCCTCCTTTCGTGTGCGGCGAGACTCCTCACTCTTTAACGGCGTCGGCGGGTTGGCGCAGTTAACGTCGTCTGCTTTACGTCTGCTAGTCAAAGCGATGGCTGCTTTACCTTTCCTGCGTCTGTCGGAGATTCACCGCTTTTTCACCGGTGAGAGTCACCGCTGCCTCAGAAAACAAGGAGATGACAAGAGGAAGAGATTGAAGGGTTCACAAGGGTCGCGCGGGCATATTCCATTCAGCACGCCAGCCGGTCGTGGGCAGACGGTCTTGGCCAAGGACCGTCGGAGCACCGCTGTGCCTGCTAGGCCTATCAGCCGAGCTCGCTTACTCGGGGTTGGTGGAATCGTGGTCGTTGGAGCATTTCCCGGGTGTTTGTGGATCCAGCGTTCTTGTTCGTCGTGGTTTATTTCAAGTACTTTTTACTTCTTTTCTTGCTGCTTGTAGTCGGGACGCGTGAGAAGAGCACGTACAAAAATAAACGTCCGTTGGTCGTCGCGACCAAGTAACTGAGCGACGCTGTCGGCCATGCTGAGTTGATCGTCGTAGGATTCCGTCGTAACCTGAGCAAAACTTACGATAGTTTTGTTTCGTGAATACGAATTTGTTCTCACGTTTTGTCTTACGCACTCTTTCGGCGTAACATGGTTTCGTGAATCTGGCCTCTGCACTTCCGAAAGTCGCAGGAAAGGTAAGACAGACGCAGACGACGTTGCAAAGGAGCAGACGACGCTCAGATAGGGGGGTCGCGATCAGCCAATCAGGGCTCGGCGTTCTGACGTCACCGCTACCCCCTGCCAACGTTACTAGATTACCTCAGTTGCGGAACTCCCGCGGAGGGGGGTACCCCCCCTCACTCACCTCAATCCGCCTAGAGTCGTTCGAAGCGCCATCTATATTTTCGTTTCATAACTGTGCATTCTAAAGAGCACAGCTGAAGCGCCAAATGGCGATCACAACGCCGCCATTTCTCCCACAGCGGTCACTCGAGGAACTGCACGTGACATCTATTTTTGGCTTCAATCGGGTTACAGGGGTTCCACCCACGTCTCCCGTGCGGACGCGCCGCGATATACCCTCCCACAGTTAAAATGCGCCTAGGTCGGGACGCGCTACCTGAAATCCCCGCTGAGGCATGGTTGTATAAAAACAATATTAATTGTGCTGCAAAACCTTGAAAACTAAAAATTTTAGAAAACATCACCCGCCCCCATTCTGTACTAATCTCCAATAAAAGTTACTACAAAAAGAGTTTTTTTTTCGTTGGTTTTTACGTTTCTAGTGACGTTGAAACGAACGTATCCCGATTCAGTTACCAAAGCAGCCGTCCGGCGGCGCGTCGAGCGAATCTGGGCGAGTCGTGGTGAGTGAGGGGGGGGTACTGTTCGTGCATGCAGCGTCTATGAACAGTTCCGTAACTGAGTTAATCTAATAACGTTGCCCCCTGCGCAAGAAGCAGACGAACTTGCCCTCCGCATACTGGTCACTCCCGCGGAGCGCGGGCGAAAAGTGATCGCAGAGCCCCTGGCGAGCTCGGAGATTCCGCTAGCAGACGAATTCTCCACAACGCATTGGTCTTGCCTATCTCCGTGCGAAGTGATCAATCAAACAAAATTGTCGCGGGTATTCGCTGCTTTGAATGTTACAAAATAGCTGCAGCCTCATGAACGAAAGACATTTTCTTCGCGTGGGAAATATGTTAGAGCTTTCTGGACACAATTATAGGGCTCTCCTGAAGAAAACACTCTGTCACAACTTACGTAAGCCAAGCAAAACACGAATGCACCTTCGCGCTGTTTTTTGAAGAAGGGCGATGTACAAAATTTCAGAACATAGCTGCGTTTCAACTTTGCTGTTCTTATCAATCATTTCGTTTTGTTGTTGCATTTCCCATTTCCTATTAATGTCTTGCTTACAACCGTTTTGTCGAATAGGCGAGCTGATTGAAGAAGCAAAAGGCAATTTCGAACCAGGTACGTTACTGCGATGTCACTATGCTCTGGAAAAAGTCGTTGTGCATATGCACAACGACTTCTTCGTTGTCGATACGTCGCGCAAGCGTTGCTCTAACCTGATGTCAAAAGCTTTTAAACTCTAAATTCGGTAAACGGTGAACTCTGCACTCGTTACCTGGACGGTGATTGAGAAAACTCCCCTGCGGTTGCGGAACACCTCCGCGTCGTCGCCGCCGGGGCTCTTGATCCGCACGTGGGTGCAGTCGATGCACCTGGTGACGCCGGGGAAGTTCGCAAGTGCGAAGAAATCGAGCATCATCGTGTTGAATTGGGCGGCGCTAAGGAAGTGAACGACGCCCCGGAACAGGTGACTCGCGATCAGCTGCGTAATTACTCCGACCGGGTGGCACACTGTTGGTTGGGACACGTTCACGAGGTCCCCAGTCACAACCTGGAAGGTCCCGGCACCATAAAACCTCAGCGTGACCCGCAGTTGCAGCATGGGGGTCAGCGGAAGGCCCCTGCACTCGGTGCTCGTTTGTAGCGGCAGCATCCCAAGCAGCTCTCGCACGGTTCCCTTCGTAAAGCGGTACTGCGCCAGGAACTGCCCGTCGTTGTAGCGCTCCATCGGGTTTTCCCTATCCCGAATTTATGGTCAGGGACTCTCGGCAAAGGAAACCCGTACCGAAGACGATATCGCACGCGCGAGTTGCGAATTCGAAGGCGGAGATCCTCTCTGCGACGTCGCTTCGCCAAGCCGCCATGTTGAAACGACTACGAAGTCGCGTTCAAGATAGGTTCAACCCAGTCTTGAAATTTAGGCACTTCAAGTTCGCTTCAAGTTCGGTTCAAGATCGGTTCAAGTTAAGGTGTATTTATGAAGCGCGCTTGCTCGTTGCAAGACGGACTTGAACAAGTTGAAGCTCGACTTTAGAGCAAGTCGCATCTATGAATTCGGGGGTCAGTCTTCTCGATCTCCTTGTAGGTGAAGAAGGCACTTGCAGGCTTCTACTTTCTTGTGGCTTGTACGGTTTGGGTATTCTTTGCCCAAAGAACGAGAGAGAGAGAGAGAGAGGGAGAGAGAGAGAGAGAAGGGTTTATAAAGCAATGAGAGAGAGATTAACCTGAATGTAGTTTCTGGTTGGCTATTCTGTACTGGGGAGAAGGAGGAGGGGGAAGAAAGGTATGAAAATGAGGAAGAAAGATGAGGTGGAGTTGTCAATGAGGGTGAGCAATGGTAAAAATGTTCAAAATCTCACAGGCCTTTTTAAGCATCCTAGAAAGTGTCTGATAGCTACGTGTTCGGAAGGAACACTATCAAGTCCTTCGTGGCCTTCATGAATTGGTCAGTTGTGTCCCAGGCACCAAGCACTTTTGATGAGCTGAAAGGCCGCGAGTCTAACACCATTAATGTCTTTTGCAGCACTTGTCGATCCTCATTGAATTTATCGCATTCATATAGGGTGTGTTCAACTGTCCCTTCAACTTTGCACCTTTCACAGTTCGCTGAATTTCTCCTTTGAATGCGACAAAGGAACTGCTATGTATATGCCACACCATGCCGTAGACGTTGCAGGACCTGCTCCAGCACCGTCTGTGCTCTGTGGAGGATCCACAGACGCAAGGTTAGGCCTGTTTATTCTGCAGCCAATGATTGTTTACCTTTCTACACTGCATTCCGCCAGCGTTGTTTTCTGCAATTAAGCAAGAACAAGTAAGGCAACGACCGTGCAAGTGATGGTCAGTTATCTCTTCGTATTTATGAAAGTCTTACCAGCAATCTGAACTCCACGAATAACGATCGCTGTGCCTGCCCCGCTGTTTCGAGGCGGCCGAAATATATATCACGGTGGCGAACGCGGACGTCTTCCTCCTTGTTTGTGACACGGGCTTCATGGTACAGATATTTCCACCTAACCTGTGTTGCATGTTATTTCTGCAGCTAAACAGTGACAGTTGCGACTGGTCGTGGAAACGCTCAATCGGCTGAGGCGTTTGTCGGCTTCTCAAGTTCGAGCAGCGGCCATTTTGAGCGGCCTACCGTCTCAGGCGGGTCCGTGAATCGCTCCAGAAATGCGAGTCCATCTTCCGCTCGTCGATTCGGAGCTGGTCCCAAGGAGCAGAATTTTGTCTCCCTCGCAGATTTTGGAAAGAGCTCCGGATTTACGAGTGGAATTCACTGTAAGAGAGTAGTTTGCTCCCTCAATACATTCGATGATACACTTCATAGTATCGCTCAGTGTATGGGCCGCCTCGGCAAAAATGCAGATCCAGACCCGCGAGTATCCGCATCCGATCCGCAATCCGCCGAATCTAATTCATTTTTATGCGCATCCGCCAGTTTATTACGGATATCCGCGGATGATCCGCGAGTAATACTTGGATATGCAGGTAATGATGATGATGATGATGATCCTGTGACTGTTTCCTTTGTAACAGGCGAGCTCGAATATCCGTGCCCTAGTAAAAGTTAGAAAATAACACAAAAACAAAAAACATCCCCCTTGGTGTCACTTATCTTGTGCCACCAGTGCTCAAGTCTTGTCTTTGTCCTCGGCACACAGTTGCATACACGAATTCGGTGTCCTGACTTGCTGTTGCTGATGCGGCTGAGCTGGCCATGTTGGAGTTTCTCCCACTCACACATGGTGTGGCCCCGAACTCGCCCCACCCTCTGGAGAGTCTGCGCTGTACGATCCTTTTGCTTGGCAGCCGTGTGTTTGGAAGGGCCGGAGAAGAAATGTGCGCGCTAAAAATATCGAAGGCCATGGGCGGATACCGATCATTGACGCAGCCGTTACTAGGTGGCGCGCACTTTTGAAAAGGGCTTATTGCCTAGAAGAGTCGTAATGTTCACCGTTTCGACTCGTAGCAGTGTTTGACTGATTGAGTTATAGCATTTCTTGGGTCCTGTTCGCTTCCTTCTAGCGGCCGTTGCGGACGAGCAAAGAATCCTGGTAAACCTGCTTCTTGGGAGGAAACTCTGGGCATATTTTGTCCTCGGCAGCAGCCTCGCGTTTTCCGTCGTCGAACGTCGAAACGCGATGTAAAAAAAACAACATAACTTTGCTTCGTAAACACTGCGTTGGAATACCGTGGCCGTTCGGCGAAAGTCACCGACAAAACAGTTTTATATGTTTGCAGTGTCCGAGTAAAACTGAAGAGTATACGACCTTCGACTGTTTGTCTTTGCAACGTTTTGGGGAACTCAAATAAATCGAGCGACTCCAATTGGGCAAACCTTCAAGTAGACTTTGCAAGTAGTTTTTTTTTTTTTTTATTACTGTTATCACTTGAAACCACTCCTGTCCACATATGCCCGACAACTCTTTGTATTGATATATGTAATATTGAAACGAGAACAACGTTCTCTTCCTTCTCGTGGACGTCAAGTTAGTTTGTTCATTCTTTGCTTCTTTTCCAGTTCACACCATAGCGTTTTTTGTCCTCTTATGCCTTACGTCAAACACTGCACGTCGTAAAAAAAAAAAAAAAAAAACGATTTAGGAAGTAAGCATACATGTCGTTTTTGTTATGTCCCGTTTTTTTTTTTTCAAAACTTCCCCTCACCAAGACGAAGACTGCTTTCAGAAAGATTCGGTTGTTCAAAGTCGACCTTTTTTTTGCGGCACCGAAGGAAGGCTATGCTCTCTTTCGGCCAGCCCGTGGAGCAGCCCTATATTTTGTGGGCGTTGATGTCAAAGGCTTTGCTGGTTGTCTGTTCAATCGCACTCTTGGCCAAGGTCCTGGAATGCTGGAGTAATCGACGCCACCGCGAGAATGTCCTCAAGGCGATACCAGGACCGTCCGACCGCTTCAGGTTATTGTTCACGGCGCGCTACTCTCTACATTCGTTGTCGACGAATCCTAGAAAAACCGGAAGCCAGGTGGGTAAGTGAGGTCATGCTTTATTTTTCTTTCTACAACCACAGTCGAACTTTTAATACATCATGCAAAAGTCAATCTGCATACACAGTCTGAAGAGTGTTTTTTCTTGTTGGACGTCCCCGTCGCAATGGTCATACATAAAACTATATTCAGGCATGTTCGCAGTAAACATATGTACGGTGCAAAAGCTGCTCGAAGATGCTCGTCGCGTGTCCCGCAGATAATATTGTCGCGATGCCTGCAGCTAAACACCGTGTCTTTTTGTACGATGCATTTTGACTGCGGCACCAGGCTGAGTGAGCCCAATAACCTATGACGGCTTGTGCATCTGAAACAGAAACTCAACCACTGCACACTTCTGTCAATTAAGGTGCCTGGTTCTATAGACAATTTCCTTGTGTGTCGCCGCTGCTTTTTCGCATATCGCGTGGAGGAACTTTCGTTTCTGTAGAGTTTTTTTTTCAAATTTTGTTTTCAGTGGACGATGCATATTTGTTTGTAGTGTCCACCTGGAGCACTTAGATACAGTGAGCCGCCCAAGACGGTGCTCGGCGTCAGAAATCAATGAGCAGCAAGTTACTGGGACAACCGGTTGCATAATACGTGCCATGCTTCTCCGCGAGTTGGTTCCCGTGCCCCTTACAATGCAGAGATCCACGCTCGGGTAATTTGAGGTTTATTTCGACGTACCTTGCAGAGGTGGGAGTAAATCAATTAATGTAATATAAGTACAGCAAGTTAATTACTTTCGGCAGTAATTAGTAATGTAATTCATTAACGCTTCGTTTAGGTAATTTTGTACTGACATAGTGTTAAATTTAGTAATCACTTTTTAGCTTCGGCATGTTTTGCGCCCCTGCCAAACTGAAAGGCAACTTCTTTTTTTTCCATAAGAAATACAGTTTTGGTAAAAAAATGCAAAAAGACAAAAAAAAAATGCATTAATTCGCTCATGGAGGGGAAAAGTTTTAAAAACCACATACCCTTTGAGTGGAGGTGTACAATAGCTCGAGCGCGTGCACTTGAACAAACACTGATATTGTATATAAAAAAAAAATAATAATAACAACCGGAAGTGAATACAAGACTCAAGGGACAGCATTTTTTGCTGCTGAAACCATTATGGCAAGGGGGCTCGTGGCCAAACACTGTTGTGTCTGCTTGTTATGGCATGAGTGTTTTGTCTTGTACAGGCCAAAGATAAAAGCATTCTTCTGCACAAACTTTTGACGGCGCCAGGGTTTCCCCAAAGGACGCCATGTATAGAAAACAAGCTGCTTGCCCCTTTGTGAGCACAAATGACGAACTAGCCAGTAAATTCGGATGCAAAGATTGTCCCAATAAAGCTAGAGTTATTCTATGACTGTGTAATCGTGCCATAGAATCGAAGAGGCTTTAGCAGAGCTGGACACTAGCCCTGGAGCAGGTTGCACTCCCGGATACTACGGATGCTTTTCTATGAACAAATCCGCATTCTCTTCACTGGTCAGGAGGTACCGTACAAGAGAGGATTAGTTAACTGCAGGATTGTGATGGTAGAAGGATCTTTAGAATTTTAGAGGCAAAAGAAGGATTGGGGTGCCACATGTGAAACAGAGAAATCTAGTTGATTGTAGTTCACTGTAGATACTACGAATAAAATATTGGTGGAAAGGACCTATTGCTTCTTTCTCTATAGCGAAATAAAAAAGTGATTTAAAAGTAATGTCATTACTTTTCTAAAGTAATGTTTACTTGTAATTATTTAATTTTCTGTCGTGGTAATTTGTGATGTAATTTAATTAAATTTTAGCCGTTTCAGGCGACCTATTTAGTAACGAAAATTATTTATATCAAAAAGTCACTTGGTCAGCTTTGGACACATCTCTGCAACGTAGTAGCAAAACGCGATAATGTGACTGCGACGACGAGCCCTAACAAAGTGCAAAATAAATGGGAACCACTATTCTAACAAAGTCAAAATGTAAAAGACCAAAAGAAGGATATTAGCCCCGAGAGCGAACACAAGCGTCGCTGTGGTCGGCCTTCCACGATTGGCCGAACGCTGACTATGACGTCAGAAAAGGATTTATCATCGACGGAAATAAGAGGAATGAAAGAACTTTAATTTTGACGGTGTTGGCAGTGTTCCTTTGAGAGCGCAATGATTTCAAGCTTCCACCATGCTATTTACAAACACCATCGAACCTGTTGTTTGCAAGGTAATGACGTCACAAGGGGGAACCATAGGAGGGCGCCACCAAAACATCTCGCCGCTAATAGCTCGGGCGCGAATCTGTTAACCACTATCGTGCGCGCAAGCGCGCGCTTTGAGAAGAGCTGTGATCGTACGGAAAGCATCACAAACCTCAGCAGTAAACGTACTCAAAGCTCGGGATAATCGCACGTTCTAACTCGTGCCCTCTGCTGCTGAGGAACGTTGTACAACAGCCGTTCAATTTCGTCGTTACGATTGAGTTGCTATTCCAGAATGACGCAGTGAGAGCTTCAGGAACTCTCTTTGCGAAATCACTCGTTACAAATATTTGTAGAATTGCTGTACATGAGTGATGAAGACTAGAACAATCCATTCGCTTACTTTCCTTTCGTATGTTTGTCTCTTAGAATAAAGACTGCTTACAAGCAATGCTTATATAAAAAAAAGTCTATATTAAAATACTGAGCTCCCCGATCTATCACGCAATCTAAAAAAAAAAACGTATATTATAGAAAGTAATAAATGGTCAAATGCGGCTTAAGTATGCTCTGTGTTTTGTAAGCTATGCTCGAAGAACCAATTTTTAGAAATTCTAGGAACGGAGCTCAATTATAAAAAAAAAAAACATCAAAAAACCGATTTTATGACCTGTAAATACGATAGACACTTGGTCCACTGAACGTGATTTTTTTTAGGTGGGACAAGCAATCATTTTGGGGAGGGGGGGAGGGTTGTCTTTTACATAAGATTGGCTGAAGATATCAGTAACTGTTTTTTTCTCTATAACAAAAACACGCAGGTTCCTTCTTTTTTTGTCTTATGGTTGAATTATACTACGTCATCAGAAAGGCGCTTCATGTATGATTGTTTAACACCACAGTATCTCCATGCTTGAACTGGCGACCTCCAAAAATGTACTTATGTCGACTACACCGTAAAATGGCCGCCGACAGTTAAGTAACATTTTGCATTTAATGGTATGGTGACTGTATAATTTAAGCATACATTTAAACAACCAAACATGGGTCGAAACAGTTTATTGTAGCCTAATAAAATCGCTGTGGTAGCAACCTGTAATTACAAAATACTGCGAGCCATGCGTAATGTTTATTCAACACTTCCGCCTTGCAATTTGCTTTCTGTCATAAGTGGTTCCACGTGATTACCGTATTTAATGTTTTACACGCGCGAATGAAGCAGGCCACTCGTTTTGATTTTTATTACGTCACAGTTTATTGATAAAATGTTTCATAAATTATAAAGACAATTGTCATCTCCCAATATTAGGGCGAAATGCATTATGAGAAGGTCATAAAAATATGCCACACTGTAGAAACAATATACACCTCTCAAAAGAGCGTAAGAGAAGGGAAGCGGCTTCTGTTCCAACTTTTCTCTGTTTACCAGATTCATTTAAACAAAAAAACATGTTTAACATATTTCGTCAGTATTCCAATTTAACCCGATATGCCCAAAAATGCCCCAAGAAAAAGCATTTGAAACTCGAATAAACGGGGACAAAAATGGATAAAAAAAATTCATTGTCTCCTATTTCTTTTCTTTTTTAAAGAAGTCTTTGTCATTGGTTTGTCTTTGGTAACAAATAGGTTCCTTTACCTGTTCCCATTACAACTAGAGAAGCGAGAATAGTGAAATTTCAACTTGAATAGAACTAGAATCGAATAGTGCCGAAAAGTGACCAAAAAGTCGAATGTGCAGTTGATACGAACACCAAACATTTTATTTTGCAAATCACGGGGCTAGAAAGCGACATGGTGGGGAAATTACGTCCATTTACGTCTGGGGACCGGAGCTCAAAGGAACCCGATGCCCGCCTCACCGCGCGGCCGACGGCCAGCAGCGAGGGCGGTCGCCGCTCCAGGTTCACCAGACGCCAGGCCAACAACGATGATCTCGATATCCGAAAACGTTCATTGGGAAACAGGAGTCCCGAACAAGACACTGCGGTCAAGCGAGCCGTGGGCACAGGGTGCACGCAGCGCTCGCCGACCCGAGAGGCAAAGGGGATCACGAGCGGAGTCATTGCCAGTGGGCCGAGCTCACGCCGCTACCCGTCGTCGCAGGAGTTCAGGCCACAGCTCCATGCACGCGGACGTCCACTCGAAGAAGAGAACGCCGACTGTCACAGCCAGGGGAATCGCAAGCGTTGAGTCATCGCCAGTCGGACGAGCTCACGCCACGACACGACCCGCCGTCCGGAAAACACTCCAGGATTTCTCGCCAGACGGCTGTTCACTCGGAGTAGGGAACGCCCGACTGTCCCGCGCGAACTCTCGCGGTTCCCCCAAAAACAGGAGACTTGTAATTTGTTATTTTCTCAATTTTGTAATTGCCACGTTACTTCCTTTTTGCGGCACTAATTTGTGATGCAATTTCGTTGCAAAATATTGGTAACGGATTACTTGAATTACTCGTTACTTTTTAAAAATATAAATGTATTACAGAAACTGGAGCAATAGGAGCAGGCAATTCAACAGCATAAAGAGAGCAAGTTTAACAAAATAGAAAACATTATGAAGAGCAGAATGACTGAAAATAAAACACGATTTTTTGTATGACCGGTCACTAGAACCACTAGGAAAGCGTGCAAGACATAAAGACCTTTTCCACAAGGGCGGCGCCATCTTGAATATTATCACTTCTTGCATGGGCGAAAACATTAGTTTTGCCGTCGCCACGCCAATCCAATACATTTAGGATATAAGCGTAACAGTCGTCCGATCTCGTTTTGCCTCCCCTGTAGTTTCTTTACTATTTGCAGGTTGAAATGTTTATTATTTCTTCGTCGCCCATGCCAAATATGCCTACCAGGTGGTTGGGGACGGGAGTACACGAAAAAGGTCTACACAAATACGCGAAGAAAAAAAAAATGACCAAGGAGACAACGCCGAGAGGCGTTGTCTTCTTGGTGTCTTAGCGGAGGTAGACGCTGCTAATGAATATGCGCACCACTAGCTTTCTATGTAGAATTTCAGGTATCATTTCCGGTCGCTGTAAGCTAGCGGGATGGCGGGTGTATATGCAGCTTTCGCTATCTTGCCAGCATAGATGTGAACGAAGTGCTCCTATATTCTTTCTTTTAAATACAATATTTTATATTTACAAGAAATGCCATAATGTGGGTGTACGAGAAATGGAAAGTAGTGTTGCGGAAAAATTTTGAAAACATCAGAATTGTTTTTAATGTTTTCTTGATAACTGTACGGGAAAATTAACGTGAAAGTAATTTGTAACGTAATGAGTAAAGTAATCCGTTACTTTTCTGCGAAAGTAATTGGTAACGGTAATCCATTATATTTGAGGCTCGGTAATTTATAATTGTAATTCGTTACATTTTTCAAGTGATGGGCATAAATCTAACAATAGGTAAAAACAAATAAAAAAAGCCCGCGTGTTTTTTTCCCGCGGTGCATGCGAAGGAAGAGAAGCTAACACGAATAAAACGGTGTTAGAGGAGCGGTGGAACAATTTTTGTCATTTCAATAAATATCGCACCGAATTAATCATTCACGTTCATAGCCAACGAAAAACGTGTTCATTTTGGCTCTACGCAAGGCCAGTTTCAGAAGAAAAAATAGTGAAAAACGTGCAGCGTTCACCCTCAGGTCGTAGACAAAATGAGCGGCCACGTGACCTGGTTGCAATTATACGACCTCAATAGGAAGTGTTAGAATAGGGGGCACCAACGTTAGGGGGGCCCTAAGCCATAGGGGGACAAGCACGCAGGACTACTAACGCTGACGGCTTATAGACCTTTCCAGCGCTTATCGACCGGGCGAAAAATGCTGATTCACTGAGCTGTGGATGCGTGCACAGCGTCTGGTATACCGCACAACAAATCTACAGCGCATGTTCAGAAGGCGTTCCACGACCTAGAAGAAAGGCGATGTTTGGAAAGGTTTCTCGCTTGGAGCACCAAAACGACTCGCAACCAAAACAAAGCGAAAAAAAGTCGTAATATATTTGCGCTAAACTTTGTGATGCGTGCGTCGCAAATATATTATAAAGTAAACAGAAATATACCTTTTTTTTTAATCAATAAATGTTTTTGATATTTGATGTCCAGACCATATCAATACGATTCAAACCAGTGATTCAGGGTGCGCTTTAGTCGCTCTCCTTTTCACAGAAGTCTTTTCTACCTTTCCTTTCTAGTTTGCTCCTTGTTTGAATTTTCGCGGCTTCGTTCAACTTTGGTCGAATAATACGCTATTCGATGTTCGCTTGGAGGTGGACTGCGATATTCGTACTTTTCGAGGTGTTGATCGCGGCGGGTTAGCTCGGTTGAGTGCGCTTCTCACCCACCACTTGAGCACTACGCAGAAGCAATACCCGCGGAGATTGCGGGCTCCGCGAATATTGCTTCCCCGCAGCGCAAATCTGCATTGCGAGAAGCGCACTCAACGGGGCTAACCCGCGGTGATCATGCAAGAGAGTATATTTACTAGCGATGTCTTAACAACCGGCGTTCACCCCCTTGTGTTTTATAGATCATGTCTAAAATTGAGAAAAGCGTGTATTTCTATAGCAGGCAGGTTTATAAATCGCTTTGATTAGGATAGCTGCGGCAAATTCGTTGGTTACACGTAACACAATGTAAAAAAGAAATCCGTTCTTGAAAGGTACTTCGACGCCCCAAGAATTCTTTCAGATCGTGAAAAACAATTTCGCATCAAGCAGTATCGCCCTCTGGCGCATTAGAAAGGCAACTGGACGATAAAAAACTCGTTCCCATTAAAAAAAAGAAAAGCTTAAAGGCCGACGTACAACCTCGGTTTTCTGCAGGTAAGGTAATTCTCTTAGCGCTCCCCCCTCCTAAACTGCGAGGGGAAGCCAAGTTGGGGCAAGGTAAAAAGTGGACAGGATGTAGAAAAAGAGGAGGAGGCCTTTAAAAGTACCCCTTATAGGATTTTCACGAAGAACTCTTTTGGGTGGTGCTTGAGAGAACGTTTTAGGGTGCAAAATATGGACATGCCGAAGAACCCCTAAGAGGTCTTAAACGACCATATATTTTTTAGAGTGCATTGAAATTAACTGAGCTCAGAAATGAACAAGTAGAAGGTTAGAATAACCTTCAACTGCCACGAGTTCATCTGAATTATTTTGTTTAAGAATGGTGCACCGTAGTGAAAGGCTTGAAAAAACTGTTTGATATTCGGTTCGAAAATACTCGACCAAAACTGCTATTTGACTCGAATTCGCCTCGAACTCGAAATTTACTATTTTTATTAACGTAGTAACGCACTCGTTACATTTTGTTTCTTTAAAACAATAACGTATAACGGTTACTTATTTCAAATAACGGGTTGCGTAGTTACGTTACTCGTTGCCTATAATTTCCGCAAACTAAAAATAACACTTGAAACTTTTTTGTGTGTTTCTTTGCGCAAAGTTATGAATTATTGCACTTAGCCCACGTACCTTCAAACTTTAGGCTTTCTTTTCTTAGGCGGAACCGCAAAACGAAATAAGGTAATTATGTTAGGTTTCGGCAAGGAGATAATGTTTCTTGAAATATGGCGCTTATGCATACCTGCAACTTCAGATAAGTAAACGTTTTAATTAATTAATATAAAGTAACGCAAAAGTAACGTGCGTTACTTCTTTATCAGTGACGTTAACGCTAACGCGTCCCTTTTGTTTTAAGGTAACGTAGATCAGTAACGCGTTTATTTGATTTGAAAGTACCGAGCAACGTATTTCGTTAGTTTTTTTTCCGCTAATGCCTACAACAACGGACAAAGCTGGCGAATGTTGGTATGCGGTGTGCTAGATGAATAGGCGGATATAACTGAACGTTTCAAATCGGACGACATCGTGCGTCACCGAGCCCTAGCACCTCACTCGACGCCGGGGGGAGGGACCGGTTAGCGAAAGTGGTTGGTTCAATTATTGCTGTTATTTGCATTTTTATATTAATCCGCAATGTTATTGACGTGGCATTCAAGAGAAGTTTCGTGGTGCACGGAGTTGGCTGCAGGTGACACGATAATCTTCGACGTTAATTACGCAAGATTCCGGGATTTTTAGAGCCCCTCACAGGCTTGTATTGGTGTATAGGCTTTCGTCGAGTGCATCCAACGAGCTGGGAGCATGACTGCTTCAGTCAGATAACTCAGCAAATGAACTACTTTTCGTCAAAGTGGTTCGTTAGCCAAGTTTTTTTCTTAAGGCTGTGTTTATTTCAATCTAACACAAGCCTGTGATAAATATTTTACAACATGAGCATCGCTCCTGATGCAACCCCAATTTTCGCTAACAGTAGGGATATTCGATGTATTGAAGCACTCAAAACTTCGAATACTATACAATGTGAAAGTTGATATCGAATTATTGGGATATTTAATATTTGATTTGAGTTTAAAACTGGAACATGTGCGAATATGAGCTGCATCTAAATATCGTCATCCTCGGGTAATCCCCATGTCTACGAAAACGATGCGATTCCCGCAACTACGTTATCAAGTTTTGCAAAAGAGAGGCTGAAAGAAAAGGTCAAATCTTATCCTTGAAATTAAAAAATTGAAAGCGCCAAAATGAGGGACAAGAAAGGTGAGACTTGTACAGTTCTCTGTCGCTTTTATTTTCGTAATAATGTACCATCTAATCCATCTTTCTTTTGTATTGAAATTTCACTGAATGGCGCTCCTTGGTCAGTGTCATTGCGTGCGAGTATACTAGTGTCACAGAGCCAGTAATGCTGGGCGAGGTGAAAACTATTCCTACTCAATATCAGGGCGCAGCTTTCTTAATGACAACAATAAGGCGACAAATAGGGCTGTGGTAATATTCGAGTTTTCAAATAGAAGTTTCGAATAATACGCTATTCGATATTCGCTTCGAGATGAACTGCGATATTTGTCGCAACGTGTGTTCCGTACTTGGTGCACCCTGTCGCGTTTCTAAATCGACAGATGCGCTCGTATAAAGCAGAACTGCTAAAGGAACTATTAAAACTATATTAATCACACCTACAATATAACATTACCGTATAACGGTAATAAATAACGATAATAGGGGTGCCTAAAGTATATCAGTATTTAAAAATGAAATACATTTTACTTAGAACCGCGTTACAACTACACTTACATTTTTGTTTTACATAAACATGTATTGGTTACGAAAATAGGGACTGCGTAAGCTTAATATACTCCATAACGTTGAAGTGTGACTTAACTGTTAACCTACAATTCAATTTCCAAGCCGGAAGTGATATTGGCAGAGTTTCTGTTTCATTCAGTACACTCCGCTTAGCAGAGATTGAGGGAACGACACTATACAGCTGCAACGGAAAAAAGAGTGGCACTAGTGACCAACGACCGGTGCGGCGAAATCGCGGACACGCGGCGGTCTTGTTCCCGAGCGCGCCGATAGCGAGAGTGCCAGTCACGTTCCATGTCTCAACGTGGGGGTGGCCGGCAGAAAACAGCCCATCCTAAAGCCCTCATTTTAACAGCTATCTTATCCCTCAATTTTCTGCCGGCCACCTCCGCGTTGAGACATTTAACGTGACTGGCACTTTCGCTATCGGCACGCTTGGGAACAAGAGCGCCGCGTGTCGCGATTTTGCCGCTCCGGTCATCGGTCACTTATGCTCCTCTTTTTCCGTTGCAGCTGTACATAGCTCTAACGTAAGGTTGGTTTACACTGCACCTTTTTTCGTGTTGCGTTACGTTACGAAGTCTTACGTACAAGTCACCGGGACATCTGTGCTTCATATGAAGTGTGGCTACCTGTTCAAAGAGAAAACCTGGCACGCGACATTCGAGAGACGAATGTTTCGCTGACTTGCACGTAACGGAAGAAAACGCAAGAAAAAGGTGCAGTGTGAACCAGCCTTTAGTGCCTAAACCAATGCGGCAGTTATGCGTTTGTAATCATAATTTTAAAGTAACCAAGCTAGGTTACAGGTTATTGCCCAGATGTAACGCAGTTACGATTAAAGTTAGTGAAACTTTCGTCAAACTTGGAAAGTGATGATCATAGTAACTTAAAAGGATCTTAGTTAACTACTGCGCAAAACGTTTAGCGCGAATCAGCGATCCTGTGTATTTCTTTTATCTTTCTCTCGTAAAATTGGCATGCGATCATCAAAACTACTGGGCCGGTTTGCTAATCAAAGCTGGTATCCATCGCGGTGATCAACTCACCCGCAAGAGGTATCCTGAGGTCACGTGACCGGCTTCGTTGAGAGAATTAAAGCACCTAGCGCTTCAGCCGATTCACTCAACAAACTTTCTTGTTTTTTTGTTTTTGTTTTAATTTTAATTCTTGATCTTTCCCAGAAATAACTTGACATGCCGCTCCTAAAGAACACAAATGCGGTTAATTTAACCTGCATTATAAGCCTCTTTACCCATTTCCTGCGCCCTAAATTAGACTAATTTTCGAAGTGAGAACATATTTACGGCAGCCATTTCCCTGGAATTCTGGGTATCTTTGGTTTCTTGTCCCCACGGAGCCGGTCACGTGACCTCAAAATTCATCTTGCCGCTGAATTAACCGCCGGGAGAGATATCTACAGTGATGAGCAAACCGTCCCTGTTGTGTTGCAAAGCGTTCACCCGTTGAACCAACCTAAGTAGTAAAAGTTTGTGATCGTCAATACGCTACATTAGTAAACTGTGCAAACTTACCAATGTGTCAATTTCACGCTAATTGTGTCGTGCAGTGAAAAACAAAACTGTTTTCAGCTCTGCGTAACTGTCATATAAAAAGTTTAGGGTATTCGTTTACAGTGTACCGCAATATGTCTTTGCCGGATGCGATGCTCAAACAAAAATTGGTCTGCGATTGCAGAGTTTTTTCAGTGGATTCGAGGCCTGTGCGAGATGCACCGAAAGCCGGGCATATTCAAGATTTACGCCGGCATGAACCCCATAGTGTTCCTGTGCACACCAGAAGCAGCCGCGGTGAGTCTATGCGTCCAAATAAAACAAACATGGAAGCAAAAACAAAAAACAAACAAAAAACACCGCACCTTCGGCGAGGCAAACGCGTCACCGCGAGAGCGACATAATCAAGGCCTTTTGTCCGGTAAATTACAGCCTTTCACCCTTCCTCAATGGGAAAGAATAACATGTAATTTTGAGCGGAAGACTCACGCCACTCACTTATTTCTAGATTACGACCGAAGGCTCCAGTCAGCATATGCATCTCGAATGAAAAAAAAAAAAAAAGTATATATACATAAATACACGGGAAGCTCCCGAAAGAAAAGGAGGAAAAGAGTGAAGACGTGTCCACGTACGCACGCGATGCACCAATTGCTCGCTGTTTCGCCGCGTCAACAAAAGCTATAAGCAAGTATGTGTGCGTCCTCGTAATCCCCATAAAAACAAATTAAGAGCCCGCAGTCTCGCGGGCGAACTTCCAAACCGCGGCGGGGCAAGGGGAAGCACCTCTCTTTAACGCTTTCTATGTGGGCACTTAGCGCGGTCATAAAACGCGAAAAATGCGTGCATGACGGAATATGACATAACGACGCGGAAAGCCGAGCGTCTTTTACTTAAATTATCTGACTAAGAATCGGGTTTCCGGCAAAATCTTCAATTACCCGCATAAACGACGTAAATAATACTTGGTCATGTGTGCCTGCGGAGCATCAAATGCGCTCCGTGTTTTGTATTAGTCTGTCGGCTAGTTTGGAAAGACTGATCATCTCCGAAAAGATCAAGCACGCTTACTCAGATTGCTTCTGTACAGCCATAAGATATATAAAAGAGAACAGCCCGTTAGACTCATCTAGAGAACCTGCCGGTCATCAACAACGCTCTGGTCCACATTAGGGCTGAAACCCAAAGTTTTTGTTCCAGTATGTTCCAGTGAGTCAATGCGTTCACTACACGGCTTGAACTCATTGACAAATCGAGACATAAGGGGGGTTGTGGAGACCGCACTCATAGCAAAAGGAGAGCTGAAGTGTTGTCACTTATGTGAGAGATAGCGCAGCTTTTTGGGGCCAAAGTATGGTATTTGCCCGAAAATTCAGGGCCTTGAAAAGTACAAAGAAGCCAAGGAAGAGCCAAGCTTGACCTTCTTTTGCCCGAGTCCGCACACCTTGTCATTAAATCACCAAAACAAGTGTCAAACTTAAGCCGTGGTCACACTGCTTATACATCATACAAAAGACAGTCTGCCTACAACTTTGAACACGAGTCACCGCGAGATTCGCGCTTCGAATGCCACATGGCCATGAGCTCAAGGAGATAACTTGGCACGCGGCATTCAAACCACGGATATTGAGGTGACTCGTGTTCGCGACTGTCGTTTGTATGATGTATAATTAGTGCTACCCCGGCTTTAGGCTTCACTGCCTGGTACGGGACGGTAATCTGGCATTTTTGTGCGTAAATCACCAAACAAATGCCAAAGCTAGACGTTATTTCTAATTTTTTCTTTTTTTTACGGCAGCGTTGGGTTTAGATAGCTAAACAAGTGCCAGAATAAGGTTTCACTGCCGGTTGTTCGGTTGATACGTGGAGTGTTTTGGCTGATGTCTGGCATTTTGGCAATTATGTGGCGAGCTGCAGAAAAAAGCCCTAGAAAAGTAAAAGAAAAAATTACTTTCGCACTAACTAACGCCTTCAAGCAAAACCGCATTAGATCCAAGTTGGACGTTTCTCTTTTACGTGCTCTATGTAGACCGGTACAGAATATTTGGTACCAAACAATCTGTTAACAATTATACGAAAAAAAAAGAGACGTGAACTCGACGCTGCAGTTGTTTTGTGCCCAGACCTAGAAGCTTGAGAGGCGAAAAGAACCGGTGTTGGCAAATTACACTGTGATGGAGTTCACAAATTATCCCGCAAACTCACTCAGCCAGAGCCCGGAGCTCCTGCAGTTCTATCGCTCCTGGGTTAACACGGTACATCAATCATTGTCTCTTTCTTTAATGAGTTCAAGCAATTAGGAGGGGTGACGTGCGTCGTGCTCGCCGTTCTCGTTGGCTGGGCTGAATAACGGGGAATTCCCTCGGTGTATCTGGAACAGTTTTGCTCACGTTCCTCGAAAACTGGAGCGAAAGCTCATTTCTCGTTCCTTCTCAGCTTTGGAACGCGTTCCCGCTACAAGTTTCATGGGTGCCAAAGAAATGCGTTCCTGATACATTTCTAAATTTAAAACACTCCGCCATATTTTTTTTTTTTTTTGCTAAATTTATGTAGTTTTATTAAAATACCCTGTTGAAAAATTATTAGCTAAAATAATGCAATGACCTAGAAATATTGGCATGGAACGACAATACACGAACCCAATTATATCACTGGTAGTAGGTTACCCTTTGGGTTCCGAAGAGGTTTTGCACTTTGGAATACGAAGAACCTTCGCGGGATGAATTCCTTCAGTAAGTGCCGAACTAGTTTAGAAATCTGTCTCTCGGGCCTGGTCCATCATTAGTGTAAAGCATGCTGTCCACTTCGGTGTTAAAATGACGCAAGGTCAAATGAAACATTAGAGACAGCATCTCCTCCTTCACAACGTGGTGAGTTAGTTTTATGTTGGTAAAGTCATGCTCCAATTTTTTTTAGCACGGTATTATCGTGTTTTTTTTTTTATGACAAACGATTAATTGAATTTTCTACTCTTTCACTTAAAGCTGGTTTATAATTCCCCTTTGGCCGGTCTTTTCTGTCGTGGAAAGCCGGAACACGACATTATCACATTGATATATAGTCCGTTGCAACCTAAGAACGAAGGGCGAGGGTAAGATGGGCCGGGGAGGAGGAAGCAGACGGAACGCTAAAGAGAGAAGGAGGTTTCCCCCTCTCTTCTACAGCGTTCCGTCTGCTTCCTCCTCCCCGGCCCGTCTTACCCTCGCCCTTCGTTCTTAGGTTGCAACGGACTATAGAGTCGGTGACAAGTCAAGAACGAAGTGGAAGCTCCTCCTACCTCTTTCCACTTAAGTAGTGCGAAGGCCGGAGGGGAGGCAACCTCCTCTCCACCGTTCTCTCCACTGAAGTGGAAAGGGGTGGGAGGCGCTTCCACTTCCTTCTTGACCTGCCACTGACTATAGTGGCAGTTTTCTCTTACCTCTGTCGAAAGTGTCTCGCTAACCTGCAAGCCAAGTTCGTTGTACCTTTGTTCTTCATCTGCCCGAAAAAGAAAAAAAAAAAAAACACATGGTGGCTGTGACAACTTATGTGCCGCACTGCTACCATGGGGTCATAGTCCATCGTTCTTCGATATATTGTTTTGCCACAGCGATTTCCTTCGGTCACAAACACAATAGATGCTGTTTGGTACCTGAACTGAGTCTTGCTCTTTTCGCGGTGCCCGAGGAGCCAACGTCTGTTGCCGACCGGGGCTATGAGTGTATCTAAAGAATTATGCACGTCAACGGCCGCACGTATAGCACAAGTCTTCGCGCACACATCACCTAAGCACAACGAAAACAAAATCAAACCGGCAAAACTCAATTATTGTAGCCTTGGAGCGAAGCCGCTCGCCAATTGGCTGCGGGTTAAGTTCATGGTTGCCGCGCCGAGGACGAGCACGCAGCGTCGCCCTGTCAATAAACTCCATTGCATCATCGATAGCTTCGGGCTCCTAATGAGGTCATCATTACCAATGGACCTGGGCTGTTTACACTTTAGCGTCTGCATAATAGTGCGAACCCAACGCGCGCCGGCGTAGACCGATGTTCGTCGAGAGTTAAGCGCGGTGGCGTGATCAAAGCAGCGATTCGGGCCAGGGAGTTGTGCCGCGATCGGTTCGAAAAATAGGCAAATGCTGAGGATAACGAGCGCAAATAAGCATTTAGTTTTTACTAAATGCCTGAGAAATGTCTGCGGGGGAAACACAAAGTGATCACGAAGTCTCGTCTCTCTATCCGCCGTTCGGCTAGGGGACGAACACAGTGTACTCGCGTTTAGCAGCAGCCTTCCACGTTGATTTACTCGTACCATCAAGGAGAGCTCATGACCCATTAAATTACGCCGTGTGGGCGATCCGAATTATGGCGCACTCCGAATAAACATTCGGGACTTCAACTTTGTTTTCATCGAACACCGCTCTGTTTGCACTTGGCACTAGCGGGAACGGCTGTCGGCACTACGATAGCATATGATCATGCATACCTCATACATCGCTCATAATCCGATGTCGTCCTGAATTCTAATTAGCACCACCTTCGGTTCGTCATCGAGCTTCCATCTTATGCCGGCATTCCGTCAAAACACGTCAGACTCGTAAGGCTAACGAAGCTTCTCAGAGAGTCGTCCACGTACAGACTCGACCATCCGAGCCCACAAACATGTAAATCAACAAAAGCACAAAAAAAAAAAAAACACGAGGAGGCCAAACTGAACGGCGAGAAGACGACACGCTGCAAAAACGGTAGATTCAAATCGCATAGATGATGACGCCACTGGCCGCGCGTTTCCACCATACTGGTTTGCCACCGGACATTGTATTGCATTGTGTTTTTGCCTGATCGAGTTAAAATATGATGCGCTAATATTTAGTGGCTACTAATTGCACCCTGAGCAGTCCGATCCACTAATGAGACAATAAAATAAAAAGAGCGGCAGCTCAAATGTCATTAGAAGTCGGCTTTAATCGGCGGCTGCCACTATTTGGCGTCTTTGTTTCAAATGACTTCAATTTATTGCAGAAATTAACAAAATAATAATATTTTAAAGTGTTGTAATTAGGGCATCACGTACGCCTTGATTTGTACGAAAAGACGATTGAAAAGGACCCATTAATAAATGAGAAATATTGGCGCTTCAAAATACATTTATTTTTCATGAAACCCGGGCTTCCTTAGATAAAATCAATTTGAAAGCAAATAAATTTTTTTTCTCAGACGGGCGCAATGACAATTTAAAATTGCTAATATTTGAGAATTATTAGCCCCTTTCAGACATAATTAAGTAAATAAAAATAGTCTGCTTTAGTAGAAAAACATATACCTGAAACATCAAAAACACAATACTTCAGAAAAAAGACCTTTGTACGCATAGTGGTGGGAAATGAACAAATCTAAATGACTTCTGGGACTTCCTCTTTCGTTTCTTGGCTAGGTCTTACTTCGTTTATTTTTTTCGTCACTACAAGACGCTGAAGCAAAAAAAAAAAAATTAATAGAGTGTTGACGCCATATTTCACTTTCCCGGCCTAAACTTGCAAGTATATTTTCCGTGCGTGTGTTTGCGTAAGATGTCATTAAGCATGATTACGTTCTCTCCACAGCCTCTCTTAGCCAGCAATACGAACTTGAAGAAATCGATGAACTACAGAAAACTACATTCGTGGCTGGGGCCGGACGGACTTCTAACAAGGTCAGCCCCTTAGCCTACTATTCGTACGGAAACTCATTCATTGTGAAAATGTGTGCGTGTTGAATTTAGGGTGAACATCCATCCGTCTACCGGAGTGCTCTCAAAAAGTGTTACCTGCTTGTGAAAATTGCTTTCAACATGTCATATTACTGAATATTGAGATATAATTGCTGATATCGGACAGTACGAATCGTATGAGTCAACGACGAGCGTGAATACAACGAAAGCAATTTTTCGTAGTCGTTATTTGGGGTAGTGATGATTCCACGACCGGCTTTATAGGGGCGACCTGCTCACTCCGCGTGTCCCTATGGGAGCGCGCGGGCCAAGAAATATCACGTGAACGGCCTGGAGGGACCGAGTGTTCTGCTTGGCGTCGCCCTAGCTCACCACCAAAAGCGCGGGGGCCGCTATGGAAGGCAATGGGAGCGCGTTGAAATAACGCTGGTTTCAGATGATTAATGTCGCATTTAATAAGCAGGCGCCAATGCTAGCGCATAGTGTGTATAGGATAGGGTAAAATGAGTCACTATATTATAGTTTTCTCGAGCAGAATAATCAGTATTGTGAGCTAAGCATCAGTAGAATGTACGAGTGTACAGGATAGTGCATCCAGTCCGCCTGCTGGAGCCCCCTCCGCGATCGGAATAAAAAATCAAGTTAGAGGCTTCACAGGTGGGCCGTGATGCTCTTGTTGAATGTTCGAAGTGAGACACTGTCGACTGGTAGTGATCTGGTGACTGGCGGGAGGGGGGTACCTTTAAAGTTGCACTGCACGGGGTGCGAAGGAGTTCTAGTGACGAAGCGTACGGGTTAAAAGGGGCTGCAGTCCACCAGTGCGAGTACGCCGCTGCGAGGAGGAAAAAGGAAGCGAGGAGTCCGGTAGCAGAGAAGTGGCTAGGAGCCGCGTGGTCGCGAGTTGACGTCGATGTTGAAGCGGGTTCCTGCCGACTGAACGGAGGAGGTGCAATGCTCGATGGGATGGTGTTCGGAGGCCAAGTTGACGCCTCATAATAAGGCAGGAAGCGCGACATTGCACCGACTCGAGGGAGGCAACAAGTTACCTGGTTGCCGAATCACACACCGAGCAGCGAAACTCCAGGATGGGCAACACCAGTGCTGTGAACAGCAATCTGGGCACATCGGGCCTGGCTCTTCTTGTGACCGAATGACGAAGCCAAGGAGTCGACAATTCCCCGGAAACAGCGTTTTGGACATAGCGATGGAAATCGAAATGCTGGTCGATGATTACACCTAGGAGGTGGATATGCGTTGTTCTTGGGATCTCCATCCGTTCAGGAAAAGTGTTTGGAGGGGTCGAAGGTTGGCGCGAAGCAGTGATGTGCATGGTAGCGCATCTGGTTTAAGTTTAGGGGAAGTTTGTTATCGTTCGACCAGAGTAGAATGCAATCTAGATCAGCTTGTAGCTCTTTACCGAACGTACAATCGCAAGAACGATGAGAAAAGTCCTTAAAATACAGCCGATTATCCTCAAAACGTCGCCGGTTGTGGAACGGACACACACAGATACACACGCGAAAGCGTCTGCTAGTGTGGTGAGAAACAGAGCCAAAAAACGCGGTGGCGGTTAAGCGAACTAGAAAAAGTACTAAATAAGCAAAAGCAAATGTGGCGCGCTCGCGCTGCCTCGGGTGACCTGATCGCCCCTAATAAAGCCGGTCGTGGATGATTCACTTGAAATGAACTGTGTGCAAAACTTTGTCGTGGAATGCACGTGGTTGGTTCATTGCAAAAATATCTTCAGCACATCCAGAACATTTCAAGTCGAAAGAGAACTATTTGAATGTATAAAATAAAATTTGCGTTCGCATTTCAATCTATCGATCTAACTTACATATTTATATTTATTTATATAAAAAAATTGTGTTCTATAAGGAACGCAGTGGTCGCTATGTCACTCTTCCAGGAACGCGACGCCGTGTCGAGCGTAGCTGCACGCTCTTTCTTGTACACTTTCTTTTTCTTCCCTTTCTTTTTGTTCTTGTTTTCGGAGCTATCGCAGCTGGCGAAGACTTCTCGAATCGTCTCAGAGTTCCCTGTCCCGCCTCGCCTGCATTCTTTCTTGGTTTCTATGGTTAATTTTTTTTTTTTCACACTTGCGTTGTGTGGCAGGCCGAGCTCGCAGTTTAGGTGTTTCCCAGCCGTGTATAGAGAGAGTTTGGTCAATCGGAAAAGCCGGCGGAAGCCGGGGTGCAGCAGCGAAAGCGGTGGCGCCGCCAGCGCCGCATATTCCCCTGTGATGAGCTTGCGAAGTAAGAATGCGCTGCGATGACCAGTAGAGATTCGCATAGCGAGGCGCTGTTTTTTTTGTTTTTTTTTTTTTTTTTTTTCTGGAGGAGGTTGAAAGTACATGAATGCATACACATAAGAGATGGGTGGAAAAGGGGGGTTTCAAGGCGCTGAGTGCGTTTACTGAGCCAGGAAAGGTGACATGACGAGCAAACTTTCCTGAAACTTGAAGCGACACTGCGAATGTGGTGTGCACGGTCGGGGCTTCGGTAAAATCTCCCACGGAGCTGAATCTGTGGTTTTTGACTGGCCACTCCGTCGTGGCCGCGGCCGCCAGTGCAGTCAAAACAAAGTTTGCGTGCGTTCTGAATTTCGTCATGACGGCAACTTTACGTGCATTGCCCTTTCGGTTACAAAAAGTCGCAAATTTCAACTCTAGCGTGCTGAAAAGAAATACATAAAAACATCCTTACCCGGAAATTCTGATTGGAGGGTATTTGTTAAGCTCATAGCCTCCGCTATGAGAATATTGTAGTCTAGTGGTTGGTCAAAGGAGCTGTCAATCACTGCAACCAAGGTTAATGAAACAATTTCGGCCAATGACGTACCCCTATTTTCACCCCATTCTTACCAATCAGTGACCAGACTCTACAGAGTATACGGCTCTGAAATGTTTTTGGCAACCGGCCAACTCTCTCCCACCGTGGGCGCCATGGCATGCTTCAATTTTTGAAGTTGAGTCAATATTAGCTTCAGTAAAAATGCAGTTTTTCATTATAAAACCTGCGTGTTATATCTAGCTTACGACATGCGATCTACACGAGGACAATGATCCCACAAAATGTCATTCCTAATATTATTGCGGACATTGTGTTTTCGAGCAAGGCCCTTTTCTGGGCCTCGTAAATTATGGTATGTGCACCATAGATTACAATGGTTGGTCCTCCACGTGCCCTAGAAAAAAAAAAAAAAACAGCCCAGGCATTTTATTTTTAGCACATCATAGACCTGCGGTCACAGTGATGTCTCAAATAGTAGTGAGTTTTAGCCTTTAGGGAACCGTTTCTGCACATCTCACACGGAACGACGGTACGCACTGCGCATGTGCTACCGCAGAAGAGTCGCACATTCCCAGCGCGTACCGGAGGGCCCGTCATACCCTATCGGATGTGCAAAAAACGATTCTATAAAAGTCCCTAGTATATTGCCAAGCTAGGCGCGCAAACGTCTCATTTGAAAAGAATACAGTAATCACGTAAGACAAAACACATTAATAAATAAAAATATGACTAAAGAAACAACTATCTCGTATGTGCCAGCCCTTCTCTATTTTACTCATATAAGCGTCGAAAATTATATAGCTCGAGTGATGTTAATACCGGTCACAAAACGACAAATGTTCACTTGGTCGTAGCCCGTGGAAAAAAGGTATAGCTTGCATTTTGCGTGACTTTGACCCTGAAAAAAGTATGCATTAACACATACACCAAACTTGAATCCCCCGTGGCCTAAGGTTGAGTCACTTATGGGTCGATTATTTGTAAGCGAAGATCAAGTTGTACGATATAAATCGAAGAAACCCAAGAGGCTTCTCCAACTAAGCAGCGATTGAACAATCAACAGAAAAGCAACACGCTAAGGTTAAATAATATAGGCTTTGCACCAGCGAAATCTAATAAAGCCCCTCGGTCACGTGCACAAATTACGCGTACAATAAGCGCCGTGTGAAGCACGTCTAAGGAAAAACAAAAGGTTTAAATGGTGAGATATAAGGAACGGTAATCAAAATGATTTCCGGGCACGAAATATTTCATGAGCAAACCGCGCCCATTTCGGCTCATTTTTCTGGAAATTTGATATTTCTTTTGCAGCGTGCCACAAACTGCTTTTCGCAACTGCAACTGCGAGTCTGTGTGTGTGTGCGTGTGTGCGGTTTTGTGTATGTGTGTTTGTGTGTGTGTGTGTTGTATTATTTTTTCTGTTTTTTTTTTTTCGGGGGGGGGGGGGGGGGGAGGTTTGTGTCCAGGTAGCATACATAATTTCTCTACCTCTCAGCTCCTCTTTGTATTCCGCCCTCTCGGGGCGACCCGCGTTGTTTCGTATGCTACGGACATCGGATCCATTTTCCTCCCGGGGCACATTAGCGAGTATAATTAATTTCCTCTAACGCCTCCAATGCTTCGCGAAAAGACAAAAATATGCGCCGCGACACTCAACTTTGTGACCCATTATCGAGACGTCGCGTCCACTGTTCTCGTTGCCGCAGTAATGACCCGTTCTAGGCTTCGAATACCAATGAGGGCCAAGAACGATTTACTTTGGCGTGGCCGACGGTCCCTCTATTGCCCCTTATTATTGCCCCCTGCCTGAATATTTACGAACAAAAATCCTTTCTCACTGGAATTGCATAACCGGATAAAGCTCTCTTTATTGACGGCATATAAACACCTAAAGCGAAATGTTTTGAGTACAAGGGCTGCGTGTTTTCGGATAAATCCGAAGAAACTTCGAAAACACTCGCCGGTAAAATTTTCGTCAATTCGGATTTATTTGATAAACTCTTAATTTTAAGGTCACAATGTAAAAAAAAAGAAAAACAAACTGCATTCTACAAATAAGTTTGGTCAGACCACAGCGTTAGTGGACCTGAAAGGCCAAAGTCGAGTCACATTTGAGAGATTTACGTGCGAAACCAACGAAGGGTATCTGGCAGGCCCCCGCGGAAAACTGGGGATTAATTTCGACCACCAGGGGATCTTTCGACCGTCGACGTGCAACTGAAAGCTCAGTTTCATGGCGCCTTTTCCGCAGTAAACCTCCGACAGACTGCGCGGGCACTTCGGCCGGGATTCGAACCCGCCACCTGGGGCGGTTTGCTCATCTTGCGGCCGCGACCGCGGCTGCGGCCAAAAAGGATTTTTATGTCATGTGACCAGCTCTATGGGACAAGGAAGTAGCTAGCGTCTCTGCCTAATGGCTGAGAAATCCGCGTCGCTACGAGTGCGAAAGTTTCATTTCGCTCGCAGAAACTGACCGCAGAGGCTTTCAACTGGAGTCCAATTAACCGCTTCTTTATATTTGATGAGCGGCAAGTAAAGTTACGGCCAGGGAAGGTAAATATTAGCCAAAATGAAGGAGAAATCAGGCGAGATAAAAGCGGTTCAGTATGCTTATACACCTATGCCAGCGTTGGCGCGACTCGCATTTTGCTGTGGTCGAGAGGTAGGAACCCCGGGACCTGTCGTCGCGGCGTGAAACTTCCGAGTGGAAATCGCACCCAAAACTTTTTTATTTATTTTTTTTTATATTTTGCGCGTGTGTCTTATTTTTTGACTGTGAGCCTTTTTACAAATCGTCCAAATCATCCACTTGCACTACTGCGCCTTACACGGTCTTCACTATTTGTCCCTCCTGTTGAATCGACACACCGGAAAAGAAAAAAAAAATATCAAGCCAATTTAATGCGCTAATACATGATAAAAACAAAACAGCGCAAAGACAAGGACGAAGTAGAAGGAACAACAGGACACAATACAATCGTTTCATAATGTTCATTCGGAGGAAACCAAGATTACGGCATCGTTTTTACTTTCACACAAACGGGGCCGAAAAATCTTTTTTCCCCAGCAACTACCTGCACTTTTATGTGTTTTCAAATATACAACGCTCTTGCTACGACTCCTTTCAATAACAGGAGGCGCCTAATTATTACTTATACACACTGTAGTTGTGTCAATTAAAAAAATTAAGCTTCAACAAGATTAGCGCAAGAAAAAATACAAAACAAAAAGTTTCCGGCGCGGTTTGAACCCACAACTTGCACGCCGCGACGACAAGTACCGGTGCTCTTACCTCTTGAAGCAGAACGCTCAAGTCTCGAGCGCTTGTGCGGAGATATAATTATACTGCTAACGCCCCAGGGGACGCGTAGGCCGGCGCTTTGCCTCGGAGCTGCCGAGACGGCCTAATGACCTTAAAAGGAAACCCCAGTTTCTTTTCACAACACAGACTATTGACAACAGGGGGTTTACAGTTAATCTCGTCAGAGAAACAGGTCACTCTACCTCTGGATCAGTTTGAACCATGCTGTACTGCGGCGTTCACTAAGAAGCCGTGAACCCGCAGATTTTAAGAAAGTGGGCATGGGGAGGGGTGGGGGGAGTTGAAATAATTTATATAACTCCTTTTACCAGTCCACCGCGCGCAGCTGCGAGCAACGCTTTTATATAGAAGACTACAACAAGCTTGGTCGAGGGAAAGTTAGTATTGCCAATGACATGAGCGCCAATGCGAAATTCAGCTGAGGAAATAGCAATTCCTAACGTTCGCGATGGCTGGCAGTTTTTTTTTTTTTTTTTCCACACAACCTAATTTTAGGAATTTTTTGAAGATTTTCAGAGCAACACCCTGTATACTACGTACATGTACGTCACTTATTCAATTCATTTCAAATGCAAATTGAAACCTTGCTTTGTGTATTTTGAAAATGGGACTACTACTCTGCTGTAGCAAATTACTATTTTTTTAACTACTTTTTCCAATTCTAACAATAACCTTTTCTTTGTGCAGCTTTGGCCAAACGTGGAAATTTCATCGCAAGCTAGTCACGCCCGCTTTTCACTTCCGGGTGCTCGAAAACTTTCTGCCCATCATCAACGAACAGGCAGACAGACTGGTCGACAAACTTCAAGAGTACGCCGGGGGCCAAGCCATCACTTTACATCATATATTATCCAAATGCGCCCTAAACGTTATTTGCGGTAAGTTCAATCGCCTTCATGGGGCAATTTGCAGCTGTCCTATCTACAAAATGTTGTTGACCGCTTTTTTGTTTCGTTCTTATAGTACACGACTAAAATAGTTTAATAGTGACATGCTGCAATGAACCGGAACTTATCACAAATTCGTTTAATAAAATGAAGGGATGCCAGATTGTTTTACAACCCCACTATAATGCTTATTACAGGAAACTATCATCTATAAGTGATCGCAATTACGCGCGAGCTTTTAACGTCCTTTCTAATGAATCATGAAAACGGGTTATTAACTATTTCTTTCTTAACTAGTCTCTGTCTAACCTTAATACGGACAACGGAAACGATACAAGCGAAAGTCGGTAGACTTCACTCCGAGGCATCTGAAGCTTCCACTTTCCTGCACCTCACTTGAGAAATCTAATCGCTGCATTCCGTAGAGGATTCTTGGCGAATGATTAGGCTGATGCATATCAAGACATTGACTGTCACGAACCCAAATCAAATATTTTCCGCAGTGCTCGGTCCCAATTTATGAGCGGCATCTGTGCATCGTCACAGCGGGGATCGCAAAACTTGATGACGAAATCTCGGGGATTTTGCCGACAATGTGATCCCCGCAACTTCGTCATCAAGTTTTGGAACGGAGACAGAGAAAATGTCCGCTTTTATGTTGCATTCACGCTGGCGTTCAAATCACAACCGCAAATACTGATCCGCTCATTTTCAACCTCAAACGCGCGTTAATTTGTATTGCATCTTGAAGCAGCCCCATTCGCAACCGCCTTGCGAATGCGGTTCAACCGCCAATGTGAATGAGGCATTTTTTATGAAATTACGCCGTGACAAAAAAAAAAAAAAAAGATTCTTGGTCACTGCGTTGCGTGCGAGTATAGACCTTTGCAAAAATCGCGTTCTGCGGGCTGCCATCTTTGTGTGCTGGACTGTTGAACGCCATCTGGGCATGCGCCGTTGCTCCGCTGTGCGGTATATCTGACGCTGCGCAAGCGTCCCCAGCTCAGTGACTGAGCATTTTTCTCCCGGGTGATAAGCGATGCAAAAGTCTATACTTGATTCCTACTAGTGCCAGTAAGCTTGTGTAAAGTGAGAAACATCCCTACCCACTATCGTTGCACGGCCCCTTTTAGTTTACATAATACATACTGCATCACAGTATTTATTTAGTAGTCGCCAATAAAGAGGAAAAGAGAGATTGCGTTACTGAGATTGCGCCCACTACTTTACGAAAGAGACAGAGTAGACGTTGCATTAAGGACATTGTCCGCTGCGTTACTAAATGCCACAGTATGGAGGCATTCTGAATTAATATGTCACATGTTCAAGTACGTTCTCCATAAACCTTTTAATAATCCTTTGCGCTTACCCAACTCCGAAACTTTGCGCAAATAAATATATTATATTAAAATAAAATGAACGCAGTATTTTTACTATTTAAAAGCCTTATTTTTTGCTTTATTAATGAAAACAAATTATGCGGTGCAGTGGAGAAGGACGCGTAAACGTTAAATAAAACAGAGAATTCACGTCCGCTCATTGTGTCGAAATATGCTCATGATATATTCACTAAGCAGCATGACGTAATAGCTAGAAATCCGGTCTTTGTTTAGTCCGATGACCTCAGAAACGATCGAGTTTCTACGACGGAATCTCTTTTAGCATAATTAATTTTATCCCAGTTCAAAGAAATATATATATGAAAAAACATTTCTCAGAATAAACCAAATAGTGAGTCACAATAAGCTACAGGTAGCTTCTCCATAGTCATCGAACATTATCACAATTATTATGAGCTGGGCACAAAAGCAAATGTCATGTGCAGTACGCGCATGAAGGCATCGCACATTCCGTTCAGCAATCAGATTTAGAGATTTTCACGAGCGTACCCGCGCGGTAACATTAAAGAACGCACGCACACACACTTAGTTTACAACAGGAAGAGGACAAAATGTTGTGACTTTACGCGTCAATTTACGCCAGCTTCACCACATTTAATTTTGTCTTGTCGCACTCACATGTGTCTCTCGAATTACTCTTCGATATGTACAGTGATGTCTCGTTAATATGGACAACTCCGTTCCCGTAAAAAATCGTCCATAATGTGAGTTGTCCATAATAACGAGACAAAAATGCATGTATTTTCCCAATGTGTCCCCGAAAGTGGTGTCCATATAGCGGGGTATTCATATTAACGGGGTCCATATTAACGAGACATGACTGTATTTGAAATCCGAGGCCAGTAACCATATATATTATCATATATTTGTGAAGTTTCGCAAAACCTAAAGAACTCATTTGTTTCACGAATGATGTATGCAATATTTGCACTAGTCAGATGTCTGTTGAATTTATGCACTTGGCTGTGAACCGTGGGGAAAGTTAGTCATTTATTTTTTGTTGAAGGAGCCTACTCTTACACAGTTACCCAATCATTTTTAACACACACATACAATGCACACAATAGACCATCAACGAGAAATCGCGTCGCACTCGTTTCGCTTGATTGAATCACACAGGATCAAGCATGTGCACAGAAAGATGTGCCTTAGGCATTGCTTGAATGGTTCGATGGCATTAGATGTCCGCTGCACTCGGGGTTATGGCGAAGAAAAGTCCAGCAACTATACTCAGTTTCACATTACGGTGGTCCGCAGAGGACGGTACGATCCATCGAGGCTAACCTAAAGCCGTGTGAAGGTCGCATCACCGTTGGGTGGGTCGCAGCGACGTGCGGACTCCTGCGTGCATAGTCTAGCGATGTACTCACAGCCCTGTGTTGGCTATAATGGCTCATAGCGTCCATTGTGATGCGAAACAAAAAATAACAATGGTAAGAGGATGAATAACTTTGCAACTACAACCTGGAGCTGAACTTTACAATAAACGAAGTTTCATTCATTCTACATATTGTGCCATATAAGACGTGGCCTAGCCTCCTATGGTCGCGGGCTCCAGCACAGCTTCGCCCGCTTTAACGCGCGTTCGCACTGGCGACTAGCGACAGTTGCCCGAGCGTCTAGCGACATGTGACAAGCGACCACCGACGTTCACGCTGCGGGCGATCGGCGAGTGGCTACCGGCGAGTCGGTCCTCGGAAGCTCTCGGGAGCTGCCGTCTATTCCGTGCACCCCACCACAGGTCGGGTTCGCGTTTCGCTGCTTTTTTTATTTTCGTTGTCTCACACCTACAGAAGCGTCGTCGTTGCTATATAAAAATAGCTCGTTATTTTTTACGTGCGTCTACGGACCCCTACAATAAAAGCACAATCGCTACGGCGTGCACTCGCTCGAGCTACAGTGTCGAAATACATAACTGTCAAGAAGTGGCATGGATTTGCTGCTAGGCCGAGTTCTTTTTCAGGCACTCGTTCAAATCAGGGTGCTGCGATTACAAAGCAACGGGTATTCTTTAATAGCGCTGACCAGAGTCGCCGCAGGGACCTCCGTGGCTCAGTGTCCACGGCCGCTACCGCGAACCGAGTCGTTGAACGGACATGTTGGTTGCTGCTTATCCCACAGGAGTTCGGCCCGCAGGATGTAAACAAGCGCGAGGATCACTCGCGTCACTTCCGAGGCGTCGCCGATTGGCTGAGCCGCTCCGCGACTAGATCGCATCGCAAAAAAGTCGGGTCAGCTATCGACTGCTCGAAACGCGTCGGCTTCTTTTTTCCGCGATGGTCGCTTTTGTGATGAAAGTATTAGCACGAGTGCTGCACATCGCCGGTGTAAACGCGTCTTAGTCTAAACGTTTTCGGGTCGTGTCCTTTTATACGCTCCTTTGCGTATTGTGTTGGTAGACGATTTTTCGCGCACCGCGTGAAAGGAGCTGCGTCTTTCCTTTACAGAATGTACAATCATAAACATTCCTCGTTGTAGACTGCACCCTCGGAGCTCCAATCGTTGACCTTTATTTAATCGTAGCGACCAATGAGAAGACTGATCGGTATCATTCCTTTTTGCGTCTCTATCTCCATGTGAAATAGACGGTACCGTTTTTTAAAATTATTGTCTTCTGCAAGTCATCGCATTTTTTATGCAGGGAAGTCCTGACAATTTGCAGGGAGAACAGTATAAACTTTGATCGCCGTACGAAAGAAAGGATGAGCGAACGGCAAATGAGAATTCACGATATGAGCGTATTATGGCGGCTGTTCTCTCAAACACATTTTTGCGTAGCGGCGTGTGTTTTAGTAGGTAGTTGAGAAAGTGCCCATCCCAGTGTATGGCGCTAATGTCGAAGATTCGCAGGATTCTTGTCTGCAGCTTGCATGTCCTTTTCTTTATATGGCTGTCACCTAATTTGTCCATCTGTCAGGCTTCCCCAGTATAGCCCTTTCAAATAATCGCCTTTTGGGGGCTTCCACCTTTGTCTCCTGAGCTATGGGAGGTATTCTGTGCGTGCGTGGTAACTCTCTTCCACGAAATATGATAAGCCGCACATGTATACGTCTACAGCCAAATGAGTCAGCATTTCTCGCCTGGCTGATACGCTCTAGAAAGGCCTATGGACCTCTTTCGAAATTCACGTGCCGATTATTAGAAGTTCGGAACCACTGCACAATGGCGGAACAACTGCATCGAGGAACGTGCAAGTCATCCATAAGATAGAAAAACGTCGGAGCGCGGCCAACTCTAGGAGCCGACGAGCCAATCAAACAACGTCGAAAGTGCAACGCCACTGCGCTCATCACCGTTCTCTGTGAGTGTGTTTATTCCAGTGTGCCGTGAAGTTGAGGTTTTAGTCCGCCAATTGTGCAGGCATTCCACAGCTGCCAACAGAGGGCAGCATTGCGAAAGGGGTCTACACTCTAAAAAAGTCCGTGCGTCTAATTTCCCGCACAACACTCGGACAGCCAATCATCGCAACTTACGGAGGCAGCTCAGCGAATGACGATGCCGAAACATATGTTTAGATCAAAAAACGCAGTCTGAGTTGTGACATTAAGCAATGCAAAACTTCACTCTTGCACTGCTTAATGTCACAACTCAGGCCGCGTTTCTTGGTCTAAACATATGTTTCGGCATCGTCATTCGCTGAGCTGCCTCCGTAAGTTGCGGTGATTGGCTCTCCGAGTGTTGTGCGGGAAATTAGACGCACGGGCTTTTCTTACGAGTGTATACACCTTTTTTGCTTAGCCTCGGACCCAGACACGTTGTCCCCATATCCGGTATGCGTTCCGAAAAAAAAGCAAGAGATAACAACCCCGAACAAGTAAAAAAGTATGGAAGGGTCATAACAAGAACGACTTACGGTTGCAATTAAAATGTTAACACGTTCTACTGTCGAGGCGAGAAGAAAGCGATGTTTTCACGCATACCGGAAGTGCCAGAAGTGAAGATGGCGGCGCCCACGTAGAAAAGGTGTATATCGGAGGCTACGTCCAAATACATATCTCCCTCACGCTCCCATCTTCATACGGTCTCAATGGCAAAAGGTGATATTTTTTTTTTTTTTTTTTTACTGAGGCTGCCTGGGGTTTATTTGTTGGTTAAACGATACTGAAAGCAGACTGAATAATTGCGTTCTCACTGAATTGTAGAACTTAACGCATGCAAGAGCGTCTTAACCTGTGGTGTCTACTCGCAAACAAACCAATTTTCCATTGTATTATTAGTATCTGCGCCTCTCATGTATAGCTCTGTGCAGCAGATGCGCCATCCAGCGCGGGCGTCGCAGTAGATCACAGTGATTGATCGCCTGCCTCTTAAACAAGACAAGCGAAAAAAAAAAAAAACCAAAGCGTGGGTTAAAATTAAAAAAATAGAGTAAAAGACTTACACACAATTGTATTTTGTCATGTCCGTGTTGTTGCGTTGTGTGTACGTTTAAGAATGATGTACCAACCGGCCCAATCGTCATCGTTATTATATTCTTCCGTGTCCTCTTAAACAGCGTAGGATGGAACATATATCTGTCTTTCTTTCATTATTCCATGTCGACAAGTAATTAAAATAATACGGCGATGAAATGTTTAAGGCCTAAGTATTATATTTTACAGAAACAGCCATGGGTCTCAAACTTCACGAACGAGGAGTGAGTGCGATCGCAGATGAGTACGAGAAGGACGTGGAACTGTAAGTTTGTCTTTATATTCAAACGTAAAACTAGCATCTAAAAAAAAAAAAGAGTTCTTTTAGCATGGTGCCGCTCTTTCGCTTTGATATTGTCCCTCTCACGTTTCAGAGTTCTGAAGCTCTACATGAAGCGCATAATGCAGCCCTGGATGTGGGCGGACTTTGTGTACGCTGCCACCACGAGCGGGAGGCAGTACGCGAAACTGGTAAAGAGGCTACACAGTTTCACCAAGAAGGTAAGACTCTCGCGCTAAGAGAAACCCAGGAAACGTTTTTCGAAATAATTCGTAGAAGGCATGTTTATTTCATTTATTTTATTTATGAACCCCTAACAGGGGCCATGGCCGGTGTGGGGCAAACGTTCGCGTATAGTATACGTAGGGTTCCGTGTTTTCTGAGTTTATTTTTCGCTAAATTCGGAAGGGCGTTTTCCGGAGTTTATTTTTGGCCGAAAATTGCGACTTTTCCAGAGTTTATTTTTGTTTGATTCCCAATTCTCCGAAATTCGGAGTTCAATTTTGCAGTGTTTTCTATAAAAATAAGTAAATAATATCCGGGTGTAAACGTATGCTAGACACACAAAAAAAAAAAACGCGATTGTATCAATTAATAATTTCTTCAGTTGAATTTGGCGTTGATGTCATTACACTGGCAGTCTTAATTTGTCCTACGACAAAAGTTGCGCACAAATGTTTCTTCGATGAATGTCATTGCCTTAAAATCAATAAACACTGCTGGGAAGCTCGTATGTATTCCATTCTATTACATCAACCTACCGCGCGGGCGCTCAAGGTAGTGTGGTAAAAGATGTAATAGTGAAATTTCAACTGTCCCTCTTCCCCACTTTATGCAATCTCTAGGGTCCATAGCTTTCACTAATAAAAACACAGCCTCTCCTTCCTGTAAAGCACACTTAGTATGACCCAAACTGGAAATATAAACAGTGATCTTTTGTCGTGAACGGAAAGTACAATAACCTGTCGTCCTCACCGATATTTAAAAGATAGGTGTGGTGGCATTTTCCCAGGACCATTGACTTTACGCGCTGATCAAACAATTAATTCTAAAATACTTTTCTGTTTGTGTGTGGGTGGGGGCGGGGGGGGGGGGGGGGGGGTTGGCCCATCGAAATTTGGAGTTTATAGAATAAATCCGAATTGACCAAAATTTCACCGGCAGGTGTTTTTCGGATTGATCCGAAAACACGGAACCCTAAAAATGCTCTACAAGTTAAGTTTTTTCTCTTTTTCATTCTTCGATCAATGCTATACGCTGCCCACGACCGCGCACAGCTGAGTGCGACTGATATCGCACGCAGAATGTATGCAATATGCAAGTATGTCTAACCACAAATCAATTGTGGAACCGGTGTCATAATACAAATTTCAGTGCTTTTCATTTTTTTGATGACCCTAATTTCAGCCTTATCAATGTAGTAAACGTGGGGGAAGCCGAGGTCACACTGATTTTACATCTTTCAAAACACGCGAAGTTCCTCTGCAGACATGGTGAGAACATTGTCTGCGGACAGGTCTGAAGTGTATTCGAAGCAGGTTTACTTCATGCACATGTATAACTTCGAACATGCTCGAAGACGGTTTTTGTGTGACTAATGTATCAGGCCATACTAGGAAGAAACACAACTCAGACAGTGTCAGCAGACGTTTTGTTTTATGTATGATGTATTAACAGTGTGATGGCCGCTTTAGGCTTAGATGGGAACGAAATATGCATAATTATGACCAAGTTTATCCAGTCAATAGTGAAAAGTTTAAGGTCATAAATTCATACTTGCTCAAACGTTACGCAGTTTTTGTAGTTGTTTCACGGGTTTTTATTAGAGTAGTTGGGGTTCGACTCATCCAGCTTCGGTCCTTGCCGAGAAGGAGGAGAGGAGCGGGTTGCAAAGAGGTGAAAGGCCGAAAGGGGGAGGGGGCGGCTATTATGGGAGGTTCGTAGCGAGTCCTGTGTGCATCTTCTCATCGCACTGCAGCCAATAAAATTGCTGCATTAGATGATAAGAACGCCAAATAACCAATCACGAAAGAAAGGAAAGAAAGACGTTTACATTTCCCTGTAATGCCGAATTAGAGCGCAGCTCTTGATGGGCAGGAGGGAGGGTACAGAGAGGAGGGTATGTCCCTCCTCCGTACCATCTCCTCCTCCCCTCCTCTTACCTCTTCCTCTCCTTCTTCTCCTTCCCTCCTCCTCGCCCTCCTTCTTCCTCTCCCCCTCTTCCTCCTATCATTCTCCTTCCCTCCTCCTCCCCTATACAATTCGTTCCTCCCCCTCCCTCCCTCCTCCCTCGTGATGTCACTCGTGAAGGTCGTAACCTTCACGAGTGACCTTCGTGACGTCACTCGTGACCCTCGTGACTTCACATGACGTCACGTGTGACGTCATTATGGGAAACGTCCCATAATACAACGCGCGCTTACGCCAACGGCGACGGCGCTGAAGCCTGGAAACGGGCAAATTATCGATTCGATTGTGTGCACGATATTCAATTATTTGGTTAGTTTCGTTCGGTTTGAAACATCCGAAAGAATAAATCATGTATGGACGAAGACAGGTACCGAACAATTATTTCAACTAGCAACAGACATTTTGTCAGTTGCTAGTTGAAAGACCTTTACTGTCTGTCTTCGTCCCTACATGTTTTATTGTTTTGTGGTTTTCAATTTACAATTATGTTTAAACACCTGAGTCTGGGAGTGAACACATTTTGAAACAACCTAAAGTACAGAAGACAGCGAAATAAGTCAGTCAGACGACGTCTCAAATCGTCTTTGCCAACCCGCTCTAATATTATTTTAATTCGGACCCTGAATTTCGGAAATTTATTTATTTATTTATCTATTTCAATACCTTCAATGCCACACGGCGTTACAGAAGGGAGGAGGGGGGGGGGAAACAAAAATACAAAAAATAGAATTCAACACATATTAGTTAACATAATAGTTTTCAATGGCAGACTTGAATGCAGGAGGGTCTGTGATTGTGGCGATGGAGGTGGGCAGGTGGTTCCAGTCATGAGTAGTCCTTGGGATAAAAGAATCAAAAAAGAGCTTCGTGCGACTGAAAGGAACGTTGACTTTATGGTGATGATCATTTCGAATGGATATAGACGATGGCTCAGAAAAAAGCTCTTCACTTAGATGCTGGTTGCGATGATAAATTTTGTGAAATAAGGACAAACGAGATACTTTTCTACGCAATGAAAGCTTCGGAAGATGTAAAGTTAGTTTCATGGATGATACACTGGAAAAACGTGAAAAATTAGACAAAATAAAACGTGCCCTACGATTCTGTACGGATTCAATTTGATTAATAAGAAGTTCATGGCCTGGGTTCCACACCGAACTCGCATACTCAGGTTTGGATCTAACTATAGGGTCTTTTACAGTAGTAGTTTTAATGATGAAGGAGCCCTTGAGAAGTTGCGACGTAAGTAACCTAGCATGCGATTAGCGTTGTTAGCAATAAAAATAATGTGAGTTTGCCAGGAGAGGTCAGATGTTATATGGGCACCTAGGTACTTGTACCATGTCACTTGTTCAAGCACAGAACCAATGTTATAACGAGTAACTCCCTGCTGCATTTTAACGAATAACCGAGTAACTCCCTGCTGCAATTTAAACAACGCATTTACCGCTCACGAAAAAAAAAAGTCTGCGTCTGAAAATTATTTTTCGTTTTTTCCACCCATTACACTTAGGTTATTCTGAACAGACAAAGTGGCTTCGCCGCTGGTAGGCGAAAACTAGAGGATGACGCTTTCCATGAACCAAAGACGAGCGAGAAACGGCTCGCCTTCCTTGATCTACTCTCGAATCACTACCGCAAGGAAATGATCACGATTGAGGACGTACGACAGGAAGTCGACACGTTCATGTTTGCGGTACGTATAATTGACTCTGGTGTCCCTATGAACCAGTACATTTTCCAAGGTGTACTCTATGAGCTAGTGTTGTCAGAAATTACGTCTTGCTGCACGCAAAATTGCTAAGTTTTCTGGTTTACCGTTCCTTTTCTGTGCAAATCAAACGAGCCAATAAAACCCGAGCAGCGCACCAAGGCGACCAGAGGGATGTCCATGGAATCCGCCTAGAGCCTTGCTATATAAAGTCTTATGTGGAATCTCTTGATATCGTTCATCGTCTTGTGGTGGTACTATACTCCAACATTTTCTTTTCTTCTCAAGATCCGTATCGTCACGCCAGTTTGAGTCATAAAATATCCTTATACTGTCGCAGTCAAACATAACCGGATCAAATGTTATTAGCTCAATACGTCGATGCTACACCTACGCTCTACAGTATGCCTCAGTGATATCAGGTTCACGTTGATCTTTTTACATTTAAACTCACTAGCGTTACCCCCTAGGTTTTACTGCATGTCACAAGAAGAAGCATAAGCATAAGCCGTACACGAACAATCCAAGCACTCGATATGAATACCTTATATAATGTTACTGCTCGCATCCAAAAACCTACGCATTATCTTCGCTTCAATTTCTTACAGACGCATTTTTAAAAAAAAATTGGCAGAGAAACTTCAGATGTTTACATGTAGGAATTCTAAAGCATTCCTACACGAAAGCATTCCTTCACGCAGCGCATTTCTACAAGCAGCGCGCCACGTCTTCTTCTTGCACACGGCGCTCCGACGGTGACATCACCACTGCGCAGGCGCGGCGAACCCCGCCAGCTTCACGATGGCTTCCATGACGAAGCATTGTGTTGCTGTGCTTTTCTTTGTGTTTTATTTCTGAGGCGCGTCCGCTTTGAGCTTGAGTGCACCCGCCGACTTCCGTGACGAAGCATCTGCGTAGATGTGCTTTTTGTGTTTTTATTGGGAATGGGAATTTAGGAGCCGTTGCGCTCAGCCAATGGGAATTTAGGTGCCGTTTTTGGCTGCTAAAGACTACGCCGGCTTCGCTCCATGGGACAGTTAATGCTTTCGCATTAAAAAGCAAAGTTTCGTGCCTCACCTTTCTCGCCTGTACTTCCCAGAATATTCCCCCGCCATGCTTCTTTTTGCTTTATTGTTTTAGGGTCACGACACTGTCACTCAATCACTTACCTGGACTTTGTTCGTTCTCGGAATTTACCCGGACGTTCAAAGCAAAGTCCACGAAGAGCTGGATCTAATATTTGCTCAGGACATGACGAGGGGCATCACGAGGGCCGACATTGCGGATTTGTCTTACCTCGACCGCGTCATCAAAGTAAGCCGCGCGTTCTTCTATCACATAACGGTCTCAAATGCACCACGTGTAAGAATATTGAGTGTAGTAATTTTGAAGAATCCTTAGCTCTTGCTGATATAACTTAATTAACTCTTTTTTTCGCGCTTCTTTTCCAAGGAGACATTGCGCGTCTTCCCCACAGCACCCTGGTTTGGACGGGCCCTGACTGAAGAAATTGAAATAGGTAAATAAGGTGTACAAAATGATTTTTATACCTCGACTATTTAATGGATTAAAACAAAAATACCGAAGTTGGACACGAGAAAGTCAAATTTCTTGTAAAGGGGTAAAGAGAACAAAACTGGCCCAGCAAAGCGCGTGGCCTTGCGTACCTGTTGCAACATCTGCCGGAAGAAAGCGCGCAATTTGGTGTCGTGAGTTGTACGCGGAGCTGAGCAAAGCAGTTAGCAGCTCTACGCGCTCGGGACGCGACCACTGATGTACGATTGCTATAACGCTTGAATTTTAAGCTTTACCGCTTCCTTTTATCGTCCCATGACATTTGATTGGGTTACATATAGAGAAAGAAGCTTACATTAACAAGAAAGGCTATCACTGTGACGGCACGTCACCGCGATCTACGCGTGGCTCATTCAGAGGTAGTTCGAAATTCCGAAACAGTGCGTCACGTGGAACCGCCTATATGATGAAGTATATTTCCGTTGCACACGTTTTCGTACATGCACCTCTTCGGTTGAGAGGTTGTCACGTCAAAAACGCGGTCATGGTGCAAGCTTATGGCCAGCGTTGAAATATCATCAGGGGTTGTGCCCCGAGCGTGAACAGTCGCTTAGTGCTTGGCTCGCCTGTGCGCAAATGCGACTCGTGACACCAGATAATACGACTTCTCCCAGTAGATGGTGAAACAGGTACGCGAGGCCACGTGCTCCGCTGGTCTATTCCGTTTTGTTGAGTACTGTACATCCTGAGATGATGTTCTTGTTTTCGCTCTGCAAGCCTCGGTGAATAGAAGCGTCTGTATAATATATACACTGTTGAGGTTTTTTGGTATTAATGTTGTCTTGAGTCTGTTCAATGAAGAGGGTTGAGAGTAGGGAAAGTGATACTAGCTTTCTTCTTCTTTTTTTTTTTTTTTTTAATGGGAAAAAGGAAAATTAAGTGACCATAATGTCGACCAGGAGCAGGAATTGGCGGTGCCAAATCCGCCTTTCAGCGCATACTAGTTAAGTCATCTTGACTCACTGGATTAGGTGACCCCATTTTGACCGGGTCAGTACAGGTTTGGTCAATCTTGATTTCAGTTGAGTCAGGTATGATACGGCACGCTATATTCGGGACAACTTACCGTGGTAAGTATTTCCCAAGTGAGGGGAAGTGCGCGTACCCACTTTTAATCGGCGCCCGAATATGTGCTATCGTATCTTTGACTGCACTGCCACCTACAGTTGCCTCTCATCTATAGTTTTGAGGTGCCTTATAGTCACGTGGCCCATAATTGCGGTTTGTGATGTGCAAAGGCCCGTCTTCCAGGAACAAAGGGTATTCCCTGTCGTTTCACGAGCGCAAGCCAATACGTGCTTCCACGTGGCTATACACCATTTCTTTTACGTGGTCGTTTAAATGGCAGAACTTCCTCTACGGGCGAAAACATTGTTTTCCTCGAGCCACGCCACTGGAAGGTGTTCGTGTGTTAAGCGTAAATCTCACTGCTTGTTTTGTCTTGCTTATATCTTTTTTTTTTAAATATATTTTGCAAGTTGCGTCATTTTTTTTATCTTTTTGTCCCAATCACGTGTCTAAGGATGAAAGAAAAAAAAAAGGTACTCACGGTGTACACATTTCTTCTTCACATCGCGTCCGTGTCGCTATGGCAATTTTAGTCTATATCTCTTATTGGCAAGTGAGTGTCGCCACCATCGATGCTTCAGCTGGTCTATAGAGCCTAGATTTATGAGCACAAGCAACTTAAAACATAAAAAGCTTTCGCAATTTAATGGCAGACGCCTCCAGGGCACATTGGGTGCATTTGTGCAGATGCGTGCGTTGTCCAGTGGCGAAGAGGACAGAGGGCGATGCGTCTCCAAGCGTCTCTATGCTTAGAGACGCTTGAAGACGATCGACGGATTCGTCACCTCCTCGCAACTTGAACTACAAACGCAGCTCATAAACCACGTGACACCGATCAAGCAGTTGGAGACACTCTTAAATCTGGGAAAGCTAGCTTCTTGTTAATCTTTCATTCGTTTGTGACGCTTTATGCACCCTTGTCGAACAAATATCTACTCCCAGTTTCAGATTCAAAACTTAACTTCCCTGTACGTTTCAAATCTCAAAGTTACACGCTCAAAACATAAGTCGGAATGACTGTCTCCGTGTTCCTCACGATCACGGAGACAGTCAATCACTGGGAATAATAAGAAATTCCACCGAATGAGAAAACTCAGAACAAGATTATTTTTCAAATATGCAATCATGCGCAGGGACACGAGCAAAGTGAAACGTCATGCACATTGTCCCTACGCACATCGTACTTTTTTTTTCGTTTTGTTTTAAAGTATTCTGAGCTTCGTCATCCGATGTCATCATTCTATTGTCTTTCCTGGTTGGCTGTCTCAGTGTTCTCCAGGAATGTAAAATCACAGGGTTATTTCAAGGGTGAAGCAGCGTGCTTTGCGGACGTGAGTGTGCACTCCCGCTGTTTGTGACACCCGACATTGACGGTGCAGGAAACTATCAGATTCCAAAAGGAACCACGTGTTTCGTGTTCACGTATGGCATTCATCGAGACCCGGACCACTACCGGGACCCTGAAACTTTCGACCCCGACCGCTTTCTCCCGGAAAACTGCAGTGGGCGTCACCCTTTCGCCTTCGTTCCCTTTTCGGCTGGTCCGAGGAACTGCGTGGGTGAGGACACATGTATTGCAACTTGTTCAACTTTTGCACCATAAAACGCTGATCTGTTTTTAACGTTGACGATTATAGGCAAATCATGTTTATAATGCATTGAGTAGGATTCAAAATTCGTGTAGCACTGACTTTCACAAAAAAGGTGTGTTTATTACGTTTACATAACATTTTCTCATCAACTCCTCGTTCTTCCCTTCGACCGGACGGCCCTGCCTCATAGCGAAAGAAACAATGAAAATATTAAAAAGTTTTACTAGATCGTTTCGATAACAACGACAGCAATCTCCGATAGCATTACGAATCATGTGAAAAGGGGCTGTCGAAATATCGGGTGTAGTTATCAGAGTTATCGCAACGATCTGCAAACACTCCCTATAATACCTTGGCGAGAGATAACCAATTCGATCGCACTTGTCCGAGGTCGAACACAAAATTGCCGTAGGCTTCAGTTGTAAAAAGATGGGACTAAGGAAAAAAGACAATAAACTTAGACAATGGCCCCTTCGGAATGCGGCGCGTCTCGCTGACGATACGTTCTAAGGCTATGATACCCGGTAACTCTACTGCGGCTATCGAGTGTCGTTATCCACCCTTTGGCCGTCGAACTTTTTTTTCACAAAAGACGTAAGTTGGGTCTAGTTTTTAAAGAAAACGTTATAAAAAAATATAAATGGACAGTTTTTTTTTCTTTTTAATTATCTGGCGGGAGGATGTACAGTGCTTGGAAGGTGGCCAAGTTTAGAAGCATGAAATGGGTATAGTGAAAGTGAAAATTAGTCGCGTTTGTTCCTTACGGCTTTATTTTGGCGGGTTCGCTTCAGCGACGTTTTGGCGGTTTCAGATTCCGATACAGAGGTACTTTACAGATCTTCTTCGTAGGATGAAAAGCTCACATCCTTTGAATTCAATTCTGAGAAGCATTAAAGAGGGACCAGCAGAAATATTCTTCAGCCTGGCAGAAAGTCCTCCTCGCCCTCTTTTCTATGGGCAAAGCTCCTTAGGGGCTAGCCATGTCCGTATGTCCGTCCGCCGTCGGGTGCTCGTGCTCCTGCTCGTGAGCTCACGAGCAGGAGCACAAGCACCCGACTGCTGGTCCCCCTTTAAGTCTGATTCCGAAAAGCCGACTCTCCAATTGCCACTATCTTCGTCTCACCCTAGCATGGACCAACCGCGAAGGCTGTGGTAGCGCGAGCAGCCAGTCTTGACTGCCTTGACTAGAGCACTTGCTGCACGAGCGCTCGTGCAGCCGCCGCGGTTTCATTCAAAGCGACTAGCTCGCGCTTTTAGCACGCGCGGCTAACAATAGTCCATACTAAGGTGAGACGAAGTATACCGCCAGAGCAGCCGACATGCGAAGCGACAACCTCGCGCGTATTAGCCCCGTGCGCGACCGAAAGCGTAGCTGTGGTCGGCCTTCCACGATTGGCCGAACGCTGACTATGACGTCGGAAAGGGGATTTATCATCGACGGAAATAAGAGGAATAAAAGAACTTTAATTTTGACGGTTTTGGCAGTGTTCCTTTGAGAGCGCAATGATTTCAAGCTTCCCCCATGCTAATAACAAACACCATAGAACTTGTTGTTTGCAAGGTAATGACGTCACAAGGGGGAACCACAGGAGGGCGCCACCAAAACATCTCGCCGCTAATAGCAAAGCGAAGCACTTTTTTGACACTTCGCCAAAGACATGATAAATAGCAACACCTCCCGCGGTGCGCGCGGTTTCGCGTTTAGGCAGCCAGCTTCAAATGAGCATTCGCCACAGTACACGTACGGCAATGTCTGACAAAGGGTTCAGAAGCGATCTACTAATTCACGGGACGCCATGCTGTTCCACCTTGTTCCAAAGCGCATGCTTAGAACTAGCTTCTATTTATCGCCTTCCAAGAACTGGGTTTCTGGTTTCGTAGAATGGACGCTGAACGTGCATCCTCGTGCATTCCTCGCAGGCAGTGAAGTCAAAGCAACGGGTGCCCGTGCGCTCGCGAACCTTGAGCATCGATCAAAGCTGTGCACGAGCTGTGTTAGCTTTTTCTGAAATGCCCGAAAAAGCTGTACTCGAGCATCGTTCTGAGCATGTGCTGCAAACGACATCGAACAAAATGGCGTCCCGTGAATACCCCCTATACACAATTGCAAGCATGGCATCACGACTGGTGCCTCAGGCGTGCAAGCACGTGTAACGTGCGCGTGAAGATGGCTTTGGCAAGCTTGAAATTGCGTGAGCTTTCCCGCACGAGCAGAGAAATGGCGGCGGCCAGTCGCTTTACTTGCAATCGTCTATACTCTAATCATACGTGCGACAGAAACACTATCCGGTTCCTCGCAGTCAGATTTAGTCCTAAGGTTATCCTTAAAGCGTGATTACGCTGAAGCACTGTTTGGGGCAGGTTAGGAGCTACAGAGTGGTTCAGACGGATCGAACCAATCTAAATGATAAAAGCAAAGAATTTAAAGACGTTTACAAATCTCTGTAACGTGAAATTAGAGCGCAGCTCTTGAGGAGGAGGCGGGGAAGGTATGCCCCTCCTCCTTCTCCGTACCCTCCTGTCCCCTCCTCCTCCTTCCATCCTCCATCTTCCCCTTCGTCTCCCCTTCTCTTCTTTTCCTCCTCCTCCTCGGTACCTTCCCCTCCTCCTCCTCCTCGCGTGACGTCAATTTTCCCGCTAAATCTAGCGGAGAAACTGAATTTGTTCATAGGTGACGTGACACCAAGTCAAGTGAGTCATTTTCCCCGCTAAATTTAGCGGGGAAAATGAATTGGTTTTGAGGTCACGTGACGTCAATTTTCCCGCTAAATTTAGCGCAGTAACGCCGACGCCGACGCCGCGAAACCCGGAAACGGGCGCTTGAGAGCTGCCCTCTAAAAAATCACTTCTACATTCTACGGCACTGCAATTCTCGAGAAAGATAGAACTGGTCGGCTAATTAGTTACGCGAAATTATAGAAAGGAAACGTGCACCGATCAAACGCCACAAAAAAAAAAACGGAATTGTTCGATGCTTCAATATAGAGGCAAGTTTTTATCATGTCAAGGCGAAAGAAAACGTTGTGGTGAGTCCATTACGACATTTAAAGGGATATCCACACGAAGGAGAACTCCGTGGATGGATATTGTGACGTCAGCAACCGGGGTAACTATGTCCTCGGCTCTAGCATCCACACGGACGGCGGGGAGCCGTGAGGGATATCAGAATTACCAGACGAATTTAGCGGTCGCACTCTCGACAGCAACGCTCAGAGCAGGCTGAAGAGAGCGCGCGCGCCACCGTAGTTGAGAGCAGCAACATGGAGGCGCAGAGGAAGCGGCCGTATGCCGTTATGACTGCAGCGCTGCTAGAAAAGGACGACGGCGACATTCTACCTACTAAAAGAAGGTTCTGGGTGAAAGGTTGGATAAAGAAGAAAGATTTTGGTATGCAGAACCAGTTGTATGAAGAGCTGCTCGAAAGCGACTCCGTGGAGTATCAAAGACTACTTCGGGTGCCCCATGACGTCTTCGTTGAACTACTGGCTGGCGTGTGCCTATCAGCGACGTCATTAATCTTTGCCATTCTGCCACCGCGCTAGTACAACAGTAATGGCGCAGGCGATTCCGAAAGCGCAAAAAGAACGAGGTGGCCCCCGTGGCCAGACGAGGCAAAAGAGTATCGCTAAAAACAGCTAAATGCGAACTACTCCGCCACCCATCCGCGGAGCTTTCGTGTTGACAGAACGAAGCCTCCGCGCTTCCACCACGGAGGAGGACGGCGCCGCGAGGCGTCAAAAAGGGATGACGTATGTCTCACGCGATGCGCGATCCGCGGAGGAAAGTGGCGGATTTCCTTCGTGCGGATACCTTATCATTTATTTAACACCGGAAAGAAAGGTAGTGGAATAACTTCCGTGTTGTCTCATAAAAGACCTCTATGGCGTGGAACAACATTTGTTATTAATATTTTGTTTTAAAAAGGGTTTACTAAATGACTGGTATGTTTTACATTGCTTTCCCTCAAATATCTTCTTACTAAAAATATAAGCTAATCGCAATGTAAATACGTCAAAATGCCGCGTTCAATGAAAAATAAATATACTACGTGCAACTTTCTGTGGCAGGTGTTTGCTCAGGACCCACTTAACATCTTGTTTCCCATGACTATGTTTGATTTCCACTCCCTGTCACTAAATAACCTTAAATTACACCAGAAACATAAAACAATAAACAGATCAACACTCATACGAACATTAACAGCAAGAGCGCAATCACTACTTCGTTTTAGTCTAAAAACGAAGTTTATCTAGACGCAGAAAAAGACACTCCACTCGGAAACACGATGAAACACCTTGATATCAACCATTAAGTCGCTTCAATATTGTCAAACAACAACTAAAGATGTTTTCTTTTTTTTTCTTTTCTTGAGTGGGGAAAAGGGGGGCAGGGGGGCAGGGGGATGGCGTATCTGAACAGGCAGAAACAATGAAGCGTGCATTATTTTAACAAAAAAGTACTATCATGTCTGAGGAGTTCAGTTGATTGACATTGCACTTAGTAAAATGCAGCTCTTAGAATAAAAAAAGTTCAGGGTTGCGACTCTGGTGCCTGGAGCGCGTCTGCGAAATGTGTGTTCACAGCGTCTTTAGATGTGGTTTCTTAATTTCTGCTTGATGACGTCAAAGAAAGTACCATGCTGCTGCTTGTCGGGATCCTGGCAGTGATGCGGCAGCGAAAGAGGATACGGCAGAGGCCCGGTCTGCTGTAGGTCGCTTTTTGGCTCGACAGTCTACGGAAGCTTCTGCACTAACGAGTTGGGACGCCGTGACGACAGCGACACTGGCATTAGCTAGGTGTTTCCACCAAAACTTTTCCAACCAACTGCCAGGATCGCGAGATCCGACAGCATGACACGCCGGCTACTGAGACCTCACTTGTGTCCACATCCGGACCACTTTTGGTGCATGACTGGTATAGCTGGCTAAATACACCAGTCGGAGATGCGTTTCGGGTAGCATAGTTCTGACTAGCGTCCATCTTAAATGCATAGTGAGAGACAAGAAATGGCGTACGCTTGTTTACCTTCTTGCTATATGTCTCGTTGTCAGGCCAAAAATTCGCCCTGATGGAACTCAAGGTGACCCTTGCCAAGTTGCTCCGTCGCTACCAGGTGAAGAGCTGCCACCAGCGGGATGATCTGCTCTTGATGGCGGACATGTTGCTGCGCACCAGGAAACCCATCAAGTTCCAGCTCACTGACAGGCTGGCTCCACAATAATACTTCGACGCCAAGAGATACTCTTGTCTATATTTCTGTTTTGTTTCACGACACACTGTCTCTAAACTGCTTGGAAAAGCTTTATGTTAGGCGACACTGACACAAAATGAATACGAAAACAGAATCGTGCACGAAAGGGAAACACACGGTACATCTATTCTACGGTATATGCAGAGAGATATCAAAATCCAATTGCAGGGGCTCTCCTCTCCCAAATATTATCTGGAGAGGGGAAGTGCTACAGCAACCTCTTTTTGTAATGCAACCAAATCGTATCAGCTGCGGCTTCAACGTATTTATGCGCACAGAAGATGCGAAATAAATCCAGGAGTATAAAAAAGAGGACACTCAACCGGCCACCCCTTTACACTTTAGCAGAGCGAAGGCTGGGTAGGAGGCACCCATCTTCCCAGCGTTCGCTTTGTAAACGTGGAAAGAGGTGGGGGAAGCTACCCGTAAACTCGTAGCCTGTTACCGACTATAGAACCACTAAATAACCCCAATGTAAAAAAAAGAGGCCAATATGTGCCTAAATTAGGCCTGTCGTGCAATTTAGCTAAGTGTGATAAGTAGTGCAGATGGAAAGGGCACTGCGAAGGTATTCGACTGAGGAGGGCTGGTGCAAGAAAATATCATAAAAGAACATCCTGTGTCGACCGACATAAAAAGGGTCCGAACACACGTGCCATCCGTCCTTTCCTGTCGTTTTATTTTCTCCCGGCACCTTCATCGTTGCACGTGAGTATGCCAAAGATTTGTCCGGACGTTGTAAAAAAAACCCATTCTTAGAGGACAAGTCTAGCAGTTTCCTCGTCTGACATCACACCTATGCACTCCCTATCACATTACGATGGATCGCAGCATAAGCTACGAGCCATCCGAGCCAATCCAGCGCCGTGACCGTAACCTAACGCGTCGCTACGTCCCTCGTGAAGGTCACGTGGCAATCAAGCGGAATTGCATTGGCTTGGACAACTCGCAGCGTTCTCTACGGTTCATCGTAAGATGAAACGGTGTATAGTGGAACCACGCAACGCCTTCCATTTCTAGCGTGTTTACTACTCGACACAGGTCAGGGATACCCTAATGGTCTTGTAGAGCGTCAGGTTTTTCATCTAGGTGGTGTTGGAAATCAACCAGTTTAAAAAACCATTGTGCGAATCCGTCCTTTTTTTTATGAAGCTGCCCTGTCGCCAACGAGAGAAAAAGAGGGGTCTCCAGTACCTTCATTCAGCGCAGTCTAGCTTTGTTAAGGCTTTTCAGATGCGTTCGGACGTCGAGGCATCTAATGAGATCGTGTCGACCATGAATTTACGAAAATGCACGCCTAGTTTTGTTCGACCGTTCGGAACATAGATCCTCCCCGCAAGATGACAGTTAGAAAGAGAAGTCTCGGTGATATAGGAACGGCATTCATTTTGAAGCAATGTATTCAAAGAGGTGCGTTATAGTTGCTGGGGCGATTTTAAACAGCAAAAGACGCCTGGACAGCGGAAATCGTTTTTCTCGTGATATGACTCACGAGCTGGAAGAGGGAGAGCTTTTGTTCGTTTTATATCTCTTCCCGAGTTTTCGAAGCGATTAACAAAATTTTGACTGAAAAAGATCGGGTTGACCAATCAAAATAAATAACCAACTCTAGATATGTTACTTTCTATCCCTCATACATTGATGCTCGATAGACGCACGTGTGAACTGAAATAAATGGAAGAATTTTATATTTGCTCGAAAAACGTATTTGAGCAATAAAAAAGTAATTAGTTTCCTCCGATGCGCAGCCTATCGTGACGTTTCCTAGAACAGTACAGAATCTTGTTTGAACCAAACAATGGTATTTTTTATACAAAGCTTCAAGAATTGAATATCCTGAAAGGATGGCATTTTCTACGTAGCGTACCCTCAGTTTTTTTAGGCAACGCTTCATAGAAACCTTATTACAAACAAAAGAAAAAACCCAAACTCAACTTTAATAAATATGTCGCCTAATGAGTCATCTTGACCATCACAGAATCCCTGTATCTTAGCGGCTATGAGTCCGATTAAAGAGACGGACTGCACCGATATTGCCAAGGTAATTAGGAACGAAGTTTGGACTACGCTAATTAGTTCTCTAGTTCAAGTTGAGAGCATTGAAATAGGCCAGCAAAAAAAAAAAAATTTTTACGCTGAGTTGCGCGCGTACTAAGGGTTGATTTCAAACCCTTATTATTAAAGGTTTGCTTTTAAAGCGCTATATTATAAAGGCATTCGGATATCCATGTCGCGCGTTATTTTAGAGGACATTTCGTGCGACTTCCAAACTCTACAACCTTATGGTCGCAGTCAGGCTGCTCGTATACGCCATACAAAAGGCACGCTCTGGAGACATGATGACAGAAGTCACCGCGAGCACGTCTCAAGCATGTTCGAAGCATGTTTGCTTTATACACATTAATGTTACGAACATGTCTGCAGGCAGCCTTCGTATGACCGATGGGAAAGGATCGTCATCCTATAAGGAAGAAAGACGCTTCAAACAGAGTCTACAGACTGCCTTTTGCATGATGTGTGAGCAGTGTGAACGCGGTTTAAGGCTGGTTCTCTGACTTGTGTCTATCTGAAATACTCTACTCAAGATACTCTATTTCAATTACTTTTTACTAGTCAATTCGGTAGCTTGTAGATTCATTTTATTGAGGGTATTTGCTATGCTATCATACTAATATTTCTCAGTATTTTGTAGTCATAATCTTAAACACATTTTTTCTAGCTTAAAAAAAAATGGTCGCGGGAATATTATGCGCTAATTGTAACCGGCTCACCCTAGTCTAAAGTTCAACAGCTTGCAAAGTTAAAGCAGAGACGTTCGAACACTGAACAGGAAACAAGCCAGGGGCAACAATTCAAACACGGAATACACCAACTCATGTTTACAAACAAACCAGAGCGCCCCTAGCGGACGCCACCGGCGCCGCGCATGCGCGATGGGGGTGTGGGCAAGAAGCTCGCCGTCGCCGATAAACAAACCATTGGAATGCGATGTTGTCGGCGTCGGTGTGAGTCCCCCTGGCCTTTTTTTGCGTTTGAATTTTTGATTCTACGTCTTCTTACGATGTCTGACTACTTGAGCGGCGTCAGCAGAATAACCAAGGCTCGTCACACCACAAAACTTCGCGTGAATAATGTGACATGTGGCGATTCATTCCGCGTGGACGCCGCAATATGTACGCTAAAGCCTGATTCGGATGATGAGATTTCGCTCGCAATTTTCAGTCGCGACACCTCTCGGGCTGCAAAAGCGTGAACCGTAGCTGAGATGGTCGACGTCGATACTGAAAATCGCAAGCAGAATCGGACCAAGTGAATTAGGGATAACAATTCGGTGATGGTCACTGGTAACAATGATCAACATCTTCTTGTATCTACTGTTTACATCGAGCCTTTTTACCAACCTTCAAATTTAAGTCTTTTGAGGCCAGCACTTACTTCTTATCGCAAGTACCGGGCCAACATTTTGTCTATGGGCCGTTGTTGTCTAAGAGAGCAGACGACAAGCAGAAACGTTTGAAAGAGCAGACGACAGTTCAAACGATCAGGCGGCCGTTTGAACTTGAAGACGCACTGAACGTAGTCCGCAGGTGGTCCGCACAACTTGACGGTTTTCTGGCGTTCATGTTGGAACAAAACAAATAAATCTGATGACCACAAGTATTTGTGAATTCAACCCAAAGTGCTTCCCGCCCAAGCAATAGACCGATCTCTCCAGTAGTTGGGCGACGCCACCGCTGCCGTGGGGCATGCTGGTACCTGTAGTTCTCCCCAGTTTTCCGTCCGCGTCAATGCGCATTGTACGCCCGCCCAGCGTTTGGAAATTTTCGGGTTAGCACGAGACGTCTAGCCGGGTGTTTACTCATGGTTTTCATTGGGTGGCTTCACCCGTTGTAGGCCACGGTGCTACAATAACAGCACCAGGCAAAAAGGCCTCGGATATTATGTCTTCCCGAAAGAAAGCAGCACGGCAAAGCAAGGTAAACAGAGCCGGACAGAGCGGCAAGAAATATAGCGTTTTTCCATTTGTTTCGCGATTTGCTTCATAATTTATATCCACCTATTGCACGTCAGCTAAAAAGTGTAAGATTACAGGGAACGAGGCACACAGCGTGCCGAAGTGTTCCGTACGTTGGAATCTCTCTGAGAATTCACCCCGTAGCGGTCAATCCGTTGGTCTATCTCCACTAATTGTTTGGTGAGACCGTTTTGAATACACTTTTTGCTCAATGAATTTTGGTGGTTATAACTGTTAATGTGACGACATGTTTTAAGCACAAATGTGCTTCAAAAGATCAGGACAATCACTAAACAAAAAATCAGCGATTTTTGATATGCATCACTTGAAATAAAACAACTTTTTTCGGAAGCGGTTTTCATTTTTTTTTCATACAAAACGTAAAACAACACCACATAATGCAATTTATAAGTGCAACACTTACCGGCAGAAATGTAACAAACGAGCCTAACCTATTTTGTGGTGGTCTGTTAGGGTGGCGCTACTGATCCAGAAAAACACTTCCAACGTCGGGCGACTCTTAGCGTTCGGAGCTTGCGCAAACAAAACGAAACTGAATAGAAACTGTACACGAAAAATCAACTCCACCCCAAGTTTTCAGATATCTTGCATAATTGCCTCTTTTTGAGAGATGACAATTGTTACGGCGTATCAGGCATGGCCTTTCTGTAGATCATTTCTTCTCCGTGTGCAGGCATCTCCCCGCAGTTCATCTGTACCCTGTCGCACAGGCTGCCAACCAGAATGAAACAACTTTTAGGAAACTATCTCTCACCGAGAAAGTTTATTTAGCTCCTCTTAACTCATTGTTGATTAAACGTTATGCACAAGACTGAACACTCCCAATCTCAGTTTTTCACCAACACATTTGACGCTGTTCCACGGTGCTACACAAAGCCGATGGTCCCTCGAATTTCCTTGTTCTTTGCCATTCAAGTAGATGTTCAGTTTCCAAGTTAATTGAGACATCTGAGCAGCCGGAAAGCTCGAGTAGTGGCGTCGTTGTTTTTTTTCCTGCGGCCGCAGTGGGACCACTGCGTGAACGGCAGTGTGCTCACCCGTTCACGAAGACGAAGAAGCAGACGACGCCGAAGCAGACGACAAAGCGATTCTAAAGCGATAAGACGACTTGAACTGCTTTTCTGCGCTGGCTGACAAATTAAGACATCACAACTAACACAATTTTATGAACTACAGACATGCAGAAGAATCCAAGCTGAAACCGGGGCGTTCCAAATGATAATCTACGATGTACGCGCAGCCCTATGTAGCCGGGAAGACGGAAAGCGATGACTACAAGTAGCATGGCGGCGGCACCACTTCCGGAATGCGCGCGCCTGCGCAGTTCGCTTGGTGACATCGGTCGACGGCGTCTGCTTTTCCCTTTTCACGGCACATATCCAGATTCTCGGACGAACCGAGCACGTGAAAACTGACCTTCAAACCTTTGTCGATACTTTTCGTACGGCCCCAGTCGCGGCGTTTTGACGAGAAGGCAGGTTTTTGTCTGGTTCCTTTCAAAACAACGCAGGAATACACGACTGGCATGGGGACTTCGGCCCACAGCCCCAGACCGGAAGTGCGACCGACGCGCCACCACCGCGCCATGACGTCACAGAGTTGAGTTCGTGTATACCAAGAAAAGGACTGAGAGTAAGAAATTAGGAGAGGACAAAGAAAAACAACCATAGGCGTTGTCTTTTTTTTTTTTGTTTGACGACGCTACGGCAAAAACGTGATAGCCCGACCTCTTCCCGAGGACAGAGGTGGCAACGGCGCAGAAGACAAAACAGGTTCAAAATAAGCTTTCGAAATGCAAACAAGGAGTCCTCCCAAAATTGCAGGGCTTTTTGAATAAAACTGTGCAGTGGACGCAAAGGTAGCACTGGGTGCGGGGAGAAGGGGAAAGCACCAAGAAGCCTAGAGAGGAGAAAAAAAAAAATCGCCTCTTCCCTGCAACGTTCCCAATGCTCGCACTTTCTCCCCTCACCAATCGCTACCCTCCTCTCCCTCCCGGCGTTGCTTGTGCTTGCCCCTTCTTTTCTCGCCCAGCGCTGCCTTTGCCTCCACTCCACGGTTTTAGTGCAGTGCTTCTCCGTTTCTGTTTGAAGTCATCTCCAAATGCAGCGTTTGATGTACCTTTTTTGAAGAAGACGAGTCAAACGACATTCGTATTCTATACGTTAGCCCTTCTTGATATTCAGTCGTTTTTTTTTTTTTTTTAGTATATAAAATTTATTTAACGTGAACTCCGGATATAGAGACTACGGCGATTAGTAAAACGGTGACTCCAAGGTGCGCATTATATATCCACCAGATGGAGGGATTGACCTTTTTTTGCTCATTTGTCCTAAAAGCTTTACATTTTAACATGCACCAGTGATTTTACTCCTTGTGATAGGGCTGCAATGCATAAAATAGCACAGCGTTTTTTTTTTCCTGGATTCTGTTGATTGAACATAAATGATCCAAGTGTCGCTGAAGTCAATGCAAGTTACGCAATGCGGAAGTATCTTCGAAAGGAGTTGAGTTCTATCTTGAAGTATTTGTACTCTACTCAGTATCTTGAGTAGTATTATAAATACTTCATAAAGCAAGTGTTTAGTAACTCATCTTAAATACTTTTGCCGAGTAACTTGTCCAACACTGGGCTGATTCACACAGCCCCGTTTTCTCACGTGTTCTTACATTACGTATAGGTTACCGAAACATTCCTGTCTCGAATGTCGCGTGTCAGACTACCTCCATGAACCAGCAGCCACGATGAATATCAAGCGGCGACTTACAGGTAAGCTTCCATAACGCAACGTAGCGTAAGAAGACAGGCCTGTGTGACCCAGCCTTTAATGAGCTGCGCAGAACTATTAACGGAAATCACAAAGAACATACCAATTAAATATGTTCCAGGCCTGGTTAGATCTGTTCACAAAAAAAAAAAATTATTTACATGTATTCAGGGTATTGCATTGTTTTTGTCCGCCCACATATGTATTCTGGATCGCCGACTCGTTTTAATAAACCAGCAGGTTCTACAACGCTCTCCGGAGAAGGAAATATCATATTTATCGAAAAAATTAAAATATAACAATATGAATTTGAGGGATATAGATTATATGCAGGGCCGTCATGTCAAGTCCTTTACACATAAAAATGAACGGCGATCAATTCTTTACTGAGTAATAAGCTCAACGGAAATACTTCAAACTTCCCTTCGACTTTTACTTCGATAAACTGGAAAACCAACCGCAGGATCAGGAGGACGCTTTTTCAAGGGCAACACGGTGACGCACGTGCCCTAACTTCGTGACTCTTATTTCCAGTAACGTGTACAAAAGACTCCGCTCGGCTATCAAGGACGCTACATAGTCAATGGACGCCCTTTATTCGCGCGCGCGTTTCCGCACTTCTGCCTCTCCATTATATACGGCACCGAAAAAAGAAAAAAAAAACAAAACGCTGAAACCACTGCCGCAATACTTGGAACTGGTTGTGGAAAGGGGCGCTACGCCGCCGGCGCAGAAACAAAATATCGACAAACTGGCCATCGTCTGTCTGATCGCAGGAGAGCACGAACTCGTTCCTCTCAGTCGATTGTCGGAGACGGGCGGAAACGATCACATTATGAATTGCCTGTGCTACGCGGCCTCTCTTGTCCTTGTATTGGCTGCCCTGGTGTCGGCCGAGTTCGACGTTGTCAAACACGAAAAATGCGGTAAGTTCCCTTCCATTCTGCCTTTGGGGTAATCCTAAACTGCGAGATTCTTGGCGCGCTAAGCTCTCCTTCGCCAGTTCGAAACGCTCGTTTTCCCAGAAAAACGAGCGCATAGACGTTTTCTGATTCCTGTCGTTCTCAGTCACGTGGGTTTCGTATATGGTATGCAGGACGAAAAAAGAAAAACATTTCCACGTGAAATATGCGAGAAAATATAGGTGAGGCAAAACAAGAATCTGTGACAATCCCGCATTTTTCGTAAACACCTTCCAGAGGTGCGGAGAGATCAAAACGATGTTTTACCACATACCCCATGTGACGACATTAAAGATGGCTGCGCCATTGGGGAAAAGATGTATAGTACAGCTTCTCCAGAGTTCCGCAATACGGTACTAATATAGGGTGCCACAAAAGAAAATTTACAGGGTCTTTTTTACCGTAAAAATAAACTAGGCATCGCCCAACGCTCATTCTCCGCCCAAAGGTAGCGCTAGAGGTCACAACCAGATGCCAAAGTTTCAGCCCGATCCGATAACTTAATCAGAAGTTATAAGTGATTTTCTGAAAATTTCAATGGGAAAATAGCGGCCGACGGAGTTTCCGAATACATGGGCTCTATGGCACCAGAAACCGAAAACGGGCAAAAATGGGCTCCATTTTCCCATTGACATTTTCAGAAAATCACATAACTTTTGATTAAGTTATCGGATCGGGCTGAAACTTTGGCACCTGGTTGTGACCTCTAGCACTACCTTTGGGCGGAGAATGAGCGTTCGGCGATGCCTAGTTTATTTTTGCGGTGAAAAAAACCCTGTAAATTTGTTTTTGTGACACCCTCTACATAAATGCCCTCTATCCTTGGAAAAGTGGCGCCATTCATTGTTGTGGAAATGCTCGAGACACGTGTCGCGCGCCACGTCTGGGTAGAACATAGCGTCTGCAACCCAGCTGAGTGCTGCGATGTGCCGCCCTGATCTTCCCAAGCGGTCGTGTACCACTACTGCGTGGTGCACGTTAAAGACCCCAGGCTAGTGGTTGCACTGCACTGGCTAAATTGCTCATCTACAGCGAGTGACCCGTCGCAACTTTAAATAGAGCTGACCAACTACACGCTGTATAAATATCCCCACAACCCAATTTTTTTTTATCTTCCCAAGGGCAGCACGTTGCACGTGCTTCGTGCATCAACGCACCTTACACTACTTTTAAAACATAGAGGGGTTTCACTAATACAGTGCCGCCGGCGTCAGCATATAAAAGGTTAGATGTGTACACGCTGTAAACAGCTCGCATTTTGTTAACACTGCGAGGGCTCAGTCGCGCGAGCTCGTTGAGACGCGATTCAAGTGCCGCTCGTCTCGTGCGCTGGCTGCGGCAGTGCTTTCTTTCACCCAGCCTTCGTAGAGACGCGGCTTTTATCCTCTACTTCACCTTATGATGCTTGCTCAAGGGCACATCTCGGTGGCACAAGCTCTCGTGCACTAAGGGCAGCTGCCAACGCTCTGGGTTTGCGCTTCTATACTTCGTCTCACCTTAGTATGGACTATTGTTAGCCGCGCGTGCAAAAAGCGCGAGCAAGTCGCTTTGAATGAAGCCGCGGCGGCTGCACGAGCGCTCGAGCAGCAAGTGCTCTAGTCAAGGCAGTCAAGGCTGGCCGCTCGCGCTAGCACAGCCTTCGCGGTTAGTCCATGCTAGGGTGAGACGAAGTATAGGCTCCGCTGCGGTGTAACAGAAGGTGGAAGGGAATATAGCAAGCCGTCCTTGCTCATCATAAAACAAAACAAAAAAAATTGTCGCAAAAACAAAAATTGACTGCCGCGAAAGGGTCGAAGTTGTCAAAACCCTGCCGATAGCGAACTCGTGGCAAGAAGGCGCCCGACGAACGCTGGGGAGAAACGCGAAAAACGACAAAATGGAAACAAAATATCACAAAAGAAACGATGTAATTTTAAGTCCCATGACCAAAGAACCTCTCTTACCTCCTGTAGCGTGATCTGCGAGGGAATAATGAGCATGACGTTTCACCGGTTCAGTCTCAAAAAGCAAATTGTATTTTTAAGGTCAGGAAGTTAACTAACACTCGTTATTAAATCACCTCTATTTTTTACCAAGAGAATTTGTCGCGCAGTTCATCTGAACACAATCAGGAATACATCTAACCCACCGCAACACTCGGATTTCAACCTAGAACTTCTTTGAAAAAGTAATATGTATGCTGTGGTGAAAAGAAACGAGTATAATTCAGACAAACGAGCGCACCGCGGTGCGGAGACAGCCGCGAGCGATTTTCTTCTCCATGTCAGTCTCCCTGCGAATGGAACAGCCGGAGGAGAGCGTTGCGCGCCTAAAATCTTAGAGGACATGGCGCAACAGACATTTTTGCTAAATTGGCGCCGTATCAGTGGAGCGTGTAGTGATTGAAGTTACGCGCGCTGCAAGTGCTTGCGTCTGCGGCAGTAACTGTTTTAAAGCTAACATCTAAAATCAAAGGAACTTTGCACTTGCGTTTGTAAACATCCTGTTTTGGTTATTGACCTCGAATCTTTATACAGAAAATGCTACCATGTGCATAGCGTGCACTTACGTTTTAAGCATTTTGTCCTGGGGATTAAACAAAAAAAATCTACTCCCGTAAATTCGTCACCGCACGCGTTGCATTCTGGGAACCTGTGGGCCAGGATCGGTGCGCGTATGGGTTTTGCTTCCCACAGATTCACACAATGCATAACATGGCATTACGCCGCCATGAGGTACTTTGGATTTTGGAATAAGTCTCATTCCACAAAAGGGCTATCTGACAGAATACCCAGCTTGTTTTACGTGCTCGGCAGTGTCTGCTCGGTGAGCGTGAAGTCATTGCAGTTTTAATACCTAGATCATTCCAATAACTCCAATAACTTCTCCACTGGCGTCTTTGCGCGCGCATCGTGTCCTTATAATGCATCGCTATCGGTGCGCACAAACGATCTACTAAAACCCCCTTTTACTCGTAGTAAATAAAGGGTTTTCAAAGGCTCCTGAATGTTCCAGCGTAAAGGCCTATTCAAGCACTGCCATCTCCTTACTTTTCATTTTGTTATGGGAGCTTACGTCCGCTTTTGCCGACAGTCACCAGGAAAGCCCATGCTTCGCATATGGCGTGGCAACTAGTTAAAGAAGATGACTTCGCAGGCGACATAAGAAGCACGCATACCTCTGTGACTCACGTTCGAGCCATAACGTGACGTCGGAAAACGTAAACAAACGCATGCTGCGTAACCGGGGCTTTATTCTTTTTTCTTTTTCATTTGTGCCGTTGGATAAATAAAAAAAAAAATATATATATATAAGTTATATCTACAACAACCGATGACGCACACATTCCATCGCTTTTTTTTTTTAATTGCTATATTTGCGGTGATTTCCTTAATGTGCCCTTGGGAGATCTCTATGACGTATCCTGGCGACGAGTCGAAGAGAGCGTTTACGTTATTTCCTCATGGAACGGTGGAGTCTAGCAGGTCGTGTTTTCCTGGAAAGGTAGCGGTATCGGGGACTCCCCGTAACGGGGGCAGTCGGTGACCGGGCGTGTCAGCAAACCGAAGCTCGGAGCACGTGTAGCGAAAGCTCGCGCTGCAGTACCCAGGGATCCTGGGTTCAAACCCCACCCCTGCCCGCTTCGATCTGAATGAGCATCGTACCGGCGTGGCGATCGTGAATCACAACTTCGCGGTGCACGTTAAAGCCCCCAGGCTAACGGTTGCACTACTACATAAATATCTTACCTAACATACGTCACTTACTTACCTTACCTTACGTAAACGTCAAACGCCCCTTGGGGCCGACCAACTTCTGGCTGTATAAACATACAAAACACAGTTACTTACTTTTCGCTGCCAGTTCTCAAAATGTGTCCGCAGCACGCGCCTGCTTCGTTGTTGGACCTGCGAAATGTTTGCAGTGCCGGGTAGTTACGCTCTGCCACAGGACGGGAGGATCGGGTGCACTATACGCCATGTGCGCGGGCAACCGGTACGTTGCCTGGGCATGTGGGGTGATGTACCGGATCCCCCTGCCCCCATGGCAGAGTGTACATTGGACAGATGGGGAGGTGCGTCAACGTCCGGGCGTGAAAACGCCCCCTTTCCTCGCACTTCTCGCCGTCTGGCCGTCTCGCGGTCCATTGCGATAGGTGTGTATGTTCTCCGCTATTTAAAGATGCACTGAGGAGGTTTCGGAGATGGCATAAATATGGCGATAAGTCACTCTGCTGGCTCGAAGCATCCTAGAAATGCCTAAATCTTGACGTCAGGCGTCCGATATCCCTATGAAAAAAACAATCAAAGATCGCAACACGCCGAGGTCGTCTCCGGTGATGGGAGGTGCATGTTCCGAAACCAGGACCACTATTAGCCAATAGCGAGCGAAGGATCCTCGCGCCTCCGACCGGTAGAACCATGGAAGTGAGCGATATTACTGACTCTCACTCTTCCCCCTAATTTTCTTTTACAACGCCTACACACACACACACACACACAACGTGGAGTGATGTCTCGAATACGCGTGGCTCGTTGCCATACAACCCGAACTGTGATTCAATCTAGCGAGCGCGCGCTCGAGAGCTGACGACTGGACACATATCACTCCCGCGGAAGACAAGAAAAAACAAAATATATTTAAATATAATGCGCTGTTCGTGAGACGATTATTACAGTATTATGTTCTCTCTCCGCGAAAACTATTATTTTGCGGCTACTCTTATTTGCCTTTATCACCTACAAAAGCAAGCACATTTGGTAATAACAGCGTTTGCAATCTCAACGAAATGTCGCGTTTACATTGGTCGCATGTCGCCCTGGCTGCCGGAACAATGCTCTTCCCATCACCGGAGATAATCTCGCCGTGTTCGATTTTTGATTGTATTTTTGAATAGGAAAATCGGCCGCGTATTGTTATGATTTACGGATCTCTAGGATGCTTAGAGTACGCAGAGTGAGTTATCGCCATATTTAGGACCATCTAAGAAATCTCCTCACGGCACCTTTAATGACATTAAGATTTTAGCACGCTATAGAGCAAAAACTGCCGAAATAATTGACGATCGAGGCCTTTTTTTTATTTTGCCAGTTATGACACGGGAATGTTGGTAAGTGTTCCGTCAGTAGCCCTGGCGGATGTCGAGGTGGAATTTATTAGGAAGTTTGGCAAGTTTGTGTCGGCATGTGTTGGTATGATTGGGAGTGCGTGTGTGTGTGTGGAAAGGGGCAGGGGGGGCGTGTTATCGGGTTGTTCGTTTTTGTTTATATCCTGTCCTGTATCATGTTCTGTATTACGCAAAAGTGAAATTTCCAGTTGTAAGTCTGTGCTGTGTGTGTATACTTGTACTTGTCTTTCGACTTTTGCGCTGTTTTTTTTAGGCTTCAATATGTCCAACGAACTAGCTCAACTACACGCCTTGTTGTATCAAGCTATGTCTCAAAATGACTAAAATAGTTCAGAATACGAGTTAACGGGGCAAAAACCGATTTCCTTGGTTGCAATCCACGCCTAAATGGAGAGTTTAAATTTATGCAAGAATAAATAGCAAAGATTTCACCAAAAAAAGGGTGGTCATACCAAACGCGTTAAGAGTTTAGGTCCAACCAAACCCACGTGAATCAGTATATTTTTGTCAGAATGGGAGTGAGACACGACAAGTTAATGCAATTACCTTTTCTTTATCGCAAGGTCTAGAGTTACCGTTTCAACTCTAACGTTCGCTTGGGCTGTTGTTGAAAGGGCGAACAACAATTACCAATGTACATACTTAAAAAAAAAAAAAAACGAGACAAGGGAAAAGGAAAAAGTATGAACGTTCACCACCTAGCCTGCACCACAACCTGTATTTCTGTACCAATGTGAGTCGCAAAGTTTCAAGAGTTTGGTTGGAAAACGTGCTTACTCACTGAACTAGAGGACATATGGTTTTTGTGGTCGTTAGAAAGCGTAAGTTTCGATGTAAAGTAAAGGATGTCTCTTTTGCTTCCCCCACAAGGTCTCATCGGCTTATAAAGGCTTAAATCATAAAACAGTGGCTTGATATGCTTTCCAGGGTTGCCGTTTAGAAGTTTGGAGGAATGTTCGCGTAAACACACCGAAAGGTTCTATGGCCGTTTTAAAGGACTAAATCGGCATTCCACATAAAAAAACGACAACAGAAAACCTTGAAAATTTGTTTGATGGGTTTATATGCTCACGTTTCTTCATATTTTGTGCTTCCTCTAATGTACGTGCTTCGCGCGTCTCAACTTTTACAAATCAAGGTGGAGAATTCGGCGAAGTGCGGATTGATCCTTGCCCCGAGCTGCCTTGCATCTTCAAGAAGGGGACGCCGCTCAAGCTTCAAGTAGATTTCGTCGCTGGTAAGTTTCTTCAACCGTCGAAAACAAAAAGAAAAAGCAAACTTTGCGTTGGAAATCAAATTCAGCCTATCCAATTGAAAAGTCTAAAAGCAGAGATTGGGGCACGCTGTATTCGTTCCCGTAGCCCTCCTAATTGAATTACTCGAAACTAAACATTGAGAGAAAAGAATCACTTTAACCGTCTTTGACAACCCCGAGAACGCAGAACGTTTTATCTTGGCAGTCGCATCCGCCAGAGAGAAATTTCTGGGACTTGTTTTTTTTACTAAACTTCAGTCGTCGGCAGCCATCCCAGAGTACATTTGTGCATAAATTATTAGTCTTCGCGACTCAAAAGGAGAAAAACCATCTAGGGAGAGAAACGCGAAGCTAAGAAACGCGAAACTCATGCCCATTGGGCGGTGTTGCAGGAACTGCAGCGGCATAGTGGGCAAAAAGTAAATTTAAGGAAGTTAGTAGTTTAGGATTTCCTACTTAAAAGAGAACCACCCAGAGATGCGAGAACCTTGGCTGGCAACATGAAGGTGCCTTTAATTCAATGTACGGATAAGCGTTCGGGCCCACTCAGCAGACAATTTCGTCTTCTGCTGCCTTAGCTCCCCGGACTTCTTCCGTCTGAATTCATTCAATCATTCATTGAAATTCATTTGCGGAGACAGTGATTCAGAACTTTGAAGAGCTTGTCTGCTGCAAGCTTGTTAGATCAGTTGCGCTGAGAAAACAGCAGACCGCAGCCCCCGAATCAATAGAAAAATTATGTTGGTGCTTTCAGCTAACCAATTACAAACAACATTCACAGCAAACGTCGAGAATTCTGGTCTCAGGGATACCCTCTACTTCCCTCGATTCTTGGGGCTCTAATCTACACGGCAGGAGCAAGGAACCGAGACATCGCCACCTGCTGCGATTGGCTAGCTCCGCACCGCTGACCAATCGCAGCAGGCGCCAATGTACTGGTCCCTTGGTCCCACCGTGTAGATTAGGGCCCTTTGGGTTGTGTTCCGAACCTTACGGTGATGTATGCGAGATGCTCCGGAAGGGCTTGTGACGCGAGAACACAGCGCGAGCAACGCTGCACGCGGGAAGATTTTTTGAATACCAATGTACGCAAGCTTTACTCTGGAGTTTGAGTTCGGGATGGTGCGAGCTGACCTGATTCCCTCGTATTGTCCCAAACTTGAACCAACTGTCGCAACCGAGTCCCTGTACTGTCAGATTGACAAGACCCTTTCATCAAAGGAGAAGCCGGCACGTGACCCCCTTTTTGATTGGTCCGTTGGAAGCCTCCGCAAACCTTTCCTCACAGGAAAGTTTAGCCCCATGGATCAACCTTGGAAGGCTTTGCGGTACGGCAATGGACCGCAAGACGGGTCCCATTTGTAGATTATCTGCTCCTGTGATTAATTATTGGCACCAAGGCTTACTGCTTACAGTTACCCAAATTTCTGTTACCACGCTAATTCACGTGGATCTTTCTTTTTTACTTTTGCAGAGCTACACATTGCATTAGTTAAATAAAAGGTGCAATTGTACCTCAGTCTTGGGGCTTATGTCATCTTCAATTTACAACAGCTCGTTTCCGCACATACATTCAGTTCAAAAGTTCTTTCGATTAATTTTATTCGTTTCACTCGTGCAGAGACGATTACGGCCAGATGGAAAACATATTGTGATTAAACCATTTTTTTATAAACCACGATTGATTTCAGTTGGGTTTAAAGCACTGACTTTATATAGAGTCGTGTACCCACTTAATTATCATTTCGGAAAGCGAGCTGTCTTTGAAACTTACTTTATTATATTCACTCAGTTAATTAGAAAAGTTTTAATATTGAAACCGCGGGAAACATGGGAAAACTGGCACGGATAAGAGAAACATAATTTCAACAGTGTTCCTCATTGTGTTTGGACAGCCATTCACTGCAATATATAAATGCGTCAAGAAAATAAATCAAATAAAAATAGCGCTTTTTTGGGGCGAAATGGAAAGCAACTGGAACACTCCGGCGAAAATCTTGACATTAATTTAGACCACCCGGATATCTTGTGACTATTACAGTCGAAATCTCTGGAGGCCTTCGTCAGCGTGCTAGCACCTCGGCCGGCATTTCAATTCACCAGCTGAGAGTCCGTTGTACAACAGCCGCTGTTTACAGAGCGTTGCAACATTAAAACTGCACGAGAGGGTTCACCCACCAAATATCAATGCTCCAAACAATGCCCTAATGCACCGAGGAGCATCGGGCGATAGGTGCAGCTTTAATTTTACAAAAAAAAAAACAATCTCTTGAAAAACAAACGGCGCTGGGGTGTTTTTTCTTTTTTTTCAGAAAAATTGCGCATTTTGTACCAACACCTACAGACCTTTGCAAACATCGCCTTCTGCGCGCTGCCATCTTTGTATGCTGGGCTGTGGAACGCATTTTGAGCGTGCGTTGATGCTCTGCTGTCCGGTATATCAGACCCTGCGCACGCTTCCACAGCTCAGTGACTCAGCATCTTTCAATGCGATGCAAAGGTCTATACTCCGCTTCACATTGGAGAGTTTTAGTAGATCGTTCCGATGACTCCGACAACGACACCCGATAATCCGCCGTCGCCTTTGCGCATGCATCGTGTCGTGCCGTCGGGTATCGTCAGCGGGAGTATCGTAGGTATCGGAACGATCAACTATTATGGTGCCTGGAACTCGATCGTCTCCGACGGTGTGTTTAGCGTCCTATCTCGCCCATAGATCAAAAGTGGTCCTCAAGTGGTAACAAATGACGTTACAGAAGCCGGAGTGTCATGCTGTCGGGATGTTGCGATCCTGGCGGTTAGCCGTAGAAATGCTGGCGAAACTCAGGAACGAATGCGAGTCTCGCTGTCGTCGAGGCGTCCCAACTCTTAGCTGCCGAAACTTCCATTGACTGTCGCACTGGAGAACGACCTGCAGCAGAACAGGCGTTTGACATACACACCACCACTGCTGGGAGGATCGCGACCGGCGACAGCATGACACTTTTATGACGTCATAAGGAGGAAATGGAGGGACCGCTTTTTTGGACGTAGTAAACACACCAGTTGGAGACACGTTTTAGGCACCACGCTACTATCAACTCTCTTTTAAGTACGACCGCAGCTATGGCTACGGTTCGACGGAGCCAGTCAAGCAGTCTCAAAATCACATCGTCATGGTGGTCGCCGTCTTTGTGCGTTCGCCATTTCCGGCTAAACCAATCACGCAGTAGTGAATGTGCCGTAATCCTGCGCTTTTTCTTTTATTCTTATGTGATTGACTCATTCGATTAGACAGCAAACGCTCAAAGACGACGAGCGCCGTGACGGTGCACTTTTTTGGCGCAGACTGATTGCCTCCATTGTACCGTCGCGATGGCTGCGAGCGAACTTGATGTGAGACAGGTTATGCGGAGAGAAAGTCGTCTGCTTCTTGCGGGGGAGTTGCGGTGACGTCAGAACGACGCCGATCTCTGATAGGCTTTGATTGGAAAGATAGTGGGTAGACCTCAATGCTTGATGTCTTGAGGTCTGCTTTGAAAGCGTCTCGCCGAATATAAACGGGACACTCTAGGTGCCAACGGCTCCGTTCGTAGCGTGCTGCGCAGGGAAAATCGTCTTTGAGGGGGCATGTCACCAAGCTCGAGCTGGCTCACAATGAAGCCGCATCCACACTACTAGGACCCCCTACAGAAGACACGACCTGAGAACACGCCTCAAGCATCTTCGAGGCGTGCTTGCTTTATTCGTACATGTGCTTCGAACATGTGTGCAGGCAGTTTTCATTGTGACCAATCTGACAAAACCGTCGTACAAGTAAAAAGAAGCACGCCTTAGAGAGTGTTTGGAAACTGGAAACTGAACCCGGTTTTAGAAAACATTTCAACGGATAAATTAGACTTCGTCAACCTTAACGGATCACTTACAGCATGCTGTACGGGAGCAATATATAGATGAGGGCAATTCTTCGAGCTTCACCGGGTTCACGTATAAGCCGCGGTAGGGGGCGCAGACGCTGTCCGGTACGCTTTTTTTTTTGTTTGTATGACAGATCCCGTCATGTTGGTCGTACGAAAAACCTGCCCGCAGTCATGTCCGAAGCACACACACGAGGGAGGCCAACATATGCTTGCAACATGCGTGAGCCTCGTTGCCTTGCCCACAGGCACTTCGGTCATCATGCCCGCAGCGAACACCGCGTATCTTTTTGCACGATTGAGCATGTGTGCAGCCTTAGACACGCCGGCAGAAAATACCGCATCTTCTTGTATACGACGTATGACCAGCGTGACCGCGTCTTTACGTGTCAATTCCTCGCAGCGGACAGTTTCAAGACGCTTCAGATGAAACTGCTCGGAGAGCTGTCCAAGGGCGTCTGGCTTCCGTTTCCCAACTTCGGCCGGAACGCCTGCAAGAAGAACGGCCTCACCTGTCCCCTGGAGTCCGGCAAACCGTACACGCTCCAGAGCACCCTGAACGTTCTCTCCAGTTTTCCGACGGTACGTGGATCTCGCGGTGTGTAGTGCCCGGAACGAACGAGTCTCCGGCTGCAGTCACAAGGGAGTTTTCGTAGATCGCTTTCGCCGTCCCGCAGCGCTTTCCGCAACCCGCTACGATACCCGGAACTCTACAGAGAAGGCCATGGGCGCGCAGGCGCAGTAGCGGCTTCTTCGTTGCGGAGGGCTTAGCGGAGGAGGAAACGCGGTGTACGAAAACTCCTGCTGACAAGGATCGCAACGACGGGGGCGTCTCTGTCGGGATTTCTCCGTATAGGGCGTTTAGCGTCCCTGCGTTCGTGTGACGCCTAAACATCGCCATGTCCTTCAGAACGCAAACAAAGTACGCCACAGGAGCCGCTGTGTAATGCTACGTGTCCAAGCGTACCTGGCACGCTTGGTGAGAAATTCGATGGCGAAAGACGAGCGGACAAGGGCGTCGTAGTTTCGCAACAGCCTCGAGGGCCAAAGTAAACAAGTTTCTTGCTCCCTTCGCCCGAGCCGCACGGCACGCACCGTGCGGTGCATGAGTTGCTCGGTCTATAGCTCGCAGTTGCGGAAGATCCGGTCGGGACTACTGCAGGGCACCAAAGAAATCTCTGTGTCCAGCTGTGCCAATAAACTCCGTTGCAAGTTGGCGTGCACCAACACACCATCGAAACTGGGCTGAGCGATTGGGTCGGTCTTTTTTTTTTTTTTTCATAATGCGCTTCCAAATGATTACCAACAAAAGGCTACGTGCTCTTTAAGGCGTACAAATACAGACGCGATAATAATCAAGAAGCCCTACAGAAACGAGCGTACCCTCCTTCGAGCGTTATCGAAACAGCTCGCGCAGAATTACGACACCCACTTCCTCGTTTTGTTTGACTGCGTGCGAGAGTAGATTTCTCTCCGTGTTTCAGTCAAGGCTATCGGTAATCGGTGTGCCAGGACTGCGGCGAGAGGCACGCTAGATTTTCTGGAAAACGTTGGCACAATGAGGCATTCTTTTGTCGTGGCGTTCGCGTGGCCTCGGCTAAAGCCGCCTGTCGCGACGCGTTGGCTCAGAGGCAACGTAAGCTCCACCATCTTCTTCTCACGGCCGCTCGATCACTGTCGCATCGCTTCGGCCTGCTGTCTCACCGGGATATCCATATGCACCGAGATACTGAGTAAGAGAAGGAGACTATAGACAACGCGGGGACGTCAGAACGCCGAGCTCTGGTACGAATGATTAGTGGGCGTATACATAAAGCTAGCAGTCTTTGTCACCACTGCACTCCTCGAAGCCGTTCGAATCCGGAAGCCAAACGCCGGACGCCGGCGTTCTGCATTTTAACGCGTTCGAAGAGTGCAGTGGAGGCAAAGGCAGCCATGCTTTAGGTCTACATTCTAATCATTCGGTCGGTAGCTCGGCGTTCTGAAGTCCCCGTGCGATCTCGTTGCCTTCTCTCACTCAGTTTCTTGGCGCATTAATCCGAAGCATTGTGTCTTCACTCCTGAAAATGAGCGCGCGTTTACGTTCCTACGGAACACAGACGAAGCCAATTTCCGCGATCTACGCAAATTACTCTATGGAGAATATGGCTCGCAAAACGTTTAGGTTTGCTGGCATAAGGCTCTGGGTATGAACTGAATCGATTTTTATTTACCACCATAAGAAACGCGGAGGTAGCTGGGAAAAAAAAGCCAAAAGTAATTGTGTTGTGTGGAGTTTAAGGCAGTGGGAAGGACACAATGTGCATCGGATGTCTTCGCTGTAGAATCGAAATTAAACCACTGCAGTACCCTTACCAACCTGGGGTCTTTAACGTGCATTACGCAGTAACGATTACTCGAACACACGCCGGTTTGATGTTTATTCATATCAAAACGGGCATGGGATTGGATTGAAAATTGGTTCTGTCGCGGGAGTTTTCACTCCCCGCGCTCTGAGCTGCTGTGCGTCTACACCCCCCCCCCCCCCCCCCCGAAACAAAAGCCGCAATAATGCTACTTGAGAAAGTTCCTGACCCCCACAAAGCTAGCAGTAGTATCAAAACGAAACGTGGTCATAAGATGATCAACCATTTCAAGCTCCGTCACAACACACGCACCATTTCTATACCTTCAACAAAAGTCCCTTTGCAATCGACGAGTTCGTCCACGCTCTTGGGTCCTATATAAGTGCCCCCGGAATTCGGTGATCGCTTTTCAGGGCTGAAAACGACGACTCAGCACTGATGATACCCGAGCTGGCCTAATATGTTTCTCTGTACGCTCACCATGTATTCCGCGGCATTTGAGTGAAACAGTTAATTTTGTTTTAATACTTCGCGCCAGCATTGTTGTGATGTGGTTCGGCGAACGCCCATGCCCATCCCATTATCCAAGCTCTCATGTATAGACCGTATAGACCAACACGTGGCTCTTATGTGATGACGCTGCGGTGGCGTCGCTGTCGGCACGGTGCATGCGCAGGCGCTTTACCTGTCGCAAATCGGGTTTGTGCGCGCGTGCAATGCACAAACCTGCTGTGGGCAAACGCGGGCTTTGTTTGTAGACAGCGTGTTGGCCTATTCACGAACTGATTGATATCTTTGACGCCACTTCACGGCGGTGGCGTTTATCTGACGTTTCGCGCGCAAACTGTGGGCAGTCGGCACGCGTTTGCGTCACTTTCAGCTTGAGCGCAACAGAAGCTACAAGTGCGAGCTCCGCGTTTTGGACGATGTTGCGTTTGGGCGGTTCCGAGGACGTCGAGCCAGGTAGCGGGCCAAGGGTGGAGCATAAGAGCAAACTTTTAGCAGCAGAAAAAAATTGTTTAATTACATTGTTCAAGATGGTAATCTAATTTTCATTAGACTTAAGCCGCGTCACAACTGCTTACCCGATTTAAAGATAGACGGGGAATTGTTATCTGGAACTGAACTAGCAACACATTTCCTATCAGCTGGTGAATACACGTCTGCAAGTCAGCCTGGTGACCACAGAAAGTACCTAAAGAACGATATTTCAAACTCAATCGTTCTTTATCCAGCAACTGAGCACGAAATAGTTATGTTTATAATGTCCCTTAAAAACAATTCAGCTTGCGGGATGGACGAGCTTAAAGTAGCACCTATTAAATTCGTATCTAGCACTACTTCAATTCCTCTTACTCATATATGAAATTGTATATTTGAAAGTGGTATTTTTCCTGATCTATTAAAAATAGCGAGAGTTTCAACAATCAGTAAGGGTGGCTCCAAACATGACTTAGGAAACTACAGACCAATATCAGTGTTGCCGTTGTTCTCAAAAGTTATTGAAAAAGCAATTAATGAAAGGCTTCAAAAGTTTTTTTCTAGGTACGATGTCATAATCAAACAACAGTATGGTTTTCAAAAGGGGACAACTACCGAACTAGCGCTTTTGCACATTAAAGAAAAAATAATACGTAATATTGAAGATCAACGTTTTACAATTGGTTTATTTATCGATTTTAGAAAGGCTTTTGATTCCATTAAACATGACATACTCCTTTCAAAGCTCGAGAAATATGGCATACGCGGGATTTCGCATAAACTTATTACTAGTTACCTTACATCTCGCACACAGTATACGGTTTATAATAACATAAAATCGCCTCTAGGGCTAATAAAATATGGCGTACCACAAGGCTCGATACTGGGTCATTTACTGTTCCTCGTCTCTATAAATGACATACATAATATACCATTTACCGAAAATTTAATACTGTATGCCGATGATACGAATGCACTTTTTTCTGGGGCCAATCTTAGCGAACTAGAGACCACAATAAACAAATATTTAATTGAACTTTCATCCTGGCTGGTGGCTAACGGGTTATTTCTAAATACAAAAAAGACAAAATATGTAATTTTTTCCTCAATAAATCGCGCCCTCAGTACACATATTGAACTGCAGTTCGAAAGAGCTCAAATTGAGCGTGTCGATAATCAAAAGTTTATTGGAGTGTGGTTTAATGAACGCCTCAATTGGACACACCATGTAAATAAAATACGAAACGAAATCTCAAAACAATATGCCTAATTTCATCTGCAAAGCATCTTTTACCGGAATGGCTGAAGTACCAACTGTATTATGCGCTGATATATACCAAGGTTTACTACTGCTTTCTTGTCTGGGGTCAGACAACAAAGACAAATATTACACATCTGCATTTATTACAAAAAAAAAAGCTGTTCGTCTAATACACAATTCTGCTTATGATGCACATACAGCTCCGCTTTTTGAGAAGTATAAAATTTTGAGCTTTGAACAACTCTACATTTATAAACTTGCACTCTACAAATTCCATGACCATAGACTTCAACAACCTAGCTATCCATCTGCATGCACTCGACCCGACCACCATTACAACACTCGAAATGACAAGTTTATACTCCCCAAAATCAGGACAAACATGGGCAGACAAACGCTCTCATTTCAAATTCCTAACTTCCTTAATACATACAGTTATCTTCATACACTTATCACGTCAAATATATCGCTGAACAGATACAAAAGCATATTGAAAGAAACTCTCTTGCCCACAAATGTTTCAACCTGATCTGAAGTATCGGGTTTTATCCTCTTTACTATCTTTTTTCTTTCTTTTCTTTTTTTTGTAGGTTTTTTTGTGTTATAGTATTATAGTATAGTTTTATAGTATCAAAAATGTGTACTATATAAATGTCATTGATATGTATATTTTGTTATTCATTATATTTTATTTAAGAGCGCTTCTTGTTTCAGTGTGCTCTGCTGTCGACGAGTGTCATTGTCTTCTTAATATTTCATTTATGTAGCGGTACCAAGGCCTCGTCAGACCTTCTGGTCTTTTGCCTTGGTACTGCAGACAAAATGTATTGTCTGAACAAACTGAAATAAAAAAAGAGTGCAGAAATACCCACTTGTCGCCGAAGAGACATGAGCGAACGAAATCGAACCAGAGAACTGAGAGCCCTCTTTCGGGGCGCGCAGCTTCTTATATAGGCATACTTTCTCTCATGTCCCTATGAGGAGTTTTCATGCATCAGGGGCGAGAGCCAATGGACCTCCTTCCAGTAAGCTTCTGCACATGAGTACAGCCCCCTCTCCTGGCCTTGCTTCCCGCTGTCGCCATTTTCGCAGCGCAAAGTTCCGGTCGACCAACATATTCAGCACCTAACTTTGCGCATATTTCGTCTTTTTTGACGTTTCTTGTTCGAGTATATGCTAGTATGGGGCATAAGACTTAAAAGGCGACGAAGATCAATACAACAGCACGATGTCAATGTATTCTGACGGGCGGAGGCAAGTTGTCTTGCCCTTCATTTGTAGTTCGAAGACAACTCCGCAGACGGCACTCGTTACTGGAAAAAGGCCTATGCAAACTGTCAGTTGGCCGCCTAACACGCCCCGCCCTCATAGGTCTCACTTGTAAAACACACAGACACAAAGAAACAGGGCTGAGAAGGAAGCGACGGCAGCACCCTCTCCACTGAAGTTTCGAGACGGAGTCATTTGACAGTCTCCGAGGCGGCTGCCGTGCTGTGTTTTCCGGTAAGTTGATTCCCTGGCTCTAATCTTGACGACGAAAGAGGGGTTGGTGACAGGTGAAGGTCACTTCGAGGATCGGCAGCGCAGGCAATCGGGAAGCCTGGGAGACTGTACATCTGGCTCTAATATTGATGCAAAAATACTCCAGAAGCCGGGCGAAGACATGATAACTGTAATAACAGAAACGGCTTGACACAACAAAAATAACAATTTAATTAAACGTTTTGCCTCCCATGCAAAACGCCCCTCAGAATACATCTTCAGTAACGCAAAGAGCAAATGAGAGTCGCACGAAAAGTTCGGTTATTTAGGCATGAAGTTTGTGTACACATCCGGCAGGGGGCCACCTTTCTTGTTAACCAGCGATGAGCCACTTCCGCGTTTGTTGTTCTGGATGAACCAAGATTCCACTAGATTTCTCGGTCCCCACCTTTTATCCCTCGCCAAGGTCGATGCCTTGTCAAAGTCAAATTGGTGGCCTGCTAGCGTTCATGCGTGGTCGACGAGTTCGGATTTGAAGCGGGTGACGTTCGTGGAATTGGCGACATCCCGTGCGTGTTCTTTTAGTCTTGTTTTTCTTTTTCGTGCCGTCTCTCCAATGTAGGAAGCGTCAAATTCCTTCCACTGCACCTGCTAGATCGCGCCCCTTTCTGTCTCTGAGGGGGTCGGGTCTTTTGGCTTCGAGATAACGTTGGCAATTGTTCTGTAGGGTTTCTATACACCAACTCATGTTTACAAACAAACCGGAGCGCCCCTAGTGGACGCCACCGACGCCGCGCATGCGCGATGGGGGTGTGGGCAAGAAGCTCGCCGTCGCCCATAAACAAACCATTGGAATGGGATGTTGTCGGCGTCGGTGTGTACACATCCGGCAGGGGGCCACCGTTCTTGCTAACCAGCGATGAGTCACTTCCGCGTCTGTCGTTCTGGATGAACCAAGATTCCAACAGATTTCTCGGTCCCCACCTTTTATCTCTCGCCTAGGTCGATGCCTTGTCAAAGTCAAATTGGTGGCCTGCTGGCGTCCATGCGCGGTTGACGAGTTCGCATTTGAAGCGGGTGACGTTCGTGGAATTGGCGACATCCCGTGCGTGTTCTTTTAGTCTTGTTTTTCTTTTTCGTCCCGTCTCTCTAATGTAGGAAGCGTCACATTCCTTGCACTGCACCTGGTAGATCACGCCCCTTTCTGTCTCTGACGGGGTCGGGTCTTTTGGCTTCGAGATAACGTTGGCAATTGTTCTGTACGGTTTGTATTCACCAACTCATGTTGACAAACAAACCGGAGCGCCCCTAGTGGACGCCACCGGCGCCGCGCATGCGCGATGGGGGTGTGGGCAAGAAGCTCGCCGTCGCCCATAAACAAACCATTGGAATGGGATGTTGTCGGAGTCGGTGTGAGTCCCCGCGCTCTTTTTTCGCGTTGGAATTGTTGATTCTACGTCTTCCTAACAATGTCTGACTACTTGAGCGGCATCAGCGAAATTAACGAGGCTCCTTACACCGCAAAACTCGACGTGATTAATGTAACATGCGGCGATTCATTCCGCGTGGACGCCACAGAATGGACGCTAAAGCCTGATTGTCATGGGCTACGTTTACATGGATGGGACAGCAGCGCATCGGATCCAGTTAGCGAATCGGATCCACCTCAACCACTACGTTTACATGGATTCGAATCGACCAGTGGCGGCACCTCGTGTCGAAGGATCACAACGCAAACCTCGTGACCTTTAGATTGTTTCCGAAATGTCCGGTTTGCCTAGCGGCATGCAAAGCAAAGCTCCCATAATCCCTCGCTCGAGCACTCGATTCGCTCCGCTAGCGTATACATGGAAAGTCTCGATTCGGATTGACCGTCTCAAACCACCCCGTCCCAGCGGATCGGATCGGATCCGATCCCATCCGATCCGAGTAGTTTTCATGGACCGATTCGATTCGTTAACTGGATCCGATGCGCTGAACCGTAGCTCAGATGTCGACGTCGATACTGATTGTCGCAAGCAGAATCAGACCAAGTGACTCAGGCATAAAAAGTCGGTGATGGCCACTGGTAACAATTATCAACATTTCCTTATATTTACTGTTTACACCGAGCCTACTTACCCGAAGCACCCTTGTTATCGCAATTACCCAGTCAACGTTTGGTCTACGGGCTTCTGTCGTTTGAACGAGCAGACGACAAGCAGAAACATTTGAGAGAGCAGATGACAGCTCGAACGATGAGGCAGCCGTTTGAACGTGATGACACAATGAACGTATTCCGCAGGTGGTCCGAACAACTTGACGGTTTTCCCGCGTTCATGTTGGAAAAACAAATGAATCTGACGACCACAAGTATCCGTGAACTCAATCCAAAGTGCTTCCCGCCCAAGCAATTGTGGTCCGACGGCGTCAGTCTTTCCTTTTTCACGGCCCCTATTCACGTTCTCGGACGGACCGAGCAGGCAGAAAACGCATGAATACTGACCTTCAAACCTTTCCCGATTATTTTGGTACAGCCCGAGTCGCGGCGTTTTGACGAGAAGGCAGGTTTTTGTCCGGTTTCTTCCAAAGTGACACGGGAATGCACGTGCCCCATGGCGGCTTCCGCCCACAGCCCTAGACCGGAAGTGCGCCCGACGCGCCGCCACCGCGCCGTGACATAAAAGAGATGAGTTCGTGTATGCACCTTTTCCACAAGGGCACAGCCATCTTGAATGTCGTCACTTCTGGTATGCGGTAAAACATCGTTTCGATCTCTCCACACCGCTGAAACGTGTTTACGAAAAAATGCGTGATTGTCTGATTCTTGTTCTGCCTCACCTATATTTTCTCGCATATTCTAAGTTGAAATGTTTTATTATTTTTTCGTCCCGCATACCAGATACGCAACCCACGTGACTGAGAACGACAGGAAACAGAAAACGTCTATACAGTTTTTAACCCCAACGGCCTAAGCGCGCGTCCCAATGCCTCCGAAACCCCCTTAAAGGGACCATGAAATTACCTTTTTACTTTTGCCAGATAACTTTTACACTAAACCTTCAATGTTCACTGAATGCCGAACAGGCATCCGTTTTCGTTTCGGTTTATTAACTTCTACAGAGAAAATGAATGAAATATCGACTTTTTCTTTCTGTCCAACTGACCGCAAAACAAGCTGTGACGTACTCTGGCACAGGAACCGGAAGTTCTCTCGGCAGTAGGAGAATGGCGGCGGCGAGTTGGGGGTGCGCCGGTAGGTTTTACTGCGCTGATGGCGCTGATGTCACCAATGTATTTTCTGAATCGGCGCCTCTCATCGCCGCGATAGCCGTGGAAGCATCGCAGCTGAGCGAAATTCAATTAGATATGTTGCGGGTGTGGGTGACGCGGGCTCGTTGCGACGCTGGTCGAAACGAGGAAGACTGTGTGTGCTTAGACGCTCCGTGCGACGCTCCTCGGCACCACACTCATCCACGAGCACACACACTTGGGGGCCTGCAGAGCCGCTCCGAGCTCTTCCCGCGTTCCGCCTTCCGCCGCACCCGCGCTGTCACTCTCAACTTTCGCGTGGCGTCCACCCACCGGTCCAGTCTCGGCTACGTTTACATGGATACGACTGCAGCGCATCGGATCCAGTTAAAGGGATGCTGAACCGATATCTGAAGTTGCCGAAATAAGCCCCGGACAAGCTTCCCGGGACCGCACTATACCTAAAAATGCTATTCATGTAAAGGGATGGAGATCGGATTATTATATTTCTTGGAATGACGACCGCTGATTGAGCCAGAAGCGCCAGAAGCCTCCGATGCGCGCGAGGCCCTCTGGGATTACTCGCAACGGAACTGACGTCAACAAACTGCAACGGAACTGACGTGAACAAGTCGAGCTGCCGACGCGCCACAGCGTGGAAGAAAGTTGCGCTTTGAATAATAGTAGACGGATGCCCGTCGCGTTGGAAGTTTGCCAACTAATCCAGCCAAGTTAGCTGCGCACTACCTGCCAGCCACCCTGCACCCTGCCACCCCCAGTCCACTTCTGCACCTGCGTCGTAGCGACGGCGGCGACTTTGGTCTGTGGGTTTCTCGGAGTTCGGCGATTTCTTTCCCGTCCTGATAATTTGGCCATGACGACGGCGACCACGGAGACTTCGACAGCGCTGATGTTTGATGCCGCCAAGATGCCGCTTGCTCGCGACGCTCGCTAGGCCGTTTGGCGCCGCATAGGTGTCGTGTCAAAAACGGCATGATGAACACTGTTCGACAAATTTATCAGATAAAATTGCATTTCTTTTAAAAATATATCTCATCGTTTCGGGACGGGGTTCGCACGTCGCATTTCCGTTTCGTCGCGCCACCACGCGGCGTGAGCGCACGCCGGAGCCAACGAGGTAGGTCGGAGCCAACCGAGCCAACTTTGATGGCTCACCATAGCCGCGTTCTGCGTACTACAAGTTTGTTGTCGTCACGAAACGAGCTTTCAAAAAACTCACCAGGTGCCCCTTAGAATATTTATTTACATAAATCATATAATTTAGACTACTTTATTGTTTCATGTACCGTCATTTAAGAGCCATTCGTGTGCTGTAAATATCAAAACGACAAAGAATTCAGATTCTGTTTTTCGGTTCAGCATCCCTTTAACGAATCGAATCGGTCGATGTAAACAACTCGGATCAGATTGGATCGGATCCGATCCGATCCGCTCGGACGGGGTGGTTTGAGATGGTCAATCCGAATTGAGACTCTCCATGTATACGCTAGCGGATCGGATCGAGTGCTCGAGCGAAGGATTACGGGAGCTTTGCTTTGCATTCCGCTAGGCAAACCGGACACCTCGGAAACAATCTGAAGGTCACGAGGTTTGCGTTGTGATCCTTTGACACGAGGTGCCACTACTGGTCGATCCGAATCCATGTAAACGTAGTGGTCAAGTGGATCCGATTCGCTAACTGGATCCGATGCGCTGCTGTCGCATCCATGTAAACTCGGCTCGAAACCAAGCCGAGGTCCTCACTTTCCCGTTTTTGTCTTTGTCAAAACAACAGAAAAAGAAGAAACCACCCGATTTGGGGACAAAACATTCCGCCGCACCCTCCTCGAGAGGGGACCTCTCCCGCGGTTCCTAATTAGCGGGGGCCGCGAAACAGCACAAGCCGATCATCGGATGGCAGCAGCTCTCCCGCTCAACCCGCGGGGCAAGGGTTGACCGACAACCGGATGCGCTCCCTCACGAAAACTCCAAAATAGAAAAAAAAAATAGTCAGATTCTGTGACAACGTGGTTCATCGAGTGGCAAGCGGTGAAACTGCAACGGTTTCTTTCTAACCACCGGACTGCAGAAACTGTAATTCAGGCACTTCGGGTACACTGCAGCCTTTTGGCATAGCCACCGAGCGATCGATTACAAATAATGTAAACACTACTCGAGCAGCCAGAAAACAAGTCTGCTTCGCGAACAAAGCGCGACCAGGAGGGGCCCTAATCTGGACACTTGGCGAAAAAGTCGGCGAGAAATCTGGCGGCTTTGATTGGCCGGCGCCAAGGTCAAGTGCGGCGTTAGTCAATCACGGCCGCCAGATTTCTCGCCGAGTTTCTCGCCAAGTGTCCAGATTAGGGCTCCAAGCAAGAGAGAGACCCTACTGCGCAGGCGCAGTAGGGTCTCTCTTTTGCTTCGTTTACCACACGATAGATGGCGCTTGGCTCTCAGCATTATCGAATTCGGCAATTTTCGTCACATCTGTAATTATGCTACAAAATGTGGTTCTGAATATTATTTAACAAAACGTCTAGGAAACATTTCGCCGGCTATTTATTGTTTATGATCGCGGTGCTGGTGAGGTAGGCTCTTACCCAATAGGCGACGTGGATTTGGCTGACGTGCTGCGGTTCCGCGGATGCATCGCTGTGAAAAGGCAGAGAGCTTTCGAAGGAAAGAGGGTCCAAAAGAGTCCGGTTTTATTTTCAAAGTTCTATAGCGAAGGATTTTTTTAGCTCCCTATTTTTGTGTTTCTTTTCACACCTTTTATGACGTGCGGTGGATGAAATTCGATTTCAAAATCGTTTCATGGTCCCTTTAACGTACAGGATGCACTCGACGTCACGAGTTCGTTCAGCTCGATCCGGGCGCTGACGGTGGGGAGCTTGTGTGCGCTCCCCACAGTTTTCACGTTGAGCATACGCTTGTTCATCAAAAATAAGTTGGTGCACCATACTGATAACCATTCCCTTTTGTTCTTAAAAATCGGTACACACTCACGCATACCGTAAGGTTAAACACAGAGACAGCTTTTATGTGACGTCGCTAAGGTGTCATATCGGAGCAGGTGGACTGAATGAACGGTAAGGGTTCGAGCGCGCACTTTGAAGTCAGCATAGGCGTTTCGTATAAAACCGAGTAACACACCGGGCGAAAATTCTATAGCGATTTGGAACCACTGAGGTTCTATTAAGTAGAGAGCATTTCGTGAACCTGCTAAATTTATTGGACACAAACTAATACTGTCTTGTGGTAACTAAAGAACACTTCGAAAATCGCGCGCCCAACTTTGAAATTCAGGAAACGACGAAACTGCATGTGTATGCATGAACCGTTCTTTGTCGTTGGTGTATCTTCTTGAATGGCTTAAGCAATGTTATTGGACGCAAACTAACACCGCCTTTTGGGCACTGACGATCACTTCCGAAATCGCGAACCCAAGTTTCAAGCGTTGTAGCTCCACGAAATTTAACGTCGTGGTTTCACGGGTTTAACACCCACCTAGCTTTATTGGTTTTTGCGCCCGAGAACCTTTCTGGCATAATTAGCGAGAACGTTTTGTTTTTATTGCTTCCATTATCAGATTTCTTATGTTTATGTTTCTACGTGCCGTCATGGTGTCACGTGACGGCGTATTGTCACGTGACGTCTGAATGTCACGTGACGCCGCAATGTCACGTGACGTCGTGACGTCATGTGATTCACTGTGTCACCTGACGTCATTAAGTCAGTGTGCAACGTGACTTGACATGACAATTTCACGTCATGGTGTCAGCTGACGTCAGGTAACAGGTGACGTGATGCACGACGTGATGTCAAAGTCGTGTCGAGCGGCCTGACGTCAGCGGCGTGACGTCAATGTGGAATCGTTTGCCAGAGTGCCAAAAATGGTCCTCGTCGATATGGAGCGCAGTCGAATGCGCGAAACCCGCGAAGTGTACCGCAAACAACTATCAATGTAAAAAAAAAAAAAAAAAAAATCTAGTGGTGCGATATGTATGCTGGGAACGTACACGCGCTTAGCGGCAAGTGCCTCACATTGACTGCTGATTTGACGCCAGGTATATAAAAACAAAACAGTACACAGCGAATATTATTTTTACATCATATAATAGAATCGGTGGTTCTCGCCAGACTTGCGGTAACGCGTTACAAGTGACGCGTCACTTGTATCTGCACTCTCACAAAAAAAAGGGGTGTATTCTTACGCCCTTTGTTCCATTTAAGACACCCCGAAACTTCAGTTCGACGTAGAGCGCACTGACGTCGAACTGACGGTACCAACTTTCACGAGAGGCTCGATGGCCGTGTGGTACAACTTATTAAAATTGCTAATGGACGTGCTACTGAATAAAAAAAAAAAAGGTAATAAAAATGGGGGTTTTCTTGGCCCTACTGAAAAACCTTATTGTTTTCTTTGTTTGGTCTTTGATGCGTACTTTAGCTGTTTAATAAGTTATATCGCACCGCTATCAAGCCCTTTGTAAAATTTGGGACCGTCTGTTCGACCATAGTGCGCAGTACGTCGAACTGATGTTTTAGGGTGCATTATATGAATCAAAAGGGTGTAACACGACACCCTTCTTTTTAGTGTGCGGTTACTTATTTCAGTAACGTAGTAACGACATAGTTACTTCTAAGACAATGAACAAGTAGCGAATTTTCGTTACTTTTTGAGCAAGTGACAAGTAGCTGTATTTAGTTACCTCTGGAGGGTAACATGTACAGCGCAAGTATACCAACTATAGTTCTCCCTCCTGAAGCTCCTGCCTGTAATTTGCAGGACGAGAAAAGGCTAGGTAGACAACAAAACAACGCACAGCATATACGAGGGGCGTTCATAAAGTTCGTATTTTTGTCACGAAGGAATAGAGATTCAGCAATCAAACTCGACTAGGAGTTGAGACTTTCTCTACGTGTTCGCCACCAAAAGTTACCCACTTTTTCCAGCGATGCACCACAGGCCGGAGGTCATTGTTATAGAACTCCTCGTCTTGAGTGTTCAGGAATCGCTCCACTTCAGCAATCACTTGGTCGCCGTCCTTGAAATGCTTACCTCTTATTTGGCCACAGTAGAAGCGTCTGTGCCATTTAACCAAAAGTGTCGTAAACTGGGACGTTGTCGCCGAACAACGCTCCCAGATTGGAATGAATATCCTTGGCATTGCTTCCCTTCAAATGAAAAAAAAAAAAAAAACGGATCACTACATGTGCTTGGCACCGACGGCAGGTGCCATTTTTGTTTCGTCTCCTAGCGGCGTTCCGAGCTACTATAGCATGCAATGTTTATACTGTGCGGAAACTAGAGGGACGCACGCTCATGTTGATTCCTGTTTTGTTCCGTTTCCTTTAATTGTTTGTGCCGATAATACGTACTTTATGAACGCCCCTCGTATATGTCAGTTTTGCCAAAGTTATCTCTGAATGAATCTGTTAAAATGCGTGAAAATATTAACGACGACAAATACTGAAAGCGGCTAATGCTTCATAAATATGACGCATTCAGAAAACGAGAAAGTTTCGCGCTACTTTCAGGCTGAGGTAACGCGTTCCTTGTGAAACGCAGTAATGCGTAACCTACTTAGTTACTCTTAAAGTGAATAACGAGTAAAAATGTGTGTAGTTATATATTTTATTTCAGTAATGTGTACATATCCGGTTCTCTCTAATACTGAGCTTCGTTCACGCAGGTCAACGCCAACGTCAAATGGAGCATGAAGGGTGACAACCAAACTATCTTCTGCTTTCTCGTCCCCGTCAAGGTGTCAGATTAGCAAGAATCCTTTGGGTCACCTACCACAGCGGTCATTATTGCCTTCCCTCAAAGCCTCTCCCCCGCCCTACTTCCCTGTGTAGGCCCCAACATCAAGAAGAGGCATCCACATCAACAACCACCAGAACAAACAGGATCATTCCTTCAACCAAGTTCGACCATTTTCGAGCCGCACCTGGATATCGTCCTTTCCTCATGTCCCTGGCCCCAGACCATTAAAAAACACCACCTGAAAGCCATTGAGAGCCTGTTCTTTCGCGAACGTACCGTCCTAACGTAGGCAAGGAGGCCCATTACTATAATGGACGGAGACGATGAAGTGGCAGAGCGCCCAAAAAACAAAAGCAGCTCGCAAATTGTTACGGCTAGTAGAAGTGGCCGTTGTCTTGTTTTTAAAGCTGCTGTACTCTTAAAGGGGCCCTGCAACAACTTTTTGACTGGTTTTTAATTTGCACCGAACCTGAGCGCACTGAACGTAGTAACTTAACGATACCTTTCTTTTCTCGAATTTCGCTTTATTTTAAAAGTTATAGGCAAATTAAAATAACAAAAACAAGCAAAAAATAACCTCCTTTATGACGTCTTTGGTCGTGCCTTGAGTGGCCGGGAACTAGAGGAGGGGTAGTGAGCTCAGCGAGCGCTCACGGCTGCTGCACTCCGTGTCGACGGCTCGAGAGGGCGCCACTAAAGTATGTGCTGGATAGGCTGTATGAAGCGGGTGGCTAGGGCGGCTCGCATTGCATTTGCTGCGCGATTAAACGCTAATTCGCCATGACACTTAATTGGCCACAAACGACAGCAAACACGGGGTAAAAATCATTTCAGAACTGGAGCCACTTCGCGCTGCTATACCGCCAAACGGCCAAACCGCAAGCCTAACCTGCTCGCCAAAGGCCTTCGGAACGCTCGGAACCGGTCGGATCCTCGTGCCCGTATACGACCGCAGCGCCGCCGCGTACATCCGGCACCTTTCTATGCTCGCCGCTCGTCGGTGCCTGGTCCCACTACCCCTTTCTAGTATGCGCCGCCTTTTCCACCGCTTGGTGGCAGGTATGTGGACGGGTCATTTCTTGTTTCCGTACTTTATAAACTGCATTGGTTTCTTTTCTGATCTAAAATACTGAACAAAAACAACTTTCATAAATAATTGAAACGGTTCGCGCCACTACATTTTGTATTTCGACTAAAAAGAAGCTTTTAGCGGCTCTGACCAGTAAGTAGTAAGGCCAGGACCAAAGACTACACATATCGTGCGCTTTCGGCACCGCGGGTCGCCCCTGTAGGTGGAGGAGGTTTCCGCGTCGTCCGGTTAAAATATGACGCACTGATATTTAGTTACTCTCTCCCGGCCCGCTGGCTTGCCCGAACACCAAGAGACGTGGAAACCGCAAAAACGTTGGGCGCTTAAGTATGATTGCGGGGCCCCTTTAAACAGAGAGGTTTGGTGGGAAGCACACAGGCGCGTTTGTCGAGGGCTGCGCACCTTAAGATGACGTCTGTTGAGAGGGGTCAGTTTCAACGCCTTTGGTCAGACTTTCAGCCTTCGACTTCAGAGCATACTGCCTGCGTATATCAGTGACACAAAACTGCGGCGTCATCTTGAGCTATAGAAGTGAACAGCTTGATTTATCCTTTTCTTAATTGAAACTGGAGAGTAAGAAAGGCTGAAATAAGAATATAAACAGACAGATCGACGAATAGTACTCAAACAAAGCACGTATACCTAAGCCTTCTAAAGCAGTCTCAGTGTTTGAGATTTCCATCTGGCATTTTTTTATTTTGTCTTAGCAGAAGCTTTGTTCTTAAGTTGCCATGTGCATCTTCAGTGGTTAACCTAAAACTGAGCGCTGCCAACTGTGACACTCAACGTTCCAAAATGTAGATGTCAAAGTTTAAATTTGATAGCTGGCAACCGGCCACCGGGGCCCTTAATCTCTCACGCGCTATATATCACCTACATGACATCACTATCCCTTGGGATAAAGCATCCGCCCAACGGAACAAATTAGTTTGAAAAGGGATCACTCAATGTCAGTTTTACCAAGGCTCTCCATTTTTTCTGCAATAAAAAGAACAAATATATTCATTATGGTTGATCAGTGCGCTACTTGGTAATCCATGACAGCAACTTTAGCGCAAAAATCGAAAGTAAGAAAGGAACAGAAATTTTCGTTAATATTAATATATGTTATTATTAATAAATGGTTGTCGGTCCGTAATTAGTTCACCAACTAGAGTAAACGTTACTTCTGAAACCTCGATTGACTTGTTTATCACTAATTACGAAGAAAGCGATGTAATGTCTGGAGTGATAAGTTATGACCTTAGCGATCCTCTCCCAATTTTCATATGTCGCAAACCCAGATGGGCAAAGTAAAAAGTACCAGTGTCCTTTGGGTCAGTCCAGTGTATTACGCCGGACTGTTTGGAGAGGTTTGCGCAGAATGTAGCTAATACAAATTAGGACTACTTTTTTGAAAATGCGGACTCTGATGAGGCGTAAAGTTTATTTTTGGAGCTGTTTAAAAGCATTTACAGGGTTTATTTTTCATAGAAACAGATTAAATTGAAAAGGCGGATTCGGATACCTTGAGTACCGGCCGAGTTACGTGGAAGAATAAATATTAAAACCGTGCTTTATAAAAAGTTTGCAAAGACTAGAGATCCCAAGGACCTCAAGACGTTTAAACATTTTCGTAATAAACTAACAAAAGCCTTGAGAAGAGCTTGGGCGCGTTATTATCATGAATCTTTTAGGTCTTCAGTGGGCCGTATAGTGACCTTATGTGAAAAAAAGTTTAATTGTTGTTGGGCGTCGTAAATGTTCTAATTACAAAGAAGGCATTTCATTCGTCGGCGTCAACTGACGTAGTACCTTTAGCAGATGCATTTAGTGACAATTTCATAACTTTACCTCAAGATAGATATAGCAAAAGTGCAATCGCAACTATAACGGTGTTTTGGTTGTTTTTGTTTTCTTTTTAACGTTTAGTCATTGACGCAGAGGTGTTTACAGTTTTTATGGAATTAAATAACGGTCACAGTTGTGATGCGGATGATATGCACATTAGACCAGTCAACTATGTGTGTCTTTGATCACTCTCCGTCGTACTCATATTTTTAACCTGTGTTTTTCAATCGAAGTATTTCCGCAAGTCATACCAATAGATAAGTGCCTCTGCTATACAAAAAGGGAGATAAAAATGACATAGACAATGACAGGTTTATCTCTATCTTTATCTCTATCCTTCAGGTATTCTCAAAAGGCTTAGAAAAAAGTATACATACTAGTGTGTCCCAGTTTACGAATAAGCACCAAATGAATACTCATGCCCAATTCGGCTTCAGGAAATATCGATCTACAGAACTTGCATTGTTTGAACCAAAAAAATTAGTTCAAAGGAGTTTTGAGAGAAAGAAATTTGCTCTTGGCACTTTTATATTTTACAAAGGTGTTTGATTACCTAAGTCACAATTTACCACTAGGAAAGCTCGACATATATGGAATTAGAGGTCAGGCACTTCTGTTACTTAAGTCATATTTAGATCAACGTAAAAAGTTTGCTAATCTTCATGGTTTGGCGTCTTCAACAAAGGCTCCGGTTTACCACAAGGAAGAATTCTAGGGCCATTGCTGTTTGATATTTACATCGATGATATTGTAAACATAAATCCACCTATTAAATTCGTAGTAAACACGGATGACACTAGCCTCTTCTTTCTGGCGACACTGGCAACGACTATATCGACTGCGAAAATGTCTGCTTTAGAGCATTACAAAAATGGACTTGAGATAATGCGCTAAAAATCAATATGAGTAAGACTAAGGCAATCACCTTTCGGCCTATCAAAAAATGTTTCTACAACAAAGGGCCTTGTTTTTTGAATGCAAAGGATATAGATATTGCAGATAAATTTAAAAACTTGGGTGTTATTTTTAATCAGTACGTTTCTTGGGACAATCATGTAAGTGACTTACGCACTAGGTTTACAAGGGTCATTGAGCTAGTGTCCCTTAATCGTTTTGTTTTACCGACACAAGTTAAATCTCTTGTGTACAAGACTACTTTTTTTGCACCTGAATTACTGATATCTTGTATGGGGGGGGGGGGGGGGCACAACCACCCGTACAAATCTTCAAAAAACACACCCACTGAAAAACAAATGTGTGCGCCTCGTTGAGAATGCTTCCTATTATGACTCGAGCACCCAAGGTTTGTTTATAAAATATAATATATACTTCATGTTTAAAACATGTACAATTATAGTCCCGCAATCAGTTTTAAAGGGGCCCTGCAATGACTTTTTTACTGGTTTTTAATTAGCACCGAACCTGAGCGCACTGAACGTAGTAACTTAATGAAACTTTTCTTTTCTCAAATTTTGCTTTATTTTAAAAGTTATAGGCAAATTAGAATTACAAAAACAAGCAAAAAATAACCTCCTTCATGACGTCGTAGGTCCTGGCTTGAGTGGCCGTGAACTAGAGGAAGGGTAGTGGGCTCATCGAGGGTTCACGGCTGCCGCACTCCGTGTCGACGGCTCGAGAGGGCACCACTAAAGCATGTTTTGGATAGGCTGTATGAAGCGGGCGGCCAGGGCGGCTCGCATTGCATTTGTTGCGCGATTAAAGACTAATTCGGCATAACACTTCATTGGCCACAAACGACAGCAAACACGGGGTAAAGATCAGTTCAGAACGGGAGCCACTTCGCGCTGCCATACCGCCAAATGGCCAAATCGCCAACCAAGCCCGCGCCGAAGGCCTTCGGAACGCTCGGAAGCGGTCGGATGCTCGAGCCGGTATACGATCGCAGCGCCGCAGCGTACACCCGGGATTTTTCTACGCTCGCCGTTCGTCGGGGCCTCAACCCACTAGCCCTTTCTAGTATGCGCCGTTTTTTGCGGCGCTTGGTGGCGGGTACGTCGACGGATCATTTCTTGTTTCCGTACTTTACAAACTGCATTTGTTTTTTTTTCTGATCTAAAATACTGAACAAAAACTAGTTTCATACATAATTAAAACGGTTCGCGACACTTATAGTTTGTATCTCGACGAAAAAAAAAAGCTTTTAGCGGCTCTGACCAGTTGTAAGCCCAGGACCAAAGACGTCACATTTCGCGCGCTTTCGGCAACGTGGGTCGCCCTCGTAGGCGGAGGAGGTTTCCGCGTCGTCCGGTTAAAATATGACGCACTGATATTTAGTTTCTCTCTCCCTAACCGCTGGCTTTCCCGAACCCCAAGAGACGTGGAAACCGCAAAAAAGACAGACGCTTAAATATGATTCCAGGGCCCCTTTAAGTTAGAAAATAAAAGAAATCGGGATAGAATGGTAAACCTTGCAGAGCTAAAGGAACATGTTACTTCCTCCGCAACTCGTTCAACGAAACACTGGACTGTGCCACTGTGTCATAATATTTATTCCATGCAATCACTCAAATACGAACTCTTTACAGTACTCAAAGACTCGAGAAAAAACAACATAGATATTATTTCTATTATATTGCAGCACTTGCGAAATGAACTAAAGTGGGACGAAAACTAACATATTAATTTATGAGACATATTTAATTTTGTATTTATCTTTGTTATGTTGGTTTTCTCGCTGTTTTTCTTTACGCTGTTGCTTTTACTTGATTTCTGTATGAGATTGAGACTGCAAGAGAGCACGAGTCTCTGTCGAGCTGTTTATGCAGCTTTTTCCCCTTGTTTCCTTCATTTACGTATTAAAATTGGGAAATAAAGTTCATTTTCATTACTATTATTATTACTATTATTATTATTAATATTATTATTGTTGTTCTTGTCCAGAAAGCTTCACCCAAGTTCTGTTCGGTGCGCTATAGGTTGGCAGTTCTTGGATGAGGAAGATAGAATGGCTTCCCGCGTAATCACGTTTTCGTTCCAGTCGGATTGAACACCAGGAGAAACTTAATCAGACTCAGATTTCAGTGCAAATAACTTCTTGAAAAAGTAGCCCGCATATCGTGGCGCTTAAGTACACCGAAGGAAATCAACGTCAACACACTCCCGTGGGATTGAAAACGTACCTCCATTTGCCGTTATAGTTTCCGGATTCGGACAACGTAATTCAGCAAATGCACCTTTCAAGGAGTACCTCATCGATCTTTTTATGGTCGCTGATTTGCCGCAAAATTGGCTCAACAAACGGAAAGATACGGCTATAACAAGCCCCCAAGTATTGTGCGAAAATAAAAGGAAAATTCGCGAAGTTAATGGATTTTTCAATTTCGCTCTCATCGTGTTTCTCAAACCGAGAGCCCCCACGGGCGGCACTGAAGTGTGACAACAAAATTGGTACGAGGTGGGCAGTAAACCACTCTCCCAACTTAGAAGAAGACGTTTGACGGCAGGAAAAGAATGCTTGGAAGCTCATTTCATGAGAAGCACGAAAGAACGCACGACATACTCTGTTTAGGACTACCTGCACAACCTGAAAGTCTCTACCATTTGTGACGTCACACTACTGGAGGCCGCGCGGAAATTTGAATATAGGTTTTGACATCATCCTCGTTTACGGTTTTCTCAACAGCTATTTTGAATTTCGAGACAATAAATAACATACTGTGAAGACTAAAATCCGTGTATTCAGGAAATGAAAGTTGTTTGGGTAGCTAAAAAAACGGCACGACTACCCTTGTAACAAATATCCCAAGGGCTGTTACTACAATTTTCGCTACCGAATATGTCTGGAGCACCGATTTTCCATAGACGCCTATTTTAAAAGGTTAATATAACCATTAATTATTCTGAGCACGTGGTTGGACTTCAGGAAAGCTGATAGATTAGAGCAAATCCTCAAGCTTCGCTAATACACGTCCGTATTTGTGATCAGGACGCAGGGCACGTAAAGCTCGTTTAAGTCTTGAACACTTAACCTGATCATTAATTAATTAAAAGCAGTTTTAATGTGACAAATTTAAGAAGCCCGGCAAGTCAACGAATAATATACAAGAGCGTGAAGTCTCAGTAATGAATTTGTTACGCTGTTCTACACACGGGCAGATTGGTTATTTATCTTAACCTTAGTAAGCCGCTCACCCTGTCTTTTGCAAACGCATATCGATGATTGATACTGAAGGTCTTTGGGCCATCCTGCTGTCGCGCAGCCTCAACCGCGTGACGTGCATCTTTGTTTACTAGAAAAAAGGACGTACTGTAGCATTTATATTGCCCTTAAAGGGGATTCACCCGCTCGTCGCTCAATGGGCGAATTTCGATACACAAACCTCAGTTTCAGAAATGCACCAGAGTATTGTTTATTTTTGAGGTTCATTATGAAGACATAATGCAGGTCGTACGACCCTTGGATTGTCCCCTAAGAGCTCTGAAAATTTTTTAATGAAATCCAGAAATATGTTCATTTACTGTTTAAAGCACCTTTGGAGGCAATTCTGAAGTTAAAATTACTTAGAAGACAAATGCGACAAGACGAATGGTAGTGCGTACTAGAGACGTCTCCTATTTTAATTTTAAGACCCTCACGAGAAGTCTAAATATCTTTGTATTTCCCTCTTTATGTATATAAATTTGACAAGGTAATTTTCGCCAGATTTATTTTTAATGTTTTCAACGAGTAGTGACACCAGCACCAAATGCCATAACCCAGAGCATTTGTTGTTGCTCTTTTCACGAGCTTGCACGGACGGCCACTCGCGCCACTATCGTTCTTTGCTTGACAACGCTGAGATCGGTTTTGCCGTCTTGCCGGAGAATCGTCTGTGTTAGATTCCTGTCTTTTGAACCACACAAAAAATAGGACCAATAAGAGGCAACGCAGGTATGACGTAGTGATGCCATGGCAACGTGCTGTGTCTCGCCGCCGCGTGACAAGCTTTCGCTTTCAGTTTTAAAGTGACCCCGGCCGATACCGCGACATATACAGCCAACCCTCGCGCTCCGCGCGTTTCTATGTCACACAGAAGAGTCTTACGCCGTCAGTAATGCTATACTCCGTTCACTCTTAAGCTGAGACTATTGTTGTGTTATGTTTATACAGCCGGAAGTTAGTCTGCCTCAGTGGACGTCTGGTGTTTCAGCTGTAGATGATCAATTTAGCCAGTGCGGTACAACCACTAACCTGGGGTCTTTAACGTGCACCACGCAGTAGTGATACACGACCGCACGCCCGTACGATGCTCATCCAAATCGAAACGGGCAGGGTGCGGATAGAACCCAGGATCGATGGTTCTGCAGTGCGAGCTTCAGAACCCTCGATCCCGGGTTCGATCCCCGCCCCTGCCAGTTTCGATCTGGCTTAGCATCGTACTGCTGAGACTATATATACTTCGTCTCACCTTAGCATGGACTAACTGCGAAGGCTGTGCAAGCGCGAGCGGCCAGCCTTGACTTTTTTGACTGGATCACTCGCTGCACGAGCGCCCGTGCAGCCGCCGAGGCTTCATCCGAAGCTACTATAGCTCGCGCGTTTAGCATGCGCGGCTAACAATAGTCCATGCTAAGGTAAGACGAAGTATAGAAGCTCCGCATTCAGCGCGAAATAGCTAGCTTCCGCACTGCTTTGGTTGCGCGTGCCTGCGCGTTCACAATTGTGCAAGGGCAGAGAAAGCTCGCGCTGAAAGTGGAACTTCTTGTCTGAGGAGCACGGAAACGAAATGACGTGAGCGCGAGCTATCCGCCCTTCGCTTCAAAGTCTGCCAGCGGGAAGCGCAATCAGAGCCGTTTATTGAGAGAGTTTGGCCATACATTGGTTTGAATAGGCGAGCATCTCGGGCCAACCACAGGCCGCGAAACAGCCCCTAGCGGTGGTCGCGTGCTCTAAATTTGTGCCACGACTATATTTCGTTTCACCTTATGTGCAAGCGAAGGCAAAACTGGAAGCGCGAGCACGGAAGCTCCGTGCGTTCAGCCTTTGCTCGAGCGCGCGAGCTGGGGAGAAATGCAAAAAGCGCTGGTCTCGCGCTTCTAGCTTTGGCTTCGCTCGCAGGTAAAGTGAAACGAAGTATAATTTGAGCCGTGCCGAGCGGAACTCCGCGTCTCAAGACGCTCGCGCACCCCACCCTTTGCACTGCTTTCTTTCAGCCAGTCTCAGGACGCTGTTCTAGCAGTGCAGACGAAGGCATGGGCACGAGCGCGTGGCTTTGGAAAGTGCCTCCTATGCACGAGGTCTCGTACAAACAATCGCGTTTCGCTGAGCTAGGCTCACGCGCCTGTGCCTTTGTCTTCACTGTCGACATTTGTGAGATGGAGTAGAGGTCTCTTGATTGGTCGACGCTGTGTCACAAATTTAGTTTACGCTCTAAGCATGGGGGGAATATTCGGCGCTGGCGGCGGCCTTTGCTCCGCCTATTGTCCAAACTCTCCTAATATACGGCTCTGAGCGCAATGCGTATCGCCAGGAGTATTGTAGTTGCGAGCCCTTCAGCTTAGAGTTCCTGTATAGGCTCCCTACGGGAGCCAGACTCTTAGAAAAAGGGTATCGATAGTCCTCCCTAAGGGGAAGAACGGTCTTGTAACCTATGTTCCTTTAGAAAAGAAGAAACTTTCGTCCCTGAAGCAGGGGAGCAAAGTTCCTCCGTCGCCTGCATCTCATTATGGCGGCCCTGAATCGAGCAAGTCGAGCTCAATAAGGCTTAACGAGGACGCTACGTCTCTTGTACAGGACGAGAGGAGCAGCAAATAAAAGCGTAAAACGAGCTTTCCGCGAACTGTGTTTATTTCCGAAGTCAGATTCCCCCCGCAGGTACAGAAACTTGGATATCGAAAGCAGTTACTCAGTCTTCTCGTCTTCAGCATTGCGATGTTAAACGGAGACAACCGATACCCAGTTACTTCGCGCACTTTACGTCTTACCTTTGCTGTTTCTCGAGTCACAATTCCTTCAATCGCACATCACGGAGGAATGGGAAACCAATCCGCGAAACCAAAAGCCGCTCTCAAAAGAACCAACTCGAAGCCGCTGCTTATCGCGTTGCGTGAAAGAAGGTTGAATCGCTTGCCACCAGATGGCAGAGTCAAGCAGAGTAATTGCAAGTAGCTATACTTGGTTTCAGCTTCGGGCCGAGCGCGACCGATGTTATGAGCCGAAGGGCCAATCAAAGAGCGCAAAAAGCGCAGCGTCACGGCGTGCTCTCTGCGCTTGATAGGACTAGCCGGCGGAGGAGCGCGCATAGAGAGACGGCGAATCCCGGCTGGTCCTATCAACAGCAGAGAGCACGCCATGACGTTGTGCCTCTTTCGCTGTTTGATTGGCCCTTCGGCTCATAACATCGGCCGCGCTCGGACCGAAGCTGAAACGAAGTATAGACCGACACGCTGTTTACAAACAAGCCCGCGTTTGCCCCCACCCCGTGTGGGCACTGCGCGAGCGCAGAAACCGAATTCGCGTAAAGTGAAGCGTCTGCGCCTGCGCAGTGGCGTTGACAGCGCTACCGCAGCTGCATGACGTCAGGGCCGCGTGTCGGTCTATAGGCTAGGTGGCGCTAGGTACCGCCAATTAATGTTCTACAAAAAACATTTTTATTTCTACAGGCCACCCTTGCGCTTCGGGATCCTCGACTACACACACACATGTAGACACGTTGCGCGTACTACAAGCATCAGTGAACACACAATGGGTGCATACACATACGTGTCACATACAAACATCAATACAGCGTCACACTCATCCGAACACTACGCTCGAGCTCTGCGTTTCCGTCTTTTATACTGGTCCTTTTGAACGTACGGAATTTCTCGGTGACTGCCTAAGCAATAACAAATATTTCCAGCATGTTGATTTTTTTCCAGCAATGTCATACCTCTGAGAGTATTTTGAATGACTCAGGAGATTAATTTTTTATTAAAAAGTAAACGCTCGATCATGTCGTAATTATTTGAAAGCCAATAAATCAAGCCGCTCCAATGCGGTTCGAAGCCATGAGTTTGTTTCCCCGCACGGCACGTCGTAGCCTGTGTTTCTATTGGAGTGTTTGTTTTTCTATTTGTGCTGTTCGCGCACGGCTCCTATTGCGGTCTTGAATTAATCTCTCTAGAGCGGATATTCACTCAGCTGGAAGTGATGCTTCACGGGCAGAGAAATCACTTTTCGATCAACTTGAATGCAGTCAAAGCCGCGACTCGCGGCAGGAGTTAAGTGTACGGAGCTACGCCGTGGCGAGCTCGAAAACTTCTAGCGCTCATCCCAGCGCGCCACTTGGAGGGCAGTTTCTCCAGGAACCGTAGTATATTTAAACAGCAAAATAAAGGGTAGGTTTTTTTTACTATTTTACCTAGAATTTTTTTAATGCTAAAATTCCACACTGTAAAAATACGTACTTTCCGACATAATTTCGTACTGTTCAGTCATTTCCCCAGAGCGCAATCGCTCTCGGGGACCGACAGTCACATTGGCCACTGTACGTTAGGAGCTTACCGTTCAGACGAGCGTTCCAACATGACTATCCGCACGTCGATCGATTGCACGTGCCTAATCCCTCAAGTGGTCTTAAACTCTTTAATGTAATGTAAAGCGGAATGTCAACCTGCGACACCCCACCCACTCCGATCACGGCCCGACCAGCGGCATCAATGACCGACAGTTTACGTCGTCTCATCTTGTTACACCACTGATACGCGAACACACGGTCACATCGGCAATAATTCCAATCTTCCGTTCACAACGCAGAACACTGCCATCGCGATGTTGCTCCGATGTTGCTGGCACTCGGCATCAGAAAACAGAACCGAACTCAGCACAGAAGACACGCAGGCACCCGGCAGCAAAGCCTGCCTGTTTTGGAAGCTGTTTCCGTGATTTCCATAACGTCGTCAACGTCGTCACGTTGTTTCGCATGGTATAGCATGGTGGCATGGTCGCATGGTTCCGCCAGGGGGAGGGGGGGGGGGGAGGTGCCGCCGCTTCCAATGCACCCTCCTCAGAATTTACGGCGCTCCGTGGGGGCCGCCATATTAAAACTTGATACCAGTGTTGCTGCATCTGTAGGTCATCTTTAAGTTAGAGCTGACGAAGAAAATGTGGCCACAGCGCAACGCCGATGTACGCTGGAAGCTAGAGCCGGTTTGCTTTCGTTGTTTTTGTTGGGTCGGAGAAAATCTAGCAACAACGCACGTTCAACATGGCGCCGGTATTGTTTTGGTTTGACGCGGTTTGCGAGCACATGTAGCGAAGACGTGACCGGAGAAGTGCCCCTCTGATGTTCCCGGAAGACGGAAAGTATCATTCGTAATCGTCGTGTGTGCTTTGAAAGCGAAGGGAGTCATAGGGTCCCCGAGTGCGCAACCACAAGCCAAGGTTCACGACAGCGCTGCGTTGACTTCGGCGATCTCGTTCTGTTTGGTGCATAGATATAGGTTTGGTGCAACATGGCGATGCGACAAAGAGTTGAAACGTTCGTGGTGTGTCGTGCGGTGCTTGGAGGTAGAAGCCCATACTAACACGAAGCGCAAATTGGTTATTGTGGGGTTGAAAATCAACGGGTTCAGTCCCGTCGTCGTCAGCTGATCCGGTCCAGCTGGTCCGGGAGGACGCCGCGAGCGCTTTTAAAAGTAAATCTTCTTTCGTTCCGTTTCAAAATGTGGAAGATTCTCGACGCATACCGTGAGTAAAAAGCTGCGGGCGTTTTCAACAAAATTAAGTCGTATTAATTGAGTAATGGACTCCGGATTGTTGTCCTAGACCTGCCGTTTTTATGCTTCGTGTTGCTGGCGTTTGCACAGCGACGCACACCGCCCGAGTAGATGATTCCGTCCTGCAAACGACCGGTCATACAGAATTTCAGGGAAACTTAAGTCACCACCGATATTTTCTTGTAAATCTTGTGTGAGTTTGTTGCGCTCATCACGCGATGTGAATAAATTAGGGCAACGTTTCCTACCTGCCTATGGATGCATGAACTGAGACCATTTTTTACGTAGTGAACATAGTGTTTTTTCTTTATTTTGGGAAGAGGTGTTGATGAATTTATTATGGTACAATGACTTAGTTCAGAAATTTGGGAGAGCGAGCATGCTTTCCCAACTTTGTCTCTTTTCTCTCTGGCATTGCCCCTAGTTTCAAGTTGCAGCTTCAGGAGACATACCTACTAGCAGGTACAAGCTGCTCTAAAGCAGGTATACAAGACTGGTAAGTCAGGGCGGTGCGGACTCCGTGTTTCGCGCTTTTCGCAAGGTGACTGGGTAAGTGCTTTTGCGAGGTATGCGTAATACGCAAACGATTTTGTTATGCCCGTCGTTTGCGTCTCTCCAGCAAAACGAATAGGATGATCTACAAAGGCGCAATCACAAGCCAAGATTTACGATAACAGTGCATTTGATTCGGTGGTCTGTGAAGTTGTATTTTACCCTGCTTTCTGCAACACCGTGTCATGACAAAGCTGGAACGTTGGTTTGTGCTGGGCTACCGGTTGACACAGAGCCTTTTATACTGGGAGAGTTCGGCGGGTGGGAGTGGCTTACGGCCCGAACTGGGGGGGGGAGGGGGTCGGGGAAATCTAAAGCAAGATAAACAGGACTCCGGTTGCGTCTTTTGTTTTAACCGCCGCAGAACCACACTGCGCCGACGGCCCCTAGATGTGCGCCACTGCGCCGATTTTTGGTTCCAAGCCGTGCTTTGAAACCGCCGCCGTGGACTTCATCTCGGTTGAAGCGACGGAGTGGTTCTCCAAGTTCTGAGTACAAGTGTGCCTGCTAGGGTGCGACCTACCCTATTTCGAACCCTCGTCCTTGAGTACCGAGCCTTCTACCACCTGGCAGGCCGGTAGTCGGTTTTATTTCGGGGGATCCACCCATGTCAAATCGCCCTCCGAGAAGGGGGCAGGGTGGGGGTGGGCGGTGTTTGGGGGGGTTGGGGGAGCAGTCGCCCCCCCCCCCCCCCCCCTTGGATCCGCCCCTGGGTCGACAGAAGCCCACGTCGCCCGCATCGGCACTGAGTGCACTTGGGCTGCTGTAGTGGCTCTAGGCTGTTGATGCTCAAGCCTTTCATCCGCGGCTTGCCGCCAGCTGATCCGACTGCTCGACGGTGAGGAAGCGGCGAAAGTGACCTCTGAAGTAAATGTAAATCCTTGTTCATCCAGTTATCCGGTGTCAAAGTGTGTAAGGTGTCCAACGTGTACTGAGGGCGGGAACTACGAGCGTTTTGCCTTGCTTTCGTAACCGAAACCAGAACAGCGAGATAACTGCCTTGCGTACTACAAAATGATGGAAGCAATAAGTCGTCAAAAAACCGTTTTTAGGGTTTCAAACCAAGTAAACAAGACAAATATAATTAAAATTCGTTGTCTGTATGCAGGAGGACTTATGTAACACAACAGTACATTCTCTTCCCAAAAGTTAAAAAGAAAGTAAAACTCAGTCCGCCGTATATGGCAGCAACTTCGCTGCAAAACCTATGCTGGCAACGTAAGCGGTTTTAATATGGCAGCCTCCGCTTTGCGCCGCATTCCCTTTCCCTCCTTCCCCCCATGGGTTCCGCAATCCGGAGAAGGCCAACTTACCCAGTGTACGTAGCGCTACTGGCACTGCTCCGGAACTTCGCTGTTTATAGCGGCTTCGTTTGCTCGTTTGATAAAATTAGTGATAAAAACGTCAATGCAACCGAAGTGTTTTGTACGTTTGGACTAGAAGACGGAATTACAGGCAGCCTTCGCTGCCGCTGAAGCTCAATGAAGTTAACAACATTTATTGAACAACGTGCCCGAAGTGCTCGAAAAACGAAACCGAAAGAAGATGAGTGGGGAGGGCGAAAGCTTTCTCCCGTCTGCCTGGAGAAGGAGAAAAACGTTTCGTTCCTCCCTTCTTCTCGTGTCCGCTTGGGGGCCCGCCAGTAGAAGGGAGGAAGACGAGCCGTTGCTACCTTTTTCCTCCATTTTTTCTTAGAGTTGCGCGTTCATCTCCGTAGCGCCATCTTTCCTGCACGGCATGTTGATCCCGCTCGTCACGGCTGAATTCGGCGAATAGCAGCGCCGCGCGTTCGAGGCGCGCGGCGCACTCAAAAGCAGGGGAACGTACGCCGGGGCGCGTGCAACGTCTACTTTCCTGCACGGCACTTGATCCGGCTCCTCACGTGATCGGATCTCGGCGAATAGCGGCGCGGCGGCCCGTGGTAAACAGACGCGCAACTCTGGCTCCCGTAGGGAGCCAGAGCCAGACGACAATGGACCTTTTGTAGAAATACGCGGTGCTCATGCGCAGAGTATTTCATGCGCCTGGGTTCGAGAGTATCTAGTTCCAAACAATCCGCCATCTTGCAATTCTCGCCTTTGAGCGGTTTCGTTGTGTCGACTTCGGTGGCGGAAGATTACGCAGGATGGGAAAAAAAAAGGTGAGCTTGGGGTAGCCGTATCTAGGTCACATCGCCTCAATGGGTGAACAGGATGTAGCTGACGTTTTGGGTGTGGAACGGGTGGGAGAGGCCTTGGGCGCGCGTTGTTTTCCAATCACCTAGTCTCGAACCGATTCGCGTGTCTAGGTGGCAGCACATATTCGCCAAGAGGTCCATTGCAGCCAGACTTGGACGTAGTTCAACTACTCTACTCAAACTACTGTAGTTTAACTACTATTCCGAGTAACTTGGTAACTTTCAATTACAACTTTATTTGGGTAATTAGTAGTTTACTTTAACTACATTTTTCAGGTAACTTCTACTCAAATTACTAACAACTTTCGAAATCACCGGCAGATGAAGCGGCCTTCCCGAACAAGGGGCCCCCTCGCAGCCGTAGAAAATGCATCACAGGCGTCCTTGGGCCAAGGTGGCGATGAGCAGCCAAAACATAACACCGACGCGCACGAACGCAGGAAGAGATGCTTAACAAGCCTTGGTCGGGTATTGACCTAATCCGGTAATGCACGCAGGCGCCGCGCCTTCAGCTGCAACCGTGCAAGCAAAGACGGGGGCACTCCGAAGGTTGTTGTTTTCATGTTGCCTGCCCTTTGTGAGTTCTGACTGAGGCGGTTTGGGGGTTCTACAGGAGGCGCCACTGGCATGACCTCGCAGCTGGGCGCCTGTTCCCATCGTCGCCTCGTCGTCAGCGAATACTCGCTTGCACAGCCGGACTCCACCGCACAGAAACGCAGACACGAATAATCCGTTCATGGGAGCACATTCCCGCTTCCAGCTGCAACTGTACGAGCGTCAATGCTTGTTCACGTAATCCTTCGAGCCCTTCCGACCTTCCACGACAGGGAAACCTCCTCTTTGTTGAAAACGATTTACTTGTCAGGTGTGTCAAGCGCGTCAGGATACCGTAGTCGCCGGCGAGGGTTGCGAGTGACCTTTGGGAGTTCCTTTTATCGGACCCGGCGTCAGCGGCGAAGTACACTTCGTTTATCTTCTGCTAAATAAAAAAAAAAAAACTTTTTTTTTTTTGGTAGCGTAGCACTAACACTGCAACGATACGCGCAGTCGTCCGGATGATCTCATCGTCGTGGCGTGAGACTTGAACCCTTGACGGTCAGGTGCACTCGCTCAGCGTACTCTCCGAACGTCGTGGGAATAAAGAGGGGCCAGTCATAACAATGTCAACTTGCCAAAGAAAAAGACAAAAGGAGGAGAGTTTGTTATACAACCCCCCAAACGAGGCAAACCTCACATGTTTCGTCATGGACACCTAAGATGCCAACACTCGCTTACCCGACCGTGCACAGCCGGTTTCTCAAACTCAACGCTGCCGTTCCATCCAGCGCTTCGGAGGAACGTCTTTTTAGCTGAGCTGGGGACGTCGTTAGGAGGAAAAGGCGAAAACTCTCCTATCAATAACTTTGAAAGTAAATTGCTTCTGCGAGCGAATAAACTATTTTGGTGAAAACGCAAGTCATAAAATGACTGCATTTATTTCAGGCTCGCAGGGTTTTTCACAAATCAAAACTGCTGTTCATTTTGCTACCACAAAAATATAAAAAAGTAACTTCGAAAGTAACTTCGAAGTAACTCGCTACTTTTTTACAGTAGTTAGTAGTTTACTCAATTACTATTAAAAATGTGTAATTTCTACTCTACTCCAATTACATTTGGCGTCGATACTCAGTAACTTAACTTAACTACCTCTTTTGAGTAATTTGTACATGTCCGATTGCAGCCGCACGAAAACAGCGCAGATACAAAAACAAGTACTACGATAGAAAAGCTGGCTACGACGTGCTGTGCGGGGAAGCAAACACATGGCATGGAACCGCAGTTGAGCGTCTTGTTTTATTGGCTTTCAAATAATTACGGCATGAGCGTTTACTTTTTATTAAAAGATTCATCCCCTGGGCCGTTCAAAAGACTTCCAGAGGTATGGCAATACTGAAAAAAAAAAAATCAACATGCAGGGAATATTATTTATTGCTTAGGTGATCACCGAGGAAATCCATACCTTCAAAACGACGACTATAAAAGGCGGAAACGCAGAGCTTAGAAGTAGTAATCGGGCTAGTGTGCTGTTGTATTGGTGTTTGTATGTGCCCTGTATGTGCATATGCTAGTTATATATGTTCCGCTGATGTTTGTAGTGCGCGTAATGAATGTAGGTCTGTGATAGTAAAGGCAATAAAGCTGTTCATAGCACACTGTTGTCGCAAACAAAACAAAAATTGCAGCACATAAATAGGTTTTTTTTTGCGCCACCTAGCCTAGCTACTTGCAACTACTCTGCTTGACCCAGCCATCTTGTGGCGAGGCAATAAAATTATCTTTCACGCTTCGCGGTACCAATCAACAATTGGCGAAGCAAGCTGCTTCAACTTTGCTCTTTAGAAAGCGGCTTTTGGTGTTGCGAATGGTTTACCACTCCTCCGTGATGTGTGGTTGACGAAGGAATTGTGGTTCGAGGAATAGCAAAGCTAAGACGTGATGTTCGTGAAGTAACTGGATATCGGTTATCGCCGTTTAACATCACACTGACGACAAGGAGACTGAGTGACTGCTTTAAAACACAAGTTTCTTTGGCTGTGGGGGAACCTGGCTTCGGAAATAAATACAGTTAGCGGAAAGCTCCTGTTACGCTTTTATTTGTTTCTCCTCTCGCCCCGTACACAAGACGTATGTCCTCGTTAAGCCTTATTGAGCTCGATTCGCTCGGTTCGGGGCAGCCATAATGAGATGCAGAATACAAAGAAACTTTGCTCTTGAGTATTAAAAAGCGCAAAGAAAACAGGGACGAAGAGGAGACACATACAACGCGGCCTGGCGCTATCTTTCAACTGATTTTATCAAGGCAAACCACCCAGCACACATGCCTAAACAATCTTTCTCATCATGCCAACCACATCTGATAAAAGCAGCCCATAAACACAAAACAACATATGGCAATTATTTAAACATTCGTATCAATTTATGGGTTGCTTTTATCAGATGTGGTTGGCATGATGGGAAAGAGTGTTCACGCATGTGTGTTGGGTGGTTTGCCTTGATAAAATCAGTTCAAAGTTAGCGCCAGTCCGTGTTGTATGAGTCTCTTTTTCGTCCGTTTTTTTGCGCTCTTTAATATTTTAGATTACAATGAACCAACTAGCCCAATCCAAAGTTTTAATTCAGAACTTTGCTCCAATCCTTTAAGGGATGAAAATTTCTCCCCTTCTGAAGGAACGTAGTTTACAAAATTACACCATCTTCCCGAGGGGAACCATGGGGTGATGCGGAGCATCGCGGATCGTTATTAACGGTGTTATTAACGGTGTTAGTAACGTTGTTAGTAACGTTGTTAACTTGGGTTCCGCCGCTCGCTTCGTACGTTTACGTTGAACTTCACGGTCCCGAACCTCAGGTTCTGCTGCTCGACGTTCACGAACCAACGCGGCTTCCCGTTCTCGAAGGTCGGGTTCCGCCACTCGCTTCCTACGTTTACGTTGAACTTCACGGTCCCGAACCTCAGGTTCTGCTGCTCGACGTTCTCGACCCGCCGCTGCTTCACGTTGTCGTAGTTCAGCATCCGCCGCTCTACGTTGACGAATGGACGCCGCTTCTCGTTGCCGTAGTTGAGGGTCTGCCGCTCGCATCAAGCGTTTGTGCTCAGCGTCGCGTGCCCTTCGCTGCGCAGCTTTGTCTTCAGTGGACGTAGCGTTGCTGTGAGTTTGTGGGGTGGTGCTGACGCTTGCTTGCGCCAACCCACTATCTGACGGGACTGCTCCTTCCATCACACTTCATCGGAAGAACGAAGTGAAGTGGAGTCAACAGCGCTGAACTGAACGCGCGCAGAGAGAGAGAAGGAGCTACCGCTGCTTATACTCACAGTTGAAGGAGAGGAGACTAGAGGAGGAGAGTTGCGCATGCGCGCGCGGTGTGGTTAGAATCGAACGCACGCGAAGTGCACGCACAGCTGGTAGAGAGAGAGAGCGGAGAGAGTAACGCGCAGCTGTTGGAGAGAGGGAAGGAGGAGAGTTGCGCATGCGCGCGCGGTGTGATTAGAATCGAACACACGCGAAGTGCACGCGCAGCTGGTAGAGAGAGAGAGCGGAGAGAGTAACGCGCAGCTGTTGCAGAGAGGGAAGGAGGAGAGTTGCGCATGCGTAGTGTGAGTGCAGACTATAACGCCGACGCCGCGGGACATAGCCCCGAGCAAGAGATGCTCCGCATCTAAAAAGCGTTCCTGCCTTTATGGAGGACTATATATACCCATTTTTCTAAGAGTGCACTGTTGGACGATCTGGAGGCAGCGCCTTGTCCTTTAACGTTCCGTTGCCGACCACCCGCGAGCTCGCTGCTGGAGCTCTGCCCCGTGCTGCCCTCTTCTTCTCACTTGTTCCCCGCGGGCCCATGTCCGGCCCCCTCGTGGCCACGATCCCCACAACGGGGCACTTCTCACTTTTCTGGAATGGCATAGACAGCAAGCGAAATTGGAGCACTGGGTTAGGGTGTGCTAGAACTGGGAGGTGTGCCGACGCGTCGGCCTCAGCCCGGAGTCGTGTGGCTCAGTTCTGCTGCAGGGATCTGGGGTGGTGTTGGTAGTCACAGCGGGGCCAGGAGGCCGGTCAGGCAGCGCTTAGCGAGGGTGGCTTTGGGTGTGCTTGTGGGACTATTTCTTCTTGCTTTGCGTTGTGTATGAAGCGATATAATATTCTGGGACTACTAGATTTGCCCAATAGAAAGGTGACTCACAACGATGTCAAATACGTCGAAGAAAAAAACAGAGCTGGTTTGTGCGGGGTGCAACGTGGTTTTGTGCCGGGGTACAACGTGGTTTTGTGCCGGGTTGCAACACATGCAAAGGGGAAGACTCCTTGTTTCGGACGCCGAGCGACTCCTCTCTGTTCAAGGGATGGGATCGTCTAATTCCAAGGAAAAAAGCGAAACTGATGAGGAAAAAAAAAATCTAAGAAGAATGTGTCACCTATGTGACATATATCAGAGAAACCAAATTTCTTCCAGTTGGATTGTGTTTATATTTATATGATGCATGCTCACTGTATGAATTCAATTTAGACATTTTCTGGCCTGAAAGCTTTGGCTTGACTGAGAATGCAGAAATCAAGAAGTGTTCGGTTTCGTTATTTCTTGCTACACAAAAAGGATGTCTTAACATCAGAACAAGAACTAGGTATTTCAAGGTCTGCAAAATCTAAAGCTGCCGAAAAAATAATTAAAAGAGCTTTGACACTAAAGGGAATGCGGAGGGCAAGTTCGTCTGCTTCTCGCGCAGGGGGTACCGGTGATGTCAGAACGCCGTGCCCTGATTGGCTGATCGCGGCCCCCCTATCTGAGCGTCGTCTGCTCCTTTGCAACGTCGTCTGCGTCTGTCTTTCCTTTCCTGCGACTTTCGGAAGTGCAGAGGCCAGATTCACAAAACCATGTTACGCCGAAAGAGTGCGTAAGACAAAACGTGAGAACAAATTCGTATTCACGAAACGAAATTATCGTCAGTTTTGCTCAGGTTACGACGGAATCCTACGACGATCAACTCAGCATGGCCGACAGCGTCGCTCAGTTACTTGGTCGCGACTACCAACGGACGTTTATTTTTGTACGTGCTCTTCTCACGCGTCACGACTACAAGCAGCAAGAAAAAAAGTAAAAAGCACTTGAAATAAACCACGACGAACAAGAACGCTGGATCCACAAACACCCGGGAAATGCTCCAACGGCCACGATTCCACTGACCCCGTCCATGCGAGCTCGGCAGATAGGCCTAGCAGCGGCGCAGCGGTGCTCCGACGGTCCTTGGCCAAGACCGTCTGCCCACGACCGGCTGGCGTGCTGAATGGAATATGCCCGCGCGACCCTTGTGAACCCTTCAATCTCTTCCTCTTGTCATCGCCTCGTTTTCCGAGGCAGCGGCGACTCTCGCCGGTGAAAAAGCGGTGAATCTCCGACAGACGCAGGAAAGGTAAAGCAGCCATCGCTTTGACTAGCAGACGTAAAGCAGACGACGTTAACTGCACCAACCCGCCGACGCCGTTTAAGAGTGAGGAGTCTCGCCGCTCACGCAAGGAGGGAAAAAGTATTTGGGAGGGAACTTGCGGACACTCTCGCTTCTTAGCAGACAAACCTCGGCGCCTCGGGACACCTCGCCAGCGAGTCCCTTGACTTCCCCCCTTGATGCACGTCTGCTAGTTGTTCGACAAAAACAACGTACGGCTCGAGTTATTTCGTCTCCCCTCTCTGAAAGGCGAAGTCGAGCTCGCTGGTAAAGACCTGCACTTCCGAAAGTCGCAGGAAAGGTAAGACAGACGCAGACGACGTTGCGAGCAGACGACGTTGCAAAGGAGCAGACGACGCTCAGATAGGGGGATCGCGATCAGCCAATCAGGGCTCGGCGTTCTGGCGTCACCGCTACCTCCTTTCTCATGCGCAGAAGACGAAAATGAGCCCACTTGCGAGGCGTATAGGAAAGCATCGCAAATCATATCTAACTCCAACTTCGCTTTGCCAATGCTGTCATGTAAGGTGAGATAGACATTTTCTTTTATATAACGGCAAAACGAATAAAAAAAATCTAAAGAAGCGAGACTATGTCAGTAACTGACCGCTCTCAAACGGCATCTGCGCTTTGAACATAAGCGCCTGTCGCTCGCGCAAATCACGCTATATCAAAGGGATATGAGATAGGATGGAATTTGTTCTTTCTCACACCAAACAAAACAAAACAAAAAAAAAACGACAGAGAAATACGAATATTTTTACGCCGAATAAAGCATCTCTGCTGCGACCGCCATCCTCTGTCAGCAATCGAATGGCCGCGCTCCAGAGTCGTTTACATTGAGAAAGCTTGGCTTCCTTAAAGGAGCTGTTTAACAATTTCAGTGCTTTGCTTAAATATTTTGGGAGTTGGTGTCTCGACCTTTCTGAAGTAAAGAACAAAAAACCGCTTTGGCCTGCAGGCCTAGTTTTCATTTTAAAAATTGACAAAGATTGAGGCTTTCGGCACCTCTCAACTCCTTCGCCATCTTCCGAGTCACGTGCGCTGTGACGTGAAAGGAGGACGCGCGTGGTTCCGGTCAGACTCTCTCTCTATAGTTGGTTGCAACTGTCACGAAGGTAAGAGAAGCTCCTCCCACGAGCGTGATGCGCCCGTTCAAAATCCCTCCGCAGTCGAAAGAGTAGTCCACTGGAAACGCCCCTTGTTCCGCTTCAATTGATAGATATTGGCTACAGAGTGAAGCCAACTTGTCTCCAACTCCCACTTTTTAAGTAAGCGACCTTTGTATTCATCGGAGAGGGAACCGAGCCCCTGAAAGTAGCCTTTGTATCCATTAGAGGGGGAACCTAACCCCCGAAAGTCGTATTTGTTCCCATCGGAGGGGGAAAACTCTAATCTCCCTCTCGTGGCTTCCACAACGCTAATGGTGAATTCCGCTCGCAGATCTCGAGCGCTCCAAAAACGCTCCATTTGGAGCGCGCATATTCCCCTCGCAGATCTGGCTCGAGCTGGGGTGCTATGTTGCGCTTTTTGGACTCCCAGGAGACTTGGAAGAGGGAAGTGACGTCAACGACTAGAGAAACGCAGATTGGATGATGACAGAAGAAAACAAAATCAACATCCAATCTGCATTTGCTGCGTTGTTGACGTCACTTCCCTCTCCCTAGTCTCCTGGGAGTCCAAAAAGCGCAACATAGCCCCCCTGGTCATCTTCCCCTCGTAGATCTCTGGCAACGCCCGTTCCACGGAGCGCCTCGAACTCCGCCGAGCTTGCTCTGCGGGATTTCACAGATCTCTCCGGAAGTTGACAGAGCGGCCCACGTGATTTCCTTCTAAATCGGCAGTGCGCATGCGCGGCGAGGTTGGCGAGGTCGGCGGGCCGGACGGGTCGTCGAGTTGGATCTGTTCGGGTGCATCGGTTGTTTACATGGGATTGTGACGGCTCGAACGCTTCTACCTCGCGTAGATCAGGGGTACAAAGCCTGGACTGTGGAGAGTGGAAAATCGTAAGCGCTGACATCTGTGATTGTAAGGGGAAGAACGACAGGAAAGCCGGAAGCAGACGGAAGGTTAGGCCTGTTCATTCCGCAGCCAATGATTGTTTACCTTTTTACACGGCATTCCGGCGGCGTTTTCCCGTGCAATAATGCGAGAAGAGATTAGGCAACGACCGTGCAAGTAATGGTTTGTTACCTCTGTGTTTATTAAAGTCGTACCAGAAATCTGAACTCCACCGCTGGCAATCGCTGTCCGTGCCCCGCCGCTTCGACGCGGCCGAAAGGTATGTGACGGTGCCGAACGCGGACGACTTTGTTATTTGCGACATGAGCGCGGTAGTACGTATAATTTCGCCCGGCCTGTATCGCTTGTTATTTCTGCGTCGGAAAGATCAGTCGGCTCAGGCGTTGATGGGCTTGTCAAGTTCGCGCAGCGGCCATTTTGAACGGCGGAGGGGGAAGCGATGGGGAGGGGTGTGGGGGAGGTCGCTCCAAAAAGGCGAGTTTATCTTCCCCTCGTCGATTCGGAGCGGGTCCCACGGAGCGGAATTTTGCCTCCCTCGCGGATTTCAAAAAGCGCTCCGGATCTACGAGTAGAATTCACCATAAGTCAAAGTCGAAAGGAAGGCAAGACCCTCCTCCCGCGTTGGCCGCGACGTCCCGGAAACGATGGGACGCTATTGGATGCCGAGGTGGCGGAGGGAGATATAAATCCCTTTGAGGGGCATTTGCCGCTACCTTGTTGACCTGTAACTTACTATAGAGCGATCAGTGTGCAGCAAGAACTCACCCGCTCGCAACCACGTGACCACGTGCTTGAGCAGCGCGACATGGCGAAAGGAGGAAAGTGCCAACGTGCTCGTCCGGGTCCGGCCATACCCGTCCGGCTCTGCCCCCGTACCCCTCTGGCTTCTGGCGACTGTTCGCGGCAGCAGATAGAGCTGACGGCAGGCACTTAGCCAGGAGGGGGGGGGGGGGGGGGGGGGGGGGGGGGGCCCGGCCCCCCCCCCCTTGAAATCGCTTACTTTACAGAGACCTCCTCTCCCCCTCCCCCTCATACAGCATTTTGACATGGACGCTCCCCCCCCCCCCCCCCCCCCGAAGCAAAGTCCTGGCTACGTGCCTGGCTGACGGTTTTGCGTAACCTCGGATAGATGGCGCCACTTAAACTCCGTATATTAAAGTTTTGTCGATAATGCCAGGTATTTACACATTTATATTTATGTTGGAGAGACAAGATTTATAGAAAAATTACATTTTACCGAGCAGGTATGTGCACAACTTGCTATCTTTTTACAAGTCCCCCTTTGACGTCACACCGCGTGGTTCTCATGGCCGCCGCTCGTGGCTGCAGGTCGCGAAATATTCTAATTTTTGCCTCGTGATTACGCGGCGGAATCGCAACATTTCGAACGAAGGAGGTGTGTTTTCTGTCTTTTGCGACAAGATAAACAATGTCAAAAGTAGAAGATGCAAATTGTTTCAGCGTTAAAATCGTTGCACAGCTACTTTAAGAAGATTTTGACAGCCTGGCAACCACAGCATCGTAGTCTGACAACCGGGAGATGACTACTTCCGTCCGCCATTTTGTTGCTCTGACTCACAGGAACTTCATGCGATTTCTCGGGAATAAGCAAGACAAATAAGTAATGCCATTCTGTGTTATCGCGAAATCCGCTGGTTCTAGTGGGCAACAAGCTCCGCCCATTGGCCAAACTCTCAGTATAAACGGCTCTGGAGCGCTCTATAGTTCCTGTATAGGCTCCCTACGGGAGCCAGAATTGCGCGTTTGATTCCACGTGCCGCGTGCCGCCCTCGCCGCTATTCGCCGAGATCCGATCACGTGAGGAGCCGTATCAAGTGTCGTGCAGCAAAGTAGACGTTGCACGCGCCCCGGCGTACGTTCCCCGGCTTTTGAGCTCGCCGCGCGCCTCGAACGCGCGGCGCTGCTATTCGCCGAATTAAGTCACGTGAGGAGCTGAATCCACATGCCATGCATGAACGCGCAACTCTGGCTCCCGCAGGGAGCCTATACAGGAACTCTAGAGCGCTCTGCCCCAGAGCGCCCTCACCGGTGTTCTTGCGCATCGCGACACTCTCGCTGTCACCGGACGGCACACCTCCCCATTCTTGTAAACCTTAAATTAGTCACTCTGCTAGGATAGCTCGCTGCCGTTGCTCGCTGCGTAGGTTTTGAAAGTAAGATACAGACACGCGGCGTTGAGGTATTTCGCGTTGTCACGGCACCACTTCGTCGTCTCATTTACTCATACAGGCCTTTGAACAACTTCGTCTTCTTCAACGGTACGTCATAACACTCGAATGTCCCCAACTCTCTAATTGGGACCGAGCCCAACGCTGAGCGTCTTTCGACACGTTAGCTGTACGCGACTTCCAGGTGGACGTTGATGCTGCACTCGACTCCAATTCATGTTTCCACTTGAACTCACTGCGATGACATCAAAATTCTAATGCGCAGGTTTAGATTATTTTAGGTGGGTTTATTCAGACCCATCCTCCAGACGGCAATAATATCTTGCAGTTATCCGGCGAACCCTATCTCACCCGGGCACAGTGTCAAGCTATGGCGCGTGCCGCATACCATTTGCTTCGCAGAAATATAGCACAACTTTTCCTGGCTATGAAACCAACGCTACAGGCACCCGTGCAGTCGCGTAGCTTTGAGCCGAGCTCTAAAGCGCCGTTCACACTCTTGCGATCGAGTGAGACCGAGAGAGACCAGACCGGTTTTTAAGCCTTTTGCGACTTCTTAGGACCGGATACGATGCAGCGGAGCTGGTCCTAAGAGATCGCAAGAGGCTTAAAAACCGGTCTGGTCTCTCTCGGTCTTACTCGGTCGCAAGAGTGTGAACGGGCCTTAAGCTGTGCACGAGCGCTCTTCACTTTTTCAAAATGCCCCACGCCAATTAGCACGTTCGCTCACGTTGCACGCGAACAATGAATGTGAAATAAAAATAAGAATCACAAAAAAGTCACAAAAAATTATTGTTAGCCTTTTGATAAAAAAACTAAAGGTGGCACACTGTTTTTTTTTTTCTTCTTTTTTTACGCTTTATTAGTGTTGGTGGGAACATGCTGAAAGATACGTATACTCCCTTTTTATGATTACAAAATCACAACTCAGACAGCTATGATTTTTCGTTGTTTTGAAAAGTGAGCAAAGCGCCAGCCATACGCACAAACGCTGAGGAGCGCACCGGCCAGAACCTGTTTGTTTACACAATGCTGGGCTGTGAAGATCGCACTGCTCAGTGTGCAATCTTCGCAACTCATCACTCAAGTGTTTGTCGACTCCGAAAGCGAGCAAAGCACGCGCCGTAGGTAGACAAGCGCTGAAAATGGCACCACAGACATAAGCTTTTTTTCTACCTTCGACCTTGACCCGTAACGCTACTCATTACAGGCTCGCATCTAAAGGCTGGACTCGAAAACACGGGGCCGCCTATTTGTCGAGAACCAAAGTCTATGCGACAAACATGCGATGAACGCCGCCAAAACCAATGCACAATGTTAAAGCGTCTGTTCCGTGAGCGACTTCGTCTGCACACAAATAACGCAAACAGTGCAAACCCGAGTACAGCAACCCACAACAACATCGGCAAATTAAGTGTTTCCAAAATACAGTTGAATGGTTCGAACGTGATCTCAACCTTGGAGCCAGTTGGTAATCAGAGACAAGGTAAAAGTTGCACACTTTCTTGGCTCTGATTTCTTTTTCGTTAACTATACATGAACGCAGTCACGAAGGATGTAGCGGGGCTCAAAATGAAGTCCTCGGACTGCGCTCGTTGCGGCCGGCCATGACTTTATTCCCACCGTAGTGCAGCTTCGCTGGTCTTCCTTCTTCACGAGAGTGGAAAGGCTGTAAGTTTTTTTGTTGCTGTTTTAGTTATATGTTTACTATGCACCACCAAATAGCCCACCTACAAACATTAAACTAATAAGGTTGGAATAGGCCAGGGAGTGCAGACCTCGGATATAACTACTGGGCGAGATTGTCACACGTTAACGCCCCCAAGCGGCAAGCCTCGCAACTACAGTACCCTTGACCGTGCATGAACCATTGATGTAACGAGCGCGATACGCATTGATTGCGCTTCTCGTTGGCCGACTTTGAATGCAGTAGGGTGTGTTCAGATAAGATCATGCACGCGTGTCCAGTGGACATTTTTGTTTTTCTTCGTATTTTTATATGTTCCTCTTCAATGTGTGGAGGGAACGGAATCCCAAAAGGTTTTGCAGAGAAAAATTTTATTTCTTGAGAAAACAAAAATACTACATCAAGGCGGCAAACCCGTTTTGGCGTTTTGTCATTTCTGCCAAGTTTTACCGCACGTAATAGACAAAAAACAAACAATATAAAACTTAAAAGTATTTTCTTATATAGTAGTTTATAAGGGCAAGTACATGAAACAATTTATAGAATTTTGGAAAATATATATCGCGCGTACAAAATGCACACACATGGCTACTTTGACGTTTTTACGTTATGTTTGCGATTTTTTATCTAGTAGAGTTTTTAAGATATATCGTTTAAATGTTTTTCACAGGTTCTTCACATAAGTGTCTATTGTCTATATATATTGTGTCTCTCTGACTTACATATAAAGTTATTTAGCAGTGATCTAAACATAGCTGAAAACGAGAAGTCCAGCAACTTCAACGTGCAATTAAAGAAAAAAAAAACAACTTCGATTTCTTTTAAATTTCTGTAAGCATTCTACACTCTATAGCTCTCTTTTCTCATTAAAACATGTTAAATTATTTTGTCTTTGTCAGGAATACACCACTTCGAAGTGCATTTTTAACTAATATTGGTACGTTGTTATCTCGTAAGATTTTCAAGCTTTACTATTAATTGTTTACTCATATATTCTTCTCGAAAGGATCTATCACAGATGTATATTTTGTTTAGCTCGTTTATAATTGAAAATATTTACAGCACTTCAAACATGTCTCAGTGCAAAATGCTCTGCAAATTCAACGTGCAACTAAAAGAAAAAACAAGTTGATTTTTGTTTATGTTTAGGTAAAGCATACTGCATTACATTACCGTGCTTTTCATTAAAATGTGTGTTGCTTTATTTTTTCCCGGTCATAAACACAGAGCTTCGAATTGTACTATGCATACCCTCCAGATCAACATTTCTGTTGCTAGCTGCCGCGGCCTCAATTACTCCTACGTTCTATGAAAAAAACTTATCATAATTTTATATTTTGTTCAATTTGTGGCCAAGTTCAAATTTGTGTTGGGGTTTGTATTGGACGCCAAACCTAACTGTTGTTTCCCGCCAAATATCGTCAGCCGCAGCGCTCGTGTCACTTTGTAATGTGCCGCCAGAGACTTCCGCCGCGTAGCGGCGTGAACGCGATTGGCCTTTCTTGAGGCATATTACGCGACTTGCCGACAGCTAGACATGCCACGGCGGGGTCATCTTTTCTGCGGAGGCATGCGGTTTAGAGAAGCTCGTTTTTAGCGAACGCCGTTTTACCGACCCCTGTTTATCGAATGCCTTTATAGAGAACCCAGTTTAGAGAAAATGGCAATGAGCCTCCTTTTAGCGAATTCGGCCGCCGCGAAGCTGCGTGTACGGGTAAATCAGGTGAGTTAACATTTTTGTAATGAGCTGCCGCAGACTGCCGCCGCGAAGCGGCGGGAGCGCAGCGGGGGGCATGGCTTAACACGCGCACCAGTGATACACGCGAGAAGTAGGAAAGCCTTTTTTTAAAAAGCGTCCCCTTTTCGATAAACGGCGTTTCTCTAAACTGAGGCTCTGCTTTCTCTAAACCGTGCTTCGATAAAACGTGCCCATTCTCTAAAACGTGCTTCGATGAAATGGCATTCGATCACCCGTAGTAAACCCTCTTTTCTGACGAACGCATGGATTTGCTTGCTGGCATTACGTGGCCCGACGCTTTTAGCGCTCCAACACGCGGTGCTGGGGTTTCTATTCGCCGCCAAACCTAACTGTTGTTTACCGCCAAATGTCGTCAGCCACCCCGCTCGTGTCGCTCGTGCCGCCGCAGATTGTCGCCGCGTAGCGGCGTGAACGCGACTGGCCTTTTTTGAGGCACATTGCGCGCCCCGCCGACAGCATGCTATGGTGGCGGCTTCTTTTCTGACTAACACACGCTCACCCTGGTTTAGGCGGTAGAGAGAGGAGAGGGGGCTCGCGGCATGGGTCAACGCGCACCTGTGTTTCGAGCGCACAAAGATACCGCCCCTTAGATGACCCTTTCGCGCTCGTCGTTTGTTGTAGCTCGCCTGCATCCGACTTTTACAAAGCGAGGATGCCGCAACATAAACCCCAGAATAAGTAACAAAAACGTTATCGCGATTCTGCTCTTCATAAATATATTGTTATTATACTTTTAAAATTTCCCCTCTCCAAAATTAAGTAAAAATTGCCGCACTGGACGAAAAAAGGAACACCGTTCTTTTTCCGTTCCAGTAAAAATGTAACGAGTTCCCGTTCCAGTTCCACCGTTGCAGAATGGAACGGCGGCGTTCCTTCGTTCCACCTAAAAGGAACGCGTTCCAGGAACGCCGTTCCTTGGAACGCCGTTCCGTACAACACTGCACACTACTACTAACTTCAACTTCCAGTTTCTTGTTTAAGGGTATGCTCATCTTTCTCTGCTTCTCTAAAGATTAACAAGTTTGATGATATGTAGAATACTTTCTTTTGACTTCGAGAAAAAGGGGGGGGGGGGGGGGCAGAGGAACACAATAGAACAACTATGTTTGTTAGCGAAGCATCCGATTACACTCTGAAGCTTTCTGATGACCAATATTTAAGTTCTTCTTACCATCTTCAATCACCTTTTTGACTTGTTTATAACCTTTTTATGTAGGAAGGATTGTTGGCGCGGTACAGTAGCAGCCATATGGCTATTGAACTCTCGTAGAAGGACACTTTTTGCTCCAACGTTATTAAAGTTCTTTCCTATTCGTTTTTAAACGGCTGAAATTCTGGCACAAAGAGCCCGACTTTACTATCCCCCCAACTTTCAAAAAAACGTAGCACTAGGGTGACCATATTCCTCAAGGTAGAAAACGGGACATCGCAGCGGGGGAGGGGGGGGGGGGGGGGGGGGGGGACGGCGGCATTTTAAAGATTGAGATTGGGAGAAAAACTTTAATGAAATAACTGCTTTCATTTCAAAACGTTATCATATTGCACTAAGCCCTAGAACCTAGGGAACAGTCCCACTCACGGTTCAGTTGCATGCACTCATTTGAAAGGTCCTGCTTCGGGTCCTTCGTTGGTGTGGGCGTATTTTGCCGACGACGGAAGTTTCCTAAGCGGGACTTTACCCTGCACGATTCGGCTGTAAAAGTCTGCGCACACACACACACCCACACACACACACACACACATATATATATATATATATATATATATATATATATATATATATATATATAGATATATACAAAATCATATCCCAAAAACGGGACATAATTCTTCATTGGGACAAAAAGTCGGGACGGCAGAAGCGGACATCGAAAACGGGACTGTCCCGGCCAAAACGGGACGTCTGGTCACCCTACGTAGCACCCTTTCGAAACGCTTCAAAGCTCGGAGACTCGGAGCATTATCTGTTTTGTGATTCCCCAACTTCTGCCTGTAGTGGCGCACACGACAAAGGGACCCTGCTGAGCAATTCTGTATCTAGATCTCGTATTCGCAATTCTGTATTCAGTCCTTATCAACATATACGCATGTCCAAGCTCAGAGAAACAAATTATTTAGAAGGATCTTTTGTTTTCAAGGCCCGCTATTGTTCCGTCCTCTCATGTGAGCTGAATTCTTTAAAAAATTGCTCAAAAAATGTTCACTTAAAAAAATGCCTGTAATGTCTACTTTACATCAAAGAACCTGGACAGCAAATCACAGCAATCTACAAATAAAACTTAGCAAAGGACAAGTCCGAAATTATGTAAAGACCGAAAAACAAAGTGTGCGATGGGACACTGAGCACACTTTTTTTTTAGGTCTAAGCGCATTTCAGTTCTGTTCATTCGCCCCAACTTTTTCTGCGGATTGCAGTTATTGCCACATTAAGCGCCCTGCAGGAAGTAGACAGGCGGATATGTTTGAGCCTAGAAACCTACCGTGATGGGGTGTAAATAAAAGATAGCCGTGGGCGACGAAATCCACTCTTAATACCGCTTGGAACGGATCCCTGACATTAATGACCTATGAAACACGCGTTCGTTTTTCACCCCGCGCAATAGAAGTCCCTGAAAAAAATTAAAGAAAAAACGAGCAGCGTCACCCCCTCAACTCGCAGCCAGAATAAGCGGCCACGTGATCTGGAGCCGATTTATATGCCGCCAATGTTGAGAGTAATTATCACGAGCCAAATCGAGTGTCCACGCAATGCTCGGGTCCAATCTATGAACAGCATTCAAATATCGTCATATGGGTGTACTGCGATCCAACCTTACGTCTTCAAATTTTGCAAAGGAGAGATTGAATGAAAATGATCGCTTTTGTCCTTGAAATTAGACCGCAACAAAGGAGTTTCTTGGCCAGTGGTGTTGCGTGCGAGTATCCTTGAGTCCCACTACTGCCAGTAAGCTCGTGTAAAGTGAAAAACACTCCAATTGAATATCGTTGCACCGCTCCTTTAAAGGGGCTATGCAACAATTTTTGTACTTTGCGCAAATACCGCTTAGAACGGATCCCTGACGTTAATGACCTATGAAACACGCGTTCGTTTTTCACCCCGCGCAATAGAAGTCCCTGAAAAAAAATTAAAGAAAAACGAGCAGCGTTCACCCCCTCAACTCGCAGCCAGAATAAGCGGCCACGTGATCTGGAGCCGATTATATGCCGCCAATGTTGATCATAGCCACGCGCTGGGGTTGGCAAAGCACAGGACACGCGCTGAGTTCCAGACATTGTTATGGCTCGGCTATTGTCGTCGTTGCAGCGATTGGACACGGGCCACTACCCGAATGCTTCTCGAGCTAGTAATTATCACGAGCCCAAATCGAGTGTCCACGCAATGCTCGGGTCCAATCTATGAACAGCATTCAAATATCGTCATATGGGTGTACTGCGATCCCAACCTTACGTCTTCAAATTTTGCAAAGGAGAGATTGAATGAAAATGATCGCTTTTGTCCTTGAAATTAGACCGCAACAAAGGAGTTTCTTGGCCAGTGGTGTTGCGTGCGAGTATCCTTGAGTCCCACTACTGCCAGTAAGCTCGTGTAAAGTGAAGAACATTCCAATTGAATATCGTTGCACCGCTCCTTTAAAGGGGCTATGCAACAATTTTTTTACTTTGCGCAAATACCGCTTAGAACGGATCCCTGACGTTAATGACCTATGAAACACGCCTTCGTTTTTCACCCGACGCATTAGAAGTCCCAGAAAAAAATTAAAAAACAACGAGCAGCGTTCACGCCCTCAACTCGCAGCCAGAACAAGCGGCCACGTGATCTGGAGCCGATTATATGCCGCCAATGTTGATCATAGCCACGCGCTGGGGTTGGCAAAGCACAGGACACGCGCTGAGTTCCAGACATTGTTATGGCTCGGCTATTGCCGTCGTTGCAGCGATTGGACACGGGCCACTACTCGAATGCTTCTCGAGCTATCAATTATCACGAGCCTAAATCGAGTGCCCACGCAATGCTCGGGTCCAATCTATGAACCGCATTCAAATATCGTCATACGGGTGTACTGCGATCCCCGCGTTACGTCATCGAATTTTGCAAGGGAGAGATTGAATGAAAATGATCGCTTTTGTCCTTGAAATTACACCGCAACAAAGGAGTTTCTTGGCCAGTGGCATTGCATGCGAGTATCCTTGAGTCCCACTAGTGCCAGTAAGCTCGTGTAAAGTGAAAAACATTCCAATTGAATATCGTTGCACCGCTCCTTTAAATTGGTAAACCTGTTGATAACTATCAACCTCTATCGGTATCTAAATGATTGGGCTCATCAGCCCTTGTGCTACCCTACAAGAGTTGGACAAGTTGAAGGATCCTAGTTAGAATATTAAAAGGTTCCGCCAGAGTCTGCATGGTGGTTCCTGTAGCGCGGTTTCACGAGAAGCCTTGTCACTTCCGGTAAGCCGCGAGCGGCCGTGCTGGTGAACGCTTTCCACCATTGTGCATTGTGCTTGATGTCGGTAAAACGCAGACACACGGCGGACGGCTCCTCCGACCACAGACCTTCAAAAACACAATCGGGGACGTAACTGGACGCCATTAACCTCTTTGTTTTTTTTTTTTTCCTTTCCTAGTCGCCCCGGCGGAGTCCGCTGAAGTCATTTTGGCCACCTACGAGCCGACTTCTCTAGCGCCGGCTCGTCTGAACTTTGAATAAAGACCAATACACATAAACTTTAAAAAATGTTGACTCTATCAGGTACGTACCAAAGAAACTCTAAATCCATAAAATGTATAAATTCTCTGTGATGTCATAGAGTCACCTGAAGTCACGGTGCGCATCACGTGATGCTGCGAAGTGTCAGTGACGTCAGGCGACCATCAGGAAAGCACCTGGTCACATGTTCCCACGTCACTTTATCACGAACGCGATGTAAAGTAAGGTCACGTGAAGTGAGTGTAACATGACGCTTCATTGTCACGTGACGTGACGTCGCGATTTCACGCCAAGGTTTCACACGAAACCTTTGTTAAATCTGACGTATTTCTTGAAAGTCATGATGTCACGTGACCATCTGGAGAGCACGTGATCATGCTACCTTATGCCACGTGATTACATGTCGTGACGTCAGGTCATGTGAGGCCACAGTGTCACGTGGCGTCATGGTGTCACGTGAGGCCACGTCAAGCTGTAACGTGTGAACCAGGTGACGTTAGGTCACGTGACAATCATGACGTCATGTGATGTTCGCATCACGTGACCTGATGTCAATTCATGGTATCTCATTAAGTCATAGTGGCATGTGGCGTCATAGTGTCATGTGCAGCAGTTTGGTTTCTTCTGCGAGCAGTTTTTACAATCCGAGAACACCGTAGAGCACTGGTTCTCAAATGGAGGTCCGAGGACCCTTTGGGGTCCGCGAAGGCATTCTAGGGGTCCGCGAAACCCGGCCTCATCACTAAAGCCCTTCAATAAAAGCTGTCTTTTTTCAGATCGAGAAGAAATGTTCAGTTTTCGGGCGAGTTTTCTTGTGTGCATGTCAATAAGAGAAGTCTACTTCACATTAGCCCTTAGTCATATCCATTTATTAACTAATTATTATATTTAACCTGTACCTTTCCCCTTCCTTCCCCACAAACGGGGTCCTCCATCATCTCCGCCAATTCACAAGGGGTCTGCGAAACATCGATGGTTGACAACCACTGCCTTAGACGAAGAAGACGTCATCGACTGACGAACGGACATTACACTCGGGGTCATTCCGAATGGGCTTTTGTTTTCGCAAACCAAGCTCATAAAACATAAACCACTTCTCACCACATCGCCGAAATGCCTTCTTTCTGCAAGATGACGTAGAGGGAAACATTCCGCCGAAGAATAGAAGACTCGTTCTAAGGCGTTTTTTTCATTGTTCCGGTGCCTTCCTCCTTGGCTTTATAATTTCTCGCGTTTTCTCGTTAATTCAGGGTCGTTCGAGCGTCGCCTACGTGTATGTCACGCGAACAGTCCGCAGGAGAGGGTGATACCGGTCGAGAACGCGCGCTTAAGGACACCTTCTGGCACGGTCCTTCCGGCCTTCAGTTCAAACGAGTCGGGCCAAGGAGGAGGATGCTCCAGGCCACATCTGAAGCATCTCGAGGACCAGTACCGAACACTCGCTTTCTCCCCGTGATGAGCATTGTTCAGAAAATGAGCGGTCCGTCTTATGGCGTCCAGGCACCGAAGCCACTGTTCCCGGCCATCTGGTTGCTGAGGGGCGTCTTGCTCTGTGCGCTGGGGCTCGTGGTCGGCTATCTGGTTTATCGTTACGTGCGCCGATGGGTCAAAGTGTGGAAGGCCCTCAGGCCGCTGCCCGGACCCACGGACAAGCATCCCCTCTGGTTCATGTTCGCCACTTACATGTCGCGGCGGAAACGCTTCACCCAGCAGGACGCCACATTCGGTGAGTCGACGTCACTCCAGTAAGGACGAGATAAAACCAAATCTTCTAGAGTTCTTTCTTTTTTTACAAGTAACGACCACCAACACGCTTGACAAAGCTTATTTTGAACTAACAAAATGGCGTCTTTCAGTTCATCCTGGTGCTGGACTCCGCCGTTTGCTACTAAAAGCCACACCGTCACGCAGTTGACCCTTCAATGAATGCAGGCACTTGTAATATGCACGAAAATTGTTTATTATCTACAATCACCGAGGAACGCAAAAACGTGGCGAATCTAGAGCATTTTATTATCGCTCTCAGGCCAATACGTTTCCGGCGTTATCTGATAAGAACGCCGAAGAAACAATTACAGGTTGCGGAGCGAGAATATATTACGCTCATATGCTGTCAATTACTAGGAACTTCAAATGGATCTTGGAGCACTGCGAGCTCAATGCCACTGTGACAGAGGTGTTTCCATGTGTGCATTCTTCACCGCGATGCCCTTGAACTACAAATCATCGACATTCTTTAAATGTGTCTAGCCCTATCAGAAGAGCCTTTCCAACGGGCTTTCCTATTGGCTTGAATGATTTTTTTTTTAAGTTTGATTACTAACATTTTGAGTGCATTGTGGTGTAGTATGCATGCAGAGACTTCCAAGAGTGTACGACATACGTCGTGCACCACAGTTCGGCGTTTCGCGTGCTTCGGTATTGAAGAGAAGAAAACAAAATATTTTCGAGCGCGATTGCAAATTTCTTGGCCTCTCGTATTTTTTTGTTATGCTAGTTTTGTTTGTGTCCTCGGGTGCCGACCCAACATTATCAACAAATCAATCCAAAACTTGTAAAGGATGTCACAAAAAAAAAAAAAATTACAGGGAATTCTTTTACCGCAGAAGTAAACTAGGCGTCGCCGAACGCTCATTCTCCGCCCAAAGGTAGCGCGAGCGGTCACAACCAGATGCCAAAGTTTCAGCCCTATCCGACTACCTTATTCAAAAGTTATAGGTTATTTTATGAAAATTTCAATGGGAAAATGGAGCCCATTTAAAGGCGTTTTTGGTTTCTGGTGCCATGGAGCCCCATGTATTCGAAAACGCCGTCGGCCATCATTTTTCCATGAATATGTTTAGAAAATCACTTATAACTTTTGAATAAGGTGTCCCTTCGGACTGAAACTTTGGCATCTGGTTGTGGCCTCTAGCGCTACCTTTGGGCGGAGAAGAAGCGTTAGGCGATACCTAGTTTATTTTTGCGCTAAAAAAAAAACCTGTATTTTTTTTTTTTTTTGCGACACCCTGTACATTTTGACCCTTTTCATTTTATGCGTGTATTTTAAATCGTAAAACACAGAAGCAGGTGTGAAGGAAACGCAAAATATAACTAAAACTTTTCATATTAAACACGAAAAAAACAGTCGAGAACAGTCGGACGTGCGGCGAACTATAAAGGCGCACAAAAGATTTGATCCCATTTTACGGGCCTCTCGTTTAAGCCTCGAACTGTCTTTGAAAAGTTGTTTTTGTAGGAAGCGACCTATAAGGAGTATAGACCATTTGCTATATTACCCAAGCATCAAAAAGAATGCAGGGATTGGTGTTCCACGCGCCGCACGCGCACGCCTTCCCCGTATAAAAGATTCCAAGTAAATAACCAAAATAAAGCGTAGAGGAACGCGCGTGCAAGATGCCATTTGTTTTAGGTATTTGCTTTAGAAAAGTTACAACTGCTGAGGCCAGCACGTGCGGCGCGTGGAACACCAATCCCTGCATTCTCCAGTGGCGAGAAGTTTTGGTGGCGCCCTCCTGTGGTTCCCCCTTGTGACGTCATTACCTTGCAAACAACAAGTTCGATGGTGTTTGTTATTAGCATGGTGAAGCTTGAAATCATTGCGCTCTCAAAGGAACACTGCCAACACCGTCAAAATTAAAGTTCTTTCATTCCTCTTATTTCCGTCGATGATAAATCCCCTTTCCGACGTCATAGTCAGCGTTCGGCCAATCGTGGAAGGCCGACCACAGCGACGCTTTCGGTCGCGCACGGGGCTAATAGGTTTATTCACTGGACGCCATATTTGTGGGTGCTGTTTAGAGCGCATGCTCAGAACGAGCTCACATCAATAGGCTGCTAAGACCGACACTCTTGATGGTGCGGAATGCACGTTGCAAAAGAACTGTGGAAGCTCGCCAGTCAGCACGCGCTCAGCATTCGCGCACACAGCTATGGCCGCCAGTGAATACTCCCTATACTCCATCTCGTAAATATGCAACGCTGTCAAAGCTACTGGCGCGAGAGAGTGGCTTCGTCTATGGTTTCGTTTGTGCGAGAACGCGTGCAAATGATCTGCGAGATCAAACCCAACGCTCGCGCCAGCAGCCTTGACAGCGTTGTACACTAAGTATGAAACAGAGTATAGAATTGGTCCGAGCGTGAATAATTAATCACGGAGCTCGGGGAAAATTTCTGTGTTTACTGTAAGTGAGGGGCACAAAAGTTGGGTAATAGGCAATAAGCTAAATTACCCGAGCATCAAAGAGAATGCCGGGGACGTAGGTACAAGCGCTGCAAGCGCTCGCCTTACAAAAGAATAGAAGTAAATACCCCAAATAAATAGTTTGTGGGACGCGCGTGCGAAGTTCAATATGTTTTAGATTTTTGCTTTCGAACAGTTACAGCTGCAGACGCCAGCACGCGCAGCGCGTGTAACTACGTCCCCGCCAATTTCTTTCATGTTTGAGTAATTCGGCAAAGGGTCTATTTCACCGCTTTGATATCATAATTCGCTTAAAAAAAAAACTAAATTTTCCCGGTGGTTAAATTTATCGCAAGCATTGTTCAAGTCATAGATTGCACCATTGAATACCATAAAGCACCCTTGCTTGTTTATTTATTCCTTTAATTTATGGTTAAGCTTTTCACACTTTTTTAAGCGTTTGATTTCTCGCATTAAGTTTATTTAACAATAATAAACGCATGAGGATTTATTGTTAGATCCCGTTACTAAACACGGCCAGGGTTTATTTGCACAACCAACGAGAGGTGTCCGGCACGCGGCACGACCCAGCGGAAAATTGAGATTTCTTTCGACCCTTCGGTAATCAGTTGCTTGCTATACTAGTTTCAACCATACTTTGAAAGAAAAATTACTTGGAACAGATTACTTGTAAATCGTTATATTGTTAAGTGGTCATTTTTTTTTAGTAATTTCTACGTTACATTTACGCGGCAGTAATTTTGAATGTGTTTTAATCACAAAATATTTTGTAGCAAACGCCCGTCAAAGGTATTATATTTATAAAATTTTAATATTCTTTGGTTTTTATAGCACTCTTTATTCAGATAATTCAACCGCATGAAAATAGTTAATAATACAAAATGAAAAACATTGTGGAGAACAGGACACACGCACAGGCGTAAGAAAAAATAACGTTTCGGGCGAAGGTACTATCTAAAGAGCTACACTTTAACCACAAAACAATTACATCAAAATGCGGTAGAAATAACTAAAAATATAATAATGGCAACTATAAAAATAAAGCGTGACCTAACACGTTTCATAATTTTATTTTATTTTTTTTTTTTCTCACGGGGCTGGGTAACGTACTTAGTGTTGTCCACGTGCTCAACTCTCATAACTTGAAACCATGCCTGAACAAGCTATAGTTCCGCCCTCGAGTAACACATTGGCTATTCATACCCATTTCATTACGTTTCAGCTCGGAGAGTCACTAGAATCATTCCGAATAGTCCATTCACGCGGATTACACTTCGTTTGGCTGGACTCAACGACTTCCCTACAAAGCACTCAGGCTAGAAGATGATAGACTGTTTTATTATTTTGTACCTCCACTACTTTAGACAAGGTATTTAACCATGCTGGAGGGTCGTAAGGTTGTATGTAATTATGACTTTGGTTTCGATCCATCCATTCGGTCTTACATATCGTATATTAGTAAAACTTTGCACTGCATTTTATTTTTGGCGCATATTTTTAGTTGTCACTCTCCCCGAGAATGTGTGCTTATAGGACCACTAAATGAGTTACCCGTAAGTAACGACCCTTTAGACAACTTGGTGCCGAAAATTGTTTTTGCCAGACACCCAAACCTTCATCGTAAATCGTGGAAAAAGATATTTTTTTTTTTTTGCACGGTTTCCAGAATCGTTAAAAACGACAGACCACTGGAAATAAAAACGATATCGCCTAAGCTTCCTAAGAGACTATACGTTCTAAAAAAAACAAAAAAAAAAATTGTTTTGAAAGGTTTTATAACGCCCCGAGAACTCCTTCAGCTCGTGAGGAACGGTTTCGTCTCAAACACTATCGCCCCCTGGTGCACGAGAAAGGCAACTGGGCGATGAGGAACTCTTTCGCATAAAAGAAAGGAGCTTAAAAGAGCACCTTATAAGTTATTCGCGAAAAACCCTTTAGATAAAACTGAAAGACAATGGGGTGGAGAGGAGTGGAGAAACCTGAGGGCGCAGCACGAGAAGCAATGCCTGCAGGTTACTAGCGCTAACATTTCACGTAGCAACACAATTGCTGGGCAATTCTTTTATTTATTTTTTTGCATGCGCGCGAGTACACTTCTTACATCCTCCCAAGTTTTTGCATTCTTCTAACGCCCAAAAAATTATAGCTACACGTCTCTGCTATTGTTCTTGCCGCTACTGATAAGGTAAGAGGGCAGCCAAACATCTCACGAAGAGTAACGACGCCCATCTACGAGGAACAGCCTTGAGGAGCACGGGTAGTTCGAGACGCGGGTAAAGGTGCTTCCGGTGAAAGAGTGAAGAGACGCAAGGTTCCCTTTGTCGCGAGCTTACGTACAGAATGGCGAGCGTCTCCAAGACGACTGGTCGGCCGACCGTGCCAATATCCTGAGACATGTAGCGGGAAGCGCGAATGTCCGAGACTTTCGCTTTTGAACGACACTTGCGGCCCTCGAAGGAGCGCTAGCGCGTGTGCCCGGTTGGCACATTCGAAGAGATGGTTCGCTCGCACTAATAATTGGCGTTTACCTCAAAATAAGATTTTTTTTTTATTTTGAAGTTTTAGAGATTTGTTTAAAAAAACCGTCAAAGTTACACTAGACTTTTATATGCCAAAAAAAAAAAATACATCTTTCCGAAAATACTACTATATGACTAGAGGGCGTATTTTTTGTGATCGTGACGTTTATTGGGGGCCAAACATTGCCGCAGTTTGTATTAATAATAATGATAAAGTTATTTTAATGCGTAGTTTTTTAAGCTCTAATACAATTGTTGCTGATGATCTAACTTCAAACGAGCGAACGAGTGTAGCAATGAAAAGTGTTCAAATTATCATCACAGGTGCCAGTTGCAGCATGTTTATTTACAAGTTACAAAATAAAAATAGTCTAATATCAATGAAAATATTCTAGCTAATTTGAGACATCTACTTACAATTACATTAATTGTGAGTAAAGCATATCGTGCTGAAAAAAGTCGCGACTTTTGACAATCGACCAAACGTTGAAAGTCGGCGCCAATCCCTCCAGACCAAATGCCCCCCCCCCCCCTGTAAAAAAAAAAAAAAAAACGTATTTTTTTCTATTACGAATTTCTTAAAAAAAAAAAAAAAATAGTTTCGTTTTAAGTGCCGTCGTTTTGCCAATCTCAGCCTTTCCAGTTCGAAGGAACGCCTACCCGCCTGCCCGTCTGCTCACTGGAGCAAGTTTCGTTGGCGCTGAAAACCGGTGAAACAGTAGTGAGTTTTAGTATTGCGTATACGAGCGAACACAAGCACTGTGCGTTCGCGTGTTCCAACGTGCGCGTGCGCGGAGCCCAAAATTGCGGTCTTAGATGGGAGTATGGCGACGACGCGAATGCGCAGCGTGGAGCTCGCAACTCTAACGCAAACGCACAGCGCTTGCTTTGGCTTTTGTAAGTAATACTAAAACTCTCTGATAAAATACAATCCCATACCGGCTGCAGCACAACGTTGGGACAGTGAAGAGTGTTGTTTGCATTCGAAAATGACATTTCACGAGCCATGATCGCGAGCAGTTCCGCCGTGCCCCATGTTTGCAGACATGGATTCCCGACTGGTGCCCCATGGGTGCAAGCACGTGCAGCATGCGCGTGAAGGTGACTTTGGCAGGCTTGCAATTGCACGTGCTTCTTTACACGACCAGGAACATGGCGGCGGCCACTGATCTCAATGACAATTGCTGGATCGCGTTTGCCCGCTCCGCGAATGCGGTCACTGGCGGCCATCTTTAGGTCGAGTTATATCACCTCTAGCCAAGATACAGGTGCTGAAGCCACTGGCAGCCACCATCATCTATCCATGGCAGACGGCGTTTTGGCAGTTGTGGTGGCAGGCTGCCATCAAAATAGCGTGGGTGATATTCCGTGATTGATTGAAATTGTTTGACGAAACATGTTTTTAAAACCAGGCGTGAACGGTAGCCCGTCTTTGAGGATCCGGTGAAATTTTCACGAAATCGCGCAGCACCGGGGAAAAGCAGCACAGCACGCATCGAAAGTCGCATCAAAAAGAGCATCGAAAGCAGACGCCGGTACGTAGTCTGCTTTCGATGCGAGCTGCGCTGCTTTCCCCCGGTGCTGCGCTTTCGTAGAACTTTCGCCGGGTCCTCAAAGACAAGGCTACCGTTCACGCCGGGTTTCAAGACTCTGCTTCGTCGAACAACTTCAATCAAGCACGAAATATCACCCACGGTACGGCGTACTAGATCTACGGCTATTTTACGGCAGCCTGCCGCCATTGCGCTGTCCGCCATATTACTATGATGGCTAGAGATGATATAACTCGACCTAAAGATGGCCGACCGTGGCCGCATTCCGGTCCATAGGCAGAGCTGGTCAAACGCGATCCAGCAATTGTCATAGAGATCAGTGGCGGCGGCCAGACGCCCTGTTTGCAATCGTGTATAGACCTTTCCAAAAAAGAGCGTGCGGCCGGTGCCATTTTGGGTGTTCGTGCGTATGGCGCGCGCTTTGCTCGCTTTCCAAAGCGACGAACACGCACGTGCTGGGCTGTTTAAGACCGCACGCTGGACTGTGATTTTGTAAACATTGGAAAGGTCTATACCGCTTGCCGTTTCTGAATGGAAAGCGCCGAATAAACAAGGACGAGGAAGGGGACGGATACAAAGCGCACTCTCAACTGAAGGTTTATTGAAACAAACATTGACTATTAATACCGTTTATCTGGCCGTTGGCTCAAAAAGAAAAAAAACTCTCTATCTGTTAAGTGCAGTGACGGCGCACTAGTACACAGACTCTCCCCTTGCTCTCTTATGCAGAATGCCTCATGTATTCCTCGCGCTGTTTTGCTTGCGTATCTGCCCAGAACTGTTGTTTTTTATCAATTCCGGGCCACATGGGCACCTATCGCAGTGCACCGCGAGATTGCCCGACGGGGACTGTTTTACTGACCCGGCATGTGCCCTGGCTCTCTCATTTATGCCACGCCCCGTTTGGCCGTATGTGGGCGAAATTGATGTCACATTTCTTAAACACCTTCGCTTCCTCGCTAAATTTGGCGAGGAAATTGAGGTCACATGATCTGACGACATCTGATATGTATTAAAATCTCCCCACTAAATCTAGCAGGAAAATCGACATGACGTGAAACCTGTACACCAATTTCGTTTTCCCGCCAAATTTATCGGGGTAATTGACGTCACATGACCTGTCCACCCAATTTCCCCACTCAATGTACCGGGGAAATTGATAAAAATACAAGTTCTTTAGTCCCCAAAAAGAAGCTTTAATGCCTTGGAAATAAATTTAAACGGTCGCACTTTAAATACTGCATTTCATTCTTTAATAATGAAAATCGCTGTCATTTTGTTTTTATTCTTGAATAATATTTATAAACTAATACCACTTGTATGTTTTCACTTCGTTTGCTTTTTCAGGACAGTTACCTTTCTTGTGTTATCTCCAACTCAATTACTCAAGTTCTAAGTGAGAGTTAAAAATAAAGGATATGAACCGTTTTTCTCGACCTGCACCATCTGACGGTATAAAAGATTTAATCCATTTTAAAATAAAAAATGAGGGCCATAATTGGCTAAAAATTTCTTTAGTTTTTAAAGCCAATTAAAAAGAAAAAGAGGGAGGCAGCTCAACCTTGGCGTTGGAACGAACTTGGAAAAATTAAGCTGGCATTTATAATTATTCGTGTTTCGTTTTTTTTCCTTTGATATTAAGTTATTAATTGTTGTTACACTTGGTCTTGCCTCTTGTCTTCGTTGTTCGTGACGACGAGGTTATGGACCACTGTGAGAACCAGAAAAAAACAGGGCTTGTAGCCCACTCGGCCTTCGCGGAAAACAAACGAAAAGCACAGAGGGCGTCGAACGGCCCGCCACGCGAGCCGTTCGACTTTCTTTGAATATTATTTCCAGCTCTGAGATAATCTCTGGAAAGCCTTCACGGTCTTCGCGAAAAATAGGTCGTCGGGTGCGGGATAGTGGACAGTTTAGACATGTCCCTTCCTTTGCTTCAGTGCTCTGCAAAAAACGAGTAATCTTCAAAACGTGCCCTAAAACAAGCCCGGATTCCGTCCGATTATCGTGATATGACGGTCGTCGACAGTGTAGACTGGATATGTTGCGTTATTTGAGATATTTATTTATTAAATAAGTCATTTTCGGGGAACGCGGCACCTTGGGGTACGTCAATATGTTGTTCCATTGATGAGTCTTGTTGAATTGTATGTTGTGAGCGGGGAATACCTACGCCTTTCGGCTATCTTGTGTGAAAAAATATTTTCAACAGTTAAGGCCTTTGTAGAGTGGCACGGCTAGGTGTTTGGCGGCGTGAAAACTCTTCGTAAAATGAAACAAACATTACAGTTGCATGCTTTCTGTCGCGCATGAACTTACTAAAATTAGATTTTATTTGTTTTTCTTTGTACCCACATATGGTAGAATGATTTCTTAAAGGCCCCGAAAAATTTCCTTCGTCATAAAACACACAAAAAACAATGAAAGGCAGCAATTTAGCGGCCTCCAGTGTCAGGAATTGCGTCTACGCAGGCTGCCACAACCCACTGACGAAAAAAAACTCACAGCTCAGCGCGGTCGGGCAACACTCACGTAGACTCTCAGAATCATGGACACGCGCTGTAAATCGCCTGGTTCAAGACTGCCGCTGTAAAGGTTTATACTCTCAAGACGTGTGACGTCACGATATTTGGCGTCAGTTTACGTGACGTCAGTCACGTAGTAACATAAAGCCGCGACGCCACGTGGTCGCGTGATCACCAAATTTAGCTGTCACGTAAGTGGAGTCACGTGGTTAAGTCTTGCTAAATTTAGCGGCCGATGTAATCACGGCGTCGTCACGTGGTCTCGAATGTACACTCAATCTGTGATGCGACACCTTCCTTTCGTTAGAATATTCCTCCGGGCGAAAACAAAACCAAAATGGATTCTCTTTTAAAGCAACTAAATTTTCTTAGTAGCCAACTCAAAGTAAATAATTTCATCAACTCTTAGCAATAAAGTTTGGTTCTGCAGGAACCAGCCAGCACTCTCGCGCGCTGCCACCGGATCCTTTATAGGATATTCAACGACGTACTATAAGAAGCAAGGAAACGAGGTTTTTATGGTGAACCAACGCAAATGATGAAACCTAGCCAGCCTAAGCAAACCCGATCTACCATAGGCGCCACAGTTTCTTCGCGCACGTTAACGAGCAGATTGGAATAGACTTTCCGCGTATGTCGCGGCGTCGGCATCGATAATGAGCAACTTGCGCACTCCCAACGCCGTTGTGGATCCCAAAAACTAAAACAAAAATAATTGATGCTGCTATTTTACCAAACGCGATTAAATCTGTTAGCTGTACAGGAACGTCGTTAGTGAAAACAATTAAGAAAGTCAATAGTACGGTGATGAAATGGTTGTAATATGCCGTACGCACACAGAGGACGACGTCCATAACGGCTTCGAGGACGACCTCCCGTACAACCTCAAGGACGACGTCCTAGAAAACGACGCGAAAGACGACATCTAGGACGACCTCTAGGACGACCTCTAGGACGACCTCTAGGACGACCTCTAGGATGACCTCAAGGACGACCTCTAAGACGACGTTGAGCAGGACGTTAAGGACGTCAGGTCACGTCAACTTCAGCTACCGGTGCTTACAAGGTTACGCGACCGGCGCTTACTCGAACGGAGCTTACGCAATCGGCGCTTACGAGCTTACGCGACCGGATCCTTACTCTTCACTACACCCACGGGCGTGACGTGACCTTGATAAGGCAACCTTGAGCTTCAGCCACGGGCGTTACCTGTCCTTGAGGAAGTGATCTCGAGGACATGATCTTGAGCGTGGTTGGGTCTATAAATCTACCGCTTTAAAACTCTCCAACATCTTTCGAGTACTCAAAACAAAGGCGATTTCTTCTGACTATGGCCCAGTATTCCCCGAAATCTGCTATTTTGAGGAAAAATTTAGCCTCCCGATCGGTGAAGACAGACACGGACAAGGGGCTGGAAAACGCGAGTTAACACATTGGAACAAACCACAGTGGACCCAGCAGAGCCTTATCGGACGTTTTATGAAAATTTTCATCCGCACTTTAGACGAAAAAAGCTGATGCCGTGATATGTACGGTTATATCCCCGTAGTCTTTGAATCGTGTTAGAACCTTAAAGGGGCGATGCAACAATTTTTGTACTTTGCGTAAATATCGCTTAGAACGGATCCCTGACGTTAATGACCTATGAAACACGCGTTCGTTTTTCACCCCACGCAACAGAAGTCCCAGTAAAAAATTAAAGAAAAACGAGCAGCGTTCACCCCCTCAACTCGCAGCCAGAACAAGCGGCCACGTGATCTGGAGCCGATTATATGCCGCCAATGTTGATCATAGCCACGCGCTGGGGTTGGCAAAGCACAGGACACGCGCTGAGTTCCAGACATTGTTATGGCTCGGCTATTGACGTCGTTGCAGCGATTGGACACGGGCCACTACCCGAATGCTTCTCGAGCTATCAATTATCACGAGCCCAAATGGAGTGCTCACGCAATGCTCGGGTCCAATCTATGAGCCGCATTCAAATATCGTCCCTGGAGGATGCTGGTACCACCAGGGTACGTCATCAAAATTTGCGAAGGAGAGATTGAAAGAAAACGCTCGCTTTTCTCCTTGAGATTACACCGCAACAAAGGATTTTCTTGGTCAGTGGCGTTGCGTGCGAGTGTACTTGGGTCCCACTAGTGCCAGTAAGCTCATACAAAGTGAAAAACGCTCAAAATGAATATCGTTGCACCGCCCCTTTAAAAATTAATATCCGTCAATCGTCACAGACGAAAGCCAACACTTCCTTACCCGAGCCTGATTTCTGTGCACCGATATTACATCTCGACAATCAGCGCGCAACAAATGTAGAGAACTTGTGGCCAGTGAAGCTGCCCGCACAGGTTAGCAGACGCAATCCTACTTCTCTTCTTTACAGCTGCCTCTCGAAATTCCACGAAAATTTTCGCCTCCTAGAACCGCCATGCCGAGCAACAAGAACACGAACCACGGATGGTTGGTGTAGAAATCTCTTTTATGCACCCAGTATAAAAAGGTTTTCCAAGAGTCTAGGGTCCTCCGTATCTCGCGAAGATTTTTTTCGGACTTCCAGATGAAACGAAGAGCAGGCGACAGCAACCACACAAAAGCACAAAAAATCAAGAGCGCCGGAAGCACGAAAAAAAGAAAACAAACGAGTTAGCCAAATTAATTCCAAGACGCGAAGCCAAATAGTGATAGATTACGGTGGCGTGATATTACGTATTCACAGTGACGAAACTCGCTGGATTCGCTCTTTGTCTTCTTAGAATGGGTAGAAAAAATAATGAACACCCGAGTAAAGGTTAAGCGCTCTCATAAGAAAGGAAAGACAGTGATTACAACGTACTGAGATACGTGAGTTTATAGAGCCATTGTCGAAACCGGGGTTAACAACACTTGACATGCACACTTCGGAGCAACAGCACGTTGTTAACGATGCGTAAATATAATTTCTTTAAATATAATTCCTATAAATATTTTTGCATATTTTGTGAAGTCAGACTCAGAATGGGTCGGGCGACGCATCGGCGGGCGGTGCGCTTGATACTAACGTCGGAAACAACTGGTATAGTTGCGGACCGGCTTTATAGTTGGGCAGTGTAGTCGCCGTGTCAAACAACCCGTCTTGTTGCCGATGGGTGACGTAATAGCCTTGTCTTCTTCTTAACACGTTTTGTTTTGTTTTTTGGAAAGGGGGTGGGGGAGAGAGTTTGATGGTGTTCTTGTTGCGCGGCAAAACTCATACTAAGACGCTTAGCATCCAACCAAAAACAATTTTCAATTTAAGGAGGCTATGTCAACGAGGCTCCTCTCGGCGCTATTGCCTTCATGACAAAATCTTCACAGGCATGCCTGGTACACGGACATTTGTTTCGCGCTAAGTGAAGGTCCGCTTTGTCTAACGTTCGCTGTACCAGTGCGCATATCAAGCAAGCGGGCACATTCGTGCTGGGACAATTAGCCCAGCAATGGTCGTGGCAGTGTGAACCATAAAGCCTCGTTTGACTTACCTCGGTACGGGATTGCCCTCGAAGGTTATACTATCCTCTGGTCTGATTCTTATTGAAGCAGAAATGCCGCTGAATAGGCCCTTTCCAAAATTCGGTTTGGCTACCTCTGTAACTATCATCACCGAAGTGTACATTTTCTGTACATGCTAATAGCTGCCTTTTGAAAGCTGACGAAGGAAGAATCTGAAGACAGGCACCGATGTGGAGCCTGAACTACAGTGAACTAGAGAAAAGGTAGTGCGATCAGGCACCAACACGAGCCATGCATGGCTGTGAATTAAGCGGCGAGCGTGGAAAGTTCCCGGATGTACGGGGAGGCGCTGCGGTAGCATGGGCTGGAGGATCCCAGCGTTACGAGAGACTTCGGCGAGCAGGTTTGACTTGGCGGTTTGGCAGCCCGAACTGGCTCCGGTTCAGATCTTTTCCCCGCGTTTAACAGCTGAGTTAATCTATACTCCGTTCAACCTTAAGCTGAGACTAGAAGCTCCGCCTTCAGCAAGAGCTTTCTGCCCTTGCTAACACCAGTGTGAACGCGCAGGTGCGCTCAACCAAAGCACTGCGGAAGCCAGCGAGCTCGCGCTGAAAGTGGAGCTTCTAGGCTCAGTTTAAGGGTGAACGGAGTATAGTAAGGTTGAGTGTCAGTGACTATACTTTTAATTTCAACCTTTAGTTCCTCAAATTAAAAAGAAAAACAAGTCAAGCGTTTGCCTTTATGGATGCAAATTCGACCTGATAAGAGTCGGGTAAGCTAAATGAGAAAAAAAGAGGAAAATCTCTACTTCGTAAGCACGGGATTACGTCAGAGAATTCCTCATTTCTTTCATATAATTCAAGACGTGTTAAAAATACCTAGCTCTAAGGAAAATCAGATGTAATTTACAGAGATACGCTTTTGTTTCTCTGGAATTGCATATTTGACGTTGGAAGTCGTAAACTTGAATGATTATCATACGATGCAATAAATGACTTAGGTTCATCTTTTTTCTTGTTTATATTTTAGTGCGTTCTTTTTGGGTGGAAACGTTAGAGATAAGCCGTTATTACAAAAAAAAATAATTCACGACAACAGTACAATTTAACATTTAAATTGCTTAACCTGCAACAAGGCGTGAAGTTGAGCTAGTTGATGCATTATGAAAACTTGGAAACAGCGCGAAATAAGCAAAGGACAAGAACGACGAAAATAATCCCCGGAGAAGGGGAACAAGAGGGACAAATGACAAACACAAATCTCCAAGCACAGCTGAGTGACTGGTGCGCGACCAAAAAAATCCGCCTGGTCCGGATATTGAACCCGGGACCTCTCCATTACAGGTGGAGCGCTCTACCAACTGAGCTAACCAGGGATTAGACGTCAGTAGAGCAAACGGGTTTTATCAGCCGCCACCGGTCTAACACCAACAAGGGTGAAGCTTGCAATTTAAGGTTATGATTAATAATGCAATTCAATGCAAAGGTGCAAGCGAGCTGGACAAGAATGACGAAAATAAGCCCTGGAGAAGGGGATTCTTGTTCCCCTTTTCCAGGGATTATTTTCGTCCTTCTTGTCCAGTTCGCTTGCACCTTTGCATTTAATTGCATTATTAATCATAGACAAGAACCAGAAGTGAACGAACACAACGCTAAATGGCGACTGAAGTTTATTCCTACAACGAACAGAAAGGAAGACATAAAAGATGCAAGATAGCTAAAACCTAACCAAATTTCTTGATAAAAGACACTTCGTCATTCGCCAAAGCCACAGACGGGCCACTAACAGACGTGTCCGTTCCGTGAGTAAAATTAAAAACGCCTCATCAATTTTTTTTTTGTTTTGCTTAGCCTATTTTAAAATATGACCTCCTATTTCTTACGTTATATCATTAATGACGCTTCTTATGGCGACGCCAAACAAATTTAGAGAACTATGTGACAGTATTCGCGGCAGGCATAGTAGTTGAGATAACAAATGTACGAGTATGATCAAATAAAAAAAAATCAAAGACAATTTGTCGGACGTAGTGGGAATTTGGACGCGGCTGAGTGTATGTTTCACCATGTTAATTCTATCATCATGGGTCGCTTGTTGGCGCGCAGAGTCGTAGCTTCTACTGCATTAATGGGAGCCTTCTGGGTCCAATGCTGCGTGCGGAAGTGCGTCATGTGCATTCCCACATCAGCATGAACATGTCCAAAGGTTCATAATCTTGGGTAAAAACCCTCAATTATCTTGCTCATAGCATCTAGGCAGGGAATATCGTAAATATGTTGTTATTTGTAATACACAGATTAGCAACTAATGAAATAAAAATCTGCTCCGGCAGTGTACAAACTAATTAAAAATTTAGTTACTTAGTAGATATAGTAAAGTGCAACTTTGCTAAACACAAAATCCACGCCACCCTGATGCCAGACCAGGATAACACAATTCACGTACACGGAAACGTCCTCGAATCTGAAAACAATGAAGATTAACGCAAAAAGAAGCGTATAATAAATGAACGCAGCAATTAAAGCGTCAAGGGCACGCCCCATTTGACGCGCACAAAGAGACGCACGAGATGACTCCACAGTGGAAGATATCCTTCCAAGGTAATCTTTGACTTGAGTCCGGACGTCATTTGTTCGCTAGAGGGATGTACCAGATTTTCGCTTTTACTCGTAACCTTGAAATCTCACAACTCTGAGAATGAAGTAGCGAATGGTGAATAAAGATAAAGAGGTCGAACGAGACGACATTGACATCTAACTCACTTCGATCAGCATGCTCTCGAGTAGTCTCGGAATAAGATAGCCAATAACTTTGAGTTTCTTTTTTTGTTTTGTTTTATTTGTTCAATAAGTAAACTCCCTATAGTCAGTGACAGATTCGGAGTTCAGGGGAAGCTCCCCCCCCCCCCCCCCACCCCTTATATAGCGCCTAGTTGTTTCGGTGGCGCCCTCTGATGTTTTCCTTTCGTGACGTCACGACCAGTATTTGCCTCGCCGTGACTGGCAGGATTTGCCTCAGCCTCACCATGATTGGCAGGATTTGCCTCGCCGTGAACCAGCGATTGCGCAGGCATTCTCATGATACAGGAAGTTATGGTTTGGCTAATCTCGAACTGCGACCACAGCGACGCTTTTGGTGGCGTACGTCGCTACACGCTAAAAAAAGCCCGTGCGTCTACTTTCCGGTAAAACACTCGGAGAGCCAATCACCGCAACTTATGGAGGCAGCTCACCGAATGACGATGCCGAAGCTTTTTAGGCCAAAAAGCGCAGTCTGAGATGTGACATTAAGCAATGCAAGCGTGACGTTCTGAATTGCTTAATGTCACAACTCAGACTGTGTTTTTGGTCTAAACCTATGTTTCGGCATTGTCATTCGCTGAGCTGCCTCGACAAGTTACGGTGATCGGCTCCCCGAGTAGATGCTCGGGCTTTTTTTAGAGTGTAATAGTAGTTTTGGAGGACCTCGATCTTTCGAAGGAAGTTGAAACACAAACACACACACACACACACACACACAAAAAAGCATTAGTATTCATTTTTAGCTGACACCGTCATCTTGATGGACATCCCGATTTCATATTTATCATCAAATGTTCTTCTTCCAGAAATAAAGCATAAATTATCAGTCTACTAGTAAACTAATCGCAGAGGTAAGGTCAGGATGCTAGATCTTCCTTTTGGGTCGAAATTCCTGTTGTCCGATACTTTACACACGTACTATCGGGTCCAAAAGAAACGCGAACAGTGGAGCGCGTGGCTGTCGGTACATGCTGCGCCGCCTGGTGGCCTTTTGAAACTGATAAAACTGCGAATTGGAGATTAGGGCGCTGCAAGGCTGTACGTCCTACTCCGATGTGTTTGACCCTTGCTCAGCACAACCTAAGCTTCGACGCTGCGCCGGCGGTGCGCTGGGAGTTCCTTCAGAGACACTTTCGTTGGCTTGGCATGAGCCATGCGAGGAAGCTCGCCGCTTGCAGCGCGTCCATGGAGCATTATTGCAGCGTCATGCTCCCTGCTTTTTCGTAATACCCGTTGTCGTTTTTTGTGAACAGTATAGCAGAAATTGTGCGAAATACGAGACAGAATAACGAGAGGGGACCCAGGACGGCTGCTGACGCCTAAGTGAAGTCAATTACCTGGCGAACCTTTATGTATCAGCTTGTTCTTGTGTCTCGCGTGTGGCGCTGGAATTGCCAAAGTCCAAGCCCGCGAGCTCCCGCATTCACCAAATATTTTAACGAAATGCAGTAATTTTGTCTTTCACATATTGCAGGTAGCTAGAATTTCGTTCAGAGAACTCATTAAATTATCACTTCGTGTGCAAGAAGTATGAAATAAAAGTTAAATCAGTTCGTTCGTGCACGGAACACCTGTGGAGCTTGATTGACGTCAGTTATCAGAACCACGCAGACGTCCTCGTGAAGGATTTAGAGCGCATGGCTCCTGCATACCAGGGAAAAGGCGTGGACGAAAAATGACATGTTTATTGCCAGGGAGCATTTGTGCGAACAGAAATATTGAACAAGGGAACACGAATGCTGCAATCGGCAAAGCGGACGCCTTAGGTATACCGACGCAGCAGCAGCAGCTGTCTGGGCCGTCTTGCTTTCGTTGTTGTATTTCGCTAGCTGGACAGAGGGATCATGACGCTCGAATGGCCACCCCAGGCAGCCGATATGAACGTTATAGAAAACGCCTGGGGGCAATGAAGTAGGCCCTCTCCGACCAGCTTCTGCAGAGTGGATTGGCGGACGTCTCGTGGTCTGTGGTCGAGGCTGAGTGGAAGCGACTGCGAGCTTCGGACTTTGTATCCCTCCTGATGGAAGGTCTACCTTGTCGGATGGATCTTGTTGTATACGCCGAAGGCGACTTCACAAAGTATTAATTGGCCCCTTATCAAGACGGGCTTCTGAAATACAACAACGAAAACAAGCCGGCCAGACAGCTACTGCTGTTGTGCTGCCTGAGGCGTCAGCCTTTGCCGGTTGCAGCATTCGGGCTCCGTTGTTGTTCAATATTTATGTTTGCACAAATGCTCCCTGGCAATAAACATGACATTTCTCGTCCACGCTGTTTCACTATTTTGCAGGAGCCATGCGCTCTAAATCCTTCACGAGGACGTCTGCGTGGGTCTGATTACTGTCGTCAATCAAGCTCGACAAGTCTTCCGTGCACGAACGAACTGATTTAACTTCTGTTACACACTTCTGACACACGAGGTGATAATTCAATAAGTGCGTTAAACGAAAGCCTGGCTGCCTACAAAATGTCAATGACGAAGATAGCGCATTTCGTTAAAACGTTTGGTGAATGCGGGAGCCGGCGGACCTGCATTTTGGCAATCCCAGATCCACACACGAGACACCAGAACTAGAGGGGACACAAAGCGAGGGCTGGGAGTTAAAAGTTTGCAAAGGAATTGACTTAACTCAGCAGCGGCAGCAGCCATCCTAGGTCCCCTCTAGTTATTCTGTTTCGGATTTCGCATAGTTTTTGCTATACAGTACACAACAAAATGACAACGCATATTAAGAAAAAAAAAAACTGCGCAAGTTAGGAGAGAGCATGACGCTGCGGTAATGTACCACGGACGTGCGCGCGAGGCGCGCACAAGCACCTTGCTCCTACTGCGAGCGGTGTGCTCCCTCGCATGGCTCATTCAAAAGGGGCTTTGACGGAATCTCCAGCGCACCAGCGGCGCAGCGTGGAAGCTTGGGTTATGCAGGGCGAGGGTCAGACATATCGGATTAGGACGCACACCCTCGCAGCGCCAACCCGCAGTTTTATTAGTTTCAAGTGTCCTCCAGGAGGCGCAGCATGGACCAACAGCCACACTCTCCGCTGTTCGCGTAATCGTATTCTTTTTTTATTTCTCCATACATTATTATTTGGTGGTTGATGCAATCCAAGGTTTTGGTTTGCGACTGAGAAAGCCCCCCCCCCCCCCAGTCTCTCCTTTCTTCTCTTTCGGGGTCCCTGTATGCTGACACTTTTCTTCACGATAGTTATGACGTCACGACGTTTACGAATTTTACATCACGAAAAAAGAAATTTACCATCGAGGTCTCAAGACTACATCTAATGTAGTCTCCAGACCTTGATAGTAAATTTCTTTTGCTAACATTTCAGGTGGGGTCACCCCTATTGCAAAACTCCGATTATCTTCACGTAAAATGCCGTACATTTAATGCTTAGCAAGCTCATGAGTAAAGCAAGACTGATTATGGTTTCTCTTGGTTATTCCCCTCACACTGATAAGGTTGCGCTATTTCAGTTTTTTTTTAAATATAACCTTAATAGCGCCCACACTGTTTTCTGTATAATTGAATGTATCGAAATAGCCCTTTTATTGGCTGACTTTGTTTCTTATAATGTTCTATGATGGCTCATATTGTATTTATGACAATTTTTGCGTGATAATGTTGTTTTGTGTTGGATTTATGGTGTGACTAATTTTACAGCATCAACCCCCTAATGCCCCTTAGGCTTTCTGAAATAAAGAAACAAATAAATAAATTCCTTAAACACCTAAAGTGTCAATAACAAACAAACCGGCTACCGCGTTCCGTACGCGAGTATACGAAATAGCAACATTTTCTTACCTGACTGCTCTGTTATACCACGTTTTACTTCAAGTCCGACCCCATCCGACGTTACAACGCTCGCTGTCTTCCTGGGCACGCTATCAAAGGATACACAGATCACTCGGGGTCCGAAATAGCGCAGGATCGCGACACATTCACTGCGTGTGATATCGGATAGTCGGCGATAGCAAACAAACAAAGGCAACAAGCGCCGTGACGATGCACTTTTCGCACAGCTTGACTGCCTCCATCGTATCGTTTCGTTGGCTTGGGAACGAACTGAAATGAAACGGAATATCTTAATTATTTACTTGCTGGAATACTTACTCAAATTTGGGGCCCCAAAAAAGTTCTTCGCTTAGTACTGCCGGGATCTATATGAAGACGTAATTGTGATGGTGATGAAAACTTTGCTTATTTGCACGAAGAGGGAGACACTCCGGTTTTCTTGACTAAAGACATGTGAGCGGGAGGGGAAAGGGTGTATGGAATGGAAGAAAAGACAGGTGACTATAGATTTATTGACCTCTCGAAGGTAAGAAAGCAGAGCCCAGGATTCGCTCGCTGTGGTCGGGAGGTTTAGTGGGGTGGGAGCTTCTTAACTCGGTAAAACTTCGAGGGCGGTACACCACGGGGGGCACGTTACAAATGTGGGGATTTCTCATAACAAAGTATTCTAAAATGTCTCAGACGAGGTGGGTGCATCTGGCCGGCACTGGAAATCGTGTGCGCGGTGGACTTGGGCCGGTGTCCCCTGGGGAGGTGGGTTTGTGGAATTTAGCTGGCCAAAAAGGAGTAATGGCTGATTGTGTTTATATAACTCCGAAAGTAGATACACCCGTTCCCATCTGGAGTACCCAGAGGGAAGGGGAGGAGCCGTCGCAGGGCAGCTGTGCAGCCAGATTAGCCTTGCGGGCCTTCCTGGTTTCCTGTGTGAGCTCTTCGGGGTCCGGCGGGATGAAATTATCAATTGGGACCGAGGGCTGAGTAGGTCCTACTGAGGGATGGGTTGCGTATAGCGAATTCCTCGCGGTCACGTCAGCCTTCTCGTTCCCCGAGATATCGGTATGGCCGAGAATTCATCTAAGTTTCATCTGCATTCCATTGGCTCGTAAGGTCTTAGCGAATGCCTTTATTTTGTGAACGATACGATCGCAACTGGTTAAGCGCTCACGTTCCCGTTCCGCTTCCTTGGAGTAGGTAAAGACGTGGACTCGTTTGCCGTGACATGTATATCAGAATTTAAAGCACAGCGGAAGGTCAATAACTCCGCCTTCTTGGGGCTGCAAGTCAGGAGTGTCATTTTGTTTTCTGTTATATCTTCTGTAAGCCAATAAAACGCAATGGCGCTGACCTTATGGGGTTCGTGCGCGGCTTCCTCGTATTGACAAGATTTCGGGGAAGCCAAAGAAGCCAGGTCTTGAAGGTGTTTCTTTGCTGCATATTGTCCGCGTTGAGGGTGGCCTTAGCCCTGGTTTTTGGGGTGGGTTTAAAAATCGCAAGGGGGGGTGTCCTCCCGCGGTAATGGGGCATTACTGGGGATTTGGTAGACTTGCTCCCTTCCCTGGTAGAACATTATGCTTCCGTCCACGGTTCCTCGAATGCGAAGACTCTGACTACAGTTGTATTTCTCGGCAATTTCGCGGAATGTGTTAATTCTAGCGGCCTGTAAATTGTCCACCTTTCCGTACAAGCAGCGCCACAGAGCGGTGGCCGTGATAACAAGCGCCTTATCTCCCGCCTTCTACCATTTCTTCACAAGGCGCGCAAGCCGCCATGGCTGCCACTAGATGGCACTGCAGTACGAAACGGTTGATCAAAGAAAACATTTGTAAGTTTGTTTATAGAGACTTAACTAAAGCACAGTTTTTTAGCTCGTCCTTAGCGAATGAAAAGGACGCATCATCAAAGTAGTTTTCGTCATCATCACCTGTCAACAATCACGTCTTCACCCTCGTGTAGAATGCGACTGCTCCATCCATACTGTCTAAGTGTACAATAAATTCAAAGTTATAATTTCTAAGGATTTGACAGCTGTCACAACAACCAAGCGGGCGTCCGACGTTGAGATAATTTTTTTCTTTATCATCTGAATTAGCCAAACATATTGCTGAATATAATGCCTGCTCGCTCTTATGTGGAGAGACCACAACCTGCATTATCTGTTGAAGAATTTCAAGCTGAAATGTTTGCAAAGAAAAACGACATGGTCGAGGTCGTTTCAATGTTTTCAAACAACAACCGTTTGTAAATGCAGCCCGCTTAAAGAAAAAAAAAAAAGAAGGAAACACCCGGTGATTTGTAACGTAGCGTTTTTTTTTGTTTGTGTGTGTGCCTACCGCCGTCCTCTGATTTTACTTGGTCGTGACTAGGCAGCGATTTCGCATCAAACTCGCAATGGCACGTCGCCTCCCCCGACGTCAAAAGTGCACCGGAGCCCTCTCCCCGTGCCTCAATCACTGTAATCAGCGGCCGTGCGGAAACTTTTCAACATGTAGCCGACGTCGTAGTCCGCACGCTTTAAAACCACCCATTTTCCAAAACAAGAACCGGGAAAGACGACGCCAAACATTGTAATGATGGCCGTCCGTACGCGATCGCACATGGCAAACAAAGTTAAACGATTTAGACGCGCAAGAGTGCCGGTACTCAAAGCTTGTAGGTATAAGAAAAAAGAGCGTGCACCAACCAGACCTGTACGTAAACACGTTACAAGTAACACGTTACTTGAATCTAGTAGTTACTTTTATTTTCTGTAACGAACTAACGGCCCAGTTCCTTGGTAAGACGAGGAACTCTAACGTATTTTCTTTACTTCTTGATGAAGTAACGAGCAACGGCACCTAGTTACTTTTGGAGGGGAACGTGTACAGCACAGGTACCCAGCCTGGTTCTCACCCAAGCTCCCTCCTTTGATTTGCGCGACTAGAAAAAGCCACATAGACCATAAAGTATGTGCACAAGGTATGCCATTATAGCCCCAGAATTACCCCTGAATGAACGCGTTAAAAGCGATGAGTTATTAACGATGACAAATATTGGAAACGTGGCCACTGCTTCGTAGGAAGAAACAATACGGAGCGCAAGTTTGTCTGCCTCTTGCGCAGAGGTTGCGGTGACGTCAGAACGACGCCGAGTTCTGATTGGCTTTGATTGGAAGGAAAGTGGGTATACCTCAATGTTAGATGCCTTGAGGTCTACTTACTTTTCTTTAATCAGAGCCACTAGGAGCTCGGCGTTCTGACATTACCTGAACCCCTGTGCAAGATGCAGACAAACTTGCCCTCCGCATACATTCGGAGTAACAAGAAATATAACGCGCTACTTGCAAGCTGAGGCGTTCCCTTTCAATTGCAGTAAAGAGTAACTAAGTTAATTACCTTTTGAGTGAGTAACAAGGATTGCTATTTAGTTGCCTTATTTCAGTAACGTGTACATTAAAATGGCTAAGTGGGCTAGTTGGTGTAGGTGTATCTCAGAAAGCGTCTCAAAAATACGTGAACACGAAAAAGAAGTTGCGAAAACCCTCGTTTCAGGAAAAAGACCAGACCGGTGGCAGATCCCATACGTCCATAGGCTGCCCCACAAAGAGAGTGTCCGCACACTTTGAACCCTTTGTGGTGTTCTCTGCTCCGTCTAAATTGTCTAGCCTAGAGCTCCTAAATAAGCTACGCATCAGAGTACGACACTTGCCCATCTTGGGGCTTAAAATCATGGTTGCCAGTTATCTGCAGCTTTATCTGAAACCATAGAAAATGTTTTTCAGTCCTCCACAAATGTTTAAACAGTTCGCGACAGAGCAAAGCAGTATTACATGAGTTTCCTAACGCCGAATCAAATGCCGAGGAAGTCGCACTTTTGAATCAGGACGATTGGCAGTTGCGTCTGCTCTGTTCTAAGCAGCAAGATGGCGGCGCCCGCAACATTATCGGGGAACCAAGTACCGATACTCTAAGCGTAGCTCATTTAGTGACTCTAGTCTAGCATGTGCTCAAGAGTACAACGAAAAAGAAAAGGAACAAAGACATGTGCCTAGAAACACGCAGCGCAGTGCGTTGATTGTGCAACGTAAGTTGTCTACGAAATTACAATGACTCGCGGATAGAGTGTGCGTTTGGCAGACGAAGAGGTGTATAAATAACAGAGCACGTGAGCACGCCCTTCCTGCACACGCTCCCCATCAGACAATCTTGTCATTCATCGTGGTAGGTGCTTCTGTGCGCCTAATCTTGAAGATACGAAAATTGCAGTAAAACTTGAAAATAAAACTGGAAAATTTGATGTCTCTTGCATAAGAGTGAAGGAGGAGTATAGCTGCGGAATTGCACCGTCGTACACTTAACTAAAAAAGATTTCGCTTTTCTTTGTGTCTGTGTGTGTGTGTTCGGAGCTTGACTGCGTGTACGGATAGTGAGCGTTTTTCCAACAGACGTTTAGTTGTAAGTAGGGCTTGGTCCTGCACCTTCTTTTTCGTGTCCACGTATCTTTGATGCGCTTTTCCAGTTAAACGTGTACATGTCTGGTGCTGACGCGTACACAGAATCTTTACTCGTCGTCTTGCGCGTTTGAGTGCGGCCGATTGCTTTGTGACCGCTTCTGACCGCTTACAACGAGTAGTGAGCCTAGATTACAGAGGGTTTCCGACGGCTCGGTTGGAGTCACGTGCTTTACGCGTCGCGTTTGCAAAACGAGCGGCGAGGGGGTGACCATAAGCGTTGATCGTGCGCAAGCGTCTCCGCCTTTACGCCCGCTTTCCCCCTCACCACGGGACAACGCAGCGCATGCGCACATGAGACCAATCGGCGCAGGAGGTGTGCGCCACTAAACTGCAAACGTTCTCCGTGGTTTGAGTTGCTCCCTCTCTTAAATCTAGGCTGTCTAACGGCGACGATGATGATGGGGATGAGAGAACCAGTGTTGTGCCAAATACCCAACAAAAGTATTTAAGATGATACACTAAATACCTATTTAAATATGTATTTAGAGTAGTATTTAAGTTAGTTTTAGTACGAACTATCACGAGTAGAGCACAAATACTTTGAAAAAGTAATTGAATTGCATTCGTAGATTCTCGGCAACTGGGCCGCAAGCTGGCAATTTAGAATAAAAAAGTCAAAAGGTATGCTCTACTCGCGATAACTTCACTAAAAATCATATTCTGCTGTAATCTTTATGTCTTTCAAAACGCGACTTAGCTGCTGCAATCGATGTTTACTTCGATATAATGCGGGACATGCAACATGATGGGTACCGAAAGATTTTAGGGGGGGGGGGGGGGGGGGAGGGAACTCACATATTATAAGCATGGCAGCTGGCGTGCTTTAATTTGGCAGCAGGCTCGGGTCATGATGCACTCCGCACTTGACGCGTAAAAAGTAAAACAAGAGAGCGTCCCAGAAACCGCTTTCAATTTCTGGCTCAACCTGGCAGGAAACTGGTTTGAACGATTCTGAGAATAAAACAATGTGTGCAATCAAAAGGAAATAAAAAAAAAGCGTTTTTGAACGAGCTTGGATGCCAAAGTTAAACCACAATAGGCACACAAGAGGCTTAGAGAAAGCCCAATCTATAGGTCACTCCAGCTCAATAGAGCCAGCAGGATCTAGCTTCCATGGCCGAGGAAGTGTTCGCGCTTACTTGAAAACGTGCTCCCACATTTTCATACCATAACCCTCCTAAACCGGTGATTTCCGAAAATGGTTTATTGCGAACGTACCAAGCGTTGGCGTCACAATTTCCCGCTCTAGGTTCAGATAAAAGGTATAAAATTCCGATGATGTCACCAGCACTTTGCCAGCTCCAAGCGTAACGTGCGAATCAAAAACAACTTGGAAAAAAAAAACAAAAAACTGACAAGTGGACATATAAAGGGGCCGTACTTAGGGCTATCCATTTGGTCTTTTGCTGGCATTCGGAGACTGCGTTTTGCTTGTGCCTTGTTTACTGTTTGTGTTTGGTCGCTTGCCTTCAGGTCTGCAATCGGTTCAGCCTTGCCCCGGAGTCTGACGATTCCTAGTTCCGTAGATTGCTCCGGCGACAGATATACTTGAAGGTTGAATAATGTATTTGAGATACTGAGCACAAGATAGTGTTTCTTTTTTTTTTTTTATTCGTAAACAATATGTTAGTTAATCACACTTATTCAGACGGGGTCCCAAAGTTTTCAAAGAAAACTGTTGAAGGGACCCCTTGGTAATGAAAGGTTAGTCAGCGATCAAGTTGGCACCATTATATATATAAAAAAAAAACTTGAAGGAAAAAAAGAAAAAAAAAAAAAAACAAGAAAAAGAAGTGAGAAATGGAATCAAGATAGAGCAGTAAATACCCTCGATGAAATGTATTTGCAAGATACCGAAGTACCACAAACAGTATTCGAAACACAATATCTTGAGTAAAGTATTTAAGATAAGCACACGTCTGGACAGAACACACTGGCGCCACCTATTGAGTACCCATGGGACACTGGGACGGGAAATGAATTCTGACGCGCCTGACCATGGCGAGATCTGTTACCTCCTTCTTGGAGAAGAGAAGCGTCAGAATCAAACCCTCTAACTACCCTCATTCCCTAAAAGGGCGGTGCCATAGCACCCCCCTCCCTCTAATGTGGTTTATAAGAGTTTATCCATTGATTTTCAGTCTTTTTTCTTTGAACTTTGAGATTGGAATACTTATTACACTTAAAAGGTGACCACTACTCGTAAATATTGCGCAGATTTATTATCGCGAAATACCGTAAAATGGTTAATCTTATTATACGCAAACCGCAATAGTTCCAAGGCTACTCGGTAGATGGCGACATGCTCACACCACTCAAACGGAAATGTGTGAACCAGACATTAGCCATGAAGGGGACGTCGTTAAGAGAGCGCGCCTAGTTTCGCATAAAAGATGTCACTGACGGATTATTTTTGAACCCCTACCTACAATATCTGTAGTATTCTTCTTTTGAGAAAGCTATCGCCAATGTATATATTTTTGTTATAGCTTGCAACTTGTTTCTTTATTTTCATGGAACACTCCGCGTGGCTGATGCCATCTCTTCAACGCAATGCAGTGCAGGAAACATATGAAGCCCAGTTTTAATCTGCGCTAGTCTCTATATCTTTTTCAAATAAAGTGAACGGCTTAACTTACCATTCTGTTCAATTATAAAACGTAGTTAAATGTGTGCGTAGTTTTATTTACTTTTTTCTTCCATGTCATATTACAGAGTTTTCCGAGAGCGTGCGTGGTCTGTGTGAGATGTTCAAAAACCGGACGTTCAAGGCATACATCGCAGCTGTTCCAATCGTCGTGATTCAAACGGCCGAACACGCTGAGGTAAGCCATTTCTATAATGCACTGCGCAAAGTGTTTAATAAAAAAGGTGTAACTGAAGTACGAAAACCTCTCGGCAAATATATATAAATATATATATATATATATATATATGTGTGTGTGTGTGTGTGTGTGTGTGTTTGTGTGTGTGTGTGTCTGTGTGTGTGTGAGGCAGAGTATTTTTAGAACAATGGACCGCGAAAATGTAATAAGTCAAAGATCCGTACTTTCGGAGTTGCTATGCTAGGAGTTTATTGTATGTATTACGACAGTTTCGCCAAGAGGCTCGATTTTATAATCATCTACAATTCCTTTGAATCGCTTTCGAATGTTAGAAAGTATTTAAAGCCAGAATTTGAACAATTCACCTCCTTAATTGCTCTCTTGTTAAGCATATCAAGACTATCAGGGAACATATTCGTTCTTTAAAAAAAAAAAAAAGGATATCTGCGAGGATGCGGAGAAAATTATTTCTTTCGTGTCTCGTTAGATATTCGTTTTATGACTATAACAGTATGTTGAAATATACCCGACTGTACTCCGAGTAGAGGGCGGATTCAATAAACAGTTTTATCCGGAAGCTCGAAGTAAAAACGGAAACCTTTATGTCCGAGGTTATCGTCGTAAGGCTCTCGGCATAAAGAGAAAAAAATTGGCCACTTCCTTTACCTTCAAAATCTTAGAATGCATAAAATGCTTTATAGGAAATTTGGTGAGGGGATTGGTGTGTCAAGTGACATAATTTGTCCCGTTAAATCTACCTGGGAACCCGAATGGTTGTATAGGACACGCGACGTTAGGTCACTTGACGTCGATTTCCCCCGCTAAATTTAGCGTGAAAACTGAAATGGCGTCTCAGTCACAAGACCTGATTTTTCCCGCTAAATTTAGCGGGGAAAGTTAGTTGACGTATCGGTAACGTGCCGTCAATTTCCCCTGATGTCACATGGCGTCAGGTGAGGTCACGTGAAGCCACTTTCCCGCCAAATTTAGAGCGGGAACTGAATTGGTGTATAGGTCACGTGACATCAATTTTCCCGTTAAATTGAGCTGAGAAACTGAATTCGTGTGTAGGTCTCGTGATATCAATTTCCCCGCTAAATTTAGCGAGAAATGCACAGACGGATGGACTAACGGACGGACGAGATTGTGGGATTAGGGGGTAGCGTTGAAAAGCATTTAATGCTTTGAAACGCGGTAGTTTTACTTACAAGCCCGCACATCATCTTCACGCAAACATTCTTTAGTTATTTTTTTATTTGGTGTTTGTTTTTAATTAAATTGGTGTTTTACAATTCACTTCAACTCGTGTCGTGAAAAATTAGTTTTTGTAATAATATTTCCTGTCGGTTTTTAAACGCGTGATAAAGCCCCAAAAATAGTTTCGTTGGCGGGCAAGAAAACATGCTGAACACCTTTGAACATTAATCGTTACATTACAAAATTAAAATAAATACATCTTTACGAAAGTCAACTTAGTTCTCTACATGTAAATTTCAAGGGATTTCGGATGATAACAGCCCTTATAAATTTAATAGTGATATTTGTTGTTACAAAAAGGCAGCGTTTATGAAACGACACAAGCGCTCCCTTTCTTTGTCAGCGCAGAGTTGATTAAGAGCGTGGCTAATTTTATACTCGAAGAGTGCTACCGGAAGCCCTTTTAAGTAAAAATATATGCATGAAATCCCGTGCTGCCCTTCCTGAAGACTGATAACAACCACGACGGCAAGACAATTTATAACTATGGCATTACATAACAGTCATAACATATGCTTTATAGAATAAAGCTCTTCCGCCAATTTTCGATTTCTTTGGCATTTATTCGACCAATTCAATTTTAAACAACCAAAAAATTGTTCTGTTAAAAAAAAACACACACAAAACACGCACTAAATGCAATTGAACTCAGAATGTCAGGGAGGAATCCGAGAAACGATGTGGGCATACCAGAGAAGGAACATGATGTCATTGTTGACGTAGAAATAATAGCAATGGAAAAGTCTAGAATTACAAACCAGTTAAGAGAAACACGCTAATTTTTCTCAACTCTGTGGACAAAGGCGCAGATTCTGCAGAACTAGAAAGTTCAAACTTTTGAAAGTTTACTGTAGCTCGTGACATTTAATGGTCGCTTATTTTCCGAACCAGTCCGATTTGTTCTTTGCTTTTCTCGAGAAATCAGAATAATAAATCGGAGTTGCCTGTGTGTCTCGGTCGAGCGTCTTCCACTGTGATTCGTCTTACACAGGTGCTGCTATCCAGTGCCGTCAACCTGAACAAGCCGTTCTTTTACACATTCACCATACCCTGGCTGGGACCGCGAAATCTACTCTACGTGTAAGTAATGGTTTTAGGGATTTTCAATCCTGGCAAAACTAGTCCTTTAAATATAATGCATGTGTCTTCCGTTTCGCAATACAGCCCGCCGAGTCAAATGATTGCGTCAGCAGTGTAAATACAACCTAATTGCAGTGGGAGCGAAATGTGTTAACCAGGTATCCTTAACAATCTTAATAAAAAGCAAGCATAAATATACCAGTTCAATGGCACAGATTGTGATGGCGTCTCTACGTTTTTATATGAACTTTTATTTCATACAAGAAAAAACTTTCAGCTTATCCACTCTGGTGAAGAGGGAAAACCAGCGAAGCTGTACTATGGTGGGAATGAAGTAATGGCCGGCCGCAAGTCGGCAAGCCAGAGTGGAAAGGCTGGAAAGGTTGCCGCCGTCGCGCATAGATGGCTGTAGCTGTCCGGAGTGTTGTGTCGACATTTATTTGCTGACGGACACGATACTGGAGAAAATAGCCCTTAACAGCTCTGCTATAAAAAAACATATGCAGTGAGCCTATACTGATCTGAGGATCTGAGTTGCTCAGTGTCAGTCAGAGGCAAGTATTTAGAAACGAATACTAAATACCGCTTGAAATATATGTGCCTAGAGAATTGACGCAGGAAGAAGCATCGACGCCTTTCACTGAAATGTTGAAAATAATATCAGTGTGTAGCCGAATTTGAGTTCTAAGAAACAAAATAAAGGTATGCGCTGAAGAAAAAAAAAATCGGGACAAGATTTTATAGCAACGAAACACTGAAATAAGAACATTGATTAAAATCGGAGCTCGTCTTTCTAAAGGAAAAGAATCACGCCTCTAAATACACACTCCAAAAAAAAAATCTTACTTTTTTTTGCAGTTTAGTTTTCCAATTAATTTCTGAATCGAAACACTTAATACTAATCTTTCGCGTGTCTCCTAAAAAAATAAAATAATCCTAGTATGTTACAATGAACAAGACTAACGTACTAGCTATCTTCGCAGCGCTGGCGACATCTGGCGCGCAAAGCGGAAAGTGCAGACTCCGGGCTTCCACTTCAAGATCCTGGAAAAGTTCATGGACATTTTCAACGAGCACGCGGACGCCATGTCGGAGACGCTGCACGACATGTCGGTCAAGAACGAGCAAGTTCGGATCAACGACGTCACCAAAAGGTGCAGCCTCGACGTCATCGGAGGTGAGGCGCAGGTGGTGCCGTGTCGGGTTGCGTTTGAGGTTCAGAAATAACGACCGTTTGTTCGCTCAAAAACAGACAAAAACATTTGTTTCTGTCATCATAACTTGGCGACTAAAGGATTCATAAAACTTTTCAATTAATGCGTTGCCTATATGCTAGCAATCACCTACAAACCAAAATAACTAAAAAAAAACGCCACAGCTTTCACAACGGAACCTCAAGTAGGAAATAGCATTATCTTTGCTCAAACAAAATAAATCTTAATGAAAAAAAAAAAACACTTAAATGGAACCTTCTGGAAGCCTCAAAGTGACAGTCGACGTTTCGCTAAGGCACTTGGCTTTTTCAGGGCTGTCTGAGTCTTAGCCCAGACGAACTTAGCCCCAATAGACACCTCTGAAGAAATTAAGCTTTATAGAGAAACAACGACAGACACTCTGAGGCCTAAATTGGGGGTTTATTTTATGCAATGCGGCCACTCTGACGTGTGAACTCCGAGGCCGATTTTTTCAACGCACTTAAGCGTCCTAAATATGAAACTGAAAAATTGTCCAGAGAAGGCCTCACCGCACGTTGTCGAAAAACGTTCGGGGCATCTGAAGTCATGGAAGTCTTGAGGAACTCAGCGCGGGATAGATTACACTCAAGTTTCTTGCCTCACGATTCGTTCTTAGACGCTCTTATCGGTTGATGTCGCAATGTGATTGGTCACGGAGCAATGATATAAGGGGTTCGGAACCCGCCGCGCACTGTTTTTCTTAAGATGTCAGGGCCTATACTGTGGTCAAACTTCAAACGTACAGACTGGCGTCCTTTAATTCTGTATGACCGGTGAGCAACGCGCTTCTCCAGCCATTCGAAATACTCGGTCGCTCGTAAGTAGGAGCATGAATGCTTTGTTTCTCTAATACTCCGCAAGATGGCATTGTTATATTGAAACAACATTGCTTCAGCGCCCGATAAAGCCTGAGCACTAACACGAGCGAACAGGGAGGGTGTCCTGAGCGACCGAGCCCATCGACCGGAGGGGAGCTTTCTGCATAGCCGATCTCAGAGACGTATGGCACTTGGAGACACGGTGGCATTGTGACTTCAGCTTGTACACGATGAATCCACTGCGCTTCTTCCCTATATATGATCTGCCTCGTTCATGGCTGCATTGCCCTTCTTACTCTGGATGCCGTCCTGCCGCCGTTTTATTGAAGTTTGGAAGCCTGTAATGGTTTAACGCCTGTATAAATTGTTTCAGGGACTACTATATGCTGCGTGATAAATGAATGTTTTCAGCTTATATCGCACTGGCTCTAAACTGGAGCCTCACTGCTGCCCGGCGTCGCCCCCGAAACACCAATAGTCGATCTTCTTCCAATCATTCATCTCAACTAATACGAAGAGCAAGCGGTGCGTTCTTCGGTATTTTTATCGGCAGAGGGCACAGTGTTCTTGGCCTAGGAGTGGTATTAAATGCACGGGACCTACGACGCCCTCTGTTTCTTAAGTTGGAGGTAACTATATAGTCCGTTTCGATCATCCCCGACGAAATGTTTGTGAGTAGAATGCGCTATAGGGTTGTTAGCGTCGGTGCGATCGTGTCTATACCGAAACCTGTAAACTCAAGCCGCATTACGCGTCGAGGTCGCGTCGCACAACATGCTATCTTAAGTGAGATGACCACGTGATGTGACGTCGTCGCGTCACGTGGCAGTCTTCGTGCGACAAAATTGCGGCACATACATTAAGTAAGCGTCTCTGGTCAAAGACATTTGTTGTTACTGTTGTAATTATTAGACGGGAAAAGGGTAATTGACCGTGCGTAAATGTTATCCGCCCATCCCGGGGAAAAGACTCACACTGGCAGGGTGGAGGGGAATAGAAGGAAAGGAATAATGAATAGAAAATTTTGTACGTGGCGGCAAACCAAGAAGTTCAAATAGTTAATGCGGATGTAGGGGTAGGGTGTGGTGCCTAAAACCATGTTGAGTGAGGGGAAGGGCAAAATGTGCAAAGTGGAGTGAACTATACGCGAATGTAGAAGTCTTCAGACACAACGCGTCACAGCAGTCGGCGTAAAAGCCGGGTTGCATATCGTTTCACTTGAGATGTCGAATTGATACGACCACAGTGTCATAGTTCGGCTCTCGCAGACGTCACGGTTCAAGACTAACGCGCCCCATTCGGCGTCGGCGTCGTTGTCGGCGTGATTGCGCGGTGCATTATGGGAAACGTCCCATAATGCACCGTGGTGGCGCGCGCGTTGCATTATGGGACGTTTTCCATAATGCACCGCGCAGGGAGGGAGGAGGGGGAGGGGGAGGAGGAAGGAGGAGGAGGATGGAGAGGAGGGAAAGGGAGGAGGAGAAAGGATGAGGAGGAGGGAGGAGGAGGAGAAAGAGTGAGGAGGAAGATGGAGGAGGTGGAGAGGAAGGGGAGGAGGAAAGGAGCACGAGAGAAGTAGAATAGAGGGAGGAGGAGACGGTACGGATGAGGAGGAGGGGCATACCGTCCCCTCCGTACCATCCCCTCCTCCTCGTCAAGAGCTGCGCTCTAGTTCGGCATTACAGGGAGTTGTAAATGTTTTTCATTTTTTAAATATATGTTTAATATCGAATGTGAGCCTTCGATGACCCGCGACTTTGATTATATTTGTATGTGTGTATGTCTAAACTATAACGAACAACACGTGACCACGGAGAAGAGAGTGGGCGCGACTCAAACCGGCAAGTTCCCCATCGGCGGTTTCCGGGCGGAAAGAAAACGAATTTCGAGCTGCACATTGTGTTCTGGGTAGTTGGGTTCTCATATATCATGAACAAATAGAAACCTTTGCGGGAATAAATACCATATCAAATGTCCCATTCATGTCGGCTTTTTTTCGGACCTAAGGTCAAACGAAGTGTAAAGCCATAGTTTTGTTTAACCCGAGACTGGGGTATTTCGGAAAAGGGACGAGAAGAAAAGAGGCCACAAGGAGGCGACGTCTCAAAGCACAGCTTTACGCTATGATATTATCTCGTACATGCTCGTTGATCGTTGGAAATAGCGATTAAGTAGAGGCATGATTACGCTCTCACTTCGTCATCTGCTAATTTCTGCGTCAGTATCGAAGAAATACCTGCTTACAAACAGCTCCGGAAGGTGGTGTCACTGTCCATTTTGTATGTAACACGTCCACATCAAGCGCCAGTTTTTTGCTTTTACTTAGCGAAGTGTGAACGCGCAGGCACGCGCAACAAAAGCACTGCGGAAGCCAGTGAGCTCGCGCTGAAGGCGGAGTTTCTAGTCTGAGCTTTAATTAAGGGTGAACGCAGCTTAAAGGGGGACCAGCAGTCGGGTGCTCGTGCTCCTTCCTGCTCGTGAGCTCACGAGCAGGAGCACGAGCACCCGACGGCGAACGGACATACGGACATGGCTTGCCCCTAAGGAGCTTCGCCCCTAAAAAAGAGGGCGAGTAGGACTTTCCGCCAGGCTGAAGAATATTTCTGCTGGTCTCCCTTTAAGGGTGAACGCTCTGGTATAGCGGTGGTCATAGCACTTCTCTCGTTTCAGTGCATTCTGCCAACTCTGCTCTCGCATTAATAGAAATCAATTTTCAAGGAAACGGAAAGGTGGCGCCATCTCTCCGTCACCCCGTGAACGTGCGGGAACAAACATAATCACTCAGGAAAAAAGAGACGGGGATTTACCCTCCCCCCCCCCCCCCCCCGTCTTTTGTTATCTTTTTTTTTTTTTTTTTTTTTTCGGGTGATTGTTCATGATCTTTTCCTCGATCTGTAGTTTAATTACGTTATACACGCACAACTGGTCCCCTCGGCACTCTTGGCTCACGTGTTGTGCCTGACTCCGCAAGGCACGGGCACCGGAGCATGGCAATGTAGAATGCTTTGTTTGCACGAGCAGCTCCGCCAAACGCCTTAAATTAAGCCTATTAGCGGCGAGAAGTTTTGGTGGCGCCCTCCTGTGGTTCCCCCTTGTGACGTCATTACCTTGCAAACAACAAGTTCGATGGTGTTTGTTATTAGCATGGGGGAAGCTTGAAATCATTGCGCTCTCAAAGGAACACTGCCAACACCGTCAAAATTAAAGGTCTTTCATTCCTCTTATTTCCGTCGATGATAAATCCCCTTTCCGGCGTCATAGTCAGCGTTCGGCCAATCGTGGAAGGCCGACCACAGCGACGCTTTCGGTCGCGCACGGGGCTAATTCCTAGCCTCGAAACATAGAGCGCGGCATCGTGGGGATTTACGGCAGCTTTCAGCTATTAGCTCCGTGCGCGACCGAAAGCGTCGCTGTGGTCGGCCTTCCACGATTGGCCGAACGCTGACTATGACGTCGGAAAGGGGATTTATCATCGACGGAAATAAGAGGAAGGAAAGAACTTTAATTTTGACGGTGTTGGCAGTGTTCCTTTGAGAGCGCAATGATTTCAAGCTTCCACCATGCTAATAACAAACACCATCGAACTTGTTGTTTGCAAGGTAATGACGTCACAAGGGGGAACCACAGGAGGGCGCCACCAAAACATCTCGCCGCTAATACTTGGTCATGGGAAGCGAGCATGCCGGCCGCGTCGCGGCGGTCGCCTATTGTTTGCCGCATCAATTGTTGTGGCTTTCTTAGAGCGGAATAGCTACCTTGGAAATTACAGCGCTAACCCGCTACAACGCACAACCAACGCAGAGACTGGCAGAAGTTCCAAGGAAGTTCCCCGATGAAACGGACCCGTTTGCCGCTAGGGGCGCCCTGGTCGGGGCCTGAATTAGATGTGCACGGTTCCTATAGTACGGTACCTGGAACGCGTCTCCCGCTGGTGTGTTTACAGCGGCCAAAAAAGTGGTACCTCGATTTCTGCCCGGCGACGTCAAGCAAGTATCGTGCTGTCGCCGGTCGCGAGGCGGTGTCCCAGCAGCGGTGTCGGATGTGGCAGACGCCTATACTGCTGCAGGTCGCTCTTCAGCGTGACAGTCCAGGGAAGCTTCGGCAGCGAGAAGTTGGGACGCCGCGTCGAAAGCGACACTCGCGGTCGCTCGTGCGTTTCGCCAGCATTGCTACGACCAACCGCCAGGGTCGCGACATCAAACAGCGCGAAACTCCGGCTTTATGACGTCATTTGTTGCCACTTTAGAACCACTTTTGGATGTATGGGTCGGATGAGGACGTTAAACGCTCCATTCGGAGATGCGCTCCAGGCACCATAACGCATCGTTTCGTCCAATTCTTCGTGTTGTCCTTGTTTTTTACAGCGGAGCTGCTAAGGGCTAGGTTCCACAGGATCGTGTCCGTGTATGTCGACACAAACCTACCTGGGCAGCTGCCGCCCTCTATAAGCGACGGCGGCAAGCACACAACCAGTATGGTTTCCGCCGTCGCTCGTAGATGGCGCTAACCTTTCCAGCTATACTAGAAGAATGGATAGTTGGGCGCGTTGGTGGGAATTCATCGTAGGAAACAGCGCGAAAAACAGACGACGACGAAGAAGAAGCATTCAGTGTATCGAGTACAGGGGGGCTATGTTGCGCTTTTTGGACTCCCAGGAGACTAGGGAGAGGGAAGTGACGTCAACAACGCAGCAAATGCAGATTGGATGTTGATTTTGTTTTCTTCTGTCAACATCCAATCTGCGTTTCTCTAGTCGTTGACGTCACTTCCCTCTTCCAAGTCTCCTGGGAGTCCAAAAAGCGCAACATAGCACCCCAGCTCCGCTGGTCTTCCTTCTTCACGAGAGGGAAAAGGCTAAACGCCTTTTTTTTTTTTTTTTTCTTCTTTAGCTTTTTGAATCTAGGATCTACCAACTTTTTCAGCTACAAATTTTATTACCAGAGTCACAGTCTAGCTATATTTCGTTTGTACTTTGGGAAAGATTTTTAAGTAATAAACCTCCAAAACCAGCGACAGCTTAAGAAACGCAAGGTGTGGCGTACACCAACCATCTCTTTACCGTTCTTTAGCCAACGAGACTGCGGCGGCTTGGCCCCATAAGAAAGCCAAAGGACAAATAAAAATCAACAAGAAGCGTGCAACGAATAAGCCACTCCCGGCATTTTTTCTCAAGCTGTCAGCGATTATACGTGTCAACGGATAGTACTGGAGAAACATGGATGCCCAAACAAAATAAGTCCTACCGAAGCCGACGCTATGCGGAGAGCAAGTGGTCTGGTTCTTGCGCTGGAGTTGTTGTGACGTCAGAACAACGCGGAGCTCTGATTGGCTTTGATTGGGAGAATGGTAGTAAGTAGACCTCAATTCTAGCTGCCTCGAGGTCTACCCACTATTTTCTTCGATCAGCCAATAACAGCTCGGCGTTCTGATATCATTGCGACCTCTGCGCAAGAAGCAGACGAACTTGCGCTGCGCATAGATCCGACGGAGTCAATCAAGCAACGACACAAGGTCTAACGACACGGCGCTCGTCGCCTTTGCACGTTTGACGTCACCGACTATGCGCCAATCATGCGCCGTGAACGCGCCGCGATTCCGAGCGTTTTGGCGTACCTGATTGGTTTAACCGGCGATGGCGAACCCATAAAAATACAACAAAAGCCGTGACGACGCGTTTTTTTTTCTTTTCTTTTTTGTTTGTGTGGGGCTCCATCAGATCGCATGCGGACAGCAAGTCGTCTGCTTCTTGCGCAGGAGTTGCTGTGACGTCAGAAAGACGCCGAGCTCTGATTGGCTCTGATTGCAGGACAGTGGGCACAGTGGGCAGACCTCAAAGCAAGCGGCCTTCAGGTCTTCCCACCATCCTTCAATCAGAGCCAATCAGAGCTCGGCGTCTTTCTGACGTCACCACAACCCCTGCAAGAGAAGCAGAAGAACTTACGCTTCGCATACCGTTGGCTGTGGTCGGGTTATAAAATATATCTAGATACGCTTTTTCTTCGGTAGTGTGGTGACGCTGCGAAGACAGCTAATCGCCATGGGGCGGCTATAGAACGGAGGAGTAAGTAATTAACTCATCATTTGTTGCTTAGGTTACTGAATAAATAATTTTAATTCACCGACAGGCGAAGCGTTTTGAATGGACACGCACCGCATGAGCGTTCGCGCGTGCCAATATATATATATTCTTAATACTACACGTGGTCTTGTGCTTTGATGTGCATGTCGGCGCGCGTGCTGGAAGTAGTTTAACTGAGCTAAACACTTTTCGGATCGGCAAGGCACGTTATGTTCGAGTACCTATAACTTATTTATGATTCAGGCTGAGTGATGGTGCGACAACTAATTACAGGCTTTCGAAGTCTGGGTCAAAGCACGGCGCTTATCCTCTGCGACCGGTCAATTCCTTTGCTTGCGTAGGTTCGTTTTATTGTTACCTGACTGAATCACCAAATAACGACATTTGTGAACCGTGTGTATACCTAATTTGTTTTTTGTTTGTTAGGTTTTTTTTTGTTATTTTTTTGTTTAAAAATGCCATCACACCCCTGAACAGTTGTCTTTAACCTAGCCCTTTTTATTTCGCAAATTAAGTGCTCCGTTCTACCGGTCTTTAGGACTAAGCGACTTTCACTCTACTAGTCCGGAAACTTTCTTTTTTGTGGTTTACGCTCTCGACAAGCGCCTCCAAAACAAGGCCAGGGTTAAAAAAACAAAGCTTAAACACTGCGTGTGTCCTCTGCGTGTGCAGCAGCTCCCAGTCTGTGACAAAATAGCAGCGATCAACACAGATTTTACAACGCTCGCTTAATTACGTCGCCCTAATTAACGGCTGTTTTTATCTTTTTAATTTCTAAAATAACGCGAGCCTAGCTCACTCGCTTCGCGTCGTTAGTAGCTCATTGCCTCGATGCCCCCGAAAACGTAGCGTTTTAAAGAATGTCAGCGAAGAAGACCGTTTAATCTGTCAATTTTTAGACTAAAAATTAACCCGCCTTAGGTCGTTAAACTACTTAGTTAACGTTAAACACCGGAAAGTAATTAGTACGCAGATGGAAAATCAAGGACGCCGGTCCTAATTAACAACTGACACTTATATATAAGGAAATATAGCGGCCAGAACACATTGAAAGAAGGAGGAGTTATACGAACAACCCGGAAAATGACTCTCGCACCGAGAAAACGCAAGATATCGCAACCTTGTTATAGATGGCAATGTTTTCCGTCATTCAATATCGGTGTCCCCACGTGGCTGCGAATCGCAAAGGTGTTTCAGTCTCTATGTAGTACGCCATTGGCTTCAATATTTGGTCAGCGCGAAGTTTTGAAGTGTTATTCATTCCCGTGTTGGATATTTGTACAGTGTCATTTCGACCGCTTCTGAGATTGGAGTGGTTGGTGTATGAAGCCAGAACAAACTGAGTCCTCATGTTTTTCCACTGACTTTTTACAGAAGCCCTACTTGGAATCAACCTCAACACGCAGAAAAACGAGAACGGGACGTATGGAGAGTATATCGGAGGGTGAGAGACTTTGATATCGAACTACGACCAACCAAAACACGCGAGCACTGGAGACGTGCACTGAAAGTGTTTCTATAGAACTGTATCAATAAGCCAGGTTAAGGGCAAAATTTTATAATTAATTTATATTTGATAATATTACGTTTTCAACTGTTCGCAATATGAGAGTAATGATTGAAAATGGAGCCCGTTGAAATAAATAGCGCTTGGCCAGACGTTTGCTCGTGAAGATCATCCAGCTGCTTTTTTTGCTTTCAGAAACTGGGAGGGGGGACGACTATGAAGCTGTTTCTTCTGAACTCTAGGTGTTGCTTTCCTTTTAAATTTTGTTTTCGCGATATTAAACCCGATTGATTTATTTTAAAGTACGTTAAACATTTTATATTGATTGGTGGTGCTGGTTAGGAAAGACGAATTTATTTTGTTCGTGACGAGCTTGTTGGTTAAGTATTCACGTTGTGGGAAGCATAAAACAGACAGAGGACTAAACAGAGGACTAAACACAAAACACTTCTGCGGTCCTCGGCCTGTTTTAATCTTCCCACTAGATGAAGTTTTTTTGTTTTTCTTTCTGCACTCAATTAGAAAGTTCGTACTCTAGGTATGGTGCAAATAGCTCGCGTTGTCGCACAAGCCATTGAACATCCGTGAAAATAGAGAACCGCCACGTAACTTCCATCCCGCCGCGACACCCCCCTGAGCGCTGCACCCGAGGCGGCCCGCCCCCCCCCCCCCCCCTTGTGACGCCACTGCCTCCTTTAAATAATGCCGATCGAGCAAAATCAAGTCGGTCATATAATTGTACAACTCGTTTTCTCTGCAGCTCGGCGTTTATTCTAAGCAAGTCCTGCGCGGTATATTCTTTAGGGCACCTACTTAAAGGGATTATCCGGTCAAATTTCGTATTCATGAAAACATTTAGACCTTATTGTCAATGGCTGTAGGAGCATCTTCCACCACAAATCTGAATTTTGTGTGCTTCCCTGGAGGAGTAATTGTATTTTAACCCAAGCGTGCATAAACGGCGTTTTCCTCTTCCACCTTCATGGAAGCGGAGTTTCTGAGGTAACATCAGGCAAAGAACGCGCCGAACTGAAGTGCACTTCGAATTTTGTCCTCCGCGTGAGCGGTACGACGTGGTTCACCCTCGCTGCTGCGCTAGATTTTTTTTTCTTTTTTTTTTAGAATGAAAGGGTATTTTCGTTGTGCGGTTGTCACGCTCCACACTTCACCGCGACATTTACAGTGGCGAGTAAAGGCCTGTTCACACATGCAGCGGAGCGCTACAAGCGTAGCGCTAACCTCGCGCTAAGCGCGTGCTGACCAGAGCGTTCACCAGCTTTGAATCGCACCGCCAAAACTGTTGCTCGTGGCAGGCGATAAGTAGCTGACGGCACGTGAGGAGCGCTACATCAGCGCTTCGCTCCATGTGAGAACCGGCCTTAATATGGAATGCTGCGGTGCGTCGGGAGCACTGTGTTCCCACGGAGGAATGAGGCATAGGATATGACAATTGCAAGACTGGTGTGACGTCACGTCAGGCATGGGAGTGCAGCTGTTGATACTTGCGAAATTCGGCATGGAGTTTCGTTCAATTTTCTGTCGTTGATTACACTAAATTGGGGTGTCGTTTAATGGAATGAAAATGGCCTATGTTAATCATTAGGCTCCCACCAGGTAACCATCACGAAATCTTAAGAACTTCCGGTTTTCACCGGACAATCCCTTTAAGCTTAGCGCGGGGCACAGAATGTGGACGAGTGCTGTTTCTGCATTCGGCCGGTACTTGTATGAAATAGGTGATTCAGTGACCGAACGCGAGCCTCAGCCTAACGCTTAGGCAGAGTTTAGCTTCGTCAGCCGAAGGCTGCGTCAAAAACAAAGACGTAAATGTGTTTGTTGTCACCATGGCTGAAGCGAAGCGTTGGGTGGAGTGCGACTGTTCTATTTTCTGCCCAATGCTAACTTGAAAATTACGACGCGTGTCCTATTGCAGGTCGTGCGAAGTACGCATACGCGTAGGCATTTTTTGTGCAACTACTAAAGGGGTTGATGTAACGAAGAATCCTCACGCTGTTTGGCGTCTGAGGACATAAACGTTCAGAGCGGAACGCTGGAGAAACTTTGCAGGAGTCCCGAAGCAGATACATCTATTATGCGGTTGTACGTGGCCAAAAGAGTTTGTAATTGTTTTATTTGAAGCACCACCTATGTTACCTTTGAATTAACTTGATACTCGGTGGCTTATCGGAGACGAAGAGGGCGCAGGCTTATAGTGGAGGTGCATGCCCGTACAGAAGCGTGGTATGTCGCAAAACAAAACACTGGGAAATGAAGATACCGGACTTTTGCACACGGCTACTCAATCGACCGTCTTACCAAGCCTTCGGCACAGGCCTGCCGCCGTCGCAACTTTAGTCCGCAGAAGGCAAAAAGCAGTGCACGCGACGACTTTTACCATCTCGTTCTTTGCGCGCGCAGAGTTGCAGCGAGGTTGTCGCGTGTGCAAAGAGACAAAGGTTTCCTTGATGCCATGAAATAACGGCGGCGTTGCCAAACTGGGTTGTGAGATCGGTTTGTTAGCTTTCACCTTTTTCCTGTGACGATTCGTTCGAAACCTGAGAACCATCTAAGCGCAGTGAATGTCGTTCCCTCAATTTATAGCTCTTACATCATTCCCGCTTGGTTAATCTATTTTCGTTGCTTAAGCTTTACTATAGGGGCTATTCACCCGATGTCATATTTGAGGGCGATGTTTAGAGCGCATGCTGAGAACGAGCTTACATTAATAGGCTGCTAAGACCTGCAATCTTGATTGTGCGGCATGTGCACGTTGCAAAAGGACTGTGGAAGCTCGCCTTCAGCACGCGTCCAGCAGTCGCGCACACAGCTATGGCCGCCAGTGAATATTACCTATAAGTCCTATAAGTAAAAAGTGAGCTGGTATAAAATGGAGTAGGACGGTTTTAAATGCGCCAAGAGCTGAGAAAGAGGATATGAGAGCGCACAGGGGTGTCAGAACGACGAGCTCTGGTTCGAATGGTTATTGATTAGACGTATTAGCCCCGTGCGCGACCGAAAGCGTCGCTGTGGTCGGCCTTCCACGATTGGCCGAACGCTGACTATGACGTCGGAAAGGGGATTTATCATCGACGGAAATAAGAGGAATGAAAGAACTTTAATTTTGACGGTGTTGGCAGTGTTCCTTTGAGAGCGCAATGATTTCAAGCATCCACCATGCTAATAACAAACACCATCGAACTTGTTGCTTGCAAGGTAATGCCGTCACAAGGGGGAACCACAGGAGGGCGCCACCAAAACTTCTCGCCGCTAATAGCTAGCTGAAGTTGTCACTTCACTACACTCGCCGAATGCTTTTGAACGCGGAACGCCGGCGTCCGGTGCTTGTCTCTTGCATTCGAACGCGTTCGACAACCGCAGTGGAGATAATGGCAGCGAGCTTTAAGCCGGGTTCACACTGCTCATACATCATACAGTCTGGAAACGCGAGCGACTGCCGCGTGCCAAGTTTCCTTCTTGAACTCATTGCCATGCGGCATTGGAAGCACGGCTCACGCGGTGACTCGGGTTCAAGTCTGTATGCAGAGGGTGTTTTGTATGATGTATAGGCGGTGTGACCCCGGCTTTAGGTTTACCAACTAATCATTCGAACCAGACCTCTGCGTTCTGACGTCCCCGCGAGCTCTCGTCTCTTCCTGTCCCTCAGTTTCTTGGTGCATACGAATGATAGCGCCGTGACTATGCGGAGAGCAAGTCGTCTGCTTCTTGCGAAGGAGTTGCGGTGACGTCAAAACGACGCCGAGCTCTGATTGGCTCCGACTTGAAGGATAGTGGGTAGACCTCAAAGCAAGCTGCCTTGAGTTCTAGTACCTACCATCCTTCAATCAGAACCGAACAGAGCCCGGCGTTCAGGCGTCACGACAACCTCTGCCAAAGAAGCAGACGAACTTGCGCTCCGCATTGGCGACGTAAGCGATCGAAAGCTTCGCAGTGGTCGGCCTTCCGCGATTGGCCGAATGCTGACTATGGCGTCAGAAAAGGATTTCTTATCGAAAGAAATAAGAGTAATGTAAGAACTTCAATTTCGACGCTGTTGCCAGAGTTACTTTCAGAGCGCAATCATTTCAAGCTTCCACTATGCTCTTTACAAACACCATAGAACTTGTTGTTCGTAACGTAATGACGTCACGATGGGGCGCAATAGGAAGTATTCACTGGCGGCCATAGCTGTGTGCTCGGCTGCGGAGCGCGTGCTGAACGCGAGCTTCCACAGTTCTTTCGCCACGTGCATTCCGCACCACCAAGATTGCCGGTCTTGGCAGCTTATTAATGCGAGCTCGTTCTGAGCATGCGCTCTAAACAGTGACCTCAAATATGGCGGCCAGTGAATACCTCCTATAGGAGGGCGCCACCAAAATATATTGTCGCTATAAGGCATATTTCGAAAGTATGCCCTCTGTTGAAAGCCGTAGAATCCATGTACCACGGCGGATACAAGTGCAAGCTCTTGAGTTCGATTACGTCCTGCTGCACGAGCCCTCATGCAGCGGGAGCACAAGTATACTCCATCTCACAGATGTCTGCAGTAAAGCCAAAGGCACAGGCATGTGAGCCTAGGTCAGCAGAGTGCTTTTGTCTGTACGAAAATTCACGCATAAAGGTGTATCCACACGACGGACCGGGCCGCGGACCGACGTGATGCGCGGCCCGCGGGCCGCCCGGCTGCAATGAGCATCCACACGGCGGACCAAAAGAGCAGACGACAGAGCGAACGGGTCGGTCTAACCCTCGACCTCACAGCTCCGCCAAACGCATGCAGCGAGCTGCTTTGAGGCTATTTGTAAGGAGCCAAGATGGAGGTTGAACGAAAGAGACGTTTGGCCGCGGTGGCCCTGGCGTTGACTATTGAGGACGAGGAGGACTTAACTGAACCGAAAAGGGCAATCCCACAGAGCGGGGAATTGCTCCACGAGCGCGATGAATTAAAAAGTTGCATCGTCGCACCATGCCGCCATCGTCGCACAACAAAATGTTCGTCTTCGTCTTCAACAGTTGGAGCCAAAAGAAAACGACTTTGGATTTGGATTCCAATCCAAACAACAAAAGTCAGCTTGTTGCCAGACTTAGCGCTTCAATTATGCTAAAAACGCCGCGGTCCGCCGCCAAGGTCCGGGCAAGAAAAGTCGCTTGGCATTTCTCAGAAGCGCGGGCCGCGGACCGCCGGCGGACCTCAAATACCGGTGACGTAAGATCACGTGATGCGCGGCCCGCGGACCAAAACAGCAATTTGGTCCGTCGTGTGGATACACCTTAATAGGCACTTTCGAAAGCCACGCGCTTGTGACCATACATTTGTCGACACTGCAGATATTTGTGAGACTGAATATAGGAGCTACCCGCTTGCGCTACCTGCACGTTCAGCCGTGTCGGTTGTTCCAACATTTTGCAGTGCATCGGATTTTTTATCAATGGGCCCGTGACTTTTGAAAGGGGTCTCTTTCTAATTTTGTTTTTCTTCTGATAAACCGACTGCTTTTATTTATCTCTTTTTCAGCATCACTTATCTCATGACAATACGAGCCTTCAGACCATGGATGTGGCTGACGTCAGTCTATAACTGGTCTCTGGAGGGACAATGGTTCAAGAAAATGATACACGGAGTTGACTCGTTCAGTCTGAAAGTGAGTGGCTACCCTGACGTCAATCGTGAAATGTTCTCTCACTAGAAAAAATACTTCTTTAAGAACATCCAATGCCTACTAATAATCGTTCAATGACCGCCTTACCCTACTTCCAATTATCTATATTATGAAAATTCACAACAAATAACTGATACTCGTTTATTTTATAAACTCATAAACACTTGTTGAATACCGGTTTTAATATTTTATAACGTGGTGCGAAAATATGCAAAAAGTCAAATATAAATGGAGATAGAATGAGTTGAAGGACTCAAGGGAAACTTCTCCAACCCTTCTCAGTGAGCGTAAGGTTCACACATATTTTATTGCTTTCGACCGAGTGCTTTAACACTTCTTTGGATATCTTAAGGTGAAGGAGCAAAATAACGTCATCTATCGAAGAGCCGTAGAACACTTGGAATTTCTGTATATTTCCTACCTTTTTTCCGCGTTGCGTTTCTTTTAATTTTATTTTGTCTTAAATGTTATAAACGACGATGTCTCATAGATAGTGCCGACATTAATCTTACGAATACTGCAAAGCCATCGCTCTAGTGGAATGCAGTTCCAGGGCCACCTCATAGATGGCGCCCGCGTAACCGTGTGTTTTCTCGTCTTAAGAGGTCACAAAACTCGGTGGTAAGCAAGGACAAGAGTGGTGAACCACTCTTCAGCTACTACATGTTTAGAAATTGTCGCTGTGCTTCACTCGGGCCACTCAAGTTTTTTTATGCCTCATCGGATTGGTCACGCGTGCGGTATGGAATCTGTTTCAGGTGATGAAAGAGCGGAAGGAAACATTCCACTTGTTCAAGAACCAAAGCAACCCGGACGGCCCGGAAGATGAGGACGACGCCAAACCAGAAAGGCGCGTGGCCATCGTGGACATTCTTCTGGATAAGCATCTTAAGGACCAGAGTTACACCCTCCACGAGATACGAAAGGACCTAGACTTGCTCCTCTTCGCTGTGAGTACCTTTCCCACAACGTTCTTGCGAGTGAACAAGACAAACGTCAAAACCTAAACCAACATTTTTATTTTTTTTTTCAATTTGTTAGCGCATCGTATTGAAAAAAAAAAAGATATAAAAGATTTAGAAAAAGTAAACTGTTAAAAATGTTTTTCTTTATGTAGAAAGTGTTTTCTTCACTTTTTTTTTTTACAATTAACCTTGTCATGCGTGTAGGTTATTCATGTTCAGGTACCGACACATGCATTATTGCATCGTCTTAAATCGAGACTTTCTTTCTTATATATATATATATATATATATATATATATATATATATATATATATATTTTTTTTTTTTTTTTTTTTTTTTGGGGGGGGGGGGGGGGGGAGTCTGATTGGTTTTACTAATTTTACCATTTTTACGTTCATTCATTTCTACGCTCGAGTTTGCATAATTCGCTAATATTTATACATAAAATGCAAATTGTTCTGAAGAAACAAACATAAAGCTGCGATACCATTTTCGTATAACCTTCGTAATTTTAATAATAAAGACAAAATTTTCGCACGGCGTGAATCCCGTACGATAGATTGCTCGGAAGTAATTTGGCGGCTATATTTTCTTTGTATCCCCCTGCTGTGTTTTAAGACGAGTAAGAAGCGGTGTTTCCGCCTATACTTCGTTTAACGTTACACTCTAAGAAATGCCTGGGCGTCTACATACCCCCAAACCTTTGGAAGAGCCAATCTCTGCGATCTACAAAATCAGCTCAGCGAATGATTAGGCGGAACATCTGTTTAGGCCTCAAAATTAAATCTGCGCTGTGGCATTACGCAATGCAAGCCTGACGCTTTGCATTGCGTAATGCCACAGCGCAAAGTTCATTTTTAGCTCTAGACGGATGTTCCGCCTCATCACTCGCTTTGCTGATTTCCTATATCGCAGAGATTGGCTCTTCGAGTGTTTTGCGGGTGAGTAGACGCGCAGGCATTTTTTACAGTGTAAGTCCGAGGGCAGTCGATGCTATAATCCGATAGAACAAATCAGGCAGCGTCAGAAGTGCATCATCACGGTGATCGTCATCATTGTGCATTTGCTACAAACCAGCTAAACAAATCACGCACAGAAAAACGTGCAACATTACGCCTCACTCCCCTAGTGCATAAAACGTATTTGTACGAGACATTGTTCGCTGCAATAAACACACACCATCAAGTAAGATCGTGGGGATACAAATAAGAACAATACAAGATGATATATAAGAAGTTCTAAGAAGTTTCTCACAACTTCCTATATAATTTTATATTGTTCTTACGTGTTCTCGTGAGGTTCTTATGTGCTCTTATACGATCTTATTTGATCCTATGCGCTTATCGAACCAGGAAATTTGTCGTACAAATAAGATTTTTCGCTAGGGTCACTGTGCGTGATTGGTTTAGCCGGTGGTATAAGCATAGAGCAAGTCGTCTGGTTCTTGCGCAGGAGTTGCGGTGACGTCAGAACGACGCCGAGCTCTGATTGGCTGACTGAAAAAAAAAAAGTTGATCTCAATACTAGATGCTTTGAGGTCTACCCACTATTTTTTTCGATCAACCAATAAGAGCTGGGCGTCGTTCTGACGTCATTGCAATCTCCTGTGCAAGAAGCAGACGACCTTCCTCTCCGCATAGCAAATCCCCAAAGACGTTGAGTGCCATGAAGGATCACTTCTGGCTGTTCCTTGATTGGCTCCGGCGGATCGGATAGCTCTGGCTGTATGCGATCGGACTTAATGTGAAACGAAGTACACCGGTGTCATTATGTTGTCGTCATTTTCTGTTTAGCGTACGAATAACTCTCGGGTTCTTGTGCGGAATAAAATAATATAATAAATATTAAACGTATAACTTACCAAACTCACGTTCTCAATAAAAATAAAAGATTGCACCACAAGCTACGAGACGTGACTACCATAAACCGCGACGTTAACACTCGCCCTAAAGTAACGTGGAATTCGAGAATGCTAGGAAAAGCAAGACGTAATGGGCCATTCAGACCGGCGCGTTCACTTAACGTTTTCTTGCGTTACGTTATAAATCACCGGGACATCCGTGCCTTGAATGTAGCGTGTAAAGTTGCTCCTTAAACTGGTTTCCGTGATTCGTACGAAGTACGGATGTCCCGGTGGCTCTCGTCGTAGGAAGACGTAAGCTCCCCGTAAAGTAACGTAGCGTAACGTAACATAAAAAAACGGAGCTCTGAGAACAGGGCTTTAGAAGCGCTCCAAAACGCTGTTTACGTAAGACATCTCCGGAGTAACGGAGGACATAAAATACCAGTTGCACTAGAAGAATTGTAGGACCCTGATTAGAAAAAAAAAAAAAAAAAAGTCCGAGTGACGCTTCCTGGCGGTTACCACAGGAATACATATGTGGGGAAAGCAAACATCAGCCGCTCGTGTTCCCGAACCAGTGAAGTTGTTCTTCCCAGATACAGTGCTTGTTTTCACGAACTCGGCACCCCACGACAACTCGCTCTTTTCGACCATAGGGTCACGACACCATCTCCAACGCCATGGCATGGACCTTGTACTTGCTGGGTCTTTATCCGCAAAAACAGCGCAAGGTCCAGCGAGAGCTCGACGAGATCTTCAAGGACAATCCGGACAGAGAGGTGACAACGGACGACCTCCGCCGGATGAAGTACCTCGAGGCTTGTCTCAAGGTGAGCCTGGTACACAGCGGAATCTGTGTTGTTGGCGCTTTTCTGTCGTAAATGCAACAGGAGTGATCTGGGGTGAAAACGAAAGAGGGGAACTAGCGTTGTACACGTTCCTCTCCGGAAGTACCAAGATCCGTTACTCGTTACTTGATCAAAAAGTCTAACGAAACTATGTTACGCGGTCCTTCTCACGAAAAGTAAAGTCATTACTTTCCTGCCGAAAATTATAGCTAGACGAAGAGTAACGCGTTATGTACAAATCTGGTACCTACGCACACGGCTAAGGGTTCCGTTGCCACGAGAGCAATAAACAACGAACACTGCTCACGAACACGTAACATATCCGCTGTTAAAGCGAACATTTCGCGCTTTGGCGTCATCAACAAAACAACATGACTGCGACCGAGAGGCTCTAGAACACACCGTAAAAGGTGCCGAGAAAATGATAATTTTTGTTTCTTCTGGCAAAAAAAAAAGTGTTATTTTCGAAGTGTAAAGAGGTCATAAAGGGACAGCGGCTGACGCGGCTATTTCGCGATACAACTATATGGTGGTCTAATATGCACCGTGTACCTTAGAAGAACACCGAGACATTAAGGTAGACTATAGCTACGAAGGAAAATAATCTTCGGTAGCGCAATCAACCCATTATGTCGCAATGAACGATTTCCGACGGCCTTCAGGCGCAGATCGCTGCCATTATACGAAACCGCATGCGTAAAAATGGCACCTTTATTCGTTTTTAATAGTGGGGCCTCGAGCTTTTGGATCAAGACGGCCCCTACAGTGCGTGGCTAAAACCAAGGTCGTACAGGTGTACCCTGACCAATTAATTCATGGACGCGAACTACGCAACAACCCGGATGTTTATTGGGGAAGCGTGGCGTACCCGATGCCGATGTAGTCTGATCACAAGGGGTCGTCCAAGCTGTCGGCAGATAAATCGCAGCTTTGCATTGCCGGTTATGCCCCGTTGAACGTTAAGTTAATCAAGCAGCGTCAAACGTTAATCAGTCAAGGAACTAATCATCTTTGTGGGTTTTGGGATCACCGGCTAAATCAATCAGGCACAGCAAAAAAGCTGTGCAAAAAAAAAAACGAACGCCGTGACGATGCATTTTTCGTGCTCATTAATTGGCTCCATAGATTAGTAGTGTTGAGTGCGGTCGTACTTAGAGTGAAACGGGCTATATGCGGAGCGCAAGTTCCTCAGAACACCGAACTCTCAATTGCTCAGATTCAAGAATAGTGGATAGATCTCAAAGCAGCTTGCTTTGAGGTCTACCAATTAAAGGAAGCAGACCAACTTTCGCTCCGAACGGTCAAGACACCTTTTTTCGATTGTTAAAGTGCAATATTCAAGTGCTAACATATCTTAATTGTTTTATTTTGCTTTTTTAACAGGAAGCAATGCGCCTCTTTCCTCCCATTCCGTACATTGGGAGGGTTCTGGTCGAGGACATTGAATTGGGTGAGCATTACTCTACGGTGTTTTCCTTCAACGACGCAAACCCGCCATAGAATAATAATTTTAAAAAAATCTCCAGGAATCGCGCGAGGCTGTCGAATCTAAGTTTGTTAATTTGTCATCCTGAATGCATATTGGCAGAGGAAAGCAATAAGCTGCATAAAGTACAGCTATCATGAAAAACATAATAATAATCCTCATCATCTTTGTAGTTATTGTGACCATCGCCTTCATCGTTCGATTTGGGGGCCCTTAAACAGTTTTATTAATCTTCCGCGACATCTAAAATTTTAATATAAAGATGAAAATTTGTCCAATCAATATACAAACTAAAAACAAAAAGAAAATAACAATGGACGGCATAACAGAAATTGCCAATTACAGATCGGAACTTGTGAAAGGGACAGCGTATACACTCCAAGATAGTGGGCCTAGAAAGAATTACGAAAAGGTGTCGGTTATACGTTTTTGAAGATTTCTACCTCATATATAACTACGGTTCTGAACTTCCAGTGCTAAGAAAATCATCGTTTTTCTAACTTCCGTGACAACAACGTGGAAAGCTACCGTAGTCGCTGCAGCTTGCGGAACTATAGCTTAGTGAACAATGAGGGTCAGAAACGATTTCAGACGAAATGCAATAAAAAAATCATTGGTCTCCAAGTTGTAAAATATAGGTCCATGCAGGCAGAATCCGACACTGTAGAGACAGCGGACGTTTCGTCCAATGAATAGTGAAAAAGAGCAACAATATTTTAAAAGAAGCAAACAACTTCACTTTCACACAGATCACCGTGCGGTTTCGAGGTGATATGTGGCTTGAATAAAGCCTCATTCAAGACTGCGATCAGCGATTTGGTTCTCGGCATTCGAATATCATCCTCAGTAGCAACATAAGAACCGCTCCGTTCAATGCCTAATGCACCGAAGCGTATTTTGCATTACGGGAAATATCGTATTAGTTGGTGCCGCTCTTATTGAAACGAGGTTCTGACAGATGCTCCTCCCTTTCCATGACATCAGAAACGTGGTGTGTTTGTGGTTTGTTCGTAGTGGCATCGGGAAGCACTTTTTCTCCAAGAATCTCGGAGGCAGAGCTTCTGCTAGACTTCTTGCGTTGCAACGTAAGAACGTTTCAACGCTCTTGCGTTGCAATTGCATTCTTACGTTACTGCCTCCTCTGGGTCTTAGCGTTATTACCCCCGTCTTTGCCAGCCACTTTCCTGTAAATGGCAACAGCTGCAGCTTCTCCGCTAGATGAAGGGATAGATGGCCCGAGACCCTTGCTCGTGGCAAGTCGCCTTAAGCCCGGCCCCTTCACACACTAGCGTTTGCTTACGATCTAGTTCTTGTGATCTGTTATGACAAGAGCGCACTGGCAGGTTGGCGCCATCAATGAGGCGGCCCTGGAACTGCATTTTACTAGATTAAAAAGTTTTGCATCATTTGCGAGATAAAATGTACGTACAATCATGAGAAATTGCCGTTCATAACAATCCCCAGATCCCAATAGGTTTTGAAACAATCGGTCGTAAGCGGTCCATTGTGCGAACCAGCCTTTACTTAGGACAAGATTTGCAATTCGCGGCCTTTTTAAGAAACTCGACTGGTCCCCAATAAACCCGATGATTCGTGTTTTTCGAGCCTCCCGGGGCACTCTACGCTTTCTTGGGGATTGCGAAGTGTTTCCTATTCATTAGCTTTGTGGCTAGTCATAATAGCCGTGGCAATGACGGTGTTTTATTTTTCACTTCCAGACGGTGTTGTGATTCCGAAAGGCGTCACATGCTGGATAAGCATCTTCACGCTGCACAGAAACGAAAAGTATTTCCACAAGCCCGAAGAATACATCCCGGAACGATTTCTGACGGAGGAGTTCACAAGTCGACATCCGTTCTGTTACATTCCCTTCTCGGCTGGTTCGAAGAACTGCATTGGTAGGTTTTAGAACGTTGAAAAGCACCATCCTGTCTACAGCGTATTTCAAACAAACAGAAAAGACAAAAATCGCGAAATTCACGATTTATGCGATGTCTATTTTGGCAATGCCACGGAAAAAAAAAAAACTAATTTAAACTTAATTCGTTAACTTTTTTTTTTTGTATCGAATGGAGTTTTGAGCGACGTTAGCCGATCAAGGTGTTGCTTTATGTTGACAGAATGTATGGAAGTGGGTGTGCTAAACAGAACCAGTTACATGAGAGTAAAAACAGAATTTAGCTTGCACAATTCACCTCACTATGCCTAACTCACATTTCCTTCAATATTTCAGCTAGAGAAAACAATATCGCCATATGTACAGACCCTAGTGTAGAAACGTACGAACCTTGTTTTAAAGCAATTACTTAGCAATCACAAAATATTATTGCGACAGAAAGTTACACTGGAAATATGTCATTTATTTTTAATTGTAGCAATAACAAATCGTAGAAAATGATACAAGCAGACTAAAACATAAATATGTCAATTCGGAAGCCTCTTTCTAAAGTAAAATTTCAAAAATAAAAACGATTTTATTTAAATTTTGATGACTAGATATTCCGACAAGTTTGTGTTTTTAAGATGACATTTTTATCTCCTTAGTAAGTATTTGAGGTCAGGTTAAATGAATTTACAATCGGCATTACTTTAACAACGCACTGTACTTTTCCCCGTAAAAAAAAAACACAAAAAAGAGAAGGACGAATAAAGGAGCCCCCCAAAAAAAGAAATAAAAAAACAGAAATGTTACCCATATAACATGAAATACACATAATGCATATGCAAGCAATGTCACAATGCTAAGCTTTAACATAGCGCTAAAGTGTAATTTGCGAAGTAAAATGTTAGCGTTCCATGAGCGCACTACAGTGTTCAAGTTAACCATAATGAAACCGAAAAAGTTGGTCGAACCAAAATGAACAGTTCAGGATCAGACCTGTAATGACTAATTTTATTTCTAAAACGTTATTAAAGTATAACGCAGAGAAAAAGGGGCTAATAAATCAATGAAAAGCGTCGAGCGTCGAGAAACAAATAGGTAACAACAATATATTCCATAAAAAAAAAATTTCGTTTGTGTGACTATAGTGCAATTTAATGCAAAGGTGCAAGTGAGCTCGACAAAAATGACGAAAATAATCCCTGGAGAAGGACAAAGGACAAACACTAATCTCCAAACACAGCTAGGTTGCATATGTGTGAACGGCGCTTTAAGCGCCGTTCACATATATGCGACCGAGTAAGACCGAGAGAAACCAGACCGGTTCTTAAGCCTCTTGCGACGTCTTAGGACCGGATGCGCTGCAACGGCGCTGGTTCTAGGACATCGCAAGAGGCTTAAATACCGGTCTGGTCTCTCTCGCTCTTACTCGGTCGCAAGAGTGTTAACGGGCCTCTAAGCGCGGTTCTCACGCTTGTGACCGAGTAGGACGGAGAGAGACAAGACCGGTTTTTTAGTCTCTTACAACGTCTTAGGTCCAGCTCCGCAGCAGCGCATCCGGTCCTAAGACGTCGCAAGAGGCTTAAAAACCGGTCTTGTCTCTCTCGGTCGTACTCGGTTACAAGTGTGTGAACGAGCCTTTAAGCGCCGTTCACACATATGCAACCGAGTAAGACCGACAGAGATCAGACCGGTTTTTAAGCCTCTTGCGACATCTTAGGATCAGCTCCGCTGCAGCGAATCCGGTCTTAAGACGTCGCAAGTGGCTGAAAAACCGGTCTGGTCTCTCTCGGTCGTACTTGGTTACAAGAGTGTGAACGAGCTTTAAGCGCAGTTCACACACTTGCAACCGAATAGGACGGAGAGAGACAAGACAGGTTTTTAAGCCTCTTACGACGTCTTAAGACCAGCTCCGCAGCATCGCATCCGGTCCTAAGACTCCGCAAGTGGCTTAAAAACCGGTCTGGTCTCTCTCGGTCGTACACGGTTACAAGTGTGTGAACGAGCCTTTAAGCGCCGTTCACACATATGCAACCGAGTAAGACCGAGAGAGACCAGACCGGTTTTAAGCCTCTTGCGACATCTTAGGACCAGCTCCGCAGCATCGCATCCGGTCCTAAGACGCCGCAAGTGGCTGAAAAACCGGTCTGGTCTCTCTCGGTCGTACTTGGTTACAAGAGTGTGAACGAGCCTTTAAGCGCAGTTCACACACTTGCAACCGAATAGGACGGAGAGAGACAAGACAGGTTTTTAAACCTCTTACGACGTCTTAGGAACAGCTCCGCAGCATCGCATCCGGTCCTAAGACGCCGCAAGTGGCTTAAAAACCGGTCTGGTCTCTCTCGGTCGTACTTGGTTACAAGAGTGTGAACGAGCCTTTAAGCGCAGTTCACACACTTGCAACCGAATAGGACGGAGAGAGATAAGACAGGTTTTTAAGCCTCTTACGACGTCTTAGGACCAGCTCCGCAGCATCGCATCCGGTCCTAAGACGCCACAAGTGGCTGAAAAACCGGTCTGGTCTCTCTCGGTCGTACTCGGTTACAATTGTGTGAACGAGCCTTTAAGCGCCGTTCACACATATGCAACCGAGTAAGACCGAGAGAGACCAGACCGGTTTTTAAGCCTCTTGCGACATCTTAGGATCAGCTCCGCTGCAGCGCATCCGGTCTTAAGACGTCGCAAGAGGCTTAAAACCGGTCTGGTCTCTCTCAGTCGTACTTGGTTACAAGAGTGTGAACGAGCCTTTAAGCGCAGTTCACACACTTGCAACCGAATAGGACGGAGAGAGACAAGACAGGTTTTTAAGCCTCTTACGACATCTTAGGACCAGCTCCGCAGCATCGCATCCGGTCCTAAGGCGCCGCAAGTGGCTTAAAAACCGGTCTGGTCTCTCTCGGTCGTACTCGGTTTCAAGTGTGTGAACGAGTCTTTATTTGTTAAATCAGGGGCGCGAAGATTTTGTTTTTGGCGAACACGCGACTGACGAGCCGATTTCTTTCGCCTCTTTCAGGTCAGCGGTTCGCAATGCGCGAGGGAAAAGTAATCCTCGCCAAGGTCCTCCGCAGTCACACCTTCAAGGCGACCCGACCCCTGGACAAGCTCAAGATCTCGTGCGAAGTGGTGACCAAAGCCAAGGGTGGACTCCGAGTGCACGTGAAAAAGCGTCTTCCCGGGGATTACGAGTGTCCGAACGTCTGCTAAACCAAGCGCCCGTAGAAAAGTGTTAGAAAAATAACCCGCCGAGTCATCCTCTTCATTCGGTCCAACCGCGAGGGAGTTGTGGCAACCGAGGCGCTTCCAAACAATACCACCTAGAAGTCAAGGCCTGCGCGCGACGTCATCGTCGGCGGACCCCCGACCCGCCCCCGAGCGGCAAACACGCCGCAGCTCGACGAGATACGCCGCAAAGCGACAGACGCGTTCGTCTTGGCGTCGCCGCGTGCTAGAGTCCCGCTCGTTGTGAGACGCTATGGAGAGGCGCTGGCGGCGACGCTGACGCAAGCGAAGCTGCGCGGGTCCACTCGTGGTGACGTATGTGGCGGAAAGGCTCCGGCCTTGTCTTCTAGGTGGAATTGGTCAGACCACCCAGCATTGCGGAAACCTGCAACATGTGATCCTGTAGATGCGTGTGTCTGTATACGTCTGTGCTGGCGGTTGGAGTGTGCTTATTTATTGCGAAACCGGGCCCCTTTGTTCCTGACCGGTGCCGAATCGACATACCGTACTTGCTGCAGCGGTCGTTGCAGCATGATACCAATAGTGCTTGTCGTTGACTGAACGGATTCAATAAAGAAAATTATTTCTGTCTCGAGTGGATTCGTAACCCAATGTACATTCTACTCTAAAAAAAAATAAAAATAGTACGTTCACTTTTTTGCGGAGCACGAAGACGGCGAATCATGGTCATCAATAGAATGATTTCAGCTTATCGCAAAGCCCAGAATTCGAGTAGTTCGAAAACAATGCGCTGTTCTCATGGACAATGATCAGACGTTTCACTTCGCGAGTGTCCCTGCGCATACCGCAGTTTTTTTTATGTAATTGTATTTTGATTTTTTTCACTCGCTGAAATTTTGCTATTCGGAGCGACTGGCTGTTGCAGTGTAAAGCGGGAAATTGAACTTCTAGACAGATTTAGAGTGTTAGCGTATTTACTCGACTAATAGCCGCACTGTTTATGAAGAAAACCCGAGAGTTCGCTTTTCCACGAGGCACGCGGATTGCCAATCACCGCGTTCGACAGCATGATTCCAGCGGTTTAGAGGACAGAGATAACGTCTTCGCGCGAAGATACCATCTGGGAAGATTGCATTTGTATGGAGACTCGTGTTCTCGATTTAGTTATGCGCTGTGTTATTTATGCGCTGTGTTATTTATGGCTATTACTCGAGTAAATACGGTAGACTTCTGAGGGTGTGCTAAATTAAGGCTTTATGACTGAGATTAAACGCTCGAAGGCGCCCGTCTCGTCTCTGGCGGAGTTTCGCAGGCTCGTGTAAAATTGTACAATAAGTCACAACTATCAAGGGACCTCCTGATAACCTCACGCCTACAGTGTTTCACAAAAAAAAAAACACGCAGATTATTTTTTTTCCAGGTTATGCTTAGTTTTTTAATGAACGAACTTAGTTTTGCTAATAGACTTGGCGGAAAAAAGTTTTTTTAGTGAAATGTCGGTTCCTACTTTATGGCTTCTAAAATATTATTTATTTTCAGAAAAAAAAAAAACGTACTTAATGCAGTGCGGATCGTCTGCTTCAAAACCGTGCGACTGGACGATTTAGTTATTAAAGTTAAAATTAAATAAAGGGGCATTTTCTGTCATTACGTGTTTGCGGTCAGCGAAGCAGGAATATCTCGCGCGACTCGCGACCGCCTACCATAAGAAGCTGAATGATGACGAAAGACTTCAGAAGTCTTCTTGAATTGTGCAGCAGGGTTATTGCGGAAACCCCTGAAAAGCGAGAATTTTATTTTATAAATGCTGAACCCGTACTAATGCATACAAATGAACGAATCTACTGGATGTCAAAAGATAAAGCAAGAAAAAAACATTTGCTGCGAGCGCTTTCGCAAATGGAACTTCTCCTTTATCCAGAGATTTTTGGAAACGAACATCGCGTAGAAGGTATTGAAAACTCCCGAGGGAAAATTGAAAAGTAGGTGCAGTTCTTGTTGGTCGGGAGATGCACACTTTTAGAAAATGGGGAAAAAATATATACAGACTCTGGAACGAAAAAAAAAAGTAGAATAAATGATCTGACTCTAGGGAAAATTGCATGCCCCGGTTTGAACAACAAAACAAAAACGAGGGGGGGGGGGAGGGTTAAAAATACTGCCGTTTTGAGACTCCCGTACACTGCCCCCAGCAACAGACTTTTCAACTAGAGGAGGATGCACCGGAAGTAAACGCCCGAACGTAAAAACAGCAGATATGCACGCTCAGAGGGCGATTTCACACTTTTAGTCCATCTTTTATTTTTTGCTAGTTAGGAACACAGGTTCTGGAAGACAAAAGCCGAAAGAACGAAATGGCTTTTTCCCGAAGAAAGGGCCAGGAGACATGAGCCCTAAAAATTGCCCGCGGATCTACTTCTCAACCGAATGTGCGATGAACCAATCGGTCTGGCCAGCGAAAGGAGCGCCGGCGAATGGCAGAAATCTTTGGGACTCAATCCCAAAACTTAGGGACTAAAACGCGTCCACCGAGACAGAACTATATACGATTACAGCGCCGCCCTTTAGCGGCCTGACAAAATATGAAAGTTGCTTTATATAGCTACCGCGAGATGGCACTGCGAGATGGCGCCACCGGCCTTCGCGCGACTGGGCTAGACCGGTACGTGTAGCCGCGCAGTTCCCGTAGTGGCAGCTGCCGAAGAAATGTCGGGAGTACGCATCGGAGCCACTTTTTTCAATGCAGGCTCCTATGGCAGTTACCCAACTGAGTTGTTATAGTAACGTTGGTTGCAACATAAGAATAAGAACCGATAAAAGCTCCCTCGCAATGAGAAAAAAGAAGACATTGGTCAGCTTACGCCCAATGTGTGGAGATGCATCGGAAATTAGACGAATATTTTTATGTTCTGGCGAATCTGGCAAAAGGGCGCTGATGAATACACCTTCCTTTCTGTAAGTTGATAAAAATAATGCGCTCGTTCTTGTTGGCGTATTCGCGCAATGGATCCTTTCCAAATGTGTGCGCCCGCTAGTAGCTGCTGCGCAAAGTGATCTCAGACTGCCATTGCTTAGGCACTTATTTTGTGCATTCATTGGAGGACAAGAGGCCTACGTCTGCGTTCGAAAAGCACTCATATCCATTCACAGCCCCCCCCCCCCCCCCCCCCCCCCCCCCCCCCCCCAAAGACACGGCCACCGCGAGGGCGTTTTGAAGTAGGTTTATTCCTCTCTGGAAATTAGCTGACGGAGCCGCTCCTACAGTGATAATAATTAAGAAGCCCGGGAGTCGCTACGCCCTGTGTTTTTTTTTTAAGATGTAAGAGTTCATATAATATGTGGCACTCGCATGTAATTCTTCAGTTTTCGTAAGTCCTTTGACTGGGTGATTGGCTTCTCCGCGTCATCTGTGGACAAAGTGGACAGGCTGACCTTTGTATCTTACAGTTATCAGTGCTTTACTAATGAGGAGGCATGGCTAGGGAATTAAGACGGCGTTCGCCGCCTCACGATTGGTTGGCCACTGGTCGTGTCAAGCGATGCTGCGATCTGATAAGATGCTCAGTGATAACAAAATCTCGGGTCTGGCTGTTCTTTTGTCCGCGGCTTCAGCCCGGCAATTGTGCCTAAAGCTATTAAGTAATGGAGCTGTTGCGATAATTCGTTGTTGCGTATCAAAATTTCTTGTTGCGTATCTAAATCAAAAAGCAGGAACCTGCCGAGCGCTGCAGACTGCAAGCACGTGCTTAGATATCTAATGCTCCGTCCTGATACTGAAAAGGAGTGGGAAAAAGAAAAGCTTTTTGATCGCATTGTTTTGACGACGTCGGCGGTCCGTCATGCCGATCTAGGTGCCACTACCACCCGAGAGTGTTTTTTGGGGGAGTGGCAGAGGCCTCAGAGAATGTTACCGATGGATAAAAAAGCACGTATGGTGGTTACCGATTCTGGACGAGTTGATAAACTTAAAGCTTTTCTAACCGCACTCGGTGTGACATTCAGCCTAATGAATAATTGATAGTCTTTGAACATTTTACCCTTCGTCGAGTGGCCTGTGTTTCCGCTATTATCGGGTGCGCTGTTTGCACATCAGTACCTGCTACATTTTTATGTCAAGCCTGATAATAAGAAGTTGAAATGTGCCCCTGTAGTGGTTCAGTTTCGGGATCAGGAAAGCCAAAGCGGAGGGTTAGAACCCCGGATGTATCCTTTCTCAAGGAGTATTGAGGGTATCTCTCAAAGCCTCAGTTGCTTTGGGACCCAACAAAAAGCTCAGGATATTTTTTTTAATATTTTTGTTGCATTTTTTTTTTGTTACGACACTATTTCAGATTCGAAGATCATGAATCACAAAACTACTGGGTGATTCAAGGAGCAGCCAGGCTCTTTAAATCGACCGCAAAATTCGGTTTCTTAACCTATCGCGCTGCGACTTAGTGCAGCGTTGCCCACAGATGGTGCATTCTTTTTTTTTTTTTTGTAAAATTTGCAAAGAACGAAATTACCTGAGGAAAAAGTAAAGAAAGAAAAAGGTTTAGCTCCTATGGAAACGTAGCGAAGCCACCGGTCTTCAAACAATACGGCGCCGTTTCACACGGGAGACAAGAGATGGCGCGAGCGGTCGCGATGCCAACTGCCTCCAACGAACGACCATACGTCGCCGAGAGCCGGCGTCTTTAGCAGACGATCGTTCCCACTAAAAGGCGGCGCGCGTTCCGCAGGCGGCGGCAGTCGCAGAAACAAAAGCAGGCGCGGTAACAACAAGGAACTGCAAAGCAGACGACATAAGTACCACGAAAAAAAAAAAAGTCAAAATATCCCGACAAACCAATTCTTTAATCGATTGTCTGTCCATTCAATATGTTTTATTAGAAAGGATGATAAAATAACGCATTGGCAACTGATATCAGAAAAGTTCGCGCCGCTTTTGAGTCGAAACGATCGTCTGCTAAAGACACCGGCTCTCGGCGACGTATATGCTCGTTCGTTGGCGGCAGTTGGCGTCGCGACCGCTTGCGCCATCTCTTGTCTCCCGTGCGAAATGGCGCCGTATTGTTTGAACACCGGTGGCTTCGCTGCGCTTCCATAGGAGCTAAGCCTTTTTCTTTCTATACTTTGTCCTCAGGTAAGCTTGCTCTTTGCAAATTTTACAAAAAAAAGCATCATCTGTGGGCAACGCTGCATGCACAAAGTCGTAGCGCGATACATTAAGAAACCGAATTTTGAGGTCGATTTACACAGCCTGGCCGCTCCTTGAATCACCCAGTAAATAAAAAATACACTTCTATTTTTATTTTATTCTTTTATCCAGGCGCTCATCAGCGAAATTTGTTACTATCCCGAAAATGTGGTAGATGCGTCGACCTTGCCGTACTATAATATATATCCGCTCTCCGCACGCTTTAGGCGCAAACCATTTCTTTTCAGACTGCAAATTCCCTTTCGAGAGGGGAACATTATTAGCCATAAGACGCTTTCAGTTTCTACGCATATTAGAAGCGCACGTAAAAAGGTCACATTTTGCCTAATCAGCAGGAACTAATTAGAAACACATTAGAGCGTACTCTTCTACGTAGAACGTCATAGTACAAGAAAACAAAAAAGCACAGCCAAATGGCTTTAAGTGCGACACCAATTAGGTCGTTGATCTCACCTGTTTTGCGTTTTTCGCAAGTCAATGTAGTTTTAGTTTTGTGCGCATTCGAATACCTTTATTAGTTATTTCTCAGGTAGTACAGATCTTTGAGCCGAAATTTGGTTTCTGTTGGTTTTTGCCTGGGAGTTCCGGGCATTAAAACCCTGAAGAAGTCCAGGTAGAATCAAACTTGACCTTTTTTGGCCACAGTCTGCAGGTATATTTGCTCTAACACACCAAACAAGTGTTAAAGTTAGTAGTTCGCCGACCGTCATATGAACATCGGGCCTAAATCGCCAACAAATTCAAAATTTAGGCTTCACTGCTTTTTTTTATACGTAGCATTATGGTTTAGGCACATTGGCAATTTTGTGGCGAGCCAGACAAAAGCCGCAGGGACGCACTAAAAAAAGTACCCTGGCACTCAATAACACCTAGGAGCTAAAACCGTATGAGGCCCGGGTAAGGCACCTAGAATTGACAAGCTTGTTTCAAGTTAGGCATGGAGGTCGAACGCTTCTGGACGCGGCATGAATTAATTAATTAACTTTGAAAGCGCAGCTCTTAGGCGCCCATTTCCGGCTTGAGCGGCGTCGCCGTCGGCGTCGCCGTCGGCGACGGCGATCGGCGACGAGGTAGGTTATTTCTTGATTTTTTTTCACTGTGAACTTTCATCACCTGCTTGCACCTCTGTAGTAAATTTTAGCGCGATATGTTGATAAACCGATTTTTACGGGCCATGTAAAGTGCCTTAGGGGCGTTAGTTTACATTCAGTAGTTACATAGACCCTTTTTGAAATTCAGTCTGGCCACTCTGATCACTATCATCACCCGAGGAATGAATGGCATATGTGTCGTGCTAAAGGAGGCCTTGTAGTTATTGATGACGTAAGAAGTTGAAGATGCTACGATGCGGATGATACGAGCCCTATACATTCGAGACGTTAATACGATGTGACGCAGGAATTGAATACAAGAGCTGGGTAAGCGTTCCTTCTGAACTCTGGTCCATTCAATCTGTTGGCGGTTCATAATCGGTTTTACAACCCCCTGATGTGTAATTTCGGTCGGTGCTTCGTCCTTACCGGTTGTGTGTTTGTCACCATCGAAACTAAGAAATCCAGAATGAGTTGTAAGGTAAACAAAGACACATTTTCGACTGCTGTTGACTAGCGAAAGTGATGGTGACAGGGAAAATTATACAAACTTCAGGTCCATTCCCGCTATTAGTACGGTAAAAGGTAAACTGCTATTTGAGCCATCAGATGGCATTGAATTTCCAAAAGAGTCTATTAGAATCATGCAGAGCGTCACCGAAGACCCCTAAATTAGTGAAGTTTGAAAATACATGAAGTGCGAAAGCGCGGTGGTGCGCTAATGTTGCCACCCGTGCAATAGGCGCCAGCCTGGAGGTGCCAAAACGCGCCCGCGAGAGTTTTCCAGACATATACACGCTACCCCAAAAAAGTAACTCAATACCATTACTCGTTACTCGTTCAAAAAGTAACTAAGTACGTTACTCGTTCCAGATTCTCATAAAGAACACGTTACGTTACCTCAAAATGTAACGAGTTCCTTTTTTTTTGTTATATTGATGACCAAATACACAACTGCTTTCGTTTCATGCATTAGTTATCTTTTTTTTTTGTAGTCGTTGAACTTTAGCAGTAGCCGCCTCTCTAAGTTATTATTAGTTTTGTTCCTCCGCCTCCTTGGGAAAACATCTCCGGCGATGCTAAAGAGTCGTTCTACTGGCGCGCACTCGAAGGAACGGGAGTTTTCTGCTTCAAAATGGCTGGTTAATCTGGGATTCCCCTCTCGTTTTTGTTCTCTCTGTTTCTAAAGTCCCAAGTTGACAATGGGTTCTGTGCCTTCCCGTGTCGGCAGCCTTCGGGTTTACCTTCGTTCTGTACACGATTCTAGAAGGTTCAGCCAACGAACCTTATTGCGTTCGCTGGGTGAAGGAAATCCCAACTCTGAAGCTCGACTGACGTGTTTGAGCGGTGAACGTTTCTATACTGTCATACTCTTTTGTTGTTTTTCGGGTTGCTCATCTGCCTTTGTCGCAATAGATGCATACTCAGGTTAGAATGAAAACAAGGCCGTTCAAACGTTGTTGTGCGCGTTACTCCTCAAAAGTGACGAAATACCGTTACTCGTTGCTTGGCCTTACAGGTAACTATAATTACGTTCCTTCTGTAAAAAAAGAAAAGTAACTAAATAAGTTACTCGTAACCAAAAAAACTGACTAGGTAGAAGTAACCCGTTACTTGAAGCGCGTTACGTACATCTCTGGGATTTTCTGTCTCTTATCATCCACGTTTTAGTGCCGCCAGCATGGCGCCGTTCGCACGAAAAGTAACTTCACCGCACTGGCGCACTTCCCACACGCTCACTGTCTTTCTAAAATTGATTGCTTTCGCAATTTTGGATGAAGCTGAGCAAGTTTTCCTTTTAATTCAAACTATACCCTATTGAAAATAAGTCTAAAGGGCCCTTCAAAACTTTTTAAAAGGTTTGAGGGGGCCTTTAAGAATTTTTAACGGGTTTGACGTACCCCTCAAGGGAGTCTAAAGGGCCCATCAAAACGTTTTGATGGGTTTGACGTACCATTTAAGAAAGTCTAAAGGGCCCGTCAAAACCTTTTGAAAGGTCTAAGGGGGACTTCAAAGATTTATTAAAAGGTTTGAAGGACCCTTTAAGATTCCTTGATGCGTTCTATGTCGCAGAATCTTTCTTAAAGGGTTTGAAATGCGCTTTAGAAAGTTCTAAGAGGTTTTTTGAAATGTCTGTGGGGCCTTCAAACACACCCGTCAAACAATTATAAGCAACTCGCAGAAGTTTGTTGAAGTGAAGCCTGGTTCAGACAGTTGCGTTTGACTACGTTTGACTGCGTTGTGGCTGTGAGAAACCAGCACATCCCTGCTGCTTATATCGAGTGCCAAGATGATTCCTCGAATTGGATTCCACGCTTCATACGAAGCACCGATGTGCCGGTGACTCGCATTCGGTTCTCGACGCAACACAGTCAAACGCACTCAAACGCAAGTGTCTGAACCGGCCTTAAAGGGGCCATGAAACGAATTTTGGGTTGGGATGAATGATTTTAAATTGGGACTTTACTAATCGCATTTCGTTTAGTTGGCCAAAAGAAAGAGGCTAGAAAGTCAAAAGTCAGCTTTTCGGTACGAACATTTGAAAATATAGCGGACTATTTTGTACCTTCTTGCCTTCCAAAGCTCTCCGCCTATTCACTATGATTCATCCGCGGTTCCAAAAGCTCGTCACCGGCGCCAAACTGACGTCAGCAGAGCCCAGCTCACGCATTGGACACGAGAACTGCGTCACTCGGACGTATGCGCTCGTCAACAATCAATCCGTCGACGAATATTTGGATTCGCGTTCGTGGCCAATGAGTGCCCTGACGGAACTTAGTGTCACTGGAGAATGACAAGTTCTATGGTGTGCGTAAAAAGCACGGTGGAAGCTAGGAGTCATCGCACCGGTGCCGAAGGAATGTCACGACCACGTGATTTCACAATTCGCATTTGAGTTGAGGATTAAAGCTAAGGAGGAAGAAGTAGGAAAATCGTTTCATGACCCCTTTAAGAAAAACTGTAGCCTGCCAGTTGTATTTGTATGCAATTTCTAATTCAACATTTTTAGTGCTTAAAATACTAGGCAAAAATTATGAATGCGTGTTGTAAAGCCTGGTTCAGACAGTTGCGTTTGACTGCGGTTGACTGCGTTGCGGCTTCGAGAAACCAGGACATCCCTGCTGCTTATATCGCGTGCCAAGATGATTCCTTGTATTCGATTCCACGCTTCATACGAAGCACAGATGTGCCGGTGACTCGCTTTCCGTTCTCGACGCAACGCAGTCAAACGCACTCAACCGCAAGTGTCTGAACCGGCCTTAATGATGTGATCAATACGGTGACAAAAAGAGAAAGGAAATGAAAGGAGACAAGATAAAAGGGGAGGAAAGAAAAGGAAGTCGAGGGCAACGAGGAGATTCAGGGCGAAAGCGGACGCATTCGGAAAAGCTTGGCTCCGGAATACGCCGGCAAAGCTGTCATCCATAGAAGTCTGCCGACCTGTCCTCACCGTCAACTCTAAACGGCAAGCCTGGCTCAAGAGCGAACCGGCAAAGCCATCCCAACAACCGGTTGACTGGTCACCATCGGTACGCGGCCGGCAGCTGGAGCCAAACGAGACCGGCTTCTACCGTCAGCGTAAACCAGTGCCACCCTTGGCAAGTCGAACTTTGGATGAACGCCCTTTTCTTTTATTTATTTGCTCATAAGTTTTCTTTTTTTCTCTTTGCGGGGATTCCGAAAGTAGAACAACTGGGTGCAAATATATTTCTTTGATATCAAAAATCAGACGGACCTCTCAGTTTCCTTTCTTTGCGCGTCCGCGACAGGAACAGAATTACGAACATAGGTTGATCAGGAACGAGCTCGGCAAAGAGAGGACAGAGTGGCCGAACGAGAGGCTCTCTGACAGAAAGCGGAACTGGAGGAAAGAACGGAGAGAACGCTCTAGCTTAAGCTTAGGGTGATTGAGGCCGAGGGGTCGGCAAGTGACAGGCATGGTGCGGGCGGTGGTGAAGGACCCCAAGGAGTTACTGCGTCACAGTACCTCAGTCCCCATAAGCTAATGCCGTCATTTGACGACCAAAGAGATGACTTGGATGCGTATCTTTTCCTTTGCACTTGATGAAGCCACATGCGCGTGTCAGTAGCCTTGACAGTGTTGTACACTAATTATGAATTGGAGTATAAAGAATTCAATTTTTGAGGGGCTAATGGGTCTAAAGGGTTGATGGATCTAAAGGGCTGTTGGGTCTAAAGGGTTTATGGGTCTAAAGGGTTGACGGGTCTAAAGGGTTGACGGGTCTAAAGGGTTGATGGGTCTAAAGGGCTGACGGGTCTAAAGGGTTTGAAGGGCTAACAGGGTCCCATAACACATCAAGGCTGATGGGTTATTTTCAATAGGGTATGCTCTATTTCACTAACTAAAAAGTCAATGAAAAAAAGTTTAGTTAATTATTTGACTTTTCGCGACGATTAGCTTCCTATATTATGCCCCCTGAACGTATAACTCACCTGCAAAGAACAGATTATTGCATCTTTCACGACTTTTTTAAAACAAAGTTATGAAACCTTAGAGAAGCACCCTGTATAGGTATAATATCGTAATTGATAAGACCAAAATGGGAGACCGAAATTCAATTTGTTGATTTATTTTAACCACGTTTAATTATATCATCGTGGCAACGAGACCTTTTTAGGCAACGTCCACAAAGCTTTCAGAATTAACCAAGCGAGAGATTCGCGAGAGCGTCAAAATTAATTCAAATAAAAGAGCAAAGAAAAGGCCGCATCGAGTCAAACAAATTCAAGATGACCACCGCTGGGCCAGCTTATAGGCGCTGTCACTCAAGCCCTTAGCGAATGCGCCATAGTTTTGCCCCGCTTCTCTATACATCCCGGATCCGCCTTCTTACCTATCGTTATTACAAATCGAATAAATGTAGTAATACCTGCTGTAAAAAAAAAAGAAAAAATTCAGTAGAAATAATATTTTAGCTCGTGTTTTTCGGTGAGTCACCTGTTGTACAAACTGCCACATCTGACATGATTAATGCTTTTTCGAGTGTCGAAAAAAATATAAAACATTCTTATAATGCTCATTAATATGCATTCATAATATTACCTAGATGCCCAATAAAATACCAAAGACTTAATAACCAAATATTGTAAAGTTTTTACATTTATAAAGAGCTGATATCTAAATATATTCAGCGCTTCCTTTTTCTAACCTATCGTGCTAAACGTGTAACGCCCCCCCCCCCAAAAAAAAAATAAATAAAATAAAAAAAGAAAACGTCAATTACTAGTTTTACGCAATTATCAGCTTTCCACACACGGTCACAAACAGAGTCGTCGAAAGTTTGGCATATAATTCAAAAACACCATAAGCAAATTGCTTTATCACGAGATTGGTTATCGTTTAACCGCTGCCTTGCACAACGCTGTTCAACACGAAGTTTCCGCTTTGAAGAACCAAAAATATACTCGGAAAGGCGAAAACCCCACGCCGTTTATCTCAACAACGAAACTCATGTTTTCGGGACACTCAAGGACGAGCTAGGTTCGCCAAGGAGACACCAATTTATTATAAGTATATGACTTCGAGAAAGCTAGCCAAAGACAGGTACGAGCCCGCTTTTGCGAGAGCTAAAATAAGCTCCAAGACAAAAGGGAGCTAAGCTCGAAAAACCTTCCAACAAAAACACTCTTGCCTTATTTATGTACACCGACAGGGGACAAAAATGTTTTGATGTGTAAATAATGTTATCACCAAGTGTGTGTGTGTGTGTTTTTTTCTTTTTTCAGGGGATTTAAAAACGTCGCGGGCCTTTTTGGACGCCGCATTATTCTCCAGACAACCGTACATGCACGTGCTACGAACGAGAAAAAACGCAAACGGAATTCTACCCCTAACTTCGCTCCTTCATTTCAAATACTACTTTTATGCAAGCGTTTCTTTTTTAAGCATGACGCGTGCTGACTAAAAAAGAAAGGTTTGCGACAAGTACAATCCGACAGCTTACGCTCACAATTAAAGCAAACTTGCCGTTCTTCTTACTCATTACAAAACTGGTGAGGTATCTTTAAGACAGACCTTCCTGGACGTCCTCACAAAACGTAGTCCGAGCCGAAAACCTACTCTTTATTCAGTCGCGCGTTTTTCTTACCTTACGTTGTTTAACATTGTTCGAAGTTGAAAGACTGAGGGACCACGGCACAAACTAGAAATGGTCAGGTTAGAGTGGACGCCACTGACTTCCGACGTGGATTCTCTCATCGCGAAGCTTGCACCCACGATTCTAGCTGCAGCTACTGTGTGGTTTCGTCGTTCCTCGAATCATTCGCTGGTTCCAAATCTGGAACACTCTAAGAGCTGTGCCGGGCCCGTCGAAGGACAGTTTGCCCTTCTGGTTCATTCTGACGCTCGCCAGAAGCTACGTCCGGGACAATATACAACTGAAGGATTCTACGGCATGGACGTTCTGCGATAGTCTCTCTTTTCCTCTCCCGCTCTTTTATAAAAACGCTGGAAAAAGCAAACCTTCGAGGGTTTAAGTTTGAAACCAACAGAAAAAGTCTAAAGTCACAGACGAGAGAACTGCAGGCCGTCTCTTTCAAATACCGTAGGAAGCTCGCGCTGGGGTGTGACGAGAGAAATTATTCTTCCATGCCGTTCAGATCTTGTTAGTAAATATAAAGTATCGCAACAGTGAAAATAAATATTTACCCCGGTTCCTGCACGATTCCGTCAAATGCAGTGGCAATACGGATTGTATAGTGCGTTTTCTTTGCGGGGATGTTCCACAGATGAACTTGATGCTCAATTTGTGTCTCGACGGCGCAAACATTGCGGTGCGCGGCGTCTCTGAACGATACCCGAAGCTATACGCGGTAAGCAAGTCGTCCGCTTCCTGTGCAGGAGTTGCGGTGACGTTAGAAGGACGCCAAGCTCTGATTGAATTTGATTGAAAGGATAGTGGGTAGACCTCGATGTCAGATGCCTCCAGGTCGACCCACCATTTTGTTCAGTCAGCCAACAAGCTCTCAGCGTTTTGACATCATCGCAACCCCCGCGCAAGAAGCAGACGAACTTGCGCTCCGCATAAAGCTCGAGCGGGCGTGGAACGCGAAATTCGCGTCCACATGTCCCAGTTTTTAACCTTCCATTGCGCGGCTCCCCGATTTCTATATAGCCACGCGTTTGCTTCCCTCTAGACCCCCGCACACTCTCCCACCATAAGCGTAAGCTATCTCGTTCAACACCTCCTTGATAAAGACAGATTATGCGGGTAGCAACTGAGGGAGAGAAGGAGACGGTAACGCGCGGGGACGAAAGAGAGCTGAGCTCTGGTTGGAATGATTAGTGGGTAGACATACACCTGGCTGCCTTTGTCGTTACTCACTGTTCGACCGCGTTCGAACTCAAATGCCGAACGCCAAACGCTGGACGCCAAACGCCGGCGTTCCGCGTTCGAATGTGTTTGAAGAGCGAGTAGGGAAAAAGGCAGCTATAATCATTCCAACCTGAGCTTGGTGATGACGTCCCTGAGCGCCCTCGTATCCTTCTCTCCCTCAGTGGACTATTTTTTTGTGGGTATGTAGCCAGAAATAGGGGGTGCGTGCATGAACGCCGATTACAGCTGTGCATGCGCACTGCTCCTCTCGTCGAAAATGCCACGAAAAAGGTATCCGCGGTCATAATACTGTTACGTCACTTTTAATAGCAAAATGACGACTTACGTGAAGTTACGACTACAACTCAAAGAGACATTTGCGCTTTGCATGAAGCTTGACAGCCAATATATCTTTCGCAAAATGACCCAAGCACCAAGGAGCATGCTGCCAGTGTAGTCACACGCGCTGCATGAAAAATACACGGGTCTGAAGACAGTAAAAACGAGGGTATGGTGAGGTTGGGTATTCCAACTACAACAACCAACGCAAAGCAAAAACAAAACTATGAATTTGTTTGGGTACGCTTTGGATGTGGGAATCGCACTTTAAATTTCAACTCCCTATCAGCCTCTGGTCTAATTCTTACGTCCGCTTTTAAGTTTAGCTGTCAATGACTTGAAGCGGAGTTAGTATCCCGGGGCCTTTGTTAATCTCTGTTCCGAATTTGTATATACTCCATGAGTTAGCCCCAGCCACGCCTAGAAACGCTGCATACATTTTCCCAAGTTATTCGTATGCTCAGTAAGGGCTGGTTCACACAGCATCGATTTTCTTACGTTACGAAGCTTAGGTACGATTACGTCGTGAACCGACCTGCAAGCCACCGGCGCATACGTGCTTCGTTCGAAGCGTTGAAAACAGTTAAAGGAGTATCTTGGAGTGCGGAATTCGAAGTGCAAATGTGACTTGCGGTCGCATCCCGACGTAAGCGTAAGTAAGGTTCGTAACCTAAGTAAACGGTGCTGTGTGAACCAGCCTTAAAATCTGATATATTATCTTAGCAACAAGCACCTTCTAACATCACGACAACCTTTTCTTTTTTCCTTTCTTAAGCGATTTGACAATCTTTGTAACCATCACCGCACTTTTCCCCTGATCTACATTTTTATCTGCGTTACCTTCTGCGTTACTTTTTTTCTGGTGGTATTCGATCAAATTCGAATTCACTGTGACCGGCACGCGGGAAAGACTTTCAAAGTATACATTGGTCTGACGCCATTGGTCGTCGTTCACACGCCGGATCCGACAGGGGTACGGCTCCCGTTGATTCGATACTTATTTTTTTTATTAAATGTTCATTATAATACCAGTGATATACTCCGTTCGTGTCATACTCCAGGCGCTGCATTCCAGCACCACAAACCTCCGGAAGTCCTTCCTATACGATTTTCTGGCGGGCTGGTTAGGAAAACGAAGCATGATGTTGGCGTAAGTATCTGTGCATCTGCAGACCAAGTTGGCTGGAGAAAATATGGCATATGTTTGGTAACCCGGCAATCGCTAAGACAAATGCTCTTAAAAGAAAGGCAGCGTTTTATAAATTCTCTGCAGTTATATATGTTGTGCTCTATAGTTATTTCACGCAGTATTTAAATATAGTTGTTCCCCAAAAGTAAAGACAGCTTTTGCTCCTCTTTATTAGTGGCCCTCGATTAAGAAACTAAAAAAAGAAGCTCGTGTTCAATAAAAGCGAAGTTCAAGGTCTTTTTTATATCCTTGATGGTGACGCCAATAAGATACACATCCAATATTTTCATAAATTTTGGCGTTGTAATAAAAAAGAAAAAAAAAGACCGTTGCTTTTCAAGGCATCAACCTTCTTACTGGGGCAGAACCAACCATAGCAATAACTAAGAAATCCCAGAAAGCTGCCGCCTGGCAAACGCTTTCCACAATCCCACTGTCATTTGTTTTTCCAGAAGATGTAAATTGAGTCAATAAGAATCGGCCATACAGAGCCGTGAAGCCCTATTAGATGTCCTGTTTTCTTTTTATATGTTGCCGTATTTTAAGCTTGCAACGATTTCGCCTATGGCCGACGACACAAATGCTTTTTTTTTTTTCTGGTGTAACAAGAAAGGTGTAGAGACACTAGCTAATGAATATCTGTTGAAGCTATCCAAGTGGTTAGACCTCAGTCGCTTATATTTATATACAAATAAAACAAAGTATGTAATTTTTAAGCCGGTAAATAAACGAGATGACAGTACTGTCCACATAACATTTGAAGGCACGGTACTGGAGCAAGTGACAGATCAAAACGTTTTGGATGTATGGTTCGGCGAGGACCTTTCTTGGAATACGCATATCAATAGACTCAAAGCGGACTTAACCCGAGTAACTGGGCGTATTTTTAAAATATAACATTTACTGCCTACTAGGCTTAGACAGATATTAGACTACTCCCTTTTTTACTCTAAAATGAGCTATGGCATTATGGTCTGGGGAACAACGACTGGTACAAACTACAATAAGTTAATCCTACTACAGAAGAAGATATTACGTATATGCGAAACTTATAAAGAGGATAGAAGGGATCTACGCACACAGCCACTCTTTATCAAATATATTATGCTGAAGGCAGACCAGATATATTATTAGTTCAAACTCCTGCAATGGATACAGATAAACAAACTTCACTCCGCACCAACAAATAGTTTGAATCCATACACATTACAAGATCCAAAGCGAAAGATGGAAGCCATAAGGACGAACTACGGTCGGCAAGCCTTAACTTATCAGATAACTGGAACTTTAAACGCAACAGATATAAACACGGATTTTGATCAAGCGTTATATACTTTCAAAAGACATTGCAGAATGATGCTGGTGTTAAACGACATTACATTTTCAATTGTATAATGTGCTCCCCAGTTTAGGATATGTTCACCATATAGCCTATTCGAACTAGTCTCTTTTTCGTGACATGTTTATTTTTTTGTTAATTTATTTTTTTTCTGGTAATATAGACCTCCTTTCAAAAGTGATGCATAGAGAGCTTGATCCCAAAGATTTTGTGCATTTTGTTATATCTCGTAATAGTAGCGTGAATGATGTTCACTATGTCCGATGTTGCTCCATATTCGTTCCATAGTTGTTCCAGAGTCATTTCGCTATTTGTTCCATAGCTTTTTATATTTGTTCAATAGTCGTTCCTTATTTCGTAAACTGTATATATTGTGTTGCTGAACTGTAAAGGAGGGGGGGGGGGGGGGGAGGGTTCCTGTCAGGCACAACGCCTTTATCTCTGTCCCCCTACGCGGAAAAGATCCGCAAACAAATGAAGGGAAAAAAAAAACTCTAAAACTCCCTAATAGGAAGTTTTAGAAGATGGTTTCAAGAACTCCCATAACGATACCCCATAACCACATGACGCATGCGTAAGGCCGTCAGCGGAATATCGGGTTTTGTTATCGGAGGTATGCTGAACGGAATACTAACTCCCTAATTCTGGGGAAGGTTTTTGGATACCCGATATTCCACCGACGCCTTGACGCATGCATCGTACCGTTATCATGCATCGTGTTATCGGTACGATGTGCCAAAAACTCCCGATTATCGACTGTTTTTCCGTTCAGCACCGGCAACATATGGCGCTTCAAAAGGGAGTTGATGACCCCGGCGTTTCGTTTCCGAGCTCTGGAGAACTACATGACCATTTTCAACCAGAACGCCGACTTGTTCGTCCGCCGCCTCTGTTCCTTCGTCGACAAGGCTCCGAGCGAACCGATTCGGCTGTTCGAGAACACGCAGAAATGCGCCCTGGACATCATCGGAGGTAACAATTCTCTTCATTTTTGTTTTATTTATAGAATTGGTATATAGTTGCATTGAGAAGTGTGTTACGCTCAAAGTGGAGCTCTTTGCACGTTTAGTTGGGTGATCACTCAAAGTTCATCCCATTCACAAAAAAAAAGAAAAAAAAAAGTCCTTGTATCTTTTAGAAGTCACGATGGGAGCCAAGCTTCACATCCAAGAGGGCGAGAACTTAAACTTCATGAGCTCCTTCAATAGGTATGTATGCTATTTTTGATTCGTTGTTCAAATTAATTTGAAAACCAACGCTAATCAGATATGCTCAAAGCGTTTCAAGAATTGTATTCAAGGAGCTACACAAGGTTGTGAAACCATTTCCTAACCTTTTCATTGTAACGGATAGCCCAAATGAGGCTTGATCAGTTAAAAAAAAAAGTTATGAGAGGTACGGGAAATTTGTTTTTGCGCATTTGGTCACCGACATTGTAATGAATGCCAGGCGTGGAAAGTCTCTAAGATACAATTATTGCACCTCAGCCAACAAGATTGCATCACCAGCCGATAAAAACATGCTAAAACCGATAAGAACATGATAAGAACACAATCACAAAGCAACAAGTGTGATCGTAATAAACCCCTTATCGCGTTTCTTAAGATGTCAATGACCACATGTTATGTTCCTCGGTCGACACTAGTAGCAATAACAATCGTAGCCATTAGTCTTAAACTCAACTTTTGAATTAAACGTTTTAATTAGTGTAATTACGGTATGTTTATATTTAAAATTTCAAGTCAAGCGTATATTCCAAGAATCTCTCATCACGACAAAAAAAGACCGCACGTCTACTTTCACGCAGAACACTCGAAGAGTCAATCACCGCAGCTCAGCGAATGACGACGCCGAAACATATAAAAAACGCAGTATCTGAGTTGTGACATTAAGCAATGCAAGCGTGACGTTTTGCATTGCTTAATGTCACAACTCAGACTGCGCTTCTTGGTCTAAACATGTTTCGGCATCGTCATTCGTTGAGCTGCCTCCGTAAGTTGCGGTGATTGGCTCTCCGAGTGTTGTTCGGGAAAGTACACGCACGGGCTTTTTTTAGAGTGTATCTTGAAGGATCTTCGCAAACAGAGGCTGTTTGGAAAATTCTGTGATTTTCGTCTCCAAATTTGCCACTCAACCCTTCTAATAACGCATAAAAAAGGAAACTACGAAGAGTTGCGCAAAGAGTTTTCTTCGGTTTGACGCATTTCGTCGTGTATAACATTTGCCGAAACATGTGTTTGGTCTAAACACATACCGAAACATGTGTTTAGACCAAAAAACGCAGTTTGAGTTGAGCCATTAAGCAATGCAAAACGTCACTCTTGCATTGCTTAATGTCACAACTCAGACTGCGTTTTTTGGACTAAACGTATGTTTCGGCATCGTCATTCGCTGAGCTGCCTCAGTAAGTTGCGGTGATTGGCTCTCCGAGTGTCGTGCGGGAAAGCAGACGCACGGGCTTTTTTTAGAGTACAGTTCCGCCCAGTTGTCTTGCGGAATGTCATACGCAATTCCCTGCGCCCCACCGAGGAAGGCTTCCACACCCGTCTTCGTGTTTCGTTTTCGTAATTAGCCGGATCGAGTGGCAAATTTTAAGATGGATTTCTTGAAACACGAGCTGGTTACGAGAATTCTAGAAACTTAAACGATCTTGGAATGCAGCCGCCTTGAATTCCCCAGTGCGAACGCAGTACCCTAAGTACGGTAATGAAGTCGTTCATTAATAAATCTTAGAAAATCGACGTCTACGATTATCCTATAACGCACTGTCCTCCTGGAAGCAAAACCAAGGTGCAGAAACTGGCATTGCGAAGATTTCAGAGTTGACTTTATTTTTATTACATTTTGATCACTCTGCATATTTTGCTTTTAAGACAAATATTAGTAACATATTACCACATAACCGACATTAAACGGATGGCTCTGACTATCCCTTGAATGTAATTGTCCAGGTCAACTTTCTGGCAAATTTATTTTACTCTCAATTTTTTTTTCATCACGAACATTTAAGGCAGATTTTATTATGTTTTAGAGCAAAGACTTAAATTAAACTATGAAAATGATAGAACTAGTTTGTGTGCTAAACAACATAGCAAAACTTTAAAAACCTAAGACTAGAAAAAGATTAAGGGAAATGAGACGCGAGCTTTGACGTAGAGTCGAATCTTAATTTCGTTTTTTTTTTGTATAGTATACAACTTTTGCGTCATGATGACAGAGGCTATTCAGCATATAACGTGTGTTCAACGGTAAACAAAATCAAATATGGCCGAACTTCCGGGGTGGCGGAGGGGGGAGGGGTTATGTTGCTTCCGGTTGACCATTATGTTCGCTTGTTTTTCAGGACCTGCAGTGAGTATCGCGTACATTAAAAGCCTTAGCGCCGAGGACCAACTGCGGTACCTCCAAAACTTTACTTATGCTGCATTGACATGCCTTCCTGATCACTTGGATGAGACTTGTTCCTCAAAGAAAGATCTCGAGGACACCTAAGTACTTCGTATGAGTACCTAACTACTTCGTACTTCGTTAATGCGAAAGCATGGATGTTGTTTTTCCGCTCCCTTGGTTCGTCTGCGGTGTACTGATGTGGATGGCCACGTTTCGCTACTGCCGAGGTTCCGGCGACCGACGATATAGATATATAGATGCCTCAGGCGCCGCCATGTTCCTTGGCGCCGAGAGCAGACTTGTACACGTTACTGAAAAATAGTAAGGAGCTACATTTACAATTGCTCGAGGCTAAATTGTAATTTATTACAATTACAATTACCCACCCATAAAAGTAAGTGACCGTTGCCCCCAAGAGTAATCCGTTACTTTCGTGGCGTTGCTTTCAACAATATTTTCCTCAAGTAAGAAACAAAGGGGAGAAGGTTATTCAAGTTCTTACTGTTGCCACCTGTTCTATATATCGACCTTGAGTATTTTGAGCAACAGCTGACTCTCGAAAGTCTCGTCAGACGTTTTGCGTTATTTATTGCTCAATATGTCGACTGCTACGCTGAATACCACTTGAACTGAGGCACTGGATGGGAGTGGCATATTGTGCCTCACGAATGCTTCATGATCTGCATTGAGCTTTTTGAGCGAAGCAATGGAAGTACTATTTAGCTCGAAGATAGAGCAAAGCTTCGTCGTTGCAGCCGTTGCCTGATATTCGAGAGCTTTAGTAGAGTTGGTAACAGTAAGGTGATAATTAAATAATAAATAAGGTTTGGCTCGATGTTCTTCCTTTGGTTCTGAACAGGTCGAGCCTCGGTTGAGACGTTGGTGAATAAGAAAAAGATTTCAAATATTTAAATATAAGTAATCGAGAAAAACACAACAACAGGACACTCTTAACAACAATTAATTAGAACGTTGGTTAAAACAAGGAAATGTAAACGCACGCTTGCTATGTGGACCTTTCTTGGTGCCGTTCAAAAACGCACGGAGCACGGACCGACTGCAGTTTACTCCGATGTTCTCCAGATAGACGTCCGCTGATGCCACGGGCAGCGAAGGGCAGAGAACTAAGTAAGCCGCGCTATGGCCCTACTTACGAGTTTCACTCTCTCCTCAAGCCCAGAATATGAAGTCTACGTCAGCCACCATTATGTTCTATTTGTAAAAATATCTGCTTGAAATGAGATGCGTCCTGCTGGGGTAAAAACAGGAAGAAGAAAAAGGAAGACTATTACCATTTTCGAAGTGCACGCAAAAAGCTGACTCACAAAAAGGGTAACTGAGACGCAGATAACCTGGCTGGAATTCACAAATAAAGTGGGCCAACCCTAGAAGTTAGACTACAAAAAAAAAAAAAAACTTAGTAGCTTTGAGAACAGGGTCAAATAAGGTGAAGAAAGCAGAAAAAAATACATCCTGTTTTCTAAGAGAGGTGGTAGGTGTGCATCGACGAACGAAGATGATTGTGGCAATTACCTTCACATACTATCACATCTCTTTTAGTGGATCATAGGGTAGACGGAGCGTTGTCTCGTGTTGTGACATTATGAAAATGGTCCTAGTCACTATAACTGAGAAGGACATTGTTATTTGTTAGTCCTCGTCTGTGCACTTACCGCCTTCAGCTTTTCGAAGAGGCATACAATCACTTGGTGTCTTCCTTTCCCCGCCTTCGATCGCAAAGAAAAAACGAAGACGCTAACAAAAGCGGATATAACTTGCCGCCCCCCCCCCTTTTTTTTTGTAGAAATGTTTATTTGGATATTTTGACATTGTTGTTAGGGTTAAAAAAAATAGATTCAGGGGCCTGGTGTTGCAAAAAAAAAGAAAGAAATAAAAAAGGCTTTGCGGAACTGAAGAGTCCCAAGCCTCCCTTTGCGCTGGTCAATTCGCGTGACAGTGTCACTGCGCCCGACTTTACCAAAATGAAAACGACCTTTTCTTTAGAAGGAGGAAGGGGGGTGGGGTGGGGGGGGGGGGGGGGGGCTAGTCCTGAAAAATTTAACGGATTACAAGGAATCCGTTACGTCAAAAATGTAAGGGAATTACTTTAAAATTACTCTAGAAAATATGTAATTATTCCGTCACTAAATTACCGATAAATGTAAGGGATTACAAGTAATTTCGTTACTTGTAACGGATTACGTACAAGTCTGCCCGAGAGGAACAGAAGCGACCGCAGCCCCCCCCCCCCCCCCCCCCCTCCGGCGACGTCTGCCACGAGACGGGAGGCCGAGCGCGTGCTCTCGTGAAACGGCCGCCAGTGGCTATCTAGAAGCCGTTTCGCTCAGTCAATGGGAGAATGTGCATTTCTCCCGCGTTTTTTCGCGGTTACAGACGCCGCGGTTTCGCTCCATGGGATAGTTAATGCTTTCGTATTAATAAAAAGTCTGCCGAAGATATCATGGGCGCATCGTGACAACTGCCTATTCGAGCCACCTGGCCCTTGAGAGCGACCAAAAAACCTACAAAATCCTTAAACGCGTTAAACTACTTTGTGAGCGGCAAAGCATCGGCGATGGGCACCCAGGCGTCGAAGATACGCGCCGAGCTTCCCTGCAGGGATAGCCGATTCGGACCAGCAGACGATCTCCAGAAAGTTGTCGAATGCTTTGAATTGCTTACTTTGGTATTCAAGGTTTCTTTCCCAATACTCCGTGTCACCTTGCATTTTTACGTGCCGTAAAGTGCCTGGTTCGCACCAATCGTTTCACGGAGATGGTCTGTCGAGTCGCCGCCTCTCCTCGTTTGTCACGTTGCGTCATCTGTCGGTAGCACAACGAAGTTGGCGAGTACCGTCTGCGTCCTGTGACCACTTTAAGCTCGGCGCCCTTTCGGCGGCGTCCCTTTCGTCGAGAACCTTCACCGGTGGCATTTTGTTCTTGCCGGTGCGCATCGGCCAACTAAAAAGGCACCTCATTGGGGCACTTCTAGGGCGTAGCTCTCACGCAATTAATTCCTCGCCCAAAGTCGACGCACGAATCCCGGACAAAAGCTCACCGGACAAAAGCTCACCGGACAGAAGCTCACCGGACAAAAGCTCACCGGACAAAAGCTCACCCATTTTTTCACAGACCCGGACAAACGCTCACCCATTTTTTCACAGACCCGGACAAAAGCTCACCACGAGAAAATTTCATATTGGTCTTAACACGAGTGTTGATGTTGGTCTTAACACGAGACACTTAACACGAGTGATTTTAATACAAACAAGTTTATTTATCGATTGGTTAGGAGCGAATGCAGTCCCCTACTAGCTCCAGCAGTCTTGGTAGATCTCGATGTACATGCAAGCCCTCGCAAATATTTCTAAAACGATTCTGCAGGCGCAGAGTGGTTTTTCGCACCCGCTTTACTGTGGGCTCATTTCTCCGGGGTTGTGTCAATGCCGTGGCAACGAGCGCCTGATTTTGCTGTAGGCATTCAATCAGCCTCAAGACGCTTGGATGGGCGTGGCCGACGAGATTTTGGAACCCGGTACTCCATCCTTCGCAGGTGTTGTTCATCCGGTCTTTATCTTGAAGAGTGGCGTCGCACATATTCCACCGTAACGGGGAAAACTCCGGTCGTCGTTGCGCAGAGTCAGGCGAAGGGAAGAATTCGCTCTGGGTGCCGCCGCAGATGGAACAGAAGCATAACGGAAGCGGCCGTTGACATACGTGCAATCAAAATAGTTCAGCAGGTAGCTGATGTCACCGGTAGACTTTTCCCTGGTGGTTAGTTCTTGTGGAACAAGCTGTGGTGGAAGAAACGCGAGCCTGTCTAAAATCCCGCACAGTTTTCTAAATTGGTCATCTGTCTTGTACTTTTCCAAAAGACCCAACTCCCGTTCTTTCAAAGTACTTTCAAAAATTTGCAACTCATTGGTGGACGGGGCACAAGTTCTCCTAAAAATGGTCCAATGTCCATCGCGTCCGCACTTTATTTCAGCCCGTGTTTCGCCCGGGAAGCAAAAAAAAATCGAGCTGAGCTTTTGTCCGGGTCTGTCAAAAAATGGGTGAGCTTTTGTCCGGGTCTGTCAAAAAACGGGTGAGCTTTTGTCCGGTGAGCTTTTGTCCGGTGAGCTTCTGTCCGGTGAGCTTTTGTCCGGTGAGCTTTTGTCCGGTTACCGTCGACGCACACCCACCCAAACACGAGGTAAACAAAGCAAAAAACCGGAAGTATTTCTCTCCCCCTGTCATGGTGGCCGGAAGTGGCGCGAACACCTTGTACAGTCGGAGAAAGCTTAAGAAACTCAAGGCGTGGTCTATTACGGGTGCGTTCGCGCTTCTTGCTTTCTGATTGGTTCTTCGACGTTCTTGTTGGAGAATGTTGCAACCTCATTGACTGAGGGGCGATAATTAGATGCACGGGACTCGTGACTCGCACGCCCCGCGTTTCTTAAGCTGTCAACGACTATTATGGACTATTCCGTTTTCTCAAATTCACGGATCAAACATTACACAATATTTGTTTAGTAAAAAAAACGCACAAAAAATAAAGGGGGGTTGCGAATACGCTTAGACGCACACATCTAGCTAGGCGGTGAAATCTTATTAAAGCTGAATAAACTGAGAACAAGTGCCGGTACAACATTCGCGTTAATTAACAGTGCCGCGGTATAAGTAGATTAATTATACTCCGCCGTCAATTTCTTGGGCCGCATAAATTGGTTTACTACTTTCCGCGAGTGCGTTTCACAAAGTGGCAGGGCTTGGGTTGCGTTAGAATAAAGCTTCAGCGTTCCAATTAATATTAACGCTAACTCAGAAATTTACCCCTGCACACAAAAAAGTCTATATACAGGGTGTCACAAGAAAAGATTTACGGGGTTTTTTTCACCGGAAAAATAAACTAGTCATCGCCGAACGCTCATTCACCGCCCGAAGGTAGCGCCAGAGGTCGCAACCAGATGCCAAAGTTTCAGTCCGATCCAATACCTTATTAAAAAGTTATAAGTGAGTTTCTGAAATGTTTAATAGGAAAATGGAGCCCATTTTTGCCCGTTTTCGGTTTCTGGTGTCATAGAGCCCCATGTATCCGAAAACTCCGTCGGCCGCCATTTTCTCATTGAAGTTTTAAGAAAATCACTTATAACTTTTGAATAAGGTATCGGAACGGGCTGAAACTTTGGCACCTGGTTGTGACCTCTAGTGCTACCTTTGGGCGGAGAATGAGCGATCGGCGATGCCTAGTTTATTTTTGCGGTGAAAAAAACCGTGTAATTTGTTTTTTGAGACACCCTGTATATATAATTCGTTCACGCTTCCTGTGTTTACCAAAAGAAAACGCTTGTGTCGAGTGAAGAAAATGTCTACTTTGTTTCAATGTTTCCAGAAAAATACACTCACCACCTATTTAAATATTTGTGGAAGAATTAGTGACCTAATGTTTGCATCAAATGGGCCTCACGTTTGCTGTGTTTGTCAGACAAAAATGCTTGTGTCGAGTAAATGTTTCATTTGTTTAAAATGTTCCGAAAAAGTATATTCACCACTTACTGAAATAGTCGCCGAAAGATTAGTGACACAATGCAGTCCATCGAATTGGCTACACGGAGGTACACTTCAACTTATACATTTTTTTTTTAAATTTTCTTAATCTACTCTATCTCGTCGTTTTAACGAAAGCTCTCTATTCTCAGATTAGACAGTTTCTATCTGATACTCATGGCGTTTTCTCTTTTGTAGTGCTTCTTTTCTCGTCGGTCTCAGGGCACTGAGACCATGGCTCTGGCTGCAGGTCTGGCTGCGTAGCCGTGCTACGACACCCTCCACAAAATCCTACAAAAGCGAACTGTAATCTGAGCCCTGTCAAAGTAAAAAAACTCTTCTTCGAGTAATGAAGAAGCAGACAAAGCAAGTGCTTTATTATCGGAGCGGTAAATTATTGTATATAATTTGTAGCCAGTGGGAGCCCGTGAAACAATTTAACTCTCCCCCCAAAACAAAAATTAACAAAAAAACTTACAAAAACAGCGACATATTTTAGATAACTCTTGCAAATCACTGTTTGTAAAACCCGAAAATGTAGCACTCTTTCCAGTACACTCCAAAAAAAAGCCCATGCAATTACTTTCCCGCACAACACTCGGAGAGCCAATCACCGCAACTTACGGAGGCAAGTCAGCGAACGAAGATGCCGAAACACCGGTTTAGACCAAAAAACGCAGTCTGAGTTGTGACATTACTATGCAATGCAAAACGTCACGCTTATTTAAGCGTTTACCTTTTCTGCGGTTTCCACGTCTCTTGGGATTCGGACAAGCCAGTCGGCACGAAGAGAGTAACTAAATATCAGTGCGTCATATTTTAATTGGACGACGCGGAAACCTCCTCCACCTACGGGGGAACCCGAGGTGCCGAAAGCGCGCGAAATATGACGTCTTTGGTCCTAGGCTTACTACTGGTCATCGCCGCTAAAAGCTTCTTTTTAGTTGAAATAAAAAATATAAGTGGTGCGAACCGTTTCAATTATTTATAAAAGTAATTTTTGTTCACTCTTTTAGATCAGAAAACAAACAAATGAAGTTTATAAAGTACGGAAACAAGAAATGGCCTGTCGACATACCCGAAACCAAGCGGTGGAAAAGGCCGCGCATACTAGAAAGGTGTAGTGGGATCAGGCACCAATGAGCACGCAGCGTAGAAAGATACCGGAAGTACGCGGCGGCGCTGCGGTCGTATGGACTCGAGGATCCGACCGGTTCCGAGAGTTCCCAAGGGCTTCGGCGAGCAGCTTTGGCTTGCGGTTTGGCCTTTTGGCGGTAGGGCAGCGCGAAGTGGCTACCGTTCTGAACTGATCTTTACCCGGTGTTTGCTGTCGTTTGTGGCCAATGAAGTGTCATGCCAAATTAGTGGTTAATCGCGCAGCAAATTTCAGTGTTATTAAGTGTTATTCAGAATAACACTGTTATTGATACTCAATAACAGTGTTATTGAGTATCACCAGGAATAAAAGCGATAAATATTTTGATACGTGTGGAAGAGAATTCTCGTTAACATCTGCGGCTGCTTTAGGAAATGAAGAAGCGCACAGGAGCATACTATAGAGCTGAGCTCAAGAAAATAGTGTATAAATTGCTTTAAGGTATACTTAAAGGGGCACTGACACCCCAAAGGTCGTTTTGTTGTTGTCTAAAACGATGCACGTTGTAGTCGTAGACACACAAAAAATACCACATGGCTTATTTAAGCGTTTACCTTTTCTGCGGTCCCACGTTCTTGGGGATTCTGTGACAAGACAGTCGGCACGAAGAGAGTAACCTAAATATCAGTGCGTCATAATTTTAAATTGGACGACGCGGAAAACATCCTCCACTACGGTGGGAACCCGAGGTGCCGAAAGCGCGCGAAATATGACGTCTTTGGTCCTAGGCTTACTACTGGTCATCGCCGCTAAAAGCTCTTTTTAGTTGAAATAAAAACTATAAGTGGCGCGAACCGTTTCAATTATTTATAAAAGTAATTTTTGTTCACTCTTTTAGATCAGAAAACAAACAAATGAAGTTTATAAAGTACGGAAACAAGAAATGGCCTGTCGACATACCCGAAACCAAGCGGTGGAAAAGGCGGCGCATACTAGAAAGGTGTAGTGGGATCAGGCACCAACGAGCACGCAGCGTAGAAAGGATCCCGGAAGTACGCGGCGGCGCTGCGGTCGTATGGACTCGAGGATCCGACCGGTTCCGAGAGTTCCCAAGGGCTTCGGCGAGCAGCTTTGGCTTGCGGTTTGGCCTTTTGGCGGTATGGCAGCGCGAAGTGGCTACCGTTCTGAACTGATCTTTACCCGGTGTTTGCTGTCGTTTGTGGCCAATGAAGTGTCATGCCAAATTAGTGGTTAATCGCGCAGCAAATTTCAGTGTTATTAAGTGTTATTCAGAATAACACTGTTATTGATACTCAATAACAGTGTTATTGAGTATCACCAGGAATAAAAGCGATAAATATTTTGATACGTGTGGAAGAGAATTCTCGTTAACATCTGCGGCTGCTTTAGGAAATGAAGAAGCGCACAGGAGCATACTATAGAGCTGAGCTCAAGAAAATAGTGTATAAATTGCTTTAAGGTATACTTAAAGGGGCACTGACACCCCAAAGGTCGTTTTGTTGTTGTCTAAAACGATGCACGTTGTAGTCGTAGACACACAAAAAATACCACATCGAGAAAAACAATGTCCCACGCGCGCACGCGCCTTTTTATTTTTGGCGTTCTCCTCTCCCGCTCCTCGCCTCCTAGCTTCTTTTGATTGGTGACGTCAAAAATCATGAAATTTAGAAGCTTTTTAGGCGACATTTTTATAACATTTAATAACGGCAATCGTAAAACATGTTTTTTAACGCAATTGCGAATGCACTACGGCTCTTCTTTTTTAAATACCAAAAATCGGAGTCCGTTGTGATGTCGCCTCTGGATTTTTATCCTCCCTTGGAAAACATGGCGGCGCTCGACGCATGTAGCAGAGGGTGATCGGTGAGTCGGGGAATCGGACGAAGTGGCCTTTTATAGGTTCCCGACGACCTCTCAGACTTCGAAAAGGAAATCGTCTAAACGGTCAAAACAGCTGGGTTCGGTGTCTGTGTATCGTAGTTTCGGTTGTGACCCGCCGGGCACCGTCGTCTGCTTGAAGCGATAGGCAGCATGACACTCACGCAGGAAGCCGTTTTCCCGGTATGGTAGTTCCCGCGACGCCGGCGCCCTTCTCCCCTCGCTTCGGGTCGCGGAGACACGTTTCGGAGCGGAGGCGCGAAAGATACTCGACTCTCAGGAGCCCTCGAAATTTGACGTCACTCCACTGGAGCGGATTGCGCGGGAACTTCAAATTCGGCGTTTGGAAATCGTTTTTTCACTTCACAAATACTGAATTTCCAAGTTTCGAATTTCGATGGTAATGTCCAGGCATCGTTTTCAAACGCTTCAAATAATAAAAAAAAATATATATACGATTTTGATGTGTCAGTGCCCCTTTAAGTGTCAGATGCAGCTTTTAATTAAAAAAAAATAGAAAACGTATACGCATCAAAATACTTTTTCAAAAATGCATATCACCTCATATATCTTTTTTCTATAGAAGCTGAAAGCTTCACAGCACATTATTCGCTCCCGACGCGTGTAGACTATTTTTTTTAAAAAAGGTAAACAACGCAGATTGAAATATATTCATTTGTCTATCTACCTAAGAAATACAAGCCCGGCCGTCACTCAATTTTGGCAACAAAAAAAAACGCATAGAACTTAAAGGAAGAAAACACTCATATTAGGTGCAAACATTGGGTCAGTAAAAGTCACCAGCCTGTAAACAAATCAGATCATAAACTTGTACAAATAGGTTGACCACAGAATAGCCCCTCCTCACTTGTCGGTACTGAGTTTGAACAAAATACTGATGCGATTAATAACTCGGACCTCCAACATCAACTTAGAAACATTAAAACGGTCCGAATATATTTTTTAAGTCTCTCCTTTTGATACAGAGAAACGTTTTACATGTATTTCCAATCCAAATTGTTTTTTCATTTTGATTGAAACCAAAAATGTACCCGGAAAAGCAATTACGGGAGGGCTCTTAAGACTGCTTACGTTAAGGAAAGCGAAAGCATTCCTGAAGGCAGCGCATTTCTATAAGCAGTGCGCCCCGCTCCTGCGCGGCGCAACATGGCTAAAAGCAGAGCATAGAACACGTGATGCAGTAGTGCACAGGGAGACGGAACGGGAATTCTGCCCCCTTTCCGGGCCTCCCGCCGCGCCTGACACGTGAGTCAAGACGGGGCAGCGAGCGGCGACTGCGCGCGCGCCACCATCTCCCTTTTAACGGCGCGAGGGCCGCAGCGCCAGGAAGGGGCTTCTCTGAGGGGTGGCGTTCCTTGGAACTATGACCCGTGCCTGCCCATGGAAATTTATTGCTCGTTTCGCTCAGCCCGAATTGAGGTGCCGTTTTTCGCGGTTACAGACAGCGCCGGCTGCTCTCCATGGGACAGTTAATGCTTTCGCATTGAAAACAAAACGAAAAAATAACTTGACGGACGTACAATTTTAAAATAAGTATACCTATGATACATTTAAAGACTCCAAATAATATAATATTCTACTGTAGGCCGCCGTTCCTTCATGTATCGTAAAAAAAATATTTAATTACATTTCCTTCAGCGTTGCTGCGTTTCACCCTTGCTCCATGGAAGCCCTGCAAACTTGTAGCTCGATCAGTATACCCTACTGCTAGTTTTGTTGTCCTTCATTTTTAATTAAATTTTTGGCCTCATTTTATTGCGGTAAACAATTAGGACAATTAGTGTTGTTTGGACTGACAACGATTGTCAAACTTCCCGACGACAATTTCAACAATCTAGGCATATATTCAAGCATCCAATATTATGATAGATGGCTGCGAACAGCATATAGGGAGAGCTAATAATCAGTACTTAGAACCAAGGAAAAATAGGCTGCTTTCTTGGTGTCTCCCCTCCCGTCGAAATTAGGAGCAATACAATGACTACATGTGTATCGCAATATGGTTTCATCTCGTCAACTGTGCCACTCCCTTTCAGGGAAACGACACAACTACATCAGTCACTTGTTGAACCCTTTATCTGCTTGGGCTTAATTCGAAGATACAGGGAAACGTGCACCATTAACTGGACAAAATATTGGGAAAGGACGCAGATCGAGAGATTACGACCGATGACCTTAGACGAATGAAGTACCTCGAGTGTTTTCTAAAGGTGAGAAGGGCTATGTTTATGCTATTCCTATATTTTATCATATTTTTTTATTTAAATCACCCTTTATAGAAGCCGCACCCTAGATGCTTCATTCCGGATAGAAAAAAAAAAATATTATCTACTGATTACAGGAAGGCCTGAGACTGTATCCGTCATTTCCGTACATGGGGAGGGTACTGGACAATGACCTTGAAATAGGTAAGGGAAGCAACTGTCGGATCTCTTGATTAATTTTGCTTCACGCAAAGCATCGAATTGAGATATTCCTACAATCAAATGCGGCAGAAGTATCCTTTAAAAAAAAAAAACTATGTTAAAAAATTCGTAGTTAAAACTGTGTATTTTGATGCGCGTGATAGCTGTGAACGTACCTTCTTATTGCGAACACGTGCGTGAATGTAATATGTAATAAAACAACACTTCAACGTATTCGTATAAAACGCCTTATTTTCGTAAGTTAGACTCACCTTCCTTCGAGCAATTAAGAGTACAAAATACGCAGAGAAAATATATGCCGACTAACAACAAACTTACCTGCACTAGGCGTAGTTATGGAAACAGCCTCAGTCGGCTGCTAGTCAGCGCGGCAGGCGGCCAAGAGAAACAACGTTGGTCAGGCCTGTTACCAAATGATTGAACACGTCCTTTGCACCACAGTTCGCCAGGGCAATCGGACGTTTAAGCTCCAGACGGTTATACCGATGAATGGAGTCTTAGAGTTGGGTGATTACCTTGGCCAACAGGTGTAAAACCTGTTGGCCAACGTAAAGTAACCATGTCGCCCGCCTGCGTAATCTTGTTCTGACACTTTTTCAGATGGGTACAAGATACCAAAAGGCGTATCATGCATCGTTAACATATATAGCTTCCACATAAATCCGAAATACTTCAAGGATCCCGAAGAGTTTGTTCCGGATCGATTTATGGGCCACGACACGACAAGGCGACACCCCTTCAGCTACATTCCATTCTCTGGAGGCCCAAAGAACTGTCTTGGTGTGCAGAGTTCTTAATTACCGTAATCACCCACTAATATTACCTTAATAGAATGCAGTCGCTGTGCTATAAAAGTTCTTGCAACACTTCTCACTAGAATAACAGTCCAAGGACACGGGAGCTACACCAAATGCGAAACATATATCAACCACGAATAATATTGTCTTTTTGATTTCCATTTTTAATTCCTATCACTCTTTTTCGATTCCATGCTTTGTATCGACAATAATCACAAACCTACCTCATGTTTTAGTACTGTTTTGTTTAAGGATGACCTACACTTCTAAACGCGAGTCAAGGACATGACGTACGTTATTATAAACCAGCGAAGAAATTTTTCTTTGTGTGATTATCATGTCGTCTGTCACTGATACCTCTGTAACACGGAAATATGTAAAACGCAGCATTAAGAAACTACGCAAAAAATAAGAAATGAAGGGTCTTTAGAAACATGATTTAAGAAAAAGTTTTTCTTAATGGTTTATTTTCGGGAAACAGATGGTTTTATTTTCGGGAAACAAAAACGGACATACTCCGCGATTGTTTCTTTTTTTGCAGAGTTTCCCGTATCTTTATTACTATTTCGTATATTGAGACACCTCGGGCTGCAACTATTTGTATTTGTGTTATTTGTTTATAGTTATTTAAGCAAAGTCACCAAAGTTACGAAAGTTTATGAAATAATGAATTATACTTCCAACTAAGAGAAATCGCAATTTGCACGGCCTAGATGGCTGGTGCGCCGTTGAAAAAAACGCAAACACCAATCGCGAATAGAGATAACCTCCGTGTCTGTCCGCCTCCCGCCCCGTGTTGGATTATCAATAAAACGTCAAAACTATTTTCGTATTAAACCGAAAACCGAATTGACTCGGAATGCCTTATTTTAATCGTTTCAGGGCAGAGATTTGCGACGGTTGAATCCAAGCTACTGTTGGTGAAGGTACTTTCCAAGCTCACGATTGAATCCACGAGGCCACTCGATCAGATCAAGTTGACGTTCGAAGTAATCCTAAGAGCCAGAGGAGGACACCAAGTGTCGCTTCGAAGACGTACACAGATGAACTCGTTTCAGCAATAACTCGATTGAACTGACACAAGGAGATAGGAGGGGGGGGGGGGGGGAGAGAGAAGCTGATTATGACTGTTGGGATTTTTGCAGGATTTAGCTGAGCGTTTCACGCTCCTTCCCCCACTTTTATGCTCTCATTCCCCATCGCGAGAAGTAAGTTAAATAAATAAAATTGTTAAAAAAACTGAAAATGTATTTTACTTTTTCAGTTAAAAACGTTTCATGCGCTGCCGATTGAAATTTCGGTCGTCGCTGCTAGAGTCACTGAGACGCTCAGCTTTTGAATCAATTGCAGTGTGATGTTGAGAACGCAAATGCTGTCGCAACGAACTTGACAACTCATCTACAACAGATAGCGATACAGCAGGATAACCTGGAAAATCAGACACGAATGAATAACCTAATCTTTTACGGTTTTGAGGACGGCCAAAGTGAAACATGGGCAGAATCGGAGAAACTCGTGATAACGCTATGTCAAGAAAAACTTGGTTTCTCTCTAGAATCAGCTGACATAGAACGCGCAATTCGCCTTGGCCGGTTCAAACCGCGCTCAAAACGACCGATTATCGGAAAGTTTAGTGCTTTTAAAATTAAGCAAAGCGCTTTGATGACTGCGTAAAAACTAAAAGGCAGCGGGTTTTCTATTGGCGAAGATTTTTCTGCTAGAGTGTGTACTGAACGGAGACAGTTGTTGGAGTATGCCAAAAATGAAAACGCGAAATTTAAACTAAAATACAATAACTGATTATCGCTAATAAAACCTTCGTGAACGACCATGCGGACCAATGTATCAAAGAGTACGGCATCTAGCAATTACCGAAATCCTGTCTTGTCAAAGGCGGACGAGAACTTATAACACTTGTTGTGAACTGTCGGAGTGTCAGGAATAAACCGGATAATCTTGCCGCGCTTTTTTCTGTAACAAATCCATCCATAGTAATGGGTACCGAATCGTGGCTCGATCAGTCCGTCTCTCATACCGAGGTGTTCCCTGAAAATTTCACTGTATATCGGAATGACCGAAATTCTCGTGGGGGAGGGGTCTTTCTGCTTGTACATAACAGTCTCATCAGCTGTCCAATTGCTATCGAGGGGATTTCGTGTGAGGCAGTGTGGTGTAGAATTTCTTCACATAATGGCCAGTTTTTATTCGTCGGTTCGTTCTATAGACCCCCAAATAGCTCCGTTGATCATATGTTAGAACTGTATAAGCGTATGAGCGCCTAAGTTCAGATAACATAACTTTTTTTTTTTTTTTTTGGGGGGGGGGGGGTGGGGGTGACTTTAATTTTCCGGACATTCAATGATGCAACGGTCGCCCGGTAACCAGTAACCCTTCCAGTGTTTATACCGCATTTATTGACAGCATTAACGATTTTGAGCTCTACCAGTTTGTTGATGAGCCAACAAGACGCGCGGATAACTGCTCCAAATTGTTAGATTTAATATTGTGTAATAAAATGGACGCCATTAAGTCTACATCAGTTGTACCTGGAATAAGCGATCATGGCGCAGTGGTAAATAGCGCATCGTTTTTATTTGAAGAAAATGCGACACCCTGTAGCAGAAAAGTGTACATCTACGAAAGAGGAGATTACACTAGCATTGCAAATGCTCTTTTCGATTTTATTCCTGATTTAGAAGATTTAGGTAATAATGACGACTTTGATTTTCTGTGGAATGTCTTCAAAAGCAAGATTCATGATCTGGTTGATACACACATTCCTTCCCGCACTATTAGTTCTAGGCGTAGAAAAGATAAGCCATGGATGTCAAAGGAACTTTGCAGTCTGATTAACAAACATAAACGAGAATACAGCAAATACAAAGCCAGTAGAAATAAATATAAGTATGCAAAACTGAAAGATATTCAAGCTGAATTCAAGAGAAAGGCAGTGATAGCGAAGAGTGGCTACCTTAACTTTCTTGAAGGCAAGGTCAAAACAAATCCAAAGCAAATGTGGAAGTTTGTTAAATCTAGTCGTAAAGAGTCGTTAGGTTTTCCGCCACTTATGGTAGACAGTTCGTTAACTACAGACGAACGCGCTAAAGCTTCTTGCTTTAATCGTTATTTCCAATCTATTTTTTCTATGGATTCAGATGCGAACCCTTTGCATGCAAATGATGGTAGTTTTGAACAAATGCCAGAGATTGTGATAGGTCACAATGGAATTCGTAATTTACTAAATAACATTAAAGTTGAAAAGGTGATCGGACCCGGGACGGTATCCCGAACCATGTTCACAATTCATGTGCTGACATAATTTGCTATCTTTTCATTATTTTTACCCGTTCATTGCAGTGTGGTTCATTGCCTCACGACTGGAAACATGCGAATGTTGTACCAGTACATAAATCTGGAGCCAGGAGCAGTGTTGAGAACTACAAATCAATATCGCTTACGAGTGTTTCATGCAAGATAATGGAGCACATTATTTATAGTACTCTGATCTCGCACTCGAAAACTATCTTTTTTTTTTACTCCCTCGCAACACAATTTTCAAGCCGGGTTCTCTTGCGACACACAATTGACTAAATCTACCCACGACGTAGCTCAATCGGTGGATAGTATAAAGCAAGTCAATTGCATTTTTTTTTGGACTTCCAAAAAGCCTTCGAAACGGTTACGCACTGCTTTATTTTAGAAAACCTTAGGAGTCTAAATATTGATAGGAACGCGCAGTATTGGATTGCTAACTATTTGAGCGATCGTAAACGATGTGTAGTTGTAAATGGAGTAAAGTCTCCACCAGTTGATGCAACTTCCGCAGTACCACAGGGCTCCGTGCTTGGCCCTCTCCTCTTTTTAATTTTTGTAAATGACATAACCCAGGGAATTGCCTCGCAAATAAGACTGTACGCTGACGACTGCATTTTGTACCGTGAAACTATTTCAGACTCTGATGTATCGGCTCTTTAAAGCGATTTAGACAGAATTTGTTTGTGGTGTTCAAGAGGGAAAATGACTTTGAGCATCCCAAAGTGTTGTCATGTAAGGTTCACAAGCAAACGCAATGTTCTCCAGTCAATGTGCACTTTACATGGAGAAACTTTGCGCGTTAAAAAAAGAGGCTAAATATCTGGGGGTACTTTTTTCTGGTGATTTGAGATGGCTTTCACATGTGAACGTCCTAACAGGGAAAGCTAGTGGAACGCTGGGTTTTCTAAGGAGAAACTTCTCGCGCGCTCCACCATCCCTCAAACTGACTCTTTTTCTCTTGTGTGAAGCCCATCCTCGAGTATGCTTGCGTTTTATGGGATCCATCTCAACAGTATCTCATTGATAAAATTGAAAGAATTCAAAACCGTGCCGCTAGATTTGTGACAAATAATTACAACTTTCGTAGCAGTGTCTCCGCAATAAACAAAGAATTTATAATAGGAATCGCTTGCTGTTAGGCGTAGGTTTATCTAAAATTGAGAGATCACATTACCTGTTTGACCCATTTTATGTATCTCGCAGAGTAGATCATGACCAAAAAGTTCGGGAGTTTACGTCAAAGTCTGATTTGTTTCGTAACTCTTTCTTCCTACGAACGATAAAAGAATGGAACAGCTTGCCAAGCGAGATTGTTGAAGTGCAAAGTCCAGATTCGTGTTTTTTCGCAACTCCAGCAGTGTCTCTGAACAATATATTTGAGTGTAAAAATATTATTAACGCATTTCTGTTTCTTTCCTTGCAGACTAAGGTTGTTTCTTTTCTATGTATGTTTATTTGCGTGTGCGAGTTTTGCATATTACTTTACGTACTTATCTGTTTTGATGACCTAAGGTGTGTTAAAAATCCATTTTTTGGTATTGTGACTCCTCCTACTCTAATGCCCTTCAGGGCGCAGTAGGAAATAAATAAATAAAAAAAACGCAAGGCGGGGAGGGTCCTGCGCATCTTAATATCGCTCTCCAACGAATCAAATTGCGGAATGAGCCCCCCCAGAAATACAAAAAACACGAATTACAAAGCGAGAAGCATGAACATTATAAGCTATTCCCTGCGTTTCTTAAAGTTACTGTAGAAGGACAGCTGAACACGTTTATTTAAAATAAAAGTAACGCTCCATTTCATAGGCATGTCTAGCACAGTCAACTACCAAGAGAAAGCTACTTCTGAAGGGGCGATACAAGTTTTATATTTCTTTTGTAAATGAAACTGATAATAAAGTTTAATAAACCAATCATTTTTTTATTAGGGCACAAACTATCGCACACTAAATGACTACCTGGGGATTGCACCACTTTCAGCATTTTAAAGATAAGTGTACAAATGGTGTTACATATGGATATCTCAATATATATTAGGGAATGTCGTGCACACGACCTAAATAAGGCATTCCTATACCTCTCCTTACCTTGGAAGATTCCAAACACCGTGCCAGGAAATGTCGGACACACGATCTAAAATAAGACACGCCGTATGGAGCTCCTTATCTCGGAACATCTCAAACACCAATAAAGCTCTTTGGCTTACCAAATACGGCACCGAGACAGATTAAGTCAAGAAGCGGGACAAAGACGAAAATAACGATACATAAATGCGCCAAAAAACTTTTTTTTTATCTTTCTTTTTTGTTAGGAAACTTGTTGCAGAGAAGTCTCAAATTAAGCGTCAGCAACGGAGGTGATAAGGCCTTGGAGCAAGTGCAACAATCATAACCAAAAACTACAAGCTCCTAATTTTTTTTAGCACTGAATGAGCATAATAGACGAAAGTGTGACATGACGCCACGAAAAACAGTCTTATAACATTTATTTCGCCGCAAAACTTGATACGCTTCATTTTTTTAATGCGGAAGCGTAACTATCCCATGGAGCGGAGCCGGCGGCGTCTGTAACCGCGAAAAAACGCGAAAGAAATACCCATGCTCTCATTGGCTGAGCAAAACGGCTCCAAGATAGCCGTTGCGGACGCTCCACGAGAGCGTGCGCTCGGCCGCCGCTCTCGTGTCAGGCGTTACCGAAGGGGGGCTGCGGTCGCTTCTGCTCCCCTCGGCACCGAGGAATATGTCGGCGCCTGGGGCATCTATATCGTCGGCGGCCGCAACCTCGGCAGCAGCGAAACGTGGCCGTCCAAGCCAGTACACCGCCGATGACCTAAGGGAGCGGAAGAACGACGTTCATGCTTCCGCATTCACAACTAATAAGAGGTGCATTTTATTCATTTTTTTTTACATTTTAATTGCGTAATAGGCAATGAAGTTCAAACCAACATGTGAAGTAGCGCGTATATCCACTCTGATTCAATAAAGTTTAGTTTTCGAGCGCAATACAAGAGTGCATGCGTCAAAATGATAATTATTTGACAAAAAGCAGTATCTGCAACCTATCTTCTAATGCGCTGAAGAAAGAAAGAATAAGTGCCTGGTTCGTCACTCTTACTCGTTGAGTTGCTACATACGAGTTTCACGCTTTAACTTTCATTGCCGACTCTAAACCATTTTCGAAATCTCCGTTAAATGCCACATCAAAACACGCAGCTTACACCGTCAAAGAAGCGAATTAAGTACCCTTCTTTCCCTTTATCTCATGCATATACAAAAATGCGTTTAAGAAAATAGCCACCACCTAATTGTAAGATAGTAAGGAGTGACGCCAATTATGGCACGAGGTCCCTAACTTCAGTTGTCAAAATTTTCGGAAACACCCACGAGCTTGTGTATGCCAAATATATAAAAGGTTCGCGACACCCATTGTTTTACGCCAAGAACTAAATAATGCTTCATGCAAAACACTTTTAATCATTTCCCCGCAGATAAGCTAGTACAAAAAAAACCCAAGTAGCAAATGGCGAAACAAAATGATTGTGTTTCTGCTTCACACGGGCGAGCCAAAACAGGCCTTGTCTTCTGATCGCGACCGGGAGAGTTCCAAAAGTGGGTGTTTTCTTTTTAGTCGGGAACGAGCAATTACGGTGTATTACTGATTGCATAGTGCTAGCCACAAAACAACACTAGATCATCTAGAGAGTTTATCTCTGGCGAAAACACACACACGAGATTTTTTTTTTTTTTTTGCTCTGCGCCGTAATATTTGCAATATCCTCGCCCCTTTAGTATTCCTGTACACTTCCAGTAGAATGCCACAGTTTTATACTCCTGTTGGGAGAGAAACACGAAAACCTTGAGTGCTATACCTTCAATACAGCACTCTGTTGGAATCAGTTTTGAATGAGGTAGTATCTTCGTTCTGCGCTAGGTTCGAATCACTCCGAGCACTCACAGGACACGGTTCGAATCTCACAAAGAATGCATCGCCCAAAGCTCGACCTGATGTCACAATTCAACTGTGTTGGCGGATTGCTTTGTGCACTACTTTTGTGCGTGCCGATCGTTTTGCCTTTCGTGCGGTGGTTAAGAATTTGGAAGACGCTGAAGTTTATTTCGGGACCCGGGATACTCGAGTCTTCGTGGCGATCGCTGGTATCCTCCACGGTGAAAAGGAGTGCCGGCCATGGACTCAAAACGGCCAGCGCAGGTGAGCTATATCAAATCTGTTATGTATATTTACAACGTTCTCTCGTGTGAAATTCGATGTGTGCTTCTATGTAAAACCCGCTTGCAATTCTTGAGTGAGAGTATGTGTAACAAGTACAGGGTGTACCCTCCAAAACATGCATGGTGATTTTGCTTTGTTTTTTTCTCCATACATATAAACTATAAGCATCACCGAACGCACAGTGTCCGCCCAAACGTTGAGCTATAGGCCCGAACCAGATGCTAATGTTTCCGTTTTTTGTTATCTGATTCAAAAGTTAGAAGTATTTTTTTCTTTATTTATTTTGGGAAAATGGTGGCCGACGAAGTTCATGAATGCATGGCGATGAATGTCTTGAAGTACAGATAACGGTCCAAATTTTCGCGGTGAAGCTTTCCGAATATCACGTAACTTTTTTATTAAAATAACGCTTAGTTCTGAAACTTTGCCATCTGGTCCGGACCACTAGTGCTACATTTGTGCAGAGACTAAAGCGTTTGATAATGCGTAATTTATTTCTGCGGCAAAAAAAAACAAAAATACTGTAGTTGTTCTTCAGGACAACTGCAGATATTTGTGTGGCTATTTCATCAAAACTAATTTCAGCAATATTTTATATAAAGCAAGCCACACTCGAAGAGAAGAAATATTAAAAAAAAACCTGATCGACGTTCAACGTGTTTGTACACGCGGGTGAATATTTGACTCCCCAGTAAGACGGCGACATGCTGTTTTCCAATAAAATCAGGAGCCATGCTGCAAAACGCTTATATCTAACAATACTGCCCGCAAGACTGTTCAAGTCTAAGCTGACGAGTTTGCCTAAGGCTTAAATCTACCACAAAGTTTTCCACTACTCTGGGTTTTAAATAGTCCGCTGGAGCCTGTGAACAGAGATTGTGATAAGTTGACAATCAGACGCAGCGCGCATGGTTCGACTCTTTTTATGAATGAGAATCACAAACATTGGGATGTTTACTGAACTGTGTAAATTTTCTTTTACATTTTAAATGTTAATATAGCGTTTCATTAGCCTAAAAGTTGTATGAAGGCGTAAAAAGCATAACCAAATGTAAACAAATGCTACGTTGATTTCTAGATACAATAATGGCAGTGCTATATCGATGCGTAAATTATAAGCTACCAGTATAGCTTACCTGGCTAACGATTAAACCGCAAGATAAGTGCGTTAGTTCCGAAAGGTCCTTTCAGTGTTAAGAATACACTTTTTTAGAGAAGGTATATTCGTACGCGTTTATCTGCCTGGTTTAATTTCATTACATTTATTTCTAATAGAACACGTAAAATCATCTTGTTTTACACTTTTTTTTTAAATCCGTTAACTAAAAAAAACGTCGTATGTTTACGTGTGTCTGAAGCATTATTCCCAACATAAAAACAATATTATGCACCAGCTGTGAACTAGTAAATTAATAGTTCTCGTTTTTGTTTGTGGGTTTTGCCCATTACACGCTTTTTTGCGTCCTGCGTGTTTGTTCAAAAAATAAATACTGGTAGTTGTTGATTAACAATACGCGAACAGTTAACGAGCATTGTGTACAGGGTATAGTGTACAGTAAGCTAATATTTCTGATGTTGGATACTAAAAAAAAAAAATCTGCGAATATATATTCGTACATGGTCGGGCGTGTTGATGTCTAAATTACGATAACGAAAGAGGGACATATAAGACAAACAGACGACAGAGGCTTTCCACTTGCAACTAACGTTTAGTGGCTTCGAAGAGGAAGGAAAAGGGGGTGGTGGGTGAGGGATGCAGGGAGCCTTGTGGCTTTGCCAGCCGCTGTGCGTGCGCGCCGTCGAATATCGGGCGGCAAGATTAAGCCAGTAAACGTTAGTGGCAAGACAAAAGCCTCCGTCTTCTCCTTTCTCTTCCATGTCCCTCTTTCATTATCGTAGTATATCTGGAGTTGCACCCAAGAACACATATTTGCAAAACGAGTATCAAAGAGTTAAACTTGACTCCCATATTGCAGTAGCCAATGACGGTTTGAGAAACGCTGGGGGTGCAAGCCTCTTGCTTCGTGATTGGTTGGTTAGTTTTCTTATCAGTTAATCCCACACTCTGATTGGCTATGCAGCAATTATAAGGTGTTCGGGACTCGCCACGCACCCCGTTTCTTAAGCTGTCTGTAACTGCACCAAAATACACTGACACTAAATGTTTCCTCCTGTATCTTAAAATGTTCTCCTGAAACAAATACGTCCGTTTTTTTCAGGTACCTTAGGTCAAATCGCAGAGACTTCAGAAAAATGCGGTAACAACACGTTCAAAATGTACATCGGAATGACGCCTGTTGTCATCATTCAGACCCCGGACGCAGCTGAGGTATTATGTATAACTTTATTTCTCGACATTTAAAACGGCACGTTATAGACCGGTGACGAAACAAAATAACTCGAAACTGCAGGAGCTTCTCACAAGCCGTCCCAGTCACCGAAAGCCTTTCATCCACAGCTTCAACGAGCCGTGCTTACGAGTAGACCATCTTCCGGCCGTGTAAGTATAAGCCATCATTTCTTGTATGCGCTTTTGGGTTCAAAACTAACCGGTAAAGCGTGAGAATCGCCTATAGACCTCCCCCTCTTCCTTCCACCCCCCCCCCCCCCCCCCTTCTCCGTCGTATGGGCGCTGCCACCTTGGAATCAGGCGACGCGGGCGCCATTATAGGTGGCTTGTTCAGCTCTTCGGTTTGCTCAGCACTCTGTGCCTCAGCGAATGCGTTACATTCGTGTTTATCGCCGCGTTACACGCCGTTTCTATCCTTTCTATGCAAAATATTATCCCCTTCTTTATGTGTGCAACTTTTGCAGCTAATTTAGTAACCACATTTGACATACTTTCAGCGCTGGCGTAGAGAAATCAGAGTTAGCGTTGGCGCAAGCCAAGTATGTATAGGTGGCCCTAACACAACACTGGTGTTCTAAGCCAAATTGGTTAGGAGAGTTTAGGTTTTCTCAGCGATAGTGGCATAAAAATCACAATAGAAAGACCAAGTCATATTTATGATCGCACGTTTGGGATCCTGTTTATTCTATATACGAAAGGAAGGTGACAGAATTTGTTTTTTGCCTTACCTGCAAATAAGAAACAAAGTTGGTTTTCATTATTTTGGAAAACTAGTGAGGGAGGTGGTTAAAGAAAGTGTAACTAGATGTCTATCTGATCTTTTAAAATATTCGTAACATCTACATCAGACGATGTGTTCGTTTAGCACGTTATTAATTATTTCTGGAATATAAACATTGGTTTAATTAGTTTGTTTAAGAATTCAACGACACAATGATGAAAACTAAACAGCCGCGCAGCTATGCCTAACACTGGCTTTTATTTGAGGATTTAAGGATCGATTACCCAGACCCTGGCCAAAGAATATCAAGTTTGGTTATACCTTGGCTCTTTCGGGCTTTCAAGATCTTAAATTACTAGTCAGTTTTATTCACTCTAGCTACAAACACACAGCATCCCGAACGGAAATGCTCAGAGCTACTAATATAGAACCTCTGTAAATAAGGCGAGAAGTCGCACGTCTGAAAATGCTTTATTTAATGATCAACGACAAACTAAATTTAAGCCCGAATAAATACGTTCTCCCCCAAGCTCAAAACAATGAAGTGGACTGAATCATACAAAAACATGCCAAACTTATAAAGGCCGAATCGATACCCTTAACCAGTCTTTGTGAAACCTATTGAGGCTTGAAATTCATTGCCCAACGATGTTGTAAATTTGGTAACCGTACCCTCCTTTGAAAATTTCATTGCAAATCTGTTAACATAATAAGAGCTTAAAGTGATGTTCTTTAAGTGTGCAATTTTTAATAATTATCTGGGCTAATTTGTTCAATATGTTTATTCGTTTAGAGGGCCAAGGTTGTGCCTTGTTTTCATTGCTTGTTCGAACAGCAGTGTCTGCTAAATTGTCCATTTCTTGTGCTTGCGTTTTTTTATGTGTCATCACAACGATGGATACTCTTCCCGTAATAGCCCTCAAGAGAGGGCTAACAATATTTTCAAATAAATAAATTAATAAATAAAAAACATCTTTTGGCCCAAGAACTCAACTTGTGTGATATGTATTTTAAATCGTTTACAGTAGTCAGCTAGACTTTATGCTCTAAACGACTCTATACGGTACTATTGCTAACTGAGAACGAAAGTTGCGAAAAATGATGGAAACTGAAGTTTTCTTCTTGTATAGGCAGCCGCCAACTGCCATGTTTCAAAAGTTTCATTTTTGCGTGATTTGTATTAACAGGTCAGGAGGCACAAGAAAGACAATGAGAAAGCTGACGTCCTCAGCGTTCAAATCCCCTTCATCAACAGGATATTTGCGCATACTGAATGAGAGCGGTGACATTTTGGCCCATCGGTTTAGCGAGTACGCCGACGGAACCTTCAACGAGCCGATTCAGCTGTTCCAAAGCGCGCAGCGATGCGCCCTCGACATAATTGGAGGTACGAATTTAATATTTTAAGTTCTTACATGAGGAGCTGTAATTACATTGGATTGCGATGTTTCGGCGCTTAATTGTTTATAACCAATGGCAGTTTTAAGGAATCAGCCATTGCGATGTATTTTGTTTGGTCGGGATTGGCTCTGTCCTTTGTGACACATCTGGTTCTAGATCTATTCTGTTCGTTTCTCTTCTTAAACCCTGGAAAACTCAAAGGGATACTCTACAGTATGTACACCAAAGGCTGGTTCACAGAGCACCATTTTCTTACGTTAAGTCACGTTACGCAATATTACGTTGAAGTCACCGGGACCTCTGTGCTTCCTATTAAGCGAGGCTACCAGTTCAAGGAGAAAGCATGACACGCGACGTTCCAGACAGGAATGTTTCGGTGACTCATACGTAACGTAACTTAACGTAAGAAAATGGGATAGTGTGAATGAGCCTTTACGATTTTATTAAGTTACGAATGAGTCACCCAAAACATTCGTGTCTCAGATGCAGCGTGCCAGCCTATCTCCTTGAACTGGTAGCCGCGCTTAATACAAAACACAGATGTCCTGGTGACTTGTAAGCTTTTGTAGCGTAACGTAAGAAAACTATGTTGTGTGAGCCAACCTTAACGCTTCGAACTTCGAACCCACTTTAGGCGGTTCGATAATATTGGTTTCTCAATGTATAACGCCGAACATTACGACAGATGTGTGACTGGGTGTAAGGAGTAAGAATATTAACGAAATAATTTACCTCAATAAAAAAAAACATTAGAAAAAAAATTGAGAAAGGTTTTTGGGCTATTTCCGATGGCAGTCGCAGACAGTGTCATGACTATCCTCGCCTGGTAGTATTTGCCACCACCAGATGTCGGAGGCGTTGAGAACGCGCCGGCGCCGAGCGTAGCAGATTATCTGCGGAAACCTTTTTACTGTGCCGGTGTACGTCTCTCTATTGTACAATTTTTAAAGTGCGATAACTTATTAATTCAAGAGAATTGATAGTAAACCAGGGTTTTATATCTCGTGAGGTGCTTTCTTTTTGGTATGGTGATGATCGGTTGAGGCGCCGCATACTCTCGAGTAAAGCGCTGGATGGATTGTATAACAAGTATACCGCCAAGTGTGTGCATGCTGGGATGCACTTGACAAAAATGGCGAAGCGTCGCCGCCAATCTAGTTATTCGTGGCGGTGCGACGCCGGCGTCTACAGTAGAGGAGCGTCCTTGCAAACGGCGGCGCGTCACTGGCAGTCACAGCAGGACCAGTGAGCGTCTAGATGTGGGATGCGCCAAAAGCCAAAAATGGCGACGCGTCGCCGAAACCTAATTCGCAACTCCAATGCCCTATAGATGGCGGGGTGGTAGTTCCAAGATGGCGGAAGAGAGGGGGATAGATTTTCCATGCGCTTGCTCGCTGATACTGCTCACTGTACTTAAATCAATATATTTGGCTACATAGGCGAAGCGGACAGAGAAGAAGCGAATCACGAGTGACGAAGCTGTTGGCTCACATGTGAAAATCCAGCATGTTTCTTTTTTTAGAACAGGGGAAAACAACACAGAACTTGCCACGCTTTGTGGAAGGCGATCGTGTTTTGGGCACCAGACACATCATGTAGTGTTGCAAAGAAAATATTTTTTGGGGTTTCCACCACCTGGCCACACCTCCGTTGTAAACCGCAGCGCGATACGTTGAGAAACCTATTTTACATTAGCCGATAACAAGGACGACGAACAAATCACGAAACAAGACACGTGAATATCATAATCCGCGCTCTGCGTTTCTTAAGCTCTCAGTCACTATAGAGTCAGCATACGAGACCTAACTGCTTGGCATGTTTCGTTTATATATCATGCACTGATGTCGGCAGAACGAATAAAGCGTTTGAGATCTATGAAAGATGATGATAGTGACGACCATAATGGTGACAATATTGATGTTGATGATGGGGATGTTGATTATGATTATGTTCATGATGGTGATAATAATGATGAGGATGAAGTTGGGGGTGGTGATCATTTATTAATACGATATACTAAAGTATCCCATCTCTTCTTGCAGAACTTGCAACTGGAATTAAACTCCGCCTACAGGAAAGGGCTGATGAAAACTACCATTTAATCAAGTAGGTAAACAATTCCTAATTTAAGAGGGTTTTAAAGGGTAGTAAAATGGCTGAAGTAGAAAAACCATATCTCTTATTGATGACTGTCATTATAATGCAGAACTGCCCATCTAGAATAAGAAGAAAAAAAAAAGATCTACAGTTCTTACGCGCACTTTTATTGTACCTTATGCAGTGTCTCAGATAAACGGTGTTTTAACGACTAGTCACTCGAAAAGAACCCATTAATCCTTGAATGCTTGTGTTACTTTTAGAGCAGCGATGAAGAATACGTTTCAGTTTTTTGAGAGATGGCTGTGGCGACCAAGGCGCAGCAACGGGAGGAGCTCGGAACAACAAATTGCAAACACTCTGCGAGATGTGGAGCCACTTATTTATTCGGTGAGGAAGTTTCGTACTTTCGGGATTTTTAACAAAAATGCATAAGCTTACTAATACAGAAGTTTGGGCGAATTAGTCATTCATCTTGAGGTTACAGCGCACAAGACAAGGACAAAACAAGAGACACAAAGAGACAAACACAGCGCTTGTGTTTATCTCTTTGTGTGTCTTTCGTTTTGTCCTTGTGCTTGTGAGCTGCAACCTCAAGGCATTCCGTTTCACCTAAGTCCGATGCGTAGTCAAAGTCAGACCACATTCAAGTACAAACGCACGCACACACACACATAGTAAAAGCGCAAGGTCATGATTCACTCTTTGTGGTTGATCGATTTAGCCGATGATAGCACACACAGAGACGGAAAGTTTTGATACAGTGACGCTCCCCTTTTGTCGCTGCTTGGTTGACCCTAACCAGAGCGCACGTTCGTCTGCTTTTTTTTTTTTTGTGCACGGGTTGTGGTGACGTCAGAAAGCCGAGCTCTGATTGGTTCTGAATGAAAGATAGGTAGACTTCAAGACAGCTTGCTTTGAGGTCTACCCACTATCCTTCAATCAGGGCCAATCAGAGCTCGGCGTTTTTCTGACGTCACTGCAACTCTAGCGCAAGAAGCAGACGACTTGCTCTCCGCATTAGCTTGTGGCGTTGCATACGCTCGAATTTAGAGTCGAACAAAGTATTGTGGCGTGAGTCCCAAGACAAACTTCGGGAAATTCGTTATTAATATTGTGCATTGAAGCTCAAAATACGCAACGCAGGGGCGTTGTTTAATTAGAATAAATCAAATGACCGCGTTCCTATCCTCTCGCGGTGAACTCAAAAATTCCATCGTTTCACTGGACGCCATATTTGGGAACGAGCTCTCATGAATAGGCTGCTTAGACCTTCAATCTTGATGGAGCGGAATGCACGTGGAGGAAGAAGTGTGAACGCTCGTCGTCATCACGCGCTTTGCAGTCTCGCACGAGGCTATGGCCGCCGGTGAATACTCCCTATAGACCTTTCCAAAAACGAGCTTGTGGCCGGTGCCATTTTGAGCGTTCGTGCGTATGGCGCGTGCTTTGCTCGCTTTCCGAGGCGACGAACACGCACGTGCTGGGCTGTGAAGATCGCACGCTGGACTGTGATTTTGTAAACATTGGAAAGGTCTATAGTCGGAGACAGCATATGTACACGTTTCTTGTTTTGTTAATGGTTCTTAGGCTGTTATTAACGGAATATACCGCAATCTTAATGGCTACGGAGCGATGATAAGATGACCTTTACTCCCCACGCGTCCTGCGTTCTTTAAACGTTCCGTGACTTTAAAAATATCGCAGCGCATTGCGAGGCCTGAGAAACGTTTTCACTTAAAAACCAAGTCAGTGATGTGACACACTCGGCAGGAGGTAGGGCGCTTGAAACGCCATGATCAGCGTCAAATTGAAAACTTTATGTATTGATGAACATATTTCGTTTTTTGCTTCTTCTTTGTTGGCTGGGCTCGTTCGGTTCTATAAAGTGATGTGTGGCGAAGTAAAGTCGCAGCGCTTTACTGTAGTACAGGAAGGTTTAGCGATGTCAACGCGCGTCGCCTTGCTTACTCAACAATCGTTCTATCGTTGTTCCATTTTAAGACAATGCAAGACAGAAGAGACCAGCTCAAAATCTTCCAGATTATTCCGACATTTGAGCTCGATGATGATGAGATTCCAGGCAACGGAAGGAACGCAGTCTTGCTTGACTCTCTTCTTCTGACGCATCTTCGAGAGGAGAGCTACACACTTGTGGATGTAATGAAAGACATCGGTTGTGTCTTGCTAGCGGTAAGTAGATACCTTTCCAGATTTACAAAAAAAAAAAAAATATAGCCCGCAGCATGTGTCGGGGATTCCTACCAAAATTTTTCTTTTGATTGCCTGAATCATGAAAGTTTACTAGCGAAATTGGATAGATATGGGATTCGAGGGCATGCTTTGCAGTTAGTAAAGTCTTATCTAAAACATCTCATGCAATTAGTTTATATTGATGGATATCCGTCAATTTCGAAGCGTATTCTTACTGGTGTACACTCTAAGAAATGCCTGCTCGTCTACTTACCCGCAAAACACTCAAAGAGCCAATCTCTGCGATCTAAGAAATCATCTCTGCGAATTATGAGGCGGAAAATCTGTTTAGGCCTCAAAATTAAGCCTGCGCTGTGGCATTACGCAATGCAAGCATGCTTTGCATTGCGTAATGCCAAAGTGCAGACCTTATTTTTAGGTCTAAAAGGATGTTCCGGCTCATCATTCGTTGAGCTGATTTCGTGGATCGTAGAGATTGGCTTCTTGAATGTTTTGCGGGTAAGTAGACACGCAGGCATTTGTAAGAGTGCACAGGGAAGTATATTATGTCCTTTTCTTTTCAATATTTACGTTAATGATATTTTGATTATTACCTCTGATGCAACATTTATCAACTATGCCGAAGACACTACTAGTTTTCTTTTTTAGCTGAAAATGTCGATGTGCTATTTGACATGGCAAATCAGGCGTTATCTGCATTAGCAATTTGTAGTCGTTTTAATTCACTACAAATCAACGTAGAAAAAAACAAAAGCGGTGCTTTTTCGTTCAAAACATCAACTAGTCCCAATTACAAGAGATATCGTTTTGAACTCATTCAAAATAGGGGTTGTAAAATCCTTCAAGCTCTTAGGTGTCATTTTTATCCAGAATATGTCATAGGATAGTCATGTCAACTACCTTATTTCTAAGCTGTCACAAGCAGTATGTGTTATAAACCACCACCGGTACATGTTACCAGCAAAGGTGAAATTATTAATATACAATTCTTTATTTTACTCCCGCCTAAATTATTGTAATTTAGTCTGGTGTACAACAACGTCGTCGAATCTAGAAAACAAAACACTAGTTGCGAAAAAAAAAAAGCGTTAAGGGCTATAGAAGACGTTCCATTTGACTTCCACACAGCTAAATTATTTACGAAGTTTTGCGTTATCAACATACATGCTTCATTTAGCTATAGACTTGTCACTAGTCTAAAATAGAAAAAATTCGGGGAACCAACTTTTTGATAAACCTTGGACAGCTCTCTGAAAATATTCACGCATATTCTACCCGTCGTGAGAAATGCTGGGAGGTGGTCACGACAAGAACGAACTATGGCACACAAACGTTTAAACATACTTTACCAAAAATACTTAACCTACTTGAAGATGAAGGATTGGGATTCAGTACATTGTCCCTTCGAGAAATTCGACTAATCTCCAAACATGAATCTGAGTATGAACTAAACTTTTGGGGTCTCATAACTTCTGTCAGCAAATAGGTCACTTTTCTGTTATAGCCGATGGTAAAATATATTATGTCTGAAACAAGCCATTGTTAAATTGCGGTAATCAAAATTCGTTAATGTTTTTTTCTTTCGAGTTGCTGCTACTGTGCTTTGTAGGTGGTCAAGGACTTGTCAAGCTGTGCCATACAGCTTTTTTCCTTGATTGCCACAATCAACGTTCAAAGGAAATAAACCCTTTATTGTTATTATAATACAGCAGTTCCGACGACTAGGACATTGGATGTCACTATGATCCCATGATTGCTTACGCCAACCATTGGGGTTTTGGCTCCACCCGCGAGGGAGCTCTGCTTCATCGGTGACACTGACCAAAGTTCGAAACTTACGAATTTAATCAAATCCACAACACTTAATGGGTAAAACATCGCCCTCAAATTTCGCGGAAGGTGGGCAAATAAATGATGTCAAGAGTGTTTTTTTTTTTTTCGAACTTCTTCTAGCAAACTAGCTATATAATACATTAAGGGTTAAAATCAAATCACTACCTACGAAACACGCATTAGCTTTTGCGCAGCTGTTGTTGTATCACTGACAGAGACGTTTGGTATGTCCCTGCGCGACTTAATTCGTGAACTGTAAACGAAGGAGCCTCCCACTCAATTCAGCTGGAGACGTGAAAAGTCTATCGCAACCCCTCGCCACGTGACGTTTGGTGCGAACTGGTTAAGACCAAGACAAAACTTCTTCTACGTTAAAAACAGAAATAGGTATCTAAGCTAAAAACACGCGATTCCTTGTCGAGCACACTAAAGGTATCGCATTGTAGTTGCTGCCTTAAAAGATTACAATAGTCACTGGTAGTTAAAAAACAACGCGGGGCGTGGCGACGTCCGAGCATTTTATTACGCTCTGCTAGCTGAAAAAAAAATATATCTTTATATCTATGTATGTATATATCTATATTAAATATAGATTTCTTAGAGCGTAGCTACGACTGGCAACGTCCTGTCTGTCTTGTGTGTCTCACCCCAAAAATGTAGAGAAAGTCGCTCTTACAGGGGAGCGATGCCACCCTCTCGGCTGTAACCTGGAGTATTTATATGCTCGGATTGCACCCCAAGACGCAGGCCAAGGTACACAGAGAGCTTGACGCAATATTTGGAACAAACAGCTATCGCTGTGTCACATCTGACGACCTCGAACGGATGAAGTACCTAGAGTGCTGCCTCAAGGTATAAGCTCCTGCATGATGTCATTTCAATACCAGTTCATTGTTAAGAACCAATTAAGCATTCGTTTATTGACTCCTGAGCTCGCCAGAGACGGCTAAAGCTAACGCTTCGGTTAACTTTGTGACAGTATACGTAACCGTATTGTTCTTTAATTGCAGGAAACCATGCGGCTTTACCCGCCCGTTTCCATTGTGGGAAGGATTTTGGAGCACGATCAAGTTATTGGTAAAAACAACAACATAATAGCAGTGTTGGACAAAATACTCGATAAAAGTATTTAAGTTAAGTTACTAAATACCTGCGTCATAAAGTATTTAAAATACTACTCAAGTTACTTTCACTGTAAAGTATCTTGAGTAGAGTACAGATACTTAGAAATGTATTTCAGTTACTTTTGAAGATACTTCCGCATTGCTTAATTTTTATCGACGTCATTGACAACGGCAGTTATTTAGCTACGCAAACCTGGATTACCAGAATGGTTTATTAGCACGCAACAACAGAAAACGAAAAAAAAGTATCGGGCTATTTTATGCAGTCCGACTATAAAGAGCAAAATATTGTCACGAATGATAAATGATGACGCGGCGAATAACTGAAGAAACTAAACGTTTAATGGGGCGAACTTGTTCCCAAAACAAAAGATAGAAAGGCTAGCGTCGCAGGCGTCCATGTCAGCGAAACAGCAGGATCGACCGCTGGGGCGAGACTGACTCCGGACCGCCACTCGGAGCACCTTTTGTACCCGCGTGTGTTTCTGGAACATTCGGCGTAGAAAGTTCGGCGCGTAGAACTTTCGTAACGCAATCAGACGACAAAATCCTCGAACTTACCAGAATTTCAAGTTGAAGGAATAAATAAAAGACAAGTCCGCTTTCTGGTATCGAACCCGGAGCCTCCGCGCGAGAGCCAAGCGCGGTAACCATCCGGCCACGCGCTCGCTGGGCGACGCGCGTGGCAGTATCACTGATAGATGTTACAAAACATTTCTGGGACAACAAGAAAGAGGTCGCTTTAGCTATTGGGGAGAAGATCAGACCGTGGCGCCGCAAGCGGTTAACTTTAGAACTAGATGGATGAGGACAACAAATACAATGGCTCAGCGCTCGGCTGACTTAACCGAACGCGGCGTCAGCGTTTGGCTGGAGTTCGTGTTCTCCGGTGAGGGGGAGGAGGGGCTCTTTTGTTACCATTCCGGCCTGCATGAACAATGCAGCATGCGCGGTCCTCAGCTAAACACAAAAGCCGAAGTGGGTCAAGCTCGCATCCTCTGAAGACTTCTTTCGGGACAGATCCGGCACCTAACGTCATGGACATTCCCACAAGGCCTGTAAGCACGTGCACAGGCCTTGTGTTGGGTAAACACTGAGGTGTGGGGACAACAAACGGGATAGAGCGCCTCGCCGATAGTGACATCGCTGAATATCACATCCTGCGGCGCACCTTAGACGCATCGTTTAACTACAATCCATATTCCCTATACGGGGAGTTCACTATAAACGAACTTCAGACACGGATATGAGTGAATGGATAACAAAGAGAACCCACATAATACCCACGGCACGTCACCCTGCTCGCAGTTCGTTTCCTGTCCTGTTCTCTGCTCAGTGTTCGCGAGAGCAATAAGCGCCGGACTGACAACACAAAGAAAAAAAAAAAAACCTTGACGTTTTGCCCTAGTGGGGTCAAATATACAAAAAGCAAAATAAAAATGTCTACTTTTTTGTGTGTGTCCACTTCTCATTTTCTTCTATTTGTTATTTCTTGACACTTAAGTCTGCATTGTTCTCGTAGGTCGTTTCCCGGTCTGCTTTCGCCTCCGGGTGGCATCTTTACTTCCGTAAAACCACACCTTTAGTTTGAGGATTTTTTGGGGGGAAACAAAAGGCGCCTTTGGGAAGGCGAGGAGAGAGCCTTTATTGTACGAACTTTCGGCTGAAATATGAGTCACAGTCGGCAAGAAAGCGATATTTTTACGAGCTCAATCTAAGTCACCGTAGCTAATCGGAGCTAGCAACAGGATTCGGTTGCTCGAAAGAATGTTCACGTTTCCTCGTGCCACGCCCACACCACTTCATACCGAAAAACTCGGAAAATGGCGGAATGTCAAAATGTATTTAAGATAATGAGTACAAGATACTCGGAATTGTAATTAAGATAGAGTATTAAATACTCTACATCAAAGGTATTTGCAAGATACCAAGATACTCCAAAAAGTATTTAAGATACAGTATCTTGAGTAGAGTATTTGAGATAGGCACAAGTCTGCATAATAGTCAGCTAAAAGTTTTATTCGAGCAATATAAATACTAAAATCCTGCACATGTTCAAGCAACAATAGAATGTCTTATGTGAAGTTCACAAACGATGTAATGAAAACGTCAAAGGGAACCGTACAGGTGATTTTTGATTTTGTCGCGTTTTTGTGATAAGATGAGCTTGTGTGTGCGCGATCTACGAAACGCAACCTGGATGCCTTTCAGAAAACTTTAGGTTGAAATTTAGCACGCGTCCTGCGTGATCCCCTATGACGTTGTCCCGCCTTTTTGCGCTGGTTACGCTAAGTCGTTCAAACACCAACTATCAGAGCAATCGACTATTCTACAGTTCAAACACGACATGAGTGTATACAAGATTGTGCTTAACTTCATACTTGATTATTTCTTTTTTCTTCAATTTCAGATAACCAAGCAGTACCGAAGGGCGTGCAGTGTTTCGTAAACGTCTTCAGGCTCCACAGGAACCCCAAATACTTCAGAGACCCCGAACGGTACCGTCCGGAGCGATTTATGCGGGAGGAAACAACGTTTCGGCCACCCTTCGTCTACATTCCGTTCTCCGGAGGAGCCAGAAAGTGCTTAGGTACACACTCCGTTTAAAATGTTGTCTGTTACCCAGGTCTGGGGGCGTGGTGAGATTTCGGGCGTTTCCATTATTTATTTTGCTGAACACCATAGCCACTGTAGTCGCCGACAGCTTAAAGAACGCAGGGTCTGGCGACTCATGAGTACCTTATTTTCCTTCCGTATAGTTATTGAGGTGGCCGGATTAGCCAATAATAGCGCCGAAAACCAAATCACCAAAAACAAACGTGAAAAAAATTGTCCCTTGTTGCATAAGTGCGCTAGTAATAATAGCCACACCACAATCTAATGAGTATGAAATATTTCGATTGTGAAATTCCATTTTCCCGCTTATTTGATGCGAAGCTGTAAACCTCACCCTAAAACGCAGTCAAAATTGGCTGCTTAATAGGATTAATATAACCGGTGATTTTCTAACATTCTTTTATCCGCAGGACGCACCTCCAGTTTATTGCATCGGTGCACTTTCTTTTTTATGTGTTATAATTTTTTATATTATTGGTCATTAAAAACAATTTAGCTTTATCTTGTTTTTTGTTTTGTTTTCAGGGCAAGCATTTGCCATCATGGAAATAAAGTTGCTGTTGGCCAAGATATTTTCGAAGTTCAAAGTCGAATTCATAAGACCTCTGGATCCTCCCGAAATTAACATTGACGAAATTATTAGCGCGAGGCAAGAGCTTCGGGTCTGGATCCGGAGGCGGGAAGTTCAGGATTAAGCCTTGTCAGCTCGCAAAAGAGTGCTACGCCGTTTATCGTCCGAAAGAAGTTTCTGAATTGTATATTGAATGAATTAAATTTGAAATAAAACAAGTGTGATTGAATCGTTTGTATCCGTCTACAATTGTTTTGAAAAAAAAAATATTTCTAGGGAGTTTTAGTATCTTGTATGAAAGCAAACGCAAGTGCTGTGCGTTTGCGTTAGCGCTGCGTGCTCCACGCTCGGCGTGCGCGATGTCGCAATGCGCAAATCCAAGATTGCAGTTCGGGCTCCGCGAACGCGCACTAACGCAAACGTATAGTTGTTTGTGTTCTCTCGTGCACGCAGTACTGAAACGCACTATTTCCGAATGATGCCTGCCTCGCGAAAATTTCGCCAAGCAAGAAACAATACATTTCAAAAAAAAAAAAAAGAACAGAAGGTTAGGGCGCAAACGAGCTGGTGGTATTTGAACATAGTAAAGGCACCCCGAGACTGGAAAAAAAGAAAGGACGGACAAACACAGGTATCAAACAAAGCTGAATTTATTTGACAACAGGTGGTGTTTATATAGCCTTCACGAACCCATACCAAAAATGAAAGAAACGAAGAAACTAAAAACTCGGTGGTCACTCTCCTTTTGTCTTTCTGTTGAAAGAGTTTTTCATTTCCTCATTTTTTTTATTTTTGTGTGGGTTCTTCATGGCGATATAAACAACACCTGTTGTCAAATAAATTGAGCTGTGTTTGAGACATGTGTTTGTCCGTCCTTTCTTTTTCCCAGTCTCGGGGTGTTTTTACTATGTTCAAAAGAAAAAAAGCTTGTGTATTCTCCAAGGTCCATTGACATCAGGACAAATCATGAGTAAACGCACGGTGAAAACACGGTCACGCTTATAGACACGGACAAGGGGAAATAACGAGACAACACAAGCGCGACCATGTTTTCAAATATTTTCCAACAACTCGCCCAGCACTCAATATTAAAATACGGGGAGATTTCTTTTTTTCTTTTTTGCTTGAGACTGTTGAAGAAACGGGTAAAGATTTACTAAATCGGTTAATGCGGGTGAATTATGCGGCCAGTGGGGCGTAATGTAAATAAAGGTATATCGAGGATTTAACGAAAAGTTGTTAATTATTAAAGATAAACGAATGGTTTTATTTAGAAACCCACTGAATGTCTTCAAGATCAATAAATAAGCAAATCTTAGAATTATTTGAGAGGGCACGTGGGAAGTGCGTAGTGCTCTAAAGTTACCATTCATGCAGCGCTCGCGCTCGTTGCATGATAACTTTAGAGCGCTCTACGGGTTTCCCACGCTCCCCGCATCTTTCAGAAAGTTATTTATTTGGTGGTTCCCCAAGATGCGCGGACAGTTTCTAATTGAAATTACACGCTTTTTGTCCCTAGTTAAAGAGTTAAATAAGAAGTTTAGTTAATTATCTCATTCATTGTGACCATTATTCCTCTCTATTATGTCCCTCATGACTGTATAACTCACACCCACAAACCGGATCACCGTAGCTTTCACGGCTTCCGTAAAACAAATCTGTAAAGTAAAAATAAAAATAAAAATAATAATACACATTCTTGTGTACCTATACTTCGTCTCGGTTAGTTCATAGGGCTTCAGCGGGACGCGCTTACGTAAACTTCGTGAACAATACCGTTATAGCCTCCACATTAATGCAAAGAAATTATTGTAGCGTGAGCTACACTAGCCGCAGTTGAGCAGTTTCGCGTGGCTCCAGGAGAGCTGTGCTGCGCATGCGCGAGAAGCAGTGACGTCACATGGCGCACAGCTGGCGCAAAAAAGTGAAAATTGGGGGCTTTACGTGCCAAACCAATGACGGGCATCTGGCACGCCCCAGCGGAGGGCTGAGGATTAATTTGGACCACCTGGGGATCTTTCGACATGCCACCGAAACCTCGGTTACACGGCGCCTCCTCCGCAATAAGCCTCCGTCTGATTGCGGGCACCTCGGCCGGGATTCGAACCCGCCACATGGGGATCTGTAGGCCAGCGCTCTCGCCTCGGAGCCACAGAGGCGGCTGCACAGCTGGCGCGCCGGAGCCGCCGCCACCGCGCGCTCCGCCGCCGCCGCGCGCGCCTCGGCCGTCTGCGCATTCCAGAAAAGTGGCGTCATAGCCGCGGCAGACACACTGGCGCCGCCGCGTGCCCAGCTGTGCGCCTCCGTTGCGCAGTAGCCAAGTCTGACGCTGCACCGGCGCCGATTGATAGCGCCTCTCATTTTGTGCGCATGCGCAGAGGTATCAGTGGGGGTATACATATAGCGGGGCGTTTGCCAGTGTGGTATAGCAATAGAGAAGGAGAGCGAAATTGCTGCTCAGCGCAGGGTGTCGAACCGGAACCGAACCGAAAACCGGAACCGAACCGTTATTTTAGCCTAACCGGAACTGAACTGAACCAAAATCTTCGCCGCCATCTTGGAACTGAACCGGAACCGAACCGACAAAAATTATAACGGTAACCGGTTCAAAACGGTTCAAGGTAATTTTTTTTTTCTTTTTTGTTAGTATCACAAAATTAATATACCGGAATAACAAATTGACAGCTGTTCCTCTATCTATTGATCAAATCGTCATATACAGAATTTCAATGTACACTGTTAGCAAGTCCCGTGTATTTGGCGAATATTTGGGGTGAAAAACACGCTATTTACAGAAATTACCATAAATTTACACGTTGAGTAACGATTAACTCGTTCACAAATCATGCGAGGTTGAAAAAACGTGTTTTGGTTCGGTCATACACGCACAACCGTGTAGCCGACCTCGAAAACACGCATCCCCCCCGGCGACGACCGCAGCATTGCCGGCTATCGAAGCACCAGAATGCTTGGGGACACACTTGGAAAGGACCGTTGAGACGAATGCCGCAGAAAGAGACATCTCTCGGAGACGGATATGCACCAAAAGCAATTGCGCCATGCCGTAGGACGTTGGCGAAACCCGCGCTTACCGTGCTCGCTGCCATTTCCTGGTCGATGGCAATGCGGCTTCCCTCATGTCGCCCATGGTTGTATTTGGTTTAGGGGTCTTGATGATAGTTTCTTACACACCACAAATAAAGTTATGGGTCTAATTATTCGTTTTAAACAGTTAACGTGGATATAAAAAGCGTGTCCTCGATCTGAACACGTGACATCTCAGTTGGTTTCGTTTTGGCTTCAACCTTCAACTGCAAGCGATATGGCCACGGCGCAAGCGCAACGCCGATGTACGCTGGAACTTAGAGCCGGTTTGCTTTCGTTGTTTTTGTTTGACCGGAAAAGATCTGGCATCAACGCATGGCGCCGCTATTGTTTTGGTTTGACAGGACGCGAGAAGCTTCGCATAGAGCGTCGCAGTTTGCGAGCACATAGCGAAGACTTGACAGGAGAAGTGCCCCTGTGATGTTCCCGGAAGACGGAAAGTATCATTCGTAATCGTCGTATGTGCTTTGAAAGCGAAGGGACTCACAGGGTCCACGAGTGCGCAACCACAAGCCAAGGTTCACGACAGCGCTGCGTTGACTTCGGCGATCTCGTTCTGTTTGGAACAACACGGCGATGCGAGAAAGTGCCGAAACGTTCGTGGTGTGTGGTGCGGTGCCCACGCTAACACGGACCTCAAATTGGTTCTTGTGGAGTAGAGGTTCAACGGGCTCAGTCCCGTCGTCGTCAGTTGATCCGGTCCAGCTGGTCCAGGAGGACGCAGCGAGCGTTTTTAAACGTAAATCTTCCTTCGTTCCGTTTCAAAATATGGAAGATTCCCGACGCATACCCTGAGTAAAAAGCTCCGGGCGTTTTCAACAAAATTATGTCGTTTTAATTGAACAATGGGCTTCAGATTGTTGTCCTAAATCTGCCGTTTTTGTGCTTCGTGTTGTTGGACTGCATTTGCACAGCGACGTGTTTGCACAGCGACGCACACCGCTCGAGTTGATGATTCGGTCCTGCAAACGACCGGTTATACAGAATTTCAGGGAAACTTATGTCACCACCGATATTTTTCTATAAATCTCGTGTGATTCGTGTGAGTTTGTAGCGCTCATCATGTGGTGTGAATAAATTAGGGCAAGATTTTCTACCTGCCCACAGATGCATGAACTGAGACCATTTTTTACGTAGTGAACATAGTGCTTTTTCTTTACTTTGGGAAGAGGCGTTGGTGCATTTATTATGGTACAATCTTTGAGAGTTGAGAAATTGGAAGAGCGAGCAAGCTTTCCCGACTTTGTCTCTTTTCTCTCTGGCACTGCCAATGGTTTCAAGTTGCAGTTTCACTAGACATACCTACTAGCAGGTACAAACTGCTCTAAAGCAGGTGAAAGACTGGTAAGTCAGGACGGTGCGGACTCCGTGTTTTGCAATATGCAAATGATTTTTTTGTGCCCGTCGTTGGCGTCTCCAGCAAAAAGAATAAGATGATCTACAAAGGCACAATCACAAGCCAAGATTTACGATAACAGTGCGCTCGCTTCGGTGGTCTGTGTAGTTGTATTATACCCTGCTCTCTGCAACACCGTGTCATGACGAAGAGCTGGAACGCTCACGGTTTGTGCTGGGCTACCGGTTCACAGAAAACCGCATCGCCCACATCGGCACCGAGTGCACTTGGGCTGTTGATGCTCAAGCCTTTCATCCGCGGCTTGTCGCCAGCTGATCCTGCTACTCGACGGTGAGGAAGCGGCGCGAGTGACCTCTGAAGTAAATGTAAATCCTCGTTCATAGAGTTATCCGGTGTCAAAGTGTGGAAGATGTCCAACGTGTACTGAGGGCGGAAACTACGAGCGGTTTGCCTTGCTTTTATAACCGAAACCAGAGCAGCGAGATAACTGCCTTGCGTACTCCAAAATGACGGAAACAATAAGTTTAAACAGGTCGAGCACGTCACCGCGGATGTAGGCGAGACAGTGCACACTATTTAAACGCTTGCAGTATCCACGAGTGCTACCAAAAAAATGACAACAGAGAAGGAGCTCGCGATTCAGCATAATGCAGTGCCACGGGCCCGTGAATTTTCAATGTCCGGGGTAATGGCGGTATAAAAAAAAATAAAAAAACGCATCAGCGCCACATTAGTGATCACGAATAACCCCGGTCACAAACTCCCAAGCCCCACCGCTCCACTCGACACCAACACGACATACGACAACAAACTGCATCAAAACGTCCCAAAAGTGAAGGCTTCTGCTCGCGTACGCGTACTACAACTAGCGGAAGTGAAATGTTGGGCCGATGTCCTTCACAAATACTTATATAAAAAATGCTTTGCGCAAGGATAATTTCCATTGATTATTGAATACATAAGGATAAAATCCTAATAATTTGTTTTTCTATCTGATTTAAGCTAGTCGGACTGCTCATAACACTGGTCGAGCATGAAAATAACAAAAATTTTAACTTTTCCATGGCCGGTTTAACATTTATTGTTAATACAACGTTGTTTTTCGCAACGGATTAATTTTACAGACTTTGCCTCCATACTTTTTAAATGCAAGAAGTTCTTACATACGGCTGTCCATTGTGCCGTGTTTTGTGTCTTCTTCTATAAATCTGTAACGGTCAGCGACCAAAGAGCTCACCCGCACATGTCAAGCTTATATACGCCGCGGGGAAAAAAGGATGTTAGTAGAAAGTGTCGGGCGCAGTGTCGGTGTTTTGTTTGTGTATGTGTCGGTGCTGTGTCCTACGGGGTACTCGTGTTGTCTGCGATGTATGTAGGGTTGCTGTCTACTTGTGTTATGTCTCAGCGTAGTAACATACTCCTTATTGTTTTTTTTTCACTGGCTGCAAGAAATCTCACTAGGTGGCGCAAGTTACCGCCCTACTTCAAATAGTTTGCTCGAGCTGTTTATCCTTGTAAGTTTAGTATTCGTTTTTTTGTCTAGCGGTTCCATGTTCCGTCGTAGCTGGTAGCTGCCGACGCCACCGACCGCCGACGACGCACGTACGTACCTTTGCACGTAGCTAAGTCCGCCGCTTGGAGACTGTTTACTGTGTATAAACGACATCGAACGAGAACATACGCGTCCTGTGTGCTTTCAATTCGGCTGAAAGGCGCGCGGCTCGCTGGGCTCGTCTCTCGCCTGTTCTCGGCTGCTGCCCGCCATGTTTCATAAAAAACACGCTGGACCGTGTTTCTCGGAAAGCAGACACGGTGTAGCGTGTTAAGATTACACGGCACCTCATGTGTAGGCGAATAACACACATGGCTGCGTGTAAAATGCAATCAAATTATTGTAGCGTGAGCTACACTGGCCGAGGTTGAGCAGTTTCGCGTGGCTCCAGGAGAGCCGTGCTGCGCATGCGCGAGGAGCAGTGACGTCACACGGCTCACAGCTGGCGCAAAAAAGTCAAATTTGGGGGTTTTACGTCCCAAACCAAAGACGGGCATCTGGCACGCCCCAGTGGAGGACTGAGGATTAATTTGGACGACCTGGGGATCTTTTGACGTGCAACCGAAAGCTCGATTACACGGCGCCTCCTCCGCAATAAGCCTCCGTCTGATGGCGGGCACCTTGGCCGGGATTCGAACCCGCCACATGGGGATCTGTAGGCCAGCGCTCTCGCCTCGGAGCCACCGAGGCGGCTGCACAGCTGGCGCGCCGGAGCCGCCGCCGCCGCGCGCTCCGTCGCTGCCGCGCGCGCCTCGGCCGTCTGCGCATTCCAGAGGAGTGGCGTCATAGCCGCGGCAGACGCACTGGCGCCGCCGCGTGGCCAGCTGTGCGCCTCCGTTGCTCAGTAGCCAAGTCTGACGCTGCACCGGAGCCGCTTGATCGCGCCTCTCATTTTGTGCGCATGCGCAGAGGTATCAGTGGGGATATACATATAGCGGGGCGTTTGCCAGTGTGGTATAGCCATGGAGAAGGAGAGCGAAATTGCTGCTCAGCGCAGGGTGTCGAACCGGAACCGAACCGAACCGAAAACCGGAACCGAACCGTTATTTTTAGCCTAACCGGAACTGAACTGAACCAAAATTATTCGCCGCCATCTTGGAACTGAACCGGAACCGAACCGAAAAAAATTATAACGGTAACCGGTTCAAAACGGTTCAAGGTAATTTTTTTTCTTTTTTGTTAGTAACACAAAATTAATATAATGGAATAAAAAATTGACAGCTGTTCTTCTATCTATTGATCAAATCGTCATATACGGAATTTCAATGTATGATAAATTGTGGGTTTGCGCGGCGCTTTTGTATTGGCACTGTGATTAACCACGTGTCACGTTGTCACGTGACGTCATGGTGTCAATACATGCTGCCAAGTAATGTCACGTGACCCCGTGACGTCATGTGACTCATTTCGTCAAGCCGATTTAATTTGAAGAAGTCACTAGATGTATTAACTTTGTTGACAGCGTGACGTAAAAATTACAATTTCCCACCGCGAGTTATGTGACACCGTGACGTATGCAATTTCAATAACCCCGAGTCGAGTGCTCGGGTCCATGACAATCAGCATCGCCAAACGTTCGGGTAACGGCTCATGTTAAATTAAATAGCCCAACTCTAACAATATCTGAAGCTCAGCCCAAGCTTTTGCTTTCCAAACCATTGCGCATGAGTATGAGGAACACTGACGGGGATATAATTAGCGTCAGATCACGTGGTCGCTTGTTCAAACTGCGAGTTGAGGAGGGGATCGACAGCTGTCTCTTTTCTTTTTCTGTATCTGCCATTGCGCGGAGGGGAAAACTATTGGATGTTTTCGCAAGCTATCAACGTCAGGGGTTACTTCTTGGCAGTACAGCTCGAAGTACAAAAAATGTTGCACGACCAATTTTACATCATTGAGCCACCAAACATGTTTTGTTGTTGTTGCAGAACTGCCTCGGAAAGATGTCCCCGAGAATAGAAGTATTTAAATGACTCAATGCGACCTATTAATATGACGTCACATAGAACTACATGTGTGTACGAGAGAGATACTTGAAAAAAAAATATATTTTAGCGGCTTCAGAGGGACACCCGAACTTTGGCAGTCGCTCTAAATCTCGCACGAGCGTCGTTTTCAAATTATTCCCCAAGTTTTGACCACCTCTGTATTTTGTTTAAACGAACCATAAAACGACTTTTATACATTCACTTAATACTACTTAGAATCACTCCCTAGCGTTAATAACTGAGTAAACTTGCCTTAGCACTTCTTTCTAGGCAACGGAAGTCGTAAACAAATCAGAGAAATATGAGCACCGTTCATCCCCTCAGCTCAGTCAGAAGTGGCCACGTGGCCTGGTGCCTATCCTATGCCACCAACGTTAATCATACCCCCGCACTGGGGTTGAAAAGGAAGAAAACGCGTGCCTAAGCTCCAGGCCATATTACAGTTTAGATATTCTCATCACCGCAATGATTGGACACGAGCCACTAGCCGAGTGTCCGCCAAGGTATTGATTGTTACGAGCCGATGTCCAGTGCTCAGCGCACTTCTCGTGTCCAATACAGGAGCCGCGTTCGAACTGTTGTCAGGCGGGTGGTTTTTGATCCCACACTTACGTCATCAATTTTTGCAAAGCCATTACTAAAATAAATAGTCTCATTTTATCCTCGCAATTTTATGGCGACAAAGCACCCTTTTGAATCAGTGGCGGTCCGTGCGAGTAATTGGGCCAGACTAGGACCAGTACGCTTCTGCAAAGTCATGAACATTCTAACTCGATATCCCGTTTTATGACCCCTTTAAACTTCACGGGGTGCAAGATAAAAGCAACGGAGGGTTGCTGTTAACAAGTGACAAATATAATTTTCGAATTAACACTCCCAAAAGGAGGAGGTATATTCCTCAGGAATACAAAATATTCACTGGAGGAGCAACAAACCAAAAAAAAAAAGAAAAAGAAAAAGAAGTTTGTGTGTGTGTGTGCGTGTGTGTGTGGGGGGGCGGGTAGCTTTAAAAACATACTGTGTTGTAAAGGTATCTCTTCCCCGCATCTTCGGCGCAGACCATAAAGCGTGGCTTCGGAAGCTACGTAGTTTGCAAAAACACTCTTGCCAAAAAGCACGTTTTTCTCGTGCCAGACGCTCGCACCGTTCCTCACGACGATGCACTAAGAATAATAATAGGTACCTTTCAAATACTTGGCTTTCACTAAGCGCGAACCTCCTGCGGCTGGAATTTTTCATCATTGAATTCGATTTTCTCAGCAAGAAGAAATCACAATGACCCCCAGCATATAGTGCGATGACGTCACGTGCATACCATGTTGAACAGTTCAGCTTTCTGTTGAAATGCGATTTTCACAACACTAGCAATAGATGTCCTCATTGTAAAGTAGTGCAGTATTTATAGCAGTCTCGCGATGATGTACGGCAGCCTAGCAGAGTGTTAGAGCGCATGACTGTTGAAGCATAGTGTTGTAAAGTGAGGGCACAAAACAATAACAGGTAAAACCGACTATAAGATTAGCCTCCCGAGGCAGTTTTTCGCGAGGTTTCGAGTTCATGCAAGCTAGCTGATGAAATGTGACTTATATTAGGATTTTAAGATTCTTTGTCTGTCCTTCGCGCTATTTATGTATAATCAGGAATTTCATTGCATGCATCTTTATGCATCTCTTTTTGCAGGAAGGCGTACTGTTAGGGATTATTTCAAAAAATACCATTATTATCTCTCTCATTTTGCACATTTCGTGTATTTGCCTTCCGATCTATCATATGAGCACAGAGTCCTTTTCGGCATACCTTGCAACCCGATGTTTCATACTGCCAATCAGCGAACAAAAACACTTTACGCAGACTCAACAGCCCGCGTAGTTTCGAGTACCGTCCTTCCGTGTCGGTCTCAAGCGGTTATGTGAACTTTATAAAGTGTAATTGATTGATTATTATAAAAAAAATATATGTAATTACAAATTGAAGATTTGTCAACATAAATAAAGGGCCGGCCACTAAAGCAATGCCCCCCCCCCCCCTGCAAGGGGGGGGGGGGGGGGGACATTGCAATGTGCATTACAATGTGCTCGTCGAGGATAAAAACGCCGGAAAAGATTTGCAGGTGCCCTGCAAATCTTTTCCGGCGTTTTTATCCTCGACGAGCACATTGTAAGTGATTTGGGACAGCCTTACACACATTTCTGATTTTGAAGCTTATTTAAACAACTACTTGTTCCTCACAACTATAACTTCTCGAACATATAGAAGTGTGTTATTGACTCTTTTATATGGTGAACATTACTTTTAAGTTTTATGTGTCTGGGGGCTGGACAAAAACAAAGTACACTTGGGCGCGCGGCGGAACGATGACGATTACGCACGCAAACCGTCAGAAAGTGTCCAATTAAGCAGCTGCCATGTCGAGTAGAACATGAAATACTACTTCGTTTTATTTAACAAAAAAAAAAATCTTAGAGGACGCTAAAGCTTCGCCTTTAAAAGTGGAACGCGATAGCGTTAACGGGCCTCGTTCGCATCGCCTTCTCATTCGCCGTGCAGGCGTGCCTCGCGTGGCCTAGTCAGGAGCGTGTCTGACTCGCAACCAGACTTGAATACGTTACTGAAAAAAGTAACCGATTAAAATACAATTACTTCACTGCAGAAAGTAACCGATTACAATTACAACTACAGCCTAAAAAAGTAACCAAAAATTACTCTAAAGTAATCGATTACTTCCCACGTTACTTTTCATTCACCTTCTTTTATTACGGTGGTGTAATTCATGAAGTCTCGCGCTCAGTTGTTCAAAAAAGAAAAAGAGAAAGCCTTGACCGTTTTTGCTTAGAGCTGAGTGAGTGACGCCAACACACCCAATCACTCTCATGAAAAAAAAAAAAAACATAAAAAGAGCTCTGTTTAAATACATTACTCACAAGAAGCTGGATAAGGTCATTTTTCATACCCGGACGTAATCTCCGGTATACCAAAAAAAAAAAAATGTACCCAGAAAACGAAGCATAGTGAAGTGGCCTACTAATCCTCGATAACCCGTGCTTAATAATTTCGAAAAAAAAAATTTACCGTTGCCCAGAGCTGAGTGACTCCAGCACATCTAACCCCTACTCTCCGCCCCCCCCCCCCCCCAAAACAAAAAAAAAAAAAAATTGAGAAAAATTGTAAGGGGTAATTTTGTTAAACGTAAACCTTTCGGTGGACATCCACCTGGTTAGGAATGACAATGAATGAAGGGAAAACTCTAACCAAAAAATTAATACGGAGCCCGACGTTTCAAGGCCAGTTCGGCCCCTTGATCACGGGTGACTGTTTTTGTCCTTGTCGTCGCCTTGCAAATTGCCCGGTGTTGTTGGCTTCTTTAAAACGGCCGTTGCATCTGCACGCGCTTTATGGTTCGTAGCGCCTCGCGTGACGCACCGCAAGCCGGACACGTAGGCGCTGGGCAGTGTCCCAGCTGACCGGTTGACGTTATTTTTGGTGCTCTGGATGTACCAGGACTCTAATAAAAGGCGTCTTCGCCAGTTTCTTTCGGTGCCAAGAATAGAGCAATTATTGAATGCAATCGTGTGACCCTCTTTTTGGACGTGTTCTGCCAGCGCACTACCCTGCACGTTATTCTTTTTGACGTCATACTGATGTTGGCGTAGACGTTCCGGGAAGTTTTTAGTTTCCCCAACGTAGGAGGCGGCGCAGTCACCACACGGGATCCTGTAGACGAGTCCCTGAGCCTTTTCTTTAGGGGGACGATCCTTTGAAAAGTGAGAAGAGGCGTCCAATGGTTCTTGGCACCAAAAGAAACTGGCGAAGACGCCTTTTATTAGAGTCCTGGTACATCCAGAGCACCAAAAATAACGTCAACCGGTCAGCTGGGACACTGCCCAGCGCCTACGTGTCCGGCTTGCGGTGCGTCACGCGAGGCGCTACGAACCATAAAGCGCGTGCAGATGCAACGGCCGTTTTAAAGAAGCAAACAACACCGGGCAATTTGCAAGACGACGACAAGGACAAAAACAGTCACCCGTGATCAAGGGGCCGAACTGGCCTTGAAACGTCGGGCTCCGTATTAATTTTTTGGTTAGAGTTTTCCCTTCATTCATCGGGGTAATTTTGTAATCGATTACAGCCAAAAAGTGATTCAATTACAAGGATCGTTACTCCTTAAAGGAAGTAATTGAAGTGTTACAAAATTACAGTAAATGTAATCGATTAGAAGTAATCCATTACTTGTAACGCGTTACTTACAAGTCTGCTCGCAACCGAAAGGTCATAAATTAGAATCCCGCCTAAAATTCTTACATTTTTTCTCTTAAAGACAGAGGACGTTCTTTATTAAGTGAAATCATTTGAGGCATACGGCGACCTTTAATTCGCATATCATGTCATGTTTTAATCACTGTTATTCCACGCGTGATGTCACGTTTCACTTGAGCATTGTGGGTTGCTTGAAATTCAAGTGCGAGCGCATGTTGCTGTGGCGTCATGACCCAATCGACCAATCAGGATTTCCTGTCACGCAACCGACATCGGCTTTTGTGCGACATAAGGTCCTTAACGCTATAGCGCTAAAATGATTAATTAGTAATTAGCATCATTTGCAAATTAAATTGACCGGCATCTTGTGAAGAACAAACCTCAACAGCCAGGCTATGCAGCTTATCCTGTATAAGAAAATGTTCACCTGGGCAAGCGCTGTTTCGGGCCAGATTCTATCTGAATGCGAAGGTGCGTATAATAAGAGTAAACAATTTCGATTACTCCTTTCTGCGTGGTTAGTCGCATGCATCGCGCTGCTGAGTGTAAACAATGTATTGTTAGAAAAACAAACATTGTGACTGCTGCTCGGCGTTTCTATATAAAAGAGACTGAAAGGGATTGTCCTAAAACTTCCGTGACATTTTGAAATTTTCATTGCTCTTAGCTCAGTTGTGTCGTCCTTATATAAATATTGTGAAACGTATTTCGCAAACCATATTTCATGGTATATATGGCCACGAGGTGCCCATTTGATGATTTTATCTGATGTAATTAATTCCTTAGTTCAAGGACACAATAACAATTTAACTTTTAATGCTGCTACACAAAGTTGTACCAAACACGGTTATTTTATGCGACCTACTACACATCGGGACAACATTTCATACCGTGCAAAAAGATCCCCTTGAACTTTAGAAGTTTACATAATCACGAAGAAAGAATGGACAGGAAAAGACAGCATAGTTCTAAATTTCAAGCTGCTCTATTACAGGTATGTACTCACAAGCTCAACTGTTTACTTTTGTACTTAAACATTTTGATTCAGGTAAATATATATGACCGGTGAACAAAGGGATGTTGAGTCGTATGAACACGACGTCGTGCACGTTAATGTAGATTTTCTATTACTGTTGCGTGGAAATTAAATAACTTATTTAATTTCATATTTTGGTAACTGAAAACAAAAGTGAAATCGCACGAACGATAGAAGAAACTATATAGTTGCTCGTTTCATGGCGTAAATAGTGTCTATTGCAAGAACAACGCGGAAAATATATGCTCAATTTAGCGGTTGAAACCGGTTTGAACCGGTTTCGAACCGGCTTGAACCGCTATTTTTTGCTCCCCGGAACTGAAACGGAACCGAACCGAAAGCTGTGAACCCGAACCCGAACCGAACCGTTAAACATTTTGGTTCAACACCCTGATTTGAGGTAACTTCCACGTTCCCTAGAGGTTAAGAAAACCCAATTCTATATACCGTTTTTTGTTTTGTTTTTGTTTCTTTTACGTGCGTTTTGGAAAACGCTCTGTTCTTCCAGAACCAAAGATTAACACCAGAAAACACGGAATCTGTGGGGGGAAAGAAGACCCCGAAAACACGCATCCCTAATTATGACCAGGTTTCTTACTTCGTGATTGTTTTTTTTTGTTCTTATCATTGAATGCCGTAATCGCATTGCCTGCACAGTGATAATAACAGATTCACAGAGCTCGCCGCCACACCCTGCGTTTCTTCTATTATTTTTAAACCGTCAGTGATTACATGAAGCTTCTGCTTAACACGACGTGCATCGAGTGTTTAAAACGGACTTTTTTTTTTTGTTTTCTTTTTTTCAGGGTGATGATTTTGGTATCTGTGAGAGCTTTCAGACCATGGCTGTGGATCCAGAAGCTCTATGAGAATACGCTCGAGGGAAAATCTTAGGAGGCGGACGTTCAGGAAATGATAACTTTGTCTAACTCCGTGAGAAACCTCAACTTCTTAGTCTTCTACCACAATCAACGTTGTGGGATTTTAAAATTAACCCCTTTTTGGGTTCCGGTGGGCGAGAGACAACACCAACACAGTGAGTCCGTTTTCGACGTGGCGACGAAGGGCAGCATCGGCGGTCTCCGCACCCTCGCTAGGCTGGGACCGGTGTTGTTCGCAATCACCCGCGCTGCGTAATCTAGCAGTGGGCGATGCAGGCACAGCGCATTTTCTCGCTCCGAGATACGCTTTTAGTTTGTGCGCTGACGGGGTGTCCACTCTGGGTGGGCCCCGCGAGCCGTCTCGAACGCAAAGAGCTGCGCTTGCCTCTTTGTTCGAAAACGGGGTTGACCTCGAAAAGCGCAGGTGCGCTCTTCCCAGCGAAGTAGGCTGGCGTCGTCCCGAAAGGGAATGCCTCGGACGTATTCCGGGCTTTAAAGGGGCACTGACACGTCAAAATCATATTTTTTTTTATTATTCGAAACGATTGAAAACGATGCCGGGACATTACCCTCAAAATTCGAAACTTGAAAATTCAGTATTTGTGAATTAAAAAAACAATTTCCAAATGCCGAATTTGAAGTTCCCGCGCGATCCGCGCCAGTACAGCGAGTCAAATTTTGCGGTCTCCTGAGACTCGACTTTTTTTTAGACCTCCGCCGTTGCCACGGCAACCCCAAGCGAGATGGAGGTGATATCACGCCGGCGCGGGAAAGAACCGGTTTCTTTCCCCACTCGCCGTGTTGCTCGCCGACGACGCCGCCAAGTTTTCCGAGGGAGGGTACAAATCTAGGAAGCAACATCACACCGAACTCTGATTTCTGGTATTTCAGAAAGAGGGGCCGTAGGGCGCTCGCAATTGCGTTAAAAAGCATGTTTTACGATTGCCGTTATTAAATGTTATAGAAATGTCACCTACAAAGCTTCTAAAATTCCTGATTTTTGACGTCACCGATCAAAAGAAGCGAGGAGGTGAGCGCGGGAAATTTAAACGCCAAAAATAAAAAGGCGCACGCGCGCGCGGGGAAATTTTTTTTCGCGATGCGGTTTTTTTTGCGTGTCTGTGACTACAACTTGCATCGTTTTAGACAATAAAAAATAATACGACCTTTGGGTTGTCAGTGCCCCTTTAAGTCACCTCCGTTTGGAAGCGAGCTCGGCTGAAAAGACACTGCATTGTGTCCGTGCGTGGCTGACGTGGCCACTAAGCCGTTGAGTGGCAGCGGGTGTCGGGCGTTCGCCTCTCCCTCCGTCCACAAAGTCCAAGGCCGGAAATTGATCTGATTCGCTATCTTAGCGAAAGGAGATGGATGCTGCTGTCTTTGCAGTCCATGGAAAGCCCCACGTTGGGCGCCAAATGTGGGATTTGCCCTTTGGAGCTACCACTTAGAAACACAAAGAAGGTTCCTTTGGTCCGGATAAAGACGTGTTTATTGACTGAAATGCCAACACGCTTCGCTCTTAGACAAGAAAAGTCTGGGCGCTGGCTCAATTGCCAGTATCACCCGGTCGGTTTCCCGCGCTGCCGCATTAGACAGATTCACGGGAAGTCGGAAGCCCACAAAGAAAAACCGAGCTCCGTAGAGCCGGGGCTTCCGCCGACGAGAGCCCCTGGCACTCCTTCGGTGCCAGCTTATGTAGCCTCAGAGAATGGACGCGCCCGGGGAGGCCGCTAGCAGTCGCGTCCATTATAACTCTCAAGGGTGTGCCGAAGGCGCATTCACCCAAAATGGGCAAGGGAGAGCCGGCCCCTTCGGGGAATTCGGCATCGTGGTTCCTTGTATCCGGGAGGCCGACGCCAATGATGACGACGACGTCCCACGGCCTGCCTGAAGCTAGGCCTAGATAGGGATAGAGGGAACCCCATGGTTCCCACAACGTAAAACACGAATATTCACTTCTCGTGGCCAACCTTTCGTCTATAAGCCCACCTGTAGCCTGCTAGTACTCGTACGGGCGTATCGCAATCAACAACGAGAGTATTTAACAAACCATATCCTTCCTTTTTTATTGTTTTATTACAGCTCACTCTTTCATAGAAGACAAGCACAAACACAATTTGGATTCGTTAACTTAATATGGATTTTCACACTATATTTTTCAGGATTACTAGTCTTAGAGATAAGCGATGGATCCGCTGCATAGCATCTAAATTTGATATATTTTATCATGCTGGGTAGAATCTATGTTTTGGCTCTTATTGCTACCTATACGAAAAACATGAATGTTGAAACAACATTTAAATGAAACAAGCAACGTTTGCTACATCGCTGCTTAATCTAATGCGTACGCACACGTAGTTCTATTTTATTGGTACAACCTTCGTGGGTCCACTTGAGTGAATGCACTTTGTTTGTTGTTTTCAAAAAGATTATGCACAAGCAAAAGGACAAACTGCAATCCACAGAAGTCCTCCCAAAATCTGGCTCCGAAGATGAGGAACTCAATATTAAAAGAGAGACGATACTGATGAACATTCTCTTAAAAAGACATGCAAGACAGCAGTTACACGTTGGATGACGTCAGGAACGACAACGGCACTATCGTATCTGCGGTAAGTAAACTTTACAAGCTTGACTTCCTCTTCTAAAGCAGCGATCAAGTGTCATACGCAGTGAAACAGCTCCATACTTGGGTACATAATTTCCACATTTAATTCAAGTACATTTACATCAACTTTCGTCCAAGTATAATTACCAACAGTTATAACTAGAAGCGCACTAAAAGTAATTATTACAATTACGTATACAGTATTTTCCAAAAGTAACTCATTTACTTAGCAATTACTTATCTTCGATGGGTCCCCGAGATCAGTGACGTCTATGTGACATCTTTTTTTCGCGCTAAGATAAATCTGTACACTCCTTTTTTGACCGGATTTAATCCCTCTATATCTGGAGCGATTGTGCTCCTGCAAAGATCTTGGGAAAGTTAATCGGTGCTATCTACGGTATAAGCTCGGCGAATGACGCGGGTGATAATAGGTTTAGTCCTAAAAACAAACTGCCTACGCTGTGGCACTGAGCATGGTAAAATGTTACGCTCAGTGCCACAGCGCGGATATTTTTTTAATCATTTTACCAGCCCCGTCATTCGCCAAGTTCTTTCCATAATTTTGCAGCGATTGGCATTCCTAAGTGTTTTGCACCTGTATTTGTATATTTATTTGGTCAAAGACAGCCGCGACGCCGCACAAAGGCCCACGTCCCATGACGAAGAAGCCCTACGGCGCCGCGTATAGTAGGGCGAGGACATGGTGAGTATAGACAGATGAGTAAATGGAGATGACGAAGATTCGCGATTGTAGATGAAGGTGTGACCGGGGGGACGATTTGCAGGAAAGCCGACGTTCCATGTTTCTTAGAGTGTTGTACGGCGCGTTGAACATTCGTCACATCTCGCACAATTTTTTTTTTTTTTTTTTTTTTTATCTACCTCCCCAATGTTTGATCAAATGAAATGGTATAAGGTGGGAGTTAATATCGTTGCATTTCAACTACTGCTTGCACCGCGTCACTGCCTACACCATTTCAGAGTTCCACGACTCATGAGTTGGACGAAGGGCCATGAAGAAGGTGCTCCGTGTACCTTTCAGTCACTCTATAGAACGATGATGCAGCGTGATAATATTGGGGGGAAAAGGTTGTAGCTGTAATTTAAGTTTTGCAGTAAGTGAACCTAAGCATTATCTTAACTACAAGTACAATTATTTACACCTCATTCCAACCAGAGGCAACGGACGACAAGGAGGCAATGACGTGGCGTTGACTGTGTGAACATGTGTACGCGCTCAAACTCGGCGGAGGTCCTGAGAGAGAGTGCCAAATAAAAACATGATGTGCGAATAAAATTGATTCAGCTGCGTTTACGACATGTGTGTTTGTCCCTTGTCCCCTTGTCGTCTCCGCTTATATTCATGTGTAACGTCAACCAGCTCGACTGCTTATTAACCTTGGCTTCTACACAACTTTGAGTTAAAAGTAACTATTACAACTGCACATTTTTCAGAAAAGCAATTAAATCACCTCTGCTGCGAGCTCTTCACACTTGGTTAGCAATGACTCGCCAAGTATGAAGAGCTCAAGCGCCTGCAGCCGTTTTCGGAAATTTTGTGGGTCCAGCTCACTGCAACTTGCGTTTGGTCGACAAAATGTAACTCTCATAATTTCAGGGAACCGACACGATCACAACTTGCATTTGTTTTACACGGCACTACCACGGACTTTATCCCAAAGCCCAGGCCAAAGCGCATCAGGAACTGGATGAAATATTTGGGCACGATACGGACTGCGAGATCACAGCGACTCACATCCGACAAATGAAGTACATTGAGTGTTGTCTAAAGGTACGAGCGGTTTTTTCTTGGTTGTTTGGTTGGGTTCTTGCTCTTTCGTCATACATTCAGACATTGTATTTTCGCTTCAATGACAATTGCTATCACAACCTTGCAGGAGTCTCTACGGTTATATCCGTCATTTCCTGTAATTGGAAGAGTACTTGATGAAGACGTGACGATGGGTAAGGAAAAGAAGCACGTGCGGACATTGAAACAGCCGAATCACGGTGTCAAGTTTATTCGACGAGTTCTGCTGATAGGTCGTCTAAGCTGAGCAGATGAAACCATGGCCTAATCTAAAAAAAAAGAAAAAAGAAAACTAGCATTGTTTAGATGTCACGTTACAACGCATCTTTGAGAGCGCGCATTAATTGAGAAATTTACAAAATCAAACATCACTCAGAGATCATTCTAAAGAACGCAAAACCATAAGGTCACGAAAACATTACACCAGATCTGATATTCCAACACTTCCATGGACAGACGTAAGTAAATACAAATAGACAGCGACACACTCAACAGCGTCCAGTCATTTGGCTCTAAGCATCCCAATCCGCGAAGTCTGAATAAACCAAAGCAAAATTCAATGCAGGGTCTTGTCTTTTTTATTTAGAACAGATTCGTATATAGGGGGTACAGATATATAAATACCGTCTTCAATGGGTGTAAATTGGCAAGATAAACATCCCAAAACCTATAATAATAAACTAATATTTGTCGATTCACTTCTAATTATTGATTTAACATGTCATATTGCAAAGACAGTTTAAATTCCATCATTCTTGAAGCATAAACCAATTTCAACAATCTGGAAAAGTGCAACCGGTTTGGAGATATTCGTAAAAAAGATTTCGAGTTTTTGTCCCTCGATACCGAGACTGGGCGGAAAAGAGCACCGAAATTCCATCTCACATTGACGCGTCGAAGATCAAAGCAGTCGTTTCTAGCACCATGTTAATATCTGAGAAGCGTTTCTTTGGGAGGTCTACCGACGTCACGCTGGCCATGGGTTGTGAAGAGGTGCCCGAAACAATTGTGCCCCCCCCCCCCCCCCCGCAGTATTGTTCACCGGGTTTGCAACGATTTTTCTGCATCTAGTTTCGGGATCAACCTTCAAAAACTTAAAACCTGATTGACTAGCATCTTAAAGCATGTTGTATACGTTTAATGCCTAAACTAGTTTAGTTTTTACTAGTAATATTTAAAAATGCAAGTGCAAGATGATTCCTTTAAACATTAATTAAAAAGGGAATCTCAAGTCTTAGTCAATTAGCTGACAAATTGTGACATTTACTCTTTCATAAAACATCTGTCCAGCCTGCCGAACATATAGTGAGGAGTGTAATTGTCTAACGGTCACTCTTTTTTAAATAGTCTGCTGGAACAAAAAAAATTTCACCTCATATAGGTAAGCACACAACCTTTAATAGACGCTGAAATATTAACCGAAGAGCATGTATCAGGGTTAAAACAACAAATATTTAACCATGACGCTACTCATTTTGTTTTCAGAGGGTCATGTTATATCAAAGGGTGTGATGTGCTTCATAAGCATTTATAGCCTGCACAGAAACCCGAAGTATTTCAAAGATCCCGAAGAGTTTATCCCCGAGAGCTTCTCTTCTGAGGAGATCAAGACACGACACCCGTTCAGCTACATTCCCTTTTCTGGCGGCTCCAAGAACTGCCTTGGTACGCAAACACTTCTTTAAGTTTGCTCGGCTGAAACAGTCATTATCAGCACTTGGTCAAAGTATTGAATTGTTTCACAAGTCCAAACAAATTGAGCGGACGATCACGCGAGGAAGATGCGAATCGACAGCGTAAGCTGGTGCGACATTTCGATGATACTGCGTCGTGATTGATTGGAAATACCGATGACGTTGCGTCGCGCGGTGTCGCCCGTAGACCGCCACCAGCCCCACCCGAAACAGCTAGCACAAAACACGTCCTCCCAAACGCGCTGCACAAATTGCTTGGTCGCACCAGCGTGTCCATTCTTCGCTCGGTTACGTTCGGTCTGCTACATGCCGCTTCACGTTCACGTACAGCATGATCATGACGTCGAAGGCATTCTATGCTAACGCCCAAGGCCGAGACTGTCAGCGCCTGCACATCGACGAAGTCTAGCAGCCGTTGCTTGCTCCGGCGTATGCTTCGGCCGCCCCATTCTTGCGCGCAAAGACTTGGAACGCCGAGGGAACGGGCAATCGAAGGCGAGAAAGAGCAGGTGGCGAAGAGCGCGATCACACAACCCCAGCGCAATCGCGAATGTTCAAACGCGCTGCGCCTCAGCCGCGACTGTTATCAGCGAAAGGGCAAGGGTATCACTGCCGTGCCATCACCTCCTGATAACAAAGCCGTAGTGCTGATAGAGATGTCGTCATTTCATTTCATTTCATTTCATTTAATTATCAAAGTCCAACGTCCAAGTCATTATCAAAGTCCAACGCTGGTTTCCGATTGGACACGACGATTGCGTCAACGTTCGGCTCAAATTTGATTCGAAGCCGAGCGTTTACGGAGCACTCGTTTCCAATCTGTGTCCAGCGGAGGCCTTCGCTGGTGACGCAGAAATCTCAGCAGAGCAGCCTTGTCTTCTAGGCGGTGTTGGCTGGGCTCGTCCTCGCTTGGCGTCAAGGCTACCTCGATAAACGCGAGCATGCCCCGTTCATTTTCGGCAACACGACACTCTCCCAATGCGAAAAGCCCAGTACGGCTGACGCCATAAATTAAGTGAATATCGCGATAATACGTGGCTGTGGACTGAGCTTAGTGGCATTGCCACTATTCAATTCCCCTACCCGCGCCCCTCTTAGTACACGTTTAAAAACAAAGGTACTAACACAGAACTACATATGTTTACTGACTTTTTTGCTACTTTACGTGTTTTATTTTAGTAACTTAACCAGCCCGGCTTGTTGTGTCAATATCACATGTGGTAAGTTTCCTTGAATTAAATTGTAGGAAATTCGACCTACGAGCTCTCCTATAGTCTCACGGCTTCGCCTTTCGAGCAATATTTTACTCGGTTACCTCATTTCTTTATCTATAATACGCTTAAACCTTTTTCGAATCTTGAAATCTGCTGGCTGATCGTTCAATGCGCGTCCATTTGTTTTCAGGTCAGAAATTTGCCATGTTGGAGATGAAACTTCTGCTGGCGAAGATCCTTCTCAGGTGCAAAATCGTCTCCGCGGAACCACTGAATCGACTCAACGTAGCGTACGAAGTTATAGTGAAGGATAAAAGAGGGAAAAGGGTATGGGTACGAAGGCGGACAGAGGTGGACTCAGCCGAGCGATGAACGCCCCCGTCACATACAGTCATTGACCGCCGGCAACTTCATTTTTTTTTTTTCAAGTTTGATATATTTAAAATAAAAGCTCCAGAGGCATCGAGTCACGGTTGATTCTTGATCATAAAATCTCCCTTTACCTTACCCACCTCCATGCTACGCTCTAAGGAATCTGTAGCGTTTAATTTCCCACAAAGCACCTGAGGAATCCTATTGCTGCAATCAACGGATGGTGCCCGGTTAATGACGAGGCTGAAACAATGCCTCTACCTAGAAAAATGGTTCGCTTTGTAGGCACAAAGCCTGACTGTTTCAGCATGATGATTGCCAAATAAAAGACATCTTTGTAGGGGTGTGCGAATATTCGAAATTTCGAATACGAATCGAATATTTTCCTTAATCGAAACGTATTCGAATCGAAAATGGCTTATTCGGAAGTTCCCGAATATTCGACCAAAGCCGAACATTCGGGGAAAACGGCGAATATTCGCACAAATTACGGAATATTCGAGCAAGTAACGAATAATCTGCTTGCCACGCATTCCCCTATGAATATGCTTATTCACTGAAAAAGGCCTATGATGCGTGCGTTATTGGTCTGCTCTGTTTCTATCTGTCCGACGGCAGCAAGACAGGATCAGTTTCGGTTTCTTTTTCACCAAGTCCTTTGTTGTGTGGCACTTTTATAGCAGTATGTGATGTAATTGCGCGTTCTATAAATTGATTCAACAAAATAAATCTCGAAAGTGAAATATAAATATAAATCTCGAGAGTGTTATCTAATATAAATGCTTCAAAACTAAAACAAAGAAAAAAAAGCTAGGTGCGAGCAGAACATTACATCGCCATCGACAACAACTCCTGCCACTCCCGCGCGGTCAAAACAAGGGATGTCGCGAACCTGCCCAGGTTCGAGTTAGACGATGTACGACTTTTTCGAACTTTCAACGTGATGTTCGACAAAGGTTCGACTGAAGTTCTACTTTTGTGCGCATGCGCGAAAAAAACAAAACAAAAAAAGTAGTGGACTCACCTGGCGAAGGAAAAGTGCAATATTTGTTGGGTTTATTGGCACGACTGGTTCACATTAATAACTAATGAAAGCGTTAAAAGCGCATATTTTCGCTTTTATATGGTGTAAACATTGGTAACCTTTTTTATAAAATATAAAGTAAACTACTTTCTAAATTATTTGTTTCCTAAAATTCGAAATATTCGCGTAGCAGCCGGCCAACACTGTCCATAAGTCAAACTTCTTCAAACTTTTGTGAAATTTCGCAGGTTTCCTGATTAAAAGGTCTTTCTACTGGCGGAAGTGCTGTCGCGGCGCGTCGAGAGCGCCTACTTTCTGAACACGTTGAGCAGTTAATTTTCCTACACGATAATTTGTAATGAGTGCATTACTAGAAGCATTTTTAGCCTGCTGCAGCCCAGCAAAATGCAGTTGCATTGATTTATTTTAAAAAGGCAATAAAACCTGCTGTTACCTCTTGTTTTGCAAGTTTTTATTACAAGACATATTCGATATTCGATTCGATATTCGAAGCCCGTTTTTTTGTCTTATTCGTATTCGATTCGTATTCGAAAATTTCAATATTCGCGCACCCCTACTGCTTTGTTATCTATGTCTAACTGTATTTTTGACATTGTCGTTCCCCAGCTTTCTTCGTAAATTGCAAAATTCCTTTTTATTCTTTTTTTTATGAACTGGGTTTGAAAAAACGGTTAGTGCAAAGGGCTGTCAATCCTGAGGAGGCGCTGGTCCCTTACAGCTCAATATACAAAACAGTGTTCCGCCGAACGCCACGGCAAAAGCAACAGATGCTAAAGAAATACTCAGAAGCTAGGCGATATTACGAAGTACATAACAAGGTCTGACTATACAATATGCGCATGTAAGACACGTAAATCAGCACTGAAATAAAATATGACATAGATTGCAAAACGAATGAGTTTATATATAATCATAACAGATATTTGGATACAATGTAAAGTAAGTTAGGTTTACTGAAAGTATATATCGCTGCCCCCCAGCAATTCTCTGCACTTTCTTTCTTTAAATATTGGGACCAATTGTTCATAGTTCCCATGAGGTTCATTGTTTATTAATGTATTTTTATATATTAAACACTGCCTTTTGTGATTACTTCTAATATAGGATTTATTTATCTTAACTGGACGCAAATCGTACGATGATGCTTCTGCTTCAATCAATCGTCAATCAATCGTTTTATTTATGGCCTTTAAGTCAACGGAGACCCTAGACAAAAAGCTGTCAGTGGCAGCTTGACGAGGTATGGGGCCCGTCTCAAATTTGTCAGCAGGACATCCATTCAGAACACAAAAGGATATGCAAAGGAAAGATACGCTGAGTTATCACTTCATGCATACAACTTCTAACAGCACTGTACGAAATGCAAAATTTATACAAAGGTATGCGTATGCCCAAGAAATTTCACGAAACAATTCACAAGAAATGCATAAGTAATGATTTCCTTCCCATTTGATATATATCAATATTATTATTAAGAAGATGATTAAGTAATAAAGGTAGACGATATGTAGTTGACTGGTAAGTATAGTTAGTACGAGCTCGTGGTACAATCCATTTTTCGGAAAGACGGGTGTTGAAACTAGGAGGATGTTCGGAGAGCTCCGACATCTGGCATAAAAGCGAAGCATGCTCAGGAGATGAAAAACGAAAGCTGTGCAGTAATCTATAGTCATATATCTTATCAAGATTAATTATTTTATATTTGGCAAACAAAGGTTTGGTGTGAGCGAGATAGTGCTCATTGGCAATATAACAAAGCATCTTTTTTTGAAGTAAAGTAAGTTTTTCTATGTTTGTGTAGTTGTCCCCCAAACAAGATGGCAATAATTAATGTAAGACTGAAATAGTGAATAGTAGATTTGTAATTTCACGTTAACTGGGAAAATATTGCGGCAGTGTGACATAACTCCAACCACCTAGACAGCTTCGTAACAAGATAATTGACATGATCATTCCACAAAAGGTGTTCAGAAAAAATTATTCCAAGCGTTTTATGTTGTTTCACTAACTCGATTGGTACGGTGCCTATTGTAATATTTTGATTAATTGGCAGAGCCTTGCTCTTTGGTCGAAAAACTATAGCTTTCGTTTTCTGGATATTAATTTTAAGGCCATTGTTGTTGGACCATATAAGGAACTGGCTAAGAACATCATTTGCGTCTACGATTAATTTTTCAACACTCGTTTCTGTGAGAAATAGGCTGGTATCGTCAGCGTATATTATGTATTTTATTTGTTTGTTTATATTTACAATATCATTAATATACACATTAAATAACATTGGCCCAAGTATACTACCCTGGGGAACTCCACATCGTATGTTAAGAAAAGGCGATGTATGACCATCGATCACAACACATTGCTTACGGTGCTCCAAATAGGAATGTAAAAGAAACAGAGTTAAACCACGCATTCCATAAGAGTGTAGTTTATCAAGTAGTATTTTATGGTTTATGAAATCAAATGCCTTACTAAAATCTATAAATATACCAAGGGTAAACAACCGATTTTCTATATTTTTCAAAATAATTTCTTTTTGTTGAAGCAATGCAGACTCAGTTGACTTTCCTTTGCGAAAACCATATTGAAAATCCGATATCACAGAATGTTTAGCAAAGAAAAAATCGAGGCGTTTTAAAATAATTGTTTCAAGCCCTTTGGAGAATATAGGAAGTATAGAGATAGGCCTATAGTTTGTCGGTAGATTTTTATCTCCTCCTTTAAATATGACCGATACTTTAGCTAATTTCATTCTACTAGGAAACGTCCCCTGTGACAAGGCAAGGTTAAAAATATGCACCAGGCAAGAGGTGATGATATCTATAACAAATTTTACGGGTCTAACTTGTAAATCATCTGTGTCGCAACTTCTACTATTGCTAAAACCCGTAAATATAGAACATACTTCGTGTTCATCAGTCGGTTCTAAAAAAATTGTTTCGTGCACTATATTTTGTATAAAACTGAAGGCATTAACATTATGTGGCGGTGGGTTTAAGTTTACGAATACTTTATTGAAGTGTTCTGCTAGTGATGCCCCAGAAACGTTCTTCCCGACAACAGAAAGTTCACCAATAGCTTTACGTGGTCTACTACGGTGTAACACCTCATTTATGGATTTCCAAACTAATTCTGGTCGTTTTTTTTGCAATTTCGGTTAAAAAGCTGTGTATGATATTCCAGTTTAGCTTTCCGCAATTCAGATGTCAGGCGTTTACGAAATTGCTTGAAGATTATCAGTTTACCGGGATCTCTCGACGTTAAAAAAGACTTATATAAACGATTCTTCTTTTCTAACATTTTCAGGTGCAGAGGAGTGTGATCCAGGGCTTCCGAATATTTTTAGAGACTGTCTTTGTTCATAGGGGAAAATTCGAGCTATAGCTAAAGATGCTAATAAATGTGTTATACGCCTCATCTGCACATGTTTCAGAATAAACTGGGCCCCAATCAGTGCGCAAAATTTCAACCCTGAAATTTTCCAAATTACGCTCGGATATGTTTTGAAAAACATATGATACTTTATTTGATTTCACTATGGAAGCGCCAACCCCACAGGATATAAATATAGGAATGTGATCACTAATATCACTAATTATTGTACCAGCGTCATGGACATCTGTGCTAATATTGGTAACGAAAAGGTCAAGGGCACTTGAGCAGGAAATATTTATTCTAGTGGCAGCCTGGATCACATTCATGAAACCATTTGAACTGATGATGTTATCTAATTGCGATGATAAAGTCGAGTATAACAGTGTGTTCACATTGAAATCTCCACCAAGAAAAAGGGTTAATTTATTTAGAGATATAAATTCAAGATACCTATCTAGAAACGAACTAAACTTATCAAAACACGCCGATGGCGGTCTATATACTACTGAGAAAACTAAGTTGTTACTTCGTACAGTTAGTATTTCAAAATCATCTGTCATTTCACTATACCTTGCTAGAAGTTCACACCTAATGCTTTGCCGGACGTAGATGGAAACACCTCCCCCGCGTTTCACCTGACGATTTAAATAAAAATGATTATAGCCTTGCAAGGCATACATATCATCGTAGTCATGGTACCATGTTTCTGTTAGCATAAAGATGTCGAATTGAGATGGGAAATGAGAAATTAATGTGTCAAATGTATCCACTTTATTTCTGAGAGAGCGCACATTGAGGTGAAATGCAGAAAGAGCGTTCTTAGTTTGTAAGCATTTCGTTACATCGGATGGCAAAATACAGTCGTGATACCGCATTTCCATTTGGCGAGACAGTCATTTACATCAATATCTAGCAAATTTTGACGAGGTCATCTTCATTCACGAGTTGAACAATAGGCGTGCTGTCAGACTTCCTGGCGAATATCTTTCCATTTTTTACCCAGACAAATTTCCAGTGAAATTCTCGCTTCCTCCCGATAGCTTTGCCAAGCAGACGTTTGAGCGCTGGGCATAAGTGCTCATATACAATAACTGGCACAGCCGGCGAGAGGCCAAGATCAACACAAGTGATACGCCTCTTTTGCTTTCTCAAGTACAGCATCGCGTTTACGGTGGTTTAGAAACTGGACGATGATGTTGCTTTCTCCAGCGATACGCGCCGGTACACGATGACACACTTCGACGTCGGAGTGCGTTATCGGTTCATCGATGATTTCACCGATTTGGTTCAGAACGGTTCCGAGTTGTTCGTTATCACGTTTTGGAATACCTTTAATCTCTAGGTTTACGTTTCGCGTGTACTGCTCGCAGAGAAGCAGCCTAGTCTGACATTCTTTCATCTCTTTCTGCAAATCTGCATTTGTTTGACGAAGGCTTTCGTTTTCTTTTTTTAATGCTACGTTTTCCTTGAGAACTTCGTCCAGTTTCTTTTTCATCAGTTCGAATTGGCCGTTCATGAAGTCCATGCTAGTCTTAACTTCACGTAGATCAGCTCGGATGTCCCTATCAAACGAGTCTTTCAACGTTCTTACTTCTTTCTTTAAGTCCTTTTTTAACTCAGTGAACATTTTGGTGAATGTTATAAAGTTATATGATACGTACTTCGCCGTGCGTATCATATAACTTTCTTTTATAAGTTGACTTGAATAATTTAAACTAATATATTTTATTTGCTTTTAAGATATTGTATTTAATAAAGAGTGATTTAAGGCGTAGTTCACTAAAGTTACAGCTATAATTTTGAGTATGCGTATCTCTCGAGTCTTGTTGCGGAAAAATTTGACGCTCCGGATTTCTTAGAGTGTGCAGTCGTGGCCAAACTGTGAACTGCTTTCTTGAAGCATGACATCCTTCTACAGTTGCTAACCAAAGCATCAATGACGCACAGATATGCTGTACCACAATATTGCCAGAATCAAATTATTATTGATGTGCACTCTTGATTTCTGCGCAATCGTTTTTTGAGTCCCTGTTTTTTCAATTGAGGACATCGGCGGATTGATAGTAAATATTGTCACGAATGACAATAGATGAGGCGGTGATAACTGAAGAAAATAAACGTTTAATGGGGCGAACGTGCGCCCAAAAGTAAAAGAAAACAGAAGATAACAGCAGAGCGTCGCGGGCGTCGAAGTCGGCGTAATAGCACAGTCAAACGCCGGGGCGAGACTGACTCCGCTTCCCATGCGGAATACCTTATGAACCCTCGAGAGTATCTGGAACATTCGGCGTAGAACTTTCGGTGCGTAGAACATTCGGAACTCGATCAGACGAAAATCTTCTCGAACTTACGAGAACGCCAATGTTGAAAGAATAAATAAAAAAAAAATTCCACTGACTGGAATCAAACCTAGACTTTCCGCGCGACAGTCAAGCTCGGTAACCACTCGGCCAAGCACGCGTTCACTCGCCGACGCGCGTGGCAATATGATCTCGAGGAACTTGGGCAATAGACGATCGCCGGTTGGGCGGCGGTTAAGTTTGCGCTTTGCAACATTTCGTCGTTAAAAGCCGTGGTGATAAGAGCGGAACCCGTTTTGTTTGTCTGCTATAGCTGCTGACAAGATGAGAACGACAGGGAGGAGCTTCGGTAATCCCGCCTCCAGCGCGAGCCTTCTACCTTCGGCAACTCTTTGGCGTCTTCTGTACCTCGAGCATGCGCGCGCGGCCAAAGCACGGCGGAAGGCGTGGAGCGCGTGCTGGAGGCCGGGCTTTCGAAAGACACGCCCTGCCGTTCTCACTCTGTCAGTGACTATGCAGAGTGCAAGTTCGTCTGCTTCTTTTGCAAGGGTTGTGGTGACGGCAGGACGCAGAGCTACGATTGGCTCTGATTGAAGGATAGTGGGTAGACCTCAAAGCAAGCTGCCTTAAGGTCTACCCACTATTCTTAAACTCGAGCCATTCAGAGCTCGGCGTTCTCACGTCACCACAACCCATCAAGCGAAGCAGACGAGCTTGCGCTCTGCATAGCGCTGACTTCCCTCAACCCGTTACCTCGTTCGTATGAACGGCGAAACCGAGAAGTATGCTGTGCTGGCTGCTGACATCAAGCACGTCCGTCCACTGAGCGATTAGGATTTCCTTGCACCCTCGTCACCATTCGCAATGTCCGTGTATTTCTATCAATATTTTAAGGACCGAAAAAAAGCCTCCTTATTGTGGTCAACAGAGAACGTGCCTTCTAGGCTCTCTGTCCCTAATTTTGTTTCGTCTATCCGACCGACTATATCTGCTGTCCCCTCAAGAAAGAAGTGGGTGTGCCCACCCTGGTGCGTGGTTATTGGTCACGTGCCCTCTCACAGGTTCATCCGCTGTGAACAATAAACATCATTAAAGTTCGCCTTCACAAATGTAAGCATTCTTACAGCGCAGTTTAATTATTATTTTCATTAGTATAAATTAGAAAATATTCTACACAAAATATACGACGTTAATGTACCACGGCATTCAAGGATCGGTTTGTAACCGCTGCCAGCCACAGAATGCCAGGTTACCAAAATGGTGGCTCCAACTGCTTCAAAGGCGATGTCGGTGTTCTCACACAAAGAACTTACCCTCGGGTCTACTTCAAGGACCACGTCAGCGGAACTGTCCAGTCTAGCCACGCCATATGGTCGAACGAGATTATGTATTTTAAATGGTTTTAATGCCAAAGCGTTAACTGTCCCATGGAGCGAAGCCGGCATTGTCTGTAACCGTCTGTAGCAGCGAAACGGCAGTTAAATTCCCATTAGCCAAAAGCACAGCAACGCAGATGCATCGTCACGGAAGCCGTGGAGCCGGCGGGGTTCGCCGCGCCTGCGCAGTGGGGGAGCGTGATGTCCCCGCCGGAGCGTCGTGTGAAAAAGGAAGACGTGGCGCGCTGCTTGTAGGAATGCAATCCGTGTAGGAATTATTCGCATTTCTACTCTTAAGCTGTTGTGGGGGCCGCGAGGTCCTACCACGTTATTTAAAGTGAGGACATCGAGACAACGGAACGACGTGTCCGCCTGTGATGGCGGCCTCGGAGAGCTCGTGAGAAGAGCGCTCTGAAACCGCCATCACAGGCAGGCACGTCGTTCCGTTGTCTCGTTCTATGTCCTCACTTTATATAATGTGGTAGGACCTCGCGGCCCCCACACTTTCTTCAGTGCCTTTAGCGTACGCTATACTTTTTTTCTTGGATACGCAGGCAATACCGAGAAGAAGACGTAGATAAAGTTGCTGCCAGTAAGACAGGTGTTAGTGTTAGGGGGGATCGGTGGCCTAGTGGGCCAGCGCACACCAGCTCGGAGCACGTGGATCGAAAGCACGCGCTGCAGAACCCAGGGATCCTGGGCTATATCCCCACTACTGCCCGTTTTGATCTGGATGAGCATCGCACCGGCGTAAGGCCGTGTGTCAGTACTGCGTGGTGCACTTCAAACACCTTAGATTAGCGGATGTACCGCACTGGCTAAATTGCTCATCTACAGCTGAGACACCAGACGTCCACTGAGGCAGACAAACTTCTAGCTGTATAAACATACACTCAACAATTGGTTTGTGTCAGTGTTAGATCGGTTTACGTGAAAACGAAGCTATGAAAATGCTATTGAAAAAAAGCCCACGGTAGTGGTAAACAAAAAAGGATGCCTGACTGCGACGTGTTCATACCGGGGGCTGTGAGTACCTGCACACACAACTTTCATTGATGACAAATTTCAACGCTGAAGAAAATCGCCGCTGCCCTCCGAGTAGACGATGTGCTTCCGCCCTGCTCTGAGTGTTTCGGCTTGCCTGTTGATAGATTTTGGGCTTCGAAAAATTGAAACGGGACCGCACCCATTTTCCTAACTGTAAAAGACATACTCGAGGATAGACGACAGTTCCTAAAAGCGATCACGAAGCACAGGTACAAGAACCACAGAATTCATTAGCAAGATGAAGCATGACTCTACTCCGACTGTACAAATGGCCTGGTATGGACCGATAGCACCATAAAAGCAGCAAGTCATGCTATTCTATTTAGGTTGAGTACCGGGCTCAACGCCCCTTTCAGTGAACGGTGAAAGGGTGATTGTTATTTATGCAGGCAGTTCCCGAATGTCTGGACCACTTCAGCGGAAACAAAAACCGAACATACATGAGCAAATTAACTCAAACAAGTTTGAATCGGGGTTTAGCCGTCTGCTGGGCCAAATTGAGCCCAAACATTTTATTGTTGTGCACCATACTGCAGCACGAGGCTGGCATATGATGCACTGCTGCGAACATGAACTGACATTGGAATTCTTGAGTCATCCAACAACCTCAAGAACACCACCGAAAGCATCATGGGTGAGTCGAATGAAGGTAGCGGATGAACTCTTCAGCTAACGTGGAATAGAATCTACTGGGTGCAGCTACGATCATCACTCAACCAGTAGTAAATCTCACCGTTATCGTCAAACCAGCTCACCCAACAAATCTTACTACTGGGTAAAGAAGTGGTGAGATCCCTCAGCACTGGATGTTTATATTACAAACTGGATCACCATGTGTGGATAGAACAACTATATGATATTCAAGTGGTTATATACAATCCCAAATGTTTCGACAAATTGAATAAACTCTGAAATGAAATTGACTTTACATGCCATCATTTCCTTTTTCTTATTTTTCTATTGCTGTAAACAACATGAATAAAACGAGGTCTGTCAAACATTTTGTTTACAAGGTTTCACCAGCTGCAAGCACTTTTGCCAAACAACTTAACTTATACATGCTTACGTCGTCGGGTGAGCGTAGATCCAAGCAATCGTGACGCAAAGAAATGAAAAGAAGACGCAAAGAAATGTCTACACGAGAAACACTCTCAAGAAGCGTCTCTGGTCTATTATTTTCTCCTTTTCGATTAGGTTCAGTTTAAATTTACAAAAAAAAAAATGTGCCCGCTAAACGGAAATAAGCAAAATATTTACATTATTTAGTGGTGTAATGTTGCAGCTCCTGCACTCTGGAGCGATGCAGGGGTAGCCCAGATTCGGTGTCAGTATTAAAATGTACAACACGCCACCGACCGTCGAAGAGTGGTGCAGTTCATGTGTCACGGCGCTGTCTGATTGGCGAAAACCGAAAACACTCCGCCAGCAGAGAGACTTTTCTTTTTACTTTGGTTCATGAGGTGACAGGTAGTATAGCTACCGACAAAAGCCGCTGTCACAGAAAACCATACAAGATACAGTCTGAAGGCACTGTCTGAGCCGTATTTCTTCCTTGAATGACTGTCCTGCAACATTGGTCGTGCAAAAAGTGCCTGCAGACATGCCCGTCACAATCATGTGTATAAAAGAAAAAAGTGCTTCGAACATGCATGAGGTGTGTGTGCAGAAATACCTCTAATATCTCTGTCATTATGTCTGCATCGAACACCGGGTTCTTTAGCGTTATCTATCTGCCGTGTGACTGCAACATCGTAAGGCCTAACGGACCAGCGCCCGGACTCACACCCAAAACTGCCTCCAGGGCAGAGAGGTTTAATTTTCTCACTTTTTCCGCTACTTGTCGCTCGCCCATGCAGAACGCGGTTAGGCCTATCCCGATCACACCTGTCGGTGCCTGCAGAGTCCGGCCAGGGCGCGTGTAAGCAAACCATATCCCGTACAGCACCTGTCCACGCTTCCTTGTCACGTCACATGACGTCACTTCCGCTCCAAACGAAACCCTGCAGCTGGTTTATTTGTTTGTGAAATATCACCTGACATGATGTCACTCGCGCCGCTGTAGTAAGGCAAACATGACGCCCACCGCCTGAAACACGAAGCCTACGCGGTCGACGCAGTCGCGGCTGAGACGCTGTGAACGCAGTTTAGCGAGGGAGTGGACACCTGGTGACGCAACTATTTGACGCCAGCAGTATGCGACGTCTCGCATAGATTTGTTTTATTTCCTTTTACATAAAAACTAGAGCTCGCAAGAAAATACGGTTTTCTGTTCTTCGTTCCATGGGTGACACAGATTATTTAATTGGCCAAAGTCTAAAAATTGTTGAACCGCCCCTTTAAAGACCCCAGGCCTGCAGTCATACTGCAGCTGGCTAAATTTCTCGTCTACGCTGTAAACCAGTATCACCAAACTCAAAAGGCAGACCGACTTTACGCTTTGTAAACACGGACGTGAAATTCGGTGTTGGTCACTGCTGGCATTCAATGTCTTGCCCATGGAGGGTGTTTGTGGTAGTCAGCGATTTTAGTGTAGCTGCATCGGTGTTGGCAATAATCATTCCCCATAAAGCAGTCCTTGCCAAGGACGTGAACGACAACTTCACACTGGTCGGTCTAAAACGACGAAACGGTCATCTGTGAGAAGAGTGTGGGCTTCCACGGTAACATGCAAAAATGTTCCAATAGCAGGAATTCATGATTAAAAAATAAATACCTCCGACTTGCATAACAATACCAACAATTTATAAGTGGACGTTTCGTCCCCTCTGCGGGAAACATCATCAGTGCAGCCTTCCTAGTTCTTCCTAGTTCTTCCTATTGTGTCACTGCAAAAAGCCCTCTTTGTATCGCGACTTCGCTCAGGTTGCCTCTCCGGTTGGATCCTTTTGGTGTACGTAACTTGTACCCTAGGATTTCTCATCTGACGCGGGAGTCTGCTGACCTCGCATGCGCTATGCGCTTATTTTGAAGTCACATTCATATAAGACCTGACTGCATCTTCCAACACATTTTAAATCGTAGACGTGTGGAAGAGGTTTATTCACTTACGCATACTTGGGTGAAATGCGTTTTATTAATGAGTTTCGGTTGAGAGGACGGGGAAGCGAACTGGAATCTGCGACGTTTGTTGAGAGATTCTGATATATTTCCAAAGGTCGTCCATCCATCAGGAGCGTGACAATAATTCACGATGGGTCCCCTTGTGCGATGCTGCTCACTGCTGAGGTCATCATGTGTCTCGCCTTGCTCAACTGTCAACTGTTGGGTATACGACTTGACGAGTGTTCCTGTGACTTTCGTTGAACTCTGTGCTTGAAACGCGCGTCTTCCAGGTGTTCCTTGTGGAAAAATTTTCACGTGGCTTTAGCGAGCTTGCATTCATCGGGTGAACGCATACCTGTCCAAAGGATACAGGGTTTCTTTGATGATTTTGCCCCCTTATTTGTGGTTGCAGTGGAACTGGGCACTTTACCTTGTTTCCGCGACTGGGGTTGCTGGCTGGCGGCAGACCCTGTTTCCAATTCGAGAGTATAGGCGCAGTCGAAGGTGATGTTCCGTTCCACTAGCAAACATTGAAGGTGGGAATGCTTGATACCACAAATGAATCGGTCCCTCAGCATCATTTCGAGCGGTAGCACAGCGGAGAATTCTCTCGCTGGGGCTTGCGGGACCTGTCGAGTCTTTTGTGGTGAACTGGCATTTGACAGGGGCATGACTGTCGTGGCCATTGCCGGAATGGGTGTGGTCGGTGTGGCCGTCGCTATGCCGAAGTTGCAGTCGGCAGCAATTTTTCGCAGTGCGGCCACATACTCCGAGATGGAGTCTGTCAGTGTTCGGTTCGTTCCGTTGATGGAATTTAAACCGACTGAGCAGTTTGGCTAGCTTGGGGTCGTGGTGTTCATTGAAGCGCTTCATGATCTCCTCAAACTCAACCTCCGAAAGCTTTTTGGGTGCGAGCAGGGCTCGTACGGTGTCATGGGTTAATTCACCGCAGACCGTCAGGTGGACGGCTTGCTTCTTTGCGGAGCTTGTGATGTAGTTAGCCTCGAAGTAGACTTCGAGGCATTTCAATCACTAACTTCAGTTTCCACCAGAGGAAAGCTTTAGAATTCATCTGTGATGAGCGGAGTCGTCCATCCTCAGGACTCCAGAAACTTCCTCGTCGTCAATTGAACGAGTATATGAGTGTAATGCGTTTCATTATTGAATTTCGGTTAAAAGAACGGCGCAGCGAACAGGATGCTGCGAAGTTTGTTGAGAGAGTCTGATCTATAATCGCGGCTTCCTGACGCTGACAATACTTGATCCGAGCGAGGGGCGCCGCGGGAGCGCCGTCACTTGGACTCTGCACGGTGTTCTTATAAGTATTGCCGCCGGATATAACATTCACACGGTTTACGATTGGCACCTGCAATGAACGTTTTAAAGTTTTATCAGTTGACTCAGCGTACGGTGCCAAAGACACTTAGACTTGTGAGAAATGCTGTTAGTGCGGTGATGCGTCACCGTGATCTAGAGGTGGCTCATTCAGAGTGGGTTCGAAATTACAATTGCACTTCCTGGATGCCCAATTCCCAGTAGCTGGCTAGATTGACAGCTTTCTGGCTCCTTGTCAACCCCAGTGCCACACGTGGTCTCACATCAAGCCCTTCTATAGCGTTACGAAGAAGCTTCGTGACCAAGAGCGTATTAAAGGACTGTGCTATAAGTTAAGTCAACATTTGCTCTGCTGTTGGCAGTGGGTACGACTTACATTGCAAGACTGGATTAATGATGCGTTTATAACCTCCACATAGCCATATCACAGTCGTTTGACCTCCCCACGAGTACAACTGGTGTAGCCTATGCAGAGATCCGCACCGGGGATAAAATTTCTTGTTGCACGAGTTGCGTGATGGTGTCGTACACGTTTGGCTCAAGTTCCAGAGGAACAAATCGAGGCTTGTGGTACTTGGGTTTAAAGTTTAGATTTAGTGAGAAAGTGTATGATGGTCCGCCAAGTCCTTTCTTGAAGACCCTTGGAAATTCATTTGACAGTCCTTGAGTCTGTGGGAGTGACGCGGCTAATTGAAGGACACCTTGAATAGTAGTGCTTTGTGTTGTGTTAGACGGGTGAACAAGAGCAAGACCGTCTTTTCTGAAGCCTAGACAAAGAGTGTGTCAATATGCCGCCTTTTTAGAGCCCCCTCCCCTCTCTCTCTCTCTTTCTTCTCTCTCTCTCTTTCTTTCTGAATGGGCAATAGACCTTTCCGGAAAATCCCAAGAGACCTTGCAACGAGGGGAATTGTGAGTCTTTTCGGATGTACGCTCGTGCCGGCTCGAACGCTTCGTATATCATGGTAGTAGCGCGATTCACTCTTTCTCGTCATTAGGAGCTCAGAACACGCAAAACAATTTAGTGAGCGGTAAAAAAAAAGGAAATCACATCCTCTGTTTTGCTTTCCTTCTGCCTTCTTCGCCTTCTGAAATCCCGAACTGTTAAACCAACGTGCCATACATCTGAACGTCGCAGTGCATAAAGTAGACGCTGGGGGCACCACATATTTCCGGAAAGGTATGTTGCTCACTCATCACGTAGCTTATTTATTGCACACTTAAAACCGGTTCCTTTCAAGCAGGCTTGCTCCACTTCTTTTCACGATCAGCAGCGGTGGCTCACGCACCTTTCCCTTGAACCGCGTGGAAAAATTGAAACTTCTCAGAAGCACCAACTGACGTTGTGAATACGTCCGGAGAGCGGTTTAAGTTTAAGTCTATGCTGGCGTTCTAAGACGACACATTCTCTTTAGAACAATTGTGGACCAAGCAGTTCTAGTGTCCACTTCTACGCAGATGGGAATTTCATTTAGTTGAACTTCGACGATTTTTGCCCCAATTCAATGAAGTGTGTGGTGTTTGGATTTGGCCAACTACTGACGGCAATGCATGTGTCCCCTTCCACCACAGAAATGACATGTTCAAAATTATAGCCGCTTGCGTCGTGCGCGACATCTTCTAGCTGTACTCGGAGATGTCTTCCCTGCGCCAGGGTTGTGGCTTGGCATTGATGAACCGTTTTATGCCTTGTGTGGGTCGTGTTGGTCGATGTGGCGAACCTCTGCCCTCTCTGGACTCTGGAGCCCGGAAGTGTAGGGTTTCTCGTTTGTGGCATACTCCGCAGCAATCCCAAGTTGTGAAGTCAGCGAAAGTGAAATCTGGTGTGGCGAGAAGGTGTCGCTCAATGGCTTCCTCGCATAGCCCACAGATAAACCGGTAGCAAAACTTGTACGAAAATGATGTCTACTCGCAGTGCTGAGCGACACGACGCAGCACAGCAATGTAGTCAAGCACAGACTCGCCGGCAGGACTTATTGAACGTGAACCAGTGACCAGTTACCAGTGTCCTTAGCCCAAAGTCTCTTCAAAAGTGGAGAAAAAAAAAGCGATTGAAAGAGGGGCGTACACGGAGGGTTCACATGCGCGGCAGAAGGTTGCACGCTTCATGTCGTTGTCCACGAACTCATCAAACAGCAAGTAGAATTAAAGTCCAGCTACTCTCTAATGTGTTTTCATTCTTCTGATGTTAATGCTGGGTGCCTCCCCTGTTGTTTATGCTGATTGCCACATGTTATGTACAAAAGCAGAGGTTACATCCATTCAAACTGTCTAGATTAATGAAAGGAAAAACGCAACTGCTCATTCGAACAGATACATTTGAACGTCTGCTCCATGTCCAGGATTGTTGGGTGCAGTTTTGAATCCGACACAAGTCTTTAAATCTCTGCTTATTTCGCAGCTGTGTTAGTTTCGGGCTCTTGCACACAAGTGTGATGTCAAATTCCGACATGGTGCAAATTAAGTAAGAACAGAAGAGGTTTGTTCATTGTTTACAATTGGTGTTTACAGCGGAAGTGTCACAGGTTAAGGTTGTTTCACACACCTGCAACTGTTTATGACAGGAATGGCTTGAAACCGGTTTTAAGTCTCTGGTGACTGACTGGTCGGTCTCTCTGGTGTGTGTGACTGACTGGTCGGTCTCACTTCACAAGTGTGTGAAGCCGGTTTTACATGAATAAGCTATAGTAGCTTTAAAATTTACGACAACTTTCATGTGGCTTATACGTTTGAAGCCACATGCTCGTTTCTTTAACGAAGTTCTCAAGAGAAACTATTATTTTCATTCACCAACTCCTTTTAATGTTTATGCAAACTGTTACTTTTCAGTGTGAACTTGCCATTTCGCTTTACAGCTCATAGCCATAACGTTCCCACGTCTTCACACTCTTGATTTTTTCATGTATGTGCATCATATAAAGGCCTCGGTTGTTTCAAAGGGACTGAGGAAGTAGCATTCTTTGAAGACAGCACTGCATTGCAATAATATATTTAATGGGGTAAAATAAAAACTTCCCGGGTTTGAAGTATGCACTCTTGTTTTTTCTCTTCATAGTTCCACTGGGCATTCGCATCGTCATATGCGTAGCCACACCATGAAAGGTTCTCCAATGGCACGAGCGTTTCTGACTGCACTAAGCTAATCGCTTTACCACCTCCCGAATTTGCGGTTCGAGCGTCGAGCAATTGTAGACATAGCCGCTTTTATTTTGGGTCGGGAGAGCCGTGGCACCGCTAAAAGGCAATCATGAAGATAAGCGTCGCCGCAAGTAACGGTGATGCGATGACAACTTACAGGCGAAATAAAAATGCTTGCAATACTTCAAATTGAGCTTCTCGGTCAACGTAAGCGTTCGTGACGACAGACAATATTTTAGCATCGAAAAAGTCATGCGTTCACGCATGACATGTTTCATATCCACCGCGTCGGCGACGAACCAGCTCAGCAAGAATAAAGTCTACACCAGCGGCGACATCGAGAGAAGGCTCGATTTCGGAAACCAGCGGTACGCGTTGGTAGTATACCTGCTTCGCTCTTATCAAGCGACGAGTTGGGAACGCTAAGGAAAGTACTTGCGCCTTTTACGCACTGCTGCAGAAGCACAATCCGAGAAGTCGCATACTGCGGGCGTCACATAGTTGCGTCACCAAGTGTTCAGTCCCTCGTGGCACCGAGTTCATAGCGTCTCAGCCGCGACTGCATCGACCGCGTAGGCTTCCAGTTTAGAGCGTTTCAGGCTTCAGCGGCGACTGCATCACCGCGTAGGCTTCGTGTTTCAGGCGGCGGGCGCCATGTTTGCCTTACCACAGCGGCGCGAGTGACGTCATGTCACGTGAGAATTCGCAAACCAATAAAACAACTGGTTTCGTTTTGAAGCGGAAATGACGTCATGTGACGTGACATACCGCTTTGCCTTGGCGGAAGTGACGTCATGTCACGTGACAAGGAGGCGTGGCAAGGTGCTGTATTAAAATGGTTCGCTATACGCGGCCCGGGCATGTACACAGACGCGGACTTGAATGGCCGCTCTCTTTCAACACGGAATACACCAAACATTTAACTACGAGAACATATCTCAACGGCGCAAACAACTCGAGACAACGATAATTAAAAAAGCCAACTCGCAACCGCCGAAAAGCTTCGGACCAGAAGAGAACGCACCACCGGTGCAGAGATGGGTATAACCGCAGAAGGCGCTGTAGGCCACACGAACCAAGCCTCGAGCGCAGACGACGAGTGTCCTATTCCGCTCTAATGGCGCGTTCACACTGAAATCGGATCCGTAAACGCGAAGCGGATCCGCGCGTTCTCAACCGCAGAGCGGCTAGGATCAAGCGGTTGGTGCGCGTTTTTGCCAACCGCTTCGGGACCGATTTCTCCCAACCGCTTTCACGAACCGCAAAGCGGCAACCAATCACAACGCGGCGCTGACGTGACGTCAGTGACTTTCGATACAAGATGGCACCTGTCGCTGGTGAGGCGCCCAAGGCGCTATAGTCCTAGCTTTCGACAAATCAACGGAGAATGTGATGTCCACGTCCGTCTCTTGGATCCGCCGAGAAAAGAATTGACTCGGAATTTTAACGGGCTTCGCACCTGTGATTTCGTTCGGGTAAGAGTGTGTTTATTATTCCGGGTGCCACAGCCCAAGCTCGCTGCCTTGTTAGTCTCTGCACGTAGAAGGTCGGACCTCGCCCGATTGACCGAAATGTCAGATTTTCTACCCACTAAGATAGTCGCGTGATCTATTGAAAGCTTTCGACACCGTGCATGACCACCACGAAGGCCGATAGAGACGTCGTGAGCTTGATTGCGTAGCCAATGTACCACCGCGGAGCGGGCAGGGTACCTGCGCTAGCTCGACCTGTAACGGTTACTACTAACAAAATAAATAAATGGAACCTACTTAGGGAGTAATGTGTACGCACCAGACGATGCATAGGCAGTCCATACGGCGTTTATTTGAGCTTAATGTCAAACAAACAGTAGACTCGATTGTCGTGCGAGTGACGAGAGGAGACCCCGCCATCAAGGAAGCCACGACCGGCTAGCACCGAACACATTCCCCCGCACCATGGTCCGCCCCACTGCTCACAACTTCGAAAATGATATGAACGAACAACGAGGGGGGAAAACTGGCCCTCTATCCCAAAAATAAGGTCAGCTATTCATGCGGGAAGGGTCCACTTCGTAGAAAAGGTCGGAGCATCCTGTTCTGAGTCAGCAAGGCGCGCCTAGCTGGGCTTTGCTTGTGGGCGAAGTCGACGGAATCACAGGCAAGTTTGGCGGGTCCATCTTCTTTTTTTCGCTGCTTGAACTCGTGATGCGTGGAACATTCCGGAGAAAAATCTTCAGAGTTGTAAAATAACAGAAGTTCGGCTTTGGATCGTGGATTAAAGCAGAATTTGGATTGTAAAACAGGGTTGCCAAACGCAAGTCTTTTTTTCAAAAAATCACGCGTGATCGCCGAGAAACCGCCAAACGCCACTCGGTGTGTCTGAGCGGCGTCGCTCGCGAACCGCATCCGCAACCGCTTCGCGAACGCGGATCCGCTTCCAGTGTGAATGCGCCATAACAGTGTCGCTGTATGTTTGCGGTTGAGAACGCGCGGATCCGCTTCGCGTTTGCGGATCCGCTTCCAGTGTGAACGCGCCGTTAGAGCGAACGAGCGATTGCCGGTTTTTACTTGTTTGCTTTTAGAATTGAGAGGCTGTCAAGAAAACTACTGCTAAGGTGGAAGTCCCCTACCAAAATATGTGTGGACTTCCCATGCTCATACTTTTGCCTTTCTATTACCCCTTTGTCCATCCTATGGATTCTTGTAAAACGTTCTTGGGCCATGTATAGACCGCTGGTTGGCCATAGAACGGCCACAAGAACGCTTTGGGGATCTCCGCGAAACAAAAAGTTTTTTATTCCTTTCTATTTCCATGCTATGGTCCTGGTGAGTCTATGGATATCCCATTGCCTCTCCATGGTGTGTGCTATATATTGGTCGATTATTAAAGTGAGGACGGGTAGATGTTTCGTTTAGGTGTAGGGAGGCGTTCAAGTTAATGAGTTGTTAATTAAGCGCCGGGCATCAATATGTCACATTGATGTCGGGAGGCATGTCCAACCTCAGGGCATTATCATTTTGGAGATGGAAGTGTTCCGTATCAGAATAATTCCTTTACTTTCTCAGTGGGAGGTAGGTGTATGTGGGTTTCTGCGGCCCCCGTATATATTAGCAACTTTCACGACCAATATGGTGCGCACTGGTGTCTTTCAAAATGGCGGTCATCTGGATGATCGTCGTAAAACAGCGGTACAAGGCTGGGTCTGTGACGCGTAAGCTGCCTATTTGTGGTGATAATGGAAGCCTTAAAACTTCGTGCCCTCTAATATTCTTTAAAGATAAAACGCAAGAAAAAAAAAACGCCCACAATGCGTTTGTGCGGGCAGTGTCGAGCAGTGTGTAACCTCAATGCATGGGTCACCATCGGCAGAAAATCCACCTCTAAACTGCCCAAAGGCGCGCCATTAATAGAAGACACAGTACGAACAAATTCATGGTAACAATCCGACACGGGAGCAACTTCAACATCACGAAAATATCCAGGCGTGTACTCATAGCACAGCTGAAACAGGCTGCACAAAATACTCCAGAAGCAACTTATATTCAACCCATCACCAACACCATATTCGTCGCCGTATGCAACCAGAGACATCTCCAATGCCTCCTCAGCCTCACTCCAATAAATCCCGGGAAAGGCACTATACAAATACACAGCGCAACTCTTTTAGCGCGAACACGACTTAGAAGCATTTTTGTGTGTGTGCATGTTTTACTTCAAAAGGGTGCTGGTGGGCGACAAAATTTACACCTTAAGTACCCCAACGCTTCTTTCCGCCTTTTTAGCAGCTTCAATGACAGTTCTTTAATATGAAAGAAAAAAATAGTTGGCGATGGCTTGTTCGCGCTTACAGCGTCGCTGAGTGTACTCGCGTCTCAAATTCCCACAAAAGAAAAGACGCGGGAAGTTATTTATAGAATACGGAGTGAAACTGAGGGGAAAGGAGGATATGAGAACGTCCGAACGCCGAGCTCTGATTGGGGTCATTAGTGGGTAGAGGCGACGCTCAGCCGTCCCTGACTGTACACCCACTGTTTCCCTCCAGTCAGAGCGAACAAGAGCGTTGTCTCCTCCTCGTGCAGTGTCTCGCGTTCGAACGCCGGACGACGGCGTTCGGCCTTCAAACGCGTTCGAAGCGTGAGTGGAGAAACTATAGCCTTTGCATCTGCCCACTGTCCTCCCAATCAGGCCTCGGTAACAGTGGCGCAACGTGGCAATGTAGATTTCCACGAAGGAAGAAGCACGCCTCAGACGGTAGAGAGTTTTAGGAAAACGTTTTTGCACATTCGATGCGCTACGAACTGCGCATGCGCTACCCTAGAAGACTCGCACACGCGCAGTTCGTACCGGAGGGCTCATCGCACCGCATCGAATGGGCAAAAACGGTTCCCGAAAACTCTCTTGTGGCTGCAGACTGTCTCTTATTTATTTATTTATTTTGCTTAATGTGCCCACAAACAGCTCGAGGCCGTACTAGTGCGCACATATTACAAATATTAAAACAGATACAGACAAAAAACAAACAAGCAAGACGCGATTTAGAAAAGATAAAAGTAAATAAATAAAACTACGGAGAACAATGGAGAACAACAGAGCACAGATGTTTGTCAAGCGGCCAGCAATTCTCTTCTAAAATTTAAAAGGGGTGAAAACAAGTCTAAATCACTCCTATCGCGATTACAAAGGAGCTGAAGGCGTGTCATCGGGGACTGGACACAAACTTTCTGCGGGTAGAAAAGAAATGAAAATCTGGCACGCTTTTGGGGAACACTGAAAGAAATCGCACTTAAAAGTAAATTGCATCAATTGTAGCGTTTACTATCTTATACAAAAAAGTCATGTCTCGCGCTAATCTTCTTTTGTGCAAGGGTACCAGGTCAAGCAGATTAAGGAAGTATTCATACTCAAAATAGATGCGCCTTCCAACCCATCGATCGTAAACAATACGCACGAGACGACGCTGCACTTTTCTAAAATACATGATTGAGTCGATCCAGTGGTGTTACATATGACTGAACGGAACTCAAGTTTAGACAAAACAAGGGCGCGAAATAGATTAATCATGCTAGCGTAAGTACACAAATTCCGCGTCATTCGGGAAATAACGCCTAGGACCTGATAAGAATCATTCACAACTTTTGAAACATGCTCAGTAAACGAAAGGCGGGAATCAAACAGCACTACCAGGTCACGAATAGTATCGGACCTCGTGATGGCTGAACCTAACATGGTATACGGATACTCAATGCAGCTTGTCTTACGGGTAAAGGAAACAACCTTGGTCTTACCGGGGTTAAGTACTAAATTATTTTTAAGCACCAGTTTTGAACTGCCTGAACATCGTCTTGCATCATTAGACAGTCTGTAGTTGAATAAATTTCGCGATAAATCTTAAAATTGTCTGCAAACTGCAGCACCTTTGAATGCTGCACACTGTCTACCAAATCATTCACAAAAATATTGAATAACAACGGGCCCAGGTTGGACCCTTGAGGCACTCCAGTATTTAAAACATATGAGGCAGAAAAACACCCTTCATACAGCACTCTGTTAGGTCTTCCGCCAAGGTAACTAGACAACGGACTGCAAAACGAGCTAGTCATGCCCAACGCTGAACATTTGGCAAGTAACAACTTATGATCTACGAGATCAAAAGCTTTAGAGCAATCGAAATAAATAACATCAACCTTAGTTAGAGTATGTTCCAAAAAATGATACAAGGTTCGTTTCCACTGAACGCCCTTGACAAAAACCATGTTGGTTGAGACAAAGAGACGATTTAAAATAAAAATAAATATGCTTATACATTGCCTTTTCAAATACCTTAGAAAAAGAGCAAAGAAGATAAATTGGTCTGTAGCTATTAACACAGTCAGTGCGACCAGATTTATGTATAGGAGCAACCGCTGCATTATTCCATCCTTGAGGAAATACATTGGCCTCTAAGGACATGTTAAAAACATGTAGAAACACAGGGGCAAAAAAAATCCCTGCATCCCTTTACAATGAAAGCAGGAATTCCGTCCTCCCCGCATGACTCTTTTGGAGCGAGCTCATTTGTTGCGGAAAGCACTTCAAGCGTAAGATATGGAACTGCCAAGCTGCGGGTAGATTCAAGAGGAGCATACGTCATAACAGTGCACGGAGTAATCAAGTTACCGACGGAAGAGAAGAACGTAGCAAAACGATCACAGACATCGGACGGCTCAGATGTATATCCAGAGTCGTCTTGCAATGCAATAGTTTTCGATCGACTAGATGTCCTCATGTATGTACCTTGCGTAATTCCACAGAGCATTAAGATCGCGTTTTAAATTGCGTTCAACTGAATTTCGCCAGTTCTCCCGATCACGCCATATCAGCCTTTTGGCCGCTGAACGATACTCTTTAAACAGACTTTGCCATTTCTTTATGGCGGTGTTCTTGTACTTTTTATGATACCTCGCTTTTTTTACGCAACGCATCACGTAGCTCTCTGGAGAACCAAAAGGGATCGCTGCTAGTTCGACCACTTCTGCGTGGAATGAAATTATTCATGGCTGCAGTTACGATGTCTGTTACACCTTGAACTGCGCTATCGATATTGGAACAGAGTGAAATAACGCTCCAGTCTACGTTGCGAAGGTGATTGTCAAGGCCAAGGTAATCCCCTCGGGCGTAGTTATACCCGAGAGACTGATTACTCGCGGACGTCCGAGCAGGAAGTACGATAGAAAGGATGAATGGTCGATGCCACTTATCGATAGAGACAAGAGGACAGTCAGCAGCCTCGAAAGTGATTGCTGATATGTTAGTCATGCAGAAATCAAGCGTATTACCAGCCCCGTTTGTTGTAGTATTAAGCTGATAAAGCCCATTGAAGTTCACAAACTCCATCGTTTCTTTGGCCCTAGCACGTGCCTCCCTTGATGCAGCACTAATCGTGTTTGAATTCCAATCAACGCGAGGCACGTTAAAGTCACCAATGATCATCACATCATCGGTTGAAAAATCGACAGCACCGGAAATGTAGTTCAAAGTACCTATGAATGATTGTGTGTCAGAACGAGGTGGAAAGTAATAATTTACAATTATTAAATTAGGCTGGCCCGGAACACTGATTTGCACCCAAACACATTCATTTCCTTCTTCCAGATCAAACCTACGGAAACATGATAATGACTTATGTACCGCCGTGAGTACCCCTCCCCCCAGAGTGGCCCGGGAGCCAGTTGAATCCCTATCAAATCTGTAAACGCAATATTCGTCGGTAAAATATTCGTTGCTAGAGATTGCTTGTGTAAGCCAAGTTTCCGTAATACAGATTACATGAAACTCGGAAGTCGTGACACCTTCAAAGAAAACATCAGGTTTGGTTCGGAACCCACGAGCGTTTTGGTAGTATACACGGATGTTATCCATCACGAGAACTAGTTAGCAGTTGGCCGCTCTGAAACCGGGTCACGCAAGGGCCCCCAAAAGGGCCTAAAGAGACTACCTTCCGGCCACTTGCTAGAGTCATTAATTTTGATCAGGCAATCAACAGTAGTGCTCACATGAAAATAACTGTATGAATCGTGCTTACTGCGAAGTTTGGTACACTGAAATGTTCCAGTTTGGAGCACTGAAGACAGGTAGTTGTTCACATCCTCGCACGTCGTGTCCGGGCACAGCCTCGTCACGAAAAGTGCCCGCTTTACAGGTGGCCGCGGAATCGACGTGAGTGAGGCATTTGTGCACGCGCCAACGTTCGCGAGCGGACGTCGCTTCTTTCTCGTCACAAGCTGAAATCTGTCGTCGGTCACTGAGCCTGTCACAGAGTATGGATGGATCCTTGACAAAACTGCTGGCGTGCTCTCGGACAGAGCCAGAGGCACATGCCTGAGATGGTGGAGCGATGTTCCGCCCAGCAGTCTTTTCCTTTGCACGACCAGCGTCGTTTTCAAGGTGGCGACTGTTTTCGGTAGTATTCTGACTACTCATGGCTCCGGCGTAACTCTTGTGGGCACGAGGCGCTGCACGATCGGTAATCTTGGGAGCATCACGGACGAGCTGCGTCCAAAGTGATTTGGCTTGTTGAAGCTCACTTCTTATCGTGGGGTTTTTCTCGCGCATTATCTTGACTGTGCCTACAAGCGAGTCAACTTTGGCTGTCAAAGACAAAACGAGCATTTCGAGGGAGCTGCTCTGTACCGTTGATTCGTTGTTAGAACCCTCTTCCTCGCCGTCCCTCATAGCGTCTTTTTGGGGCGTGTTTGTCGCGGTGGCATTCAGCTTCGCTTCATCCGGGTCCCATCGCTTCGAACACGAGTGGACTTTGTAAGTACTTATGCCTTCGGCCATGAAAAGGTTGTAATCATTCCCACGAACGCTAATATATTTACAATGATATCGACGCAGGCATGCACAGCAGTTAAGATACTGTTGGTTCCAATAAAATGGATCAGAGCACAACGGACAGACGTCCTTCTTGGCAGCCATCTTGGCACCTTTCTGCGGAGCGCTGTCAAATACGCCATTCCCTTGTGTCGTCATTCCTCGGAATGACGCCACAAGATCAGAACGATGTATTTGCGTTTTGATCGCGGCTTAAGATGCAGACGATACCGCGTGCCAGCCTACACCTATACCACAACTACACCGGCACGACACCGGGTCCGGAACGATGTTCATACGTGTACCTCTGATACAGGTGTTGCTGGGCCTTTCGATGTGCCTACTGCCCGTGCAACTGCGCCTGTCGCGTTCAACGTCTTCGGTGGAACAAGCGCGCCTGGATTCGTTTCCCGTTTTCTCCCTGCTGCCGATTGTGATTACGCTGGGCGCGAATATTTCTGCACCGTCAACTTCAGACACCTCAACGTGGCTCGTCTGGGAACACCGCAGTCCTGTGACGCACTCGAAACTATTTAAACAGCTGTCTACGCTATGCCACTTGGGGCACGACACCGGGTCTGGAACGATGTGCATACGTGTAGCTCCGATACAGGTTAGTTTCCGTTCCCATATATGTTTCAAAAGGGATGACCTGTTTTGATTATTGTGTCGTGCCCGACCCATTTGCGTTTTTTCTGCCATAGGCTGCGTACCTATGTTTGTTCCCTGTACATGCGTCTCCTGCTTCTCGAATGCGGTGAGATTGAATGCAATCCGGGTCCAATGACTAAGGACTAGGGGCAACAGTTGGCTTTCGTTTTCGCTATCGCCCAGCAGCTGCAAATAGGGCAAAGCGCCGTACTTTTAGAATTAGAAACGCTCAAAAAAGATCTGCAACGTACAAATAAATCGGTCGCCGAGTTGCCCGCTAGAGACAGTTATTGAAACGCAAGCGTCCGCTAGCGCTCCAACACTTAACGATTTGCGTGGAGAGATTGTGACCCCTGGGACAGTGTTATCTGGTGTGACCGGGCGCCTTTCTCTTCTTGAGGCTCGTTGTAAAGATACCGAAAATAGACAAAGTAGTAACAACTTCATTATTCATGGCTTACCTGATACAGACAGTGAAACGTGGGCGATCACCTAATAAGTGGTCTTAAAAATGTGTTCAGAGAAGCTTGGCCTTAGTTTAGATCAAAGCTGGATTGGACTTGCCCGCAGATTGGGTCGTTTTAGTCCGACCAAGAACCACCCAGTAATAGAAAAATGTTCTCTACAAAAAAAAACAAAGATTTAATCCATAACGATGCCCGCATGTTAAAAGGTTTTTCTCCAGCAGTGCGTGAAGCACGACGAATCGTGCTCACTTTTGCAAAAGTTTAAAGTGAAAGTTTTGAGCTTCGTTATAATAAACTGTCCATTGGTAACAACGCTTTCGTTTACGACCCTCTGAGTAAGACTGTTGTGCCTGAGATTGATGGACTATGCGTTGCACCTTCACGTGTCTCTGAAAAACCCATTTCTGTTTTCTTTACAAACATAAAAAGCCTCATGCACAAGCGTGATGAATTACAAACTTTTATTGATTTCACCAGTGCTGATATGATTGTTATCACAAAAACATGTCTACGTGATAGTATTGATGACAAAACGTTTTAATTGCGTTCGCTCTTTTAACATTTATCGTTGCGATAGAATTGGTCGACACGGAGGAGGCGTCATGATAGGAATCAGGAAGACCATCGCATCCTCTTTAGTTAACATAGCCACTAACCTAGAAATGATTTTTATCTGTAAAAATATCAGAGACACGCAATCTTGTCGGAGTGCGTTACCGCCCACCGAATTACGATGCCTCTTTCGATGATGCGCTGCATGCTGCGCTTGCCGGGCTCGTTGCCAATATTCCCAACGCATCCATCACACTTTTTGGTGACTTTAATTTTCCTACCATTAGCTAGACTTTTTCTCCTCTGCTACAAAGATCGGAAGTGTGACGGTTTCTGGAGTTGTGCCTTGAACTTAATATTACCCAACTCATTAAAAGTCCTACCAGAATAACCACGGATAGTAGCGCTATTTTAGGACTTCTTTCGATACCCTCCCCAACGTGCTTTCCGAAATATTATGCCTCGATGGCCTAACCGATCATAAGCTCGTTCACCTTTATGCCTACTAATGTCACTTCACGAAAAGTTATAAAAAAATTTGTAAAGGGTAACTATAATGCAATTACTGCTAACCTGACAGTGTTCGCTCAAGATTTTCTATTCGTTTTTTTTTTTTTGGCGTACAGTGGAACACAACTGACTACTGTTTAAAAATACACTGCTTAATTGACCTAGTTGAAAAATTAGTTCCCATCATACGTATAAAAACAAATCATTCTGCGCCCTGGTTTAACCGGGACCTATAGCTAATACTAAATTAAAAAAACAAACAAAAAACGTCGTTTCAGGAAAGCCAAACAAAGCCGCTCCGATTCTGACTGGGCGAGTTATGAGGAGTGTCATCGTTTGTACGAGGGGAAGAGTCGGGAAGCTCGTAGAAAATACTCATTTTAATCAAGATTTTTCCTCACTTATCTTGAATAACACAAAAACATTTTGGAATGCGGTTAATCCAAAAGGCAATGGTGTGCTTCACTTAACTGATTGCGGGGACATTGTATCTGAGGAAGGGTGTGCTTTGCTGTTAAATACGACTTTTGGTGCCGTGTTTACCCAGGAGCCACGGGGGGCACTGCCTCCCTTTCCTACGCATATAAGCAATAACATCTTAAGAACACCGGACGGTGTTCTTAACCTTATTAACAGCTCTAAACTTTCTACATCCGTTGGTGAAGACGGCATTATCTCGAAATTATTGACGTGTACTGAAGACATTCGCTGTGTCCTATTATCCGAAATATTTTTACAGTCATTAATAAAGGGTAGGCTGCACAATGATGGAAGATCAGGCAGGTCATTCTTGTCTTTAAGGGTGGTGATAAATCATCTGCTAATGACTACAGGCAAATATCTATGACCAATGTCTCATGTAAATTGCTTGAACACAAAATCTACTCTAACCTTGTTACTTTTCTTGAGAACAAAAATTTATATTCACCTCATGAACATTGTTTTAGAAAATAACTGTCCTGTGAGACACAGCTAGCTGGTTTTGGACAGCAATCAGGTTACTGATGCTATTTTTCTCGACTTCTCTAAGGCCTTTGATCGCGTTCCTCATCAGCGTTTCCTCTCAAAATTATTTGCACTAAATATTGGCCCGCATGTATTAAAATGCATTAAAGACTTTTTACATAACCAGACCCAGTAAACTATCGCTAACAACCATCGTTATAATCCCTTTACCGTCACCTCCGCTATTCCTCAATGAAGTGTGCTGGGCCCGCTTCTTTTTTTTATGTATATAAACGATTTACCTAAATCCTTGACCTCACAAATTCGTCTCTTCGCCGATCACTGCGTTATTTATCGTCAGATTAGTAACCCATCAGATTCTACTACCTTCAAGATGACTTACTAAATATCTGCTCATGGTGTACTAACTGGCTCATGATTTTAAACTCTTCTAGATGCAAGCACGTTCGTTTCAATTGCCCTAATGATTCTTGTTTGTACCCAAGTCAATATTATATTCAAAATACTCCGTTAGAATTACTTCAATCTTACAAATACCTAGGAGTTCACCTAACCTCCGATCTATCATGGAACATGCATATTAATTACATTCTTTCAAGAGCTAACCGTAGTCTCGGTTATTTAAAACGTAACCTTAATTCTGCCCCATCTTCTCTTAAAAGACTAACATAAGTCATGCATGTTCGAGCGATTTTAGAATACGCTTGCAGTATTTGAAACCCTCATCATTACTTATCTGCCTCAATAGAAGCATTTCAAAACCGAGCCGTTAGTTTCATGTTTTCTGATTACTCACGTCATACCAGTGTAACTAACCTAAAAACTCGTGCTGACCTTCATTCACTTGAGATTCGCCGCAGGGTATCAAAGCTACGTCTTATGCATAAAATTTCCTAGTCGCCATCACTTCACTCATCACTTCTCTTTCAACCATTATGTTTCAACCCGCATCGATAACTCATGTAAGATTAAGCTTATCTCTTCTAAGTCATCCTTGGTTTTTTGCTCGTTTTTGCCATCCGCCATTGCTGACTGGAACGACCTGCCCGATAGCATTGTCTGTCAAAGGAATCAAGTTCTTTTTCGCCAAGATGTAATTACTTTTTAGGGCCTTTGATGCATGTGTACTTAAGTGTGGTTGATTTGGTTGCGTTTTTAGTGCTCAGTAATTTCGATTAATTTTCGACTTATTCTGCTTTACAACCCCCCCCCCCCCCCCATACATAATTCCCCTTAAGGGTGCGTAAGGTGTTTAAATAAATAAATAAATATTACAGTAGAGTTGGCTGACGTCACCCGCGGTGTGATCAGGTGATTTTTTGGAGCCGGTGCAGGGTGAGGTAGATGTCACGGGCGCTCTTTGCCTATTTAGTTTTGGTACCATATAGTAAGTATCTCAGTGTGTTCATGACTTCAAGCCTCCCCTGGGATACCCATATCAACTCCGTTCTGCGTTCTGCTAATTTCGAAGTTTAGGTTTTCTTCTCAATTCATGTCCGTCTCTCGTAACCCCAGATGGTTTATTTATCTTATATTGATAAGATCTAAGCTAGAATACGTATCTTCTATGTGGCGTCCCAAACCGTGCTGCGCGTCTTATTTAATCTGGTAATCCCAGTTTCTTCAGTGTGTTCAATTCAATCCTTTCCGTCTTTCTTTCTTCACATCGAGATTTTTTTTCTTAAAACCCGTTTCTTCTATCTCCGCCTGCCTTTACTTCTTCTAGGGTTGATCTTTCTAATAAAAAAAACCTCGCCACAGTGTTCTCCATAGCCTACCAAAGTGCCCTCCTCTCCGACACAATTATGGAATGGCCTTCCCGAAGACGTCGTGACAACCGAAGATCCCATCAGAGTTAGTGAAGCACTTCTGTATGTTTTTTTTTTTTTTGTAACCAATATTCGCACCCCTCTGTGATGCCTTGCGAACATGAGTGTAGTGTAAATAAATAAATCAATAATTAAATTATTTTACAAAATAAAAAAAAAGACGAATTAATTAAAACTTTATTTGATTAGCTTACATTAAGTCATTCTGTCCTTTTTTTCTACTACCTCCATGGCCACTAACTTAGCCCCAGAGCTAAAAAGACTCTAACGCAAGTTTTCCTTTTTTGTTACTTCGGGACCCACTAGAAAGCACCCTGTATGATAAATGATTTAACACCGAAAGTGTTAAATCATTTGCATAAAAACTAAAAGACAAATTAATATATGCAAAATTCGTTAAAAAATCATTTTACAATTATTGTTTTACAAGTTTGACATTTCAAATTCCGCGTGATGTCGTCACGTGACACTCTGGAGCTGTGATTACGCTGACAATTATTGAGCGACCACCCGAGCAGTACATACCCACTTAGCAACCTCTGTAAAGTCCCATTGCATTGTACACCTTTTACGTTCGTTGTTTGACGGAGATTCGCCAAATTAAAGGGCCATTTCAAAACAAAAAAAAATTAGCGCTCGGGAGAAAGAACCAGGAAGAAAAGCATCCTGTGACAAGATCGCATCCCACTCGAGAGGCAAGAAAAACTAACCGCTAATTTCGCCGAGAAAGATGAAGGCTATCTCCAAGGCTGGTGTACTTCTCCCTCGCAACACCAGAAAGTACGGGGAAATTAAAACGCCGCCGATAGCACCGAGACGCCAGTCACAGTCCTAGTCACGAAAGCCGCTATCATAGATGCAGCTAATACATCGCACAAAAGAAAGTGCGCAGACACTGCGGCATTGGTCGTACAAACACTGCCTGCAAACATGTTCGTAACATTCGTGTGTATGGAGCATACATGCATCCAACATTCTTGCGGCATGTCCGCCGATAGATTTGTCATAATGTTTGCCGCGAACGCCGTGTCCTTTTTATTCTTTAGAGTGACCGCGGCTAAAGGCCCTGTCTGTCTGGTTCGAGACAAAGCGAAGGCAAAGCAACCGCAAACGAAATTGTTCCAGGGTATGAAGGGTGGTCCCTTCATTTCAGTGACTTTTGATTTTGATTGAAACAACCCATATGCCGATCTGCGAAGAGTAAAATCATCTTTCTTCAGCACAACTAAAACTTTTAATTGTACATCTCAAAATGTGCCACAATCATAGGGAGGGGGGTGTCCGTATTCTTAATTTTAGTTGATTTTTACGTGTTTTTGTTATCTGTTTAGGTGTTTGTTTTAATAAATTAGCTTTTCTCTGGGTTGAAAGACGTTCGGCATCGAGTGAAATGATGCAATAAGTTCTAAGTGTCATTTCATCGGTCACGAAGCTTGGAATAACGTCCACAATGTACGATGGCTGTGAGAGGCGTTGCTGCAGATTGAACGGTGACTTTAGGTAGTAAATACCCGTGGTCAAACGAAACATTTAAGGCTCTAGCCGATTGCAAATGAAGTAGAAGAGTTAAGGGGTACGCAAACTGGCGCCGTGTCAGTGAACGTTTCACCATTCCGTCAAAAAAAAAAAAAAAAAAACGAGGAGACTTCACTCCTCGCCACGACACGTGACGGCAAGCCACGGTGCTCCGCCCCGCGACGTGTTCCGTGACAAAACCATCTAGGTGCTACCAATCACGGTCACGGGCGGGGTGGAGGGGAGGTCACGGTTTCGTTCGGCAAGGCTTGCGGGGAGAAGGGAGCTCTCGACGGGGCGACCGGCCCGACTCCCGGACGCAGCGAAACGCACCGAGCAGGTGAACAGAGGGTGGACCAGTCCTTCGCTTCCCCCTTTCCAACTCAACACGGCTTGCCACGGCTCGCTGTCGCGTACAAAGTGAAAGACGGAGAGAGAGTCCAGCTCTTTTGACTAAGCGGTGAAACGTTCACGAACCACGGCGCCAATTTGCACACCCCTTTAACGCGATGAGTGCAATGTCGTCTTGCACTATGCATCAGATTTGAAGGCCCCCGCTCAGCTGGCAATTTAGACTCCATCACGGACTGCCAATATTTGCATTTACTCGAACCACTCGGAATAATTGGGCCGTGAGATTTATACAGGCATTGCATCATACATCACGTCAAAAAAAAAAAAAACAACAACAACAACATTAACAGCCCCCTCAGAATTTGCCTTTATAAAAGCTTGTAGTGAAACAGCGTTGCAGGCCTGCACCAAAATAATCCCTTTTTCAGAACCTAAGATGAAGAAACTCAAACAACATCGGCTATAAATACCTCGGTATTTCCACACCCTCCTGTCTATTGTTCTCGCACATCAAAAACAAAACTCTTGAACAGTGCCAAGCGTGCGTATCGTTCCCTCACATCACCCCCCCCCCCCCCCTCCCCTCTCCTACACTTTTCAACGCAGAACCCGAAACACTCCCTTTAAAGAGGCCCCCACAGACTCGCAGGCGTCCAAATCACTGCCGTAGAAGAAACAGTTGCAGTTGCCTCCAACTGAACCGCTGTACGCGAGTCGGGTTCGCTCTCAGTGTCCATAGAAGTGAGATCGGTCGCTCCGCCTCGGGATGGGACTTAATTTTCTGCAGGCGTCTTCGCTCTTTGGTTGGCCGCTCTTCAGGCTGCTGGCCCCTTGGATTTTTGCTTCAATAGCGTGCGCCTACGTCACTACTCGTGTCTTCGGGTGGTTCAGGATGTGGAAGGCGCTGAGACCCATGCCCGGTCCTTGGGACCTTATACCCTTCTGGTTTATGCTCGTAGCTATAAAGGAGAGGTTCAAGTTCAAGCTGGAATATAAGGGCGCGACTGCCAGTGAGTACTTTATGCTGTTTATTTTCCTTTAACGTGTCCGTTTCCCGGTTTACTGCTTATCATCTTAACCTATCGCCAGACACTAATTCCGATCAAAAGCACTTTAAAAAAACAGCCACTAACTTTTTTTTTTTTTTTTTGCAGTCGCACAGTTTCAGATATGTATCTACCGATTATCTCCCATTTTCTGTCATTTCAATTAGGAGGAAACGTACGAGTATATTTTTTAGAAAAATATTTCAGAATGTTTGCGTTATTATTTTAATTAGTGCAGATATCCAATATTTGACACACAAAAGTTAAAAGAATAATATTGGGAATTTTTGTTTAAAAAACATAGTAAAGCAATCATCTCGTTTCAATTTTAAAAATAAGGCTGTTAGATCAACAATGAGGACAATATATGACTCGAACATTTCCCACGCAGAATGCGTTTGCATCCGCTAGATTGTTGAATACTAATAGACCTTGCATTCAACTGAGCACTTGACGATCCAATATTTATGTCGATTGAAGTGATAATGCATTTTTTTGTGGCACCAAAGTCTTAACTCGGTTGGTCACTATAAGTAACAGAGACTCCGAATTGCCCTGAACACCGCACAGCGACTTTTTTTTTTTTTAGGGCAGCTTTTTTTTTTTAGGGGGAGGGGGGATAAATGTTTTTGTTGCAAAAAGATTTGAGTTTTTGGTGCACCCTAGAGTCGTTCGGTTAGGTTTTAAATGTCGCATTCAATGTAAGTTATTTAAATTCTACTCTTATTCCACCGGCAGTATTCGAGTATAGTCCTGATGTAAAATAATTCCGCGCTCAGTATAATGCTGATATTTGTTATATATAAAGCAAGCACAAAGCTTTCTACGTTTTTTATGTTACCAGGATGATGCTCATAGTTGTATTGTTCCTTACACAATCCTGAAGGTATTACGTGCAGTTAAAAATTAAAAAAAGTATGATCACAAATAAAGGGAGAATGAAAACACTTAATGGTCTTCCTTAAAATCAAGATATCATAGCTTTACCTATCAAATTAATCAGAAAAGGAAATATGAAAAACCAATTTTTTGTTGCAGATATTCATCACAACGGGGTTCTTTTTCTTTTTCCTCAGAAATATTCAACCAGATGCGTGATATATGCCAGGAGTATACAGACAAAACCTTCAAGGTTTACATCGGATTTACACCATTAGTAGTGATACACACTCCAGATGCAGCCGAGGTACGTGCGTACATTTTGTCCTGTTCGGCGAACATGCTCCACAACATACGGATGTTTTCAAGTTTTAACATCTGGATTTGTTGACGGAAACATTCCCATGCAGCTTGCCATTGCAGGCTGGAACGCATGTTTCTCCGAATGTAAAAAAACCGCACATAACAAAAAAAAGTTTTAATCAGCATGTGAACTGCTGTTTTGCTGCCCTCTGAGCTGAAGCAGATGTGCATATTGGTTTTTTAGGCTTCCTGACTTTGCCATTTTTTCTATGTGGAAATAGGATACGTTTATGAGTGTTACGTCGGGAACTTTCTGTACGTATATAAATGGTGTCCTTTCCTTTGAGTGTTCGATTGCTTTTTTTATATATATACCTTTTGTTATGTGCATCGAGGGCGTCCCTGCCTGCTTTTGTTTTTCTTCTGTCTCGGAATATTTTTATTTTTATTTTTAAACACTGCCTTATTAGGACGCTTTAAAGTATATCAAATGAATAAATAAAACAAAAGTACACTAAACTGGCTGAGGGAAGTTAATTTTTGTGGATGAAGCTCTGGGCTTGACCCCATAAATTATGTTAACATATTTTACTGTAACACTGAAAGAAACGCGGAAGTATATTGTAGAATGAATTGAACGAAACTAGACATTTAGACATGGGCAACTACTTTGAGACAGGTACGGAAGCCACTAAAGATGACGTCATCCGCGAGAATCGTCTTCTGGGTGGTGTCGTACTAACACGGTGACATACAAAAAAAAATATATAGGGTGGTCTAAGTCACCAGGCTCGATCTAAAATTGACCGTAAAAATCGACGCGTGCACGTAGCAGCCTAAACTTTACGTCAAAGGTGTATTTCACAGGTCGGTTTTTTCTTGTAAAATTACAACACGTAGTTCTCTTTCTGTAAAAAATAAGGCCAAGAAACTTGCCAGGGTCTACGGCGGGCAGCGACGCAGACGACAGGGGTTCAGTAGCGGGGTGTGTTTGGCGTTCGTATTGATAGATGGCGTCAGGGACAGCGTCCGAAGGTGCAGCCGACCAGCGAAGGAAAGCAGACGACACGCAGACGAAATCCGTTGGCAGCAAAAGCGCCGCCGCTATGCAGACGCGTATTTTTACTTTAAGTTTTGCTTTTATTGTCCGCATTTATTTTTTAACCGAAGGTACATTTCAAAAAGATTATGTTCATTTTAATAAACCACGATGATCGCGAGCCGTCGCGATAAGGAGGTAGCGCCGTCTATCAATACGAACGCCAAACACACCCTGCTACTGAACCTCTGGCGTCGGCGTCGCTGCCCGCCGTAGACCCTGGCAAGTTTCTTGGCCTTATTTTTTACAGGAAGAGAACTACACTCTGTAATTTTACTAGAAACAACCGACCTGTGAAATACACCTTTGACGAAAAGTCTAGATTGCCACGTGCAGGCGTCGATTTTTACGGTCCATTTTAAATCGAGCCTGGTGACTTGGGTCACCCTATATATCGGCGACCTTTACCTTCGAAGTTCTAAAATGCACATGGAATACGCTAATATCGGAAGCGATTGTTTAATTTTATTTAAAATGCATTATGCAATCATTTCGGGTAGTGACGAACCTTCTGTTTTAATTTCCTCGCTAAATTTAGCGGGCAAATCGACTTCACCTGACCTGACTTCAAGTGGCGTCGTAGTATCGCGCGACACAATAATTTTGACCTCATCTCCCACGATGTCACGTGACATGAAGTCACATGACGTCTTGTCACGGGACTTCAGATTCTTCGCTACGTTTAGTATGGAAATGTACGGATGGACAGACGCACGGACAAATAGTTGGGCAATTAAGTTTCACTAAAACATTCCATGCTTTAAACATCGATTGTCCTGTCTCCCCGCAGCAGTGTCGAATTTCTTTCGTTCTGGCTTTCTAAGCAGTACTTTGAAGCCATATCTGAGCGGAACTTTTATAAATTCGTGATTTTATAAACGTCCGTTTACAGCACAAATTCTAGAAACAGTAGTTAAATATGATCAAACAACGAGCTCCTTGTAAAATGTTTAGGTCGTAGTCGAACTGCGTCATTAAATGCACTTACGTGTTTATGTACTGTAACCTTGGCACACTAAATAAACCCCAGACTAGGGTATGATTTAAAAAGAAAACAGCATGGATAGAGGACAAGTTTTGTCCTTGCAATCTTTGAATTTCTATGAAAAATCTTCTTTTCCTAGTTGTCATTAAACTCGTCTGCTTTGTATTTGTTAAGCAGTGTTTTTTTTTTTTCATTTTCTTTTTTAATTTAAGTTTGTGCCTAATTTAATAGGGCAAGACATCGATGATTCGTAACTTCTAAATGCTCCCGCGTTCCGAAACCTTTTTTTTATTCTTTTTGCGCGGCATATGGTGCTTTGTGAAACATTGTTTGCTTGAAGTATCGTCTGAGCTTGGTAAAAATTATAAGTTCTCTTCCATGCTGAACAATCTTCAGAATCTGTTTCCACATTTTTCAAAACAAAACTACTTTTGTTCGGTACAATCCAGTGCCGTAGCCAGGAATTTATTTGGGCGGGGGCGGGGGGAGGGGGGGCTGAGGTGGCTGGAGTGTCTATTAAGTCGGTGCGACATCGAAGACAAACTGCGCCGCGGCGGTGCACCGCGGCGAGCTCCACCATGCGTCACCTCGCATTTTGTTTGTTTTTTCTTGCGTAGCTAGGTCCGCGCGCGGTGCCCCGTCTGCTGTCAATTTCTCCTGTTTTTTTACTCGCGGATTTGGCGGTCCCACACGAATGGACATCGTGGACGTGATTGTCGGTGGGGTCACGAAGCGGGTGACAATTTCACAGGTATATGCTGCCCATCATTGTTGGTTCGAGAAAGAGAACCACCACATAATGGCCGTACCTCGGTGTCATCGAAACACCTCGCAACGCTTTCCACGAAGTTCATACCTTTCGGGCGCTCCTTGCCACCGCAGCAATCGACGGTAATCGCGGCGATGGTAAGAATATCGTCGTCTCGCTCTCAGAAGAGCTGAGGAATTAATCGAGTGCAGCTGCGAGGCGTGTTCGTCTTCGCAAGGTCGCCACCTCGACAGACTGCGCGTCTGCTATTCCCGCCTTGGGGTGCGGAGAGGGGGAGGGCGGGTCAAAATGCATGTGTATATTAGAGAATCGGCTGGATTTCGAGGGGGGGAGGGGGGGGGGGGGGGGGGTGCTCAAGCCCCATAAGCCCTCCCCTCCCCCTACCCCTGGTTATGCCCCTGGAACGAGCACTCTCTGTTATCACCCTCTTACATCAAAAGATGAAGAAAAAAGAAACGGAGAGAAATTACGGAGCACGGCATATAAAATACATTAGACAGAAAAAGGCGGAGGTTTCATAATAAAGACACTGTCAGCTTAAAATACACTGTGCGTGGACGAGACGTTAGCATCTTATTATCCTTCAGCACCCAATCAGCTCTCGGAATTATACGACAAGATTACGCCGAAGAACGAATTACGAATCAAGCTGCGTGACCAGAAAAAGTCACGCCCCGCGTTTCTTGAGTTGTCAACAACTATAACACGAAGATTCGAAGAATGTAAAGGAAAAAAGTGCAGCTTTTAATAAAGAAGGAAGTTTTTTTTTCTTTTTATTTTACTTAATATAAAAATATGTTATACGCAGAATATACTGCATCGGAGGAGACTGTGTCATCCAGGCACTTAGTTATGACTGAAAAGTAAAAACAGGCGTGATGTTGTTTTTTTTTTTTTTCTTTTTTCAGACACTTCTAACGAGCACCAGAAACCACAAAAAGCCGTTTTTGTACCACTTCATCGACTCCTGGTTGGGGAAATTCAGCCTTCTTGTTTCGTAAGTACGGACTCGAGAGTCACTGCACAAGTTTCGAGCAAAGAGAGGCTTGCCTACGCGCCAAGAGTGCAATGCTTATGCGGAGCGCAACTTGACCGCTTCTTTTGCGGGGGAATTGTGGCGACGTCAGGACGACGCCGAGCTCTGATTGGCTCTGATTGAAGGATAGTGAGCAGACCTTTGAGGCAGCTTGCTTTAAGGTCAACCCACGATCCTTCAATCAGAGCCAATCAGAGCTCGGCGTTGTTCTGACGTCACCACAACCACAGCAGAAGAAGCAGAGGTACTTGGTCTCCGCATAGTCACTAACGCAGCATAAAAAAAAGAAAAAAAAATACTCTATGCGCGGAAATTAAAGAGAATTTTAGTCTCGCTCCGCAGAGAATGGAATTGCGGCATTAACCGGTATTAACAACAAGTTGCGAAGCAAAAAAGCGTGAACATAATCAGCCACATTCGGCGTTGCTTTAGCTGTGACAGCAGAAGCCCGCTGCTACCAATCGCGCCCAGTAAATACGGCGTAATCGTGAGCTTTCGTTTTTGTTTTTTTTTTGTGCGTGATTGGTTAAGCTGGTGATAGCAGGCGCACAGAGACGATGAGCGTCATGACGATGAACTTTCGGTGCTGGCTAATTGACAACGGATCGTCGCGTGTGGCCTGCGGTCGAACTTAACATGAAACGGAGTACGAGTGCCTTTATTTCCGAGTGATTTCCAACTGCTCAATCGGGGTAACGTGGATTATGGACGGCGTTTGCAATACAAGCCCCGATGGGGGAGTCAAAAGGCCTCCACCTCGTCCGGAAGTGTTTTCGCCTTGCTCCGGTTCTCCAACCCCCTGCTTTACCCATCACCACTCGACAACGCGCGCAGTCGAACACGCATCCAATCTGCGCAGAAATCGTCTGCCATTAAATTGCAAACACTCTCCGTCGTTCGAGTCGCTCCCTCCGTTAAAGCCAGGCTCTCTCTCTCTACAGAACCGACGAGATCTGGCGTCTCAAGCGTAAGCTGATGACTCCCGCCTTTCACTTCCGCGTCCTGAATAACTACCTGCGGATCTTCAACGAGAACGGCGACAGGCTGGTGCGCACCATCGGCGAAGCGATTGACGAAGCGCCCGAGGACCCCGTCCGTCTGTTTAAGACCACCCAGAAATGTGCCATGGACATCATCGGAGGTGGGCATAAGCTTCCAACGGAGGTAGCGATGCTGAGTACTACGAGTTGGTTATCGAAATGATAATGCAGAACTTACGAGTGTCTTCTCCACATTAGGCAAAACAAAACAACAAAAATTCGCGCGTGACTTTTTAATCTTTTTTTCATTCATAGGTTCCAATGATTGTGATATTTTTCCTTATGAAGGTTGCACTGTCTGTCTTATTTTCAAACATGCATCTTTTTTTTTTTCAGAGGTCACGATGGGAGAGAAATTGGGACTCCAGGAAGACAGAAACTTGAACTTCATGTCGTCTTTTAACCGGTATGGCTTTCACATACGAATAGCGAGACAGTTTACGCAAACAAGCATTCGCCTAAAGCATTAATCTAATTTCAGGGGTAATATAACGCATATAACATATTTTGAGTTTTAAAAAAAGGAATTTTTTATGCAAATTCGCAACATTGCTGAGCATTTACACTTCTCAGAATAGAAGTGTAACATATCAAGTGCTATCTTGACTTTGAAAGAGAAAGACGAACAGATACATTTAAACTTAATGAGTAAGTCAGCCTATACTCTCAGAACATTGCATCTTAAAAAGTTTTTTTTCTTATACATTACAGAGAATGTTTTGTAGGGTTGGTTCATTGCCATGTCCCGTAAAGCTTAACTGTTATCACAAGGCCGCGAGCGCGCAACAAATACGGTGGAAGTCTGCACGAGACGAAAAAGTAAAGAACAATTGCGTGATCCGGAGGAAACGGGGAGAGACGAAATAGCAGGGTCAAAACTGGAGCGACCACAAGACACGCAAACTTTGCGTTCCACTCCAGCTGGAGCGATAGATTTAGCAGGGCGTTCTTTCGGAGACGCGATTTTGAACAAGCTGATGACAGGAGCCCACGAAAGTACCAAGTTTTGAAACATGCACCAAGCTCCTCTGCGCAACATTACTGCGAAGCAACAGACAATACATAACTGCCCTTTCCCGCACTATTGTGGAGACCAGTTACCACTATCTTTGCCGCAAAACTTAAAAAACAACGTTTTTTTGTTTACGAATCACAGACAATTTTAGTTGCTTCCTTACCTTTAATTAGTTCAGTAACCATCTTTTTTTACACTATCGCTATTTTGAGGCCTGCCTGAATTCTAATTAAACTACAAGTGATCCACTCACTACTGAAATATTCACGGGCAGGATGCATATATGTCATAGACTTATAGCCAACGTTAACGAAAACTTTTAAAAGATAACATAAACAATATCAAAACTTATAACAGCTGCATTAAATACCGAGTCAATACTTTTGTACTGCGACGTACTGTTCAAATACTGAAGGTAAGTAGCAAGGCGTGCTATTTACATACTGAAGGTTTGAAGATAAGTAAGGCGGTAAGCTGGACATGTTGGTGATCGTTAAATATATGAAAACAGCGGTCGAAACTCCTGGACAAAAAGAACGAACCGCGCCTGCTTGTCCTGTTATTTTTTTTCCCTTCGTCCAATTCTTTTGTACCATGTTTTTCCTTGTGTCTGAAGCTAAACTCTCCCGAAACAGAATTCAGATAAGAAAACGAATACGTGTGCCAGAACATTGTGCTTGTTCAGTAAACTGTTGCTTATTTTTCAGCGTGATGTTCCTAGTGTCCGTGAGATTCTTCAGGCCGTGGTTCTGGAATCAAAAAATTTATGACAGCTCAAGCGAAGGAAAACTATACAACCGTGACCTCGAAGAAATGATGGAATTCATACACTCGGTAAGAAAATTCTACGCAAAATTTCAGTCATATAGAAGTTTTTTTTTTTATCAGAATACGTACAAAATTCAATATAATTTGGACAGATTTCTTTTTAGGAGGGTGGGAGTCAAACCGTGCCGTTTTCACCAAGTATTTAACACAGACTTGGCGGATATTAGATGAGGGGATAATAGCCATGGTAAGTTCGCTAATTAACTTGTTCATTATTGGTTTTAGGGTAGAAATGGGAAAATTAAGGATTATCCCCCCAAAGGCAATTCCTATTAGAGTCCAGACCTACTAAAAGAATTTGAAAAAATGTGGTACATAGCTTTATATTCATCGATCAATTTTCGACTTTTTTCGCACGATTTAAAAGTTACGCGCATAAGAGCGCCACAAGCCCGGCCCAGAATGACGCGTAGAAGAGTGACGTAGACGTTCCAGTCACATCGCCATTCGTGTCGACTGTGCACCCGCCAATGACCAAGGACATGCTGCCGAGATAAGACTCGATTAAAATGACCGCGTCATTCTTCCAAACGTCAGTGTGGGTGGGCTTGTGGCGCTATTTTCTGAGCGCGACATTTAATACGGGCGAAGAAACCCGAAAATACATTTGATTAATATCTAAAAAAAAACATTTCCTTTTCGCAAATTCTGTTTAAATTGATCTGACCTCTAATGGTTATTATTGTGAAATCTGCAATTCCAACATGACCGTCAAAACCAATAATGGAAAACTTAATGAAAAAACCTCACTTAGTCAGTCACCTTATCATGAATTGTATTCGTCATCTAATATCCGCCGCACTTTAAATATACACGGTGAAGACGGCACTCGACTAACCTCTACTCCCTTCCTTAAACAAAAAAAAAATGTTCAAATTAAAACTGAACTCCCTGTATATCGTATTTTAGAAGTGTCAATCACCTAAGAAAATTGCTGCTATAAAAAAGAACAAATATAACATGTTTTCTCGTTTATGTAAGCTATGTATCATTCTAAAAAATCTACACATTAAATATTAACTGTTTGCAAAAGTCGCTTTTTTTAAAGCTGTCGGTGGTTACAAGGTTCTTCTAAAGAGAGCCTTTTTGCGCACTGCCAACTTTTGTCTGCTAGGCTGTAGCTCTCCTGTGCTGTACATCGGGCGCTGCCCATGCATCCACAGCTCAGTGACTCTACAATTTTCGCCCGGGTGATAAGTGATGGAAAGGTCAAAATTGAACTTAAGAAAAACTTGGCTTGAGCAAATAATCCCATTGGACTACAATCTAACAGTGCCCCGCTCGTATGCTTCAGCTGACGCCGCATCCAAGCCTCCTTTGCCAGAAGTCAAGTCAATTTTTTTCGTTTGTTTTTTGTAATGTAGGTAAAGACAGGGTAGGGGGTTAGTCAACCTCAAAAAATGAGCCCGGTGTCTCCGCAGTTAACCAATTTTTTTTTTTTTTTTGTCAGTATCGTGCTACTGCTAACCAGGTATTTTAACGTTCAGTGTTAGTTAAACTCATGCGGAACACGCCAACTTTCTCACTTGAACGTTCTCCTGGAGGTAGCTGAACAACGGCTCGGGGGCGTAGTACTTTGATATGTTGCCTCATAGAGCTATGTCAAGGAGCAGTCACTTGGCTGCCGCCAGGATAGCACTCCGATGACAAAACATAGACTCCCCGTGTTCCGCGCATAAGCTCGGTGAGCTCAGTACCTTTAAGACTAGTTCACACAACTGCGTTTGTGCATGAGCAAATGCGTTGCGATCTTTTGTGGTCGCTTACAACCAGATACCACACTTCCGCTCTCTATCGGGTATACCTGATACACTCGCAATATGCGTTTCTCTCATAATTTTTGAAACATCATTCTTTCGCCACGGGCCTCTAATAATTCTGACAACGGTATAAGCGACCATATGTTATTGATAGTGCGTAGAATTCGACCTCGCAAATAATGCAAAACCTTCAGTCTAGTTACACACAGTTTCACGGCTACACGATAGTTGGCGCCACTGTGCCAGAGTGTCCCACTGATGTGTGGTGCCATCACGGTCAGATGATATCTAGCAAGCAGCCCTGTTTGTATACCCACTGGTAAAACCTTCACTCGCTCACTTTGATTTGTGGTGCGTTCTTTCGCCATAAACGATCGCAAGAGATCACGACGTCTTCGGTCACAGTCAAAATCGAATTTGTGAACCATGCCTTTACGAAGTAGTGGTTACACGATTGCATGCTGGGACAGTGATTTTTCAGACCGAAACTGACTGAGGTGGCAATACTCACTGGATTCCGCCACGCGACCTCCTCCTTGGTTAGAAGTGATAATTATTTACTTTTGGGCATTATTAAGGTACGCTTACACTATTTCGCTTACTGGTCATCGAGCCTTTAAAGCTGATTGCATTGTTCTTGCTGATGTCTTATTGTTCTTGTTTTAGATTATACAACGAAGATCACAAGCGTCGCAAAGCGAGGAATCTTTTCCGAAATATTCACCGGACGATCAATACGACGACGAGACCGACTGTTCCGAGAATAAGAACACGCTGATGAATCTACTGCTGAAGAAACATCGCGAGGATGACCGGTACACTCTAGACGACGTCAGAAGGGACATTGACACCATTATCGCCGCGGTGAGTGCCCTGCAAAGTCGCTTCGATTAGCTTCATTAGCCAACGTTCCTCACATGGTTCAAAAGTGAATCTGGCTCATATGGGTGGAACAAAATCAAAATATTAGGCTGTGTTTTTTTTTTTTATATTTTATGACCGAAAACATGGACGTAATGTACAAGTGTGATTCCGAAATTATCCAGCCTCTGGTTATCTTAAACTTCTGTTTTCCGCACTGTCTTATCGGCGCTTTTTGTACAAGGTCGCCAAGTCGCTGTTCCTTGTCACTGGTGTGCAGGTTTGAACCTGTTAAGTCAGTTAAATTGCGTCTAAAGTTCGAGAAAAAATGACTACTTCCTTTCCGAATTGCGCAAGTGGGGGAGTTTTCGTGTTTGTTGTCTGGGACCACGTGTCTGGAGCCGATATTTATCGAAGACTTTGTGCAGAGTATTAGAACGTGTTTCGTCACATAAATAGTGTGTATGAATGATTACAGAAATTAATAAAAGGATGGACAAGTGTCAGCTATAAAGAAGGAGCCGTTCGCACGTCCGCGATTAAAACTTACATACAGAGTGCACGTGAACTGAATCTGTCTGATAAACGAGTAACAGTGGAGGATGTGACAAAGCATCTGAAAATAAGTAAAGGCTTTGTGTATGCTAGTGGTTGCCAAACCTTGGGTCGCGATCCCAAGTTCGCGACAGATGCAAAGTGTGGGGGGGGGGGGGGGGGGGGGTAAAAAGCGGTTCGAATTTGTCTTCTCTGCTGTGACGTTAATGAAGACAAAGTACAGGTAACAGGTATACACGGAGTCGGAACTGATACCTGCGGTGTCTAAACTTTGCTCTCGTTTTGGGAAACATGCGCTCTAATGCCCGAGTCCCACCAGAGCAATAAAACACAAACAACCGACATTGACAACCCGCAAGCACGTGCAGCATGCGCACGAAGATATCTCTGGCAGCTTTGCATTCCCTGAATCGTACTTACTTCACGATCACCGAGAAACTCCAAACCTGCCAAAGGCACTATCGCGTGCAAGCCGCGTTTGCTTGAGGATTGTCGGTGTCGGCTGTTTCTGTTTGTCGCTCTAGTGGAACTCGCGCATAGCAAACAAGCTGACTTTAGACATTAGGAACAGTCTTCCCCATTCGCATGCATTTTTCTCTCTATTTTGCGATAGTTTATTGTTTAGCTAATTAACTGACTATTTCAACTGGCAAATGAAGTTACAGCGTCCATTTTGTGTATTACCAATCATGCACTAAAATAACAGAATCTTGTGGCATCGCGAAAAAGAAAGAGGGGGGGGGGGGGGGGTGTCGCGATGCGATACTGTATGTTCATCGTAGGTCTTAGGGTAGCAGAGTTTGGGAAGCACTGGCCTACGCAATAATCATTGATAGCCTTGGATTTGGAAATGTTTAGATTACAATCAATTTTAAAGCCAAAGTACGGATACTTTTAATCTCTCGCGTAGAACACCTCAAGACGGTACACATTAAAAATTAAAAAAAAAGAGTATGCAAGTTCACTTTCCTTCAGAACACAGACACAGAAATTCGCGGCGAACTACAGAAAGATCGCAGCAAACGACAATGCTCAGAATACGACTAGACCTCAAAAAAGATGCGATGTGTACAGGGACAACGAGCAAGTGTAGCGTCATGCAAGAAATGGGGGGGGGGGGGGGATTTTTTTTTATACTTACTTGATGCATCAGGACACCGTTCCAAATCAGACTGCATCTCCGACTCCGTGTTCGGTCACATTTTACCGCGGTGGCAGCTGTAAGTCAGGATTAAAGAAAGAATGAACATGTAATACAAGGACGACACAACCCCATCCTTCATGGATCCTGACCCACACGAGCACGCTCATCGTTCTTCAATACCTGTTATACAAATCCGTCTCGCCGTCACTCGGCAAATAGGCGAAGGCTACGGTCCATTTGAGCCAATCAGTGCGTTGGAGGGAGATATGAGACGCCGCGCATGCGCCGAAGTCTGTTCGCGATTGAAACAACAAGCGCCGTCGAATATACGGGAACGGTGCACCCAGTGAGACATCTGCTATTTAGCCGGCCAAATTTTTTTAACTGGGGTGTTTCCGTTTGTAAACGATAGTAGCGGCGAGAAAGAGGTCGCAGTGGAATATCGAGTGCATCGCTTCCATCAAAGTATCCCGGCGGATTTACCGGAGTCGATTTGACACGACTCCGGCGAACCTGCCAAGGGGCTAGCTTCGACGGACGCGATATTGTGAGTTTTATTTTTTCCGGTGACATTTGTGCGACATTTCGAGAAACTAAATGCTGGTGTGCACTCGTTATCCCCCTAGTTTCTTGTTTCCAAACTGCTAACCACTGCCCGCAATCGCTGCTTCGAAGCACGACCACACCGATCGCATGAATTGTACTGACCAGGAAAGGAAAATGTGCTGCGCGAGACGACGCGGTTGCCACGTCGTTTTTGCGCTGTCTCGCGTTGCGTTCGTTGACGTTGGAGTATATATGAACAGCCTTGACCGGCGAAGGATTTCCCATTCTAACGGCGTATGATTGTGAATCATCATATGCACGCACAAACGGCTGCTGAAACGTATATTTCGTCCGAGACAGCGGCAGCTTGGGACTATACTTGGGATCCGGAACCACTCCGTTGATTCGCCCGCGCGTGCGGTCGACCGCTTCACGCGGCGAATTTGCCCTGAGAAAAAACGTTTCCGCGACCTTCGAACTTTTTTTTTTTTTTTTAGCAGGAAAGTAGGTCACGCACAACTGTAATTTTTAGACTTTTGGGATGCTTTCAGCGGGCAGATCGCGTTACCATCATAAAATGATGATCTCAGAAACCACTTTAGTGCACCTTTAATTCCGATCGCAGGTGACGTCATGATCCGATAGGCTAGGCGTTACAAAGGCTATAGTCAGTAACATCTATCCATCCATCCACCCAATCCAGCAGCGTCAAAAGTACCAGCGTCACGGCGCTCATCTGTACGTTTGCTCTCACCGACCTAAACCAATCTCGCAGAGTGAATGCGCCCTGACCCTGCGTTATTTTCAGCACATGATTGGTGTAGCCGGTGATGGCGTACCTGCCGTGACGATGCACTTTTCGCGCGGTTTAATTGGCCCCCGTAGGGTCGTGTAACGTCGACTCCGGTCGGACCTCAGGTACGCAGTGCTGTCGAAGCCACGGTCGGAAGAGAGAAAAAGAGAGAGAGAGGGGGGGAAATGCCGCCTTTGTAAACATTTTGAGTGACACGCTAACGTCCATGAGGGGAAAAAAAAAACGACGTCTGGGGCACAGAAAGGAGGGTTAAAGGGGAGTTCCTCCTTCCTCCCCTCTTCTCAACGGCGCGTTTACACTTGCGGATTCGCGCGGCGGATCCGCGCGGGCCGTATACGTGGATTTTGGAGCTGGGTGGCGAAATCGATTCGTCGCTGTCGGAAAATCTGGATATGGGTCCCGCACTTATCCAAATTTTCCGCCAGCGACGGCTGGATTTCGCCACCCGGCTCTAAAATCCGATTTCCGCCCGCGCCCCGTCGAATCCGAAAGTGTAAACGCGCCATAAAGCGGTCGCGGAGTTAACATTTCACGTACTTTCGGAAGGCATGTCTCGAGGGCTGCGTCTAACACCTTTTCTTTTTCACCCGATAGCACCTAGGCAGGAGACTGATCGCATTCTATAAATGACAGGTTTTAACTAGGTAGCGTTAAGGAGCTCGTGTCGCGGAAAAGCCAGCGGTCGGTGGCATTGTGGCGGAAAAATACTGATTGGTCGATAGGGTCATGACGTCACAGTCACGTGACCACTCGCCGGAATTTCAAACCCACAAAAGCTCACGTAAGACGTGACGACACGCGTGGAAAGAAAGTGCATAACAAAACGTGACATTTAATGAGAATTAAAGGTCGGCGCATGTCTCAAATGATTTCGCTGTATAAAGTAATTCATTTGCCTTAAAGCAAAAGTTTGAAGAATTTTAGGCCGGGTTCGAAGCTACGACCCTTGGGTAGCGAGCAAGACACGCTACCGACTATAGGCCGTGTCCGCCGCACTTCCTGATCACTGGCAATATTAGCATGAGTAGTGAATAAGAAGGCGATGCGAGTGGGGCCCAATAACGCTATTCCGTTTCACTCTCAAAGGCGAAGCTTCAGCGTCCTTTGAGTTTTCACTCACTTACCTTAATTATCATTATTGATGGTTGGTGTGCGAGTGTTTGATGAGTGTTTGGTGAGGTCAACTATTTGTAATGGTTTTTAGGGAAACGATACTCTAACAACTTCCACGTGCTGGACGTTGAACCTGCTCGCCCACAGTAGAGACGCTCAAAGGAAGGTTCATGCGGAGCTTGACGAAATATTCGGCTGCAACCTCGACGGTGAGATCACCGCGGACGACCTCAGGAAAATGAAGTATCTGGAATGCTGTTTGAAGGTTCGAACTCGTCGTGACATGCTGCCTGAGCTACGTAACGACATGATCTGTTTACTCGACCTGTTTTAGGAGTCCTTGCGGCTGTACCCGGCTTTCCCCCTGATCGGGAGGCTACTCGACGAAGATCTAATTTTGGGTGAGCATAAATGCACTATTTCTAAGGGGTATTAATCTGACACCTACGCTGGTAATGCTTGTTCAATCGCTAATACTCCTTGTAGATGCAGAGAGGCACGAGGTCGACTCTTACACTCACTAGAAACAATAACGTTTCTTTTTTTTTTTTGCATCTTGCTGTCTTTTTGTGCAAAATACCAGATGGAGCATGTTTGTGTTCATTCATGTACAAAGGAACGGTTATTGGAACGGTTCCAACACGAAATTTTTTCAAAACAAGTGTGACTGACTTCCTCAAACGGGGTTGCATAAAAATCAAGATGATTTAAATAGTGATTTAAATCACGATTAAAACGTAATTTCTATTATACCAGTTTTATTATAATGATTTAAATCAAACCTTTCGCGCAAAAATAATGCCGAGATTACTTTTTATTCGCCGTTTATCCACCAGTTGATGCTTTCTACGTGAATTGGTTTATATTTAGGTGATCAAATCAGTAGAGAATAAATATTTATATCGGGCTGAAAATGAGAAAAACGTAATTCTGTTATGAGCAATCCGAGCGTTGAGCTTTCATTCTTCGTTCATCCTTTGTACGCAAGTTACGTAAAGCAAACTACAACGCGAGAGAAACGAAAACTAGAAGAGTAACGTCATATTGCAAGCAAATCAGAAAGCGAAAGAGAAAGCAAATGCAGATTTATACCCAACTAAAACTCTAGCGGTGTTTGTTCTAATATGGCGGGTTGACATCAAGAAATCATTCCTTGAAGTAATTTATACTGGGAGTAATTCTTTCTTTCCGCATTATTATGGGTGACCGGAAAGATTGGAAAATTCATTGAGGTAGGAGTAAGAGGAGGCGACATACCGACTCAGGTCAGTGAAACGAGAAAATTCCAAGTGAAGCCGGAAATAGCAGTCGCGGTCGGTGGGCACGCCCCTGAGGCTGCTCAAGTCCCTCCAATAGCGTCCAAGGGTTCCCAAGTCTGTCCAATAGCGTCTTTTAGTTTTGGTCGTCGTTGGGGGCGTGCCCCTCCAACCGGAATTTTCCCCCAGCTTCACCTCTGGTGGCATCTTGTCGCCTCAACGAGATTCATACCTCCAGTGGTAAATTAATCTGTCATGTTTATAGAAACATATTCTAATAAAAAAAAAATCTCTATTTCAAGCTACAGTAATTTAAATCAAATTGATATGATTTAAATCAATTAAAACATATTTATTTCATTGGTTAAAAAAAGTCGTGATTTTTTTTTAGCATATTTTACCAAGATCGACTGAAAAAAAAGAAAAATCCTTATCTTGCCTTAAAGTGTCCATGAAATAATTTTTCAAACTCTAGCTTTCCTCCTCAACTCAAAAGCGAAATGAGAAATCACGCATTCGTGACGTGCTTGGGCAGCGGCACGAGGACGCCAAGCTTCCACCGTCCTTTCTAAGCACACCGTGGTATTTGTCGTTCGCAAGCGATGGCAAGTGTCTCCACGGCACTCATTGGCCACGAACGGGAATTTAAATATTCGTCGGCGGATTCATTGTTGACGAGCATCTACGTCCGAGTGACGCAGTGCTCGTAAAAGGCGGAGACCTTTCGAAGAAAAGGTGGTACAAAATAGTCCGCTATAGTTTTGAATTTTCGTACCGAAAATTTTTTTGACCCACTAAATGATATGCGATTAGTAAGATTCTAATCTAAAATTATTTATCCCACCCGAAATTCATTTCAAGACCCCTTTAAAGAAACCGAAGACGTTTCGCAAAATACAAACGTACTTCTTCAATTTGCTTCTTTTTCTTTTCTTTTTTTCTCTTTGTGCGAAACGTCAGTTGTTTATAGGCACCCTTGCTATTTATTTTAGGTTTTTCTGCCAGGTCCGACTACCGCCCTGTTTTCTTATAGCATATAGTAAGCCCAATAAAGTGCAAGCAGTTTGAAGAAATATGGCTCGAGCGTCGATAGTTAGCGCGAGAGCGATGGCGCGCTTGTGAAAGAAGTCTTACAACGTCATGACAAACGTTTATTGCTTGTTTTCTTTTGTTTTGCTGTTGCTGTTTTTAGGTGGCCACAAGGTACCAGAAGGCGTGATGTGTTTTATCAGCCTATACAGTCTCCACCGTAATCCCAAATACTTCAAAGATCCCGAATCTTTTATCCCGGAAAGGTTCATGTCTGACGAGATCAAAGCCCGGCATCCGTTCAGCTATATTCCCTTCTCTGGGGGCTCCAAGAACTGCATCGGTACGCGACGTTTTCTTCTGAGATTTCAAAGAAATGAATCCCCTGTAGTCGGGTGCATCTTAAGAAGCGCAAGGCGTTGCTTATTATGTTCACACGTCTTACTTCGTGATTCTTTCTTTAGCCTTCTATTGGCCAATACTGCAGTCTCATTGGCTGCGGAGTGATACTGAGGTGTTCGGGTCTCGCCACGCCATGTGTTTCTTGGGCAGTCAGTGACTATATAGGGTGTCGGAAATGCCAAGGTTCGATGTAAAATGGGCCGTAAAAATCGGCGCGTGCACGTAGGAATCTAAACTTTTCGTCGAAGGTGTATTTCACAGATAGGCTTCACCTTGTAAAAGTATGAGCCGTAGCCCCCTTTCTGTAAAAAGTAGTGCCGAAAAATTGGCCAGGGTCAATGGCGGACGGCGATGCAGACGACAGAGTTAAGTGGCGGGGCGTGTTTGGCGCACCTGTTGATAGATGGCGTCGGAAGCAGCTTCGGAAGTTGTAGCCGACCAGCGAAATAAAGCAGACTACAGGCAGAAGAAATCCGTCGGTAGCAAGACCGCCGTTATTTTGTAACCGCGTTTTATTTTCTTTTTGTTACTTAGTTTCGCTATCATTGCCCGCATTTTTTTTTCTCTAACCAAAGGCACATTACAAAAAGTGTATGACTCATTTTAATAAACCACGGCCTTCGCGGGCGGTCTGGATATTTTTTTTTTTAAAGCAAGCCGAACAAAGCGGTAGCGCTATCTATCAATACGTGCGCCAAACGCGCCCCGCCACTAGACTCGCACGTCTGCGTCGCAGTCCTTCGTTGACCCTGGCAATTTTTTTCTCTTATTTTTTACAGGAATGTAGCTACGCCTTGTAATTTTGCAAGAAAAAACCCAACTGTGAAATGCATCTTTGACGAAAAGTTTAGACTCCTACGTGCAAGCGCCGATTTTTAAGGTCCATTTTAGTTCGAGCCTTGGCATTTCAAACACCCTATATAAAACTGTGCGTAAAATAATTATATAGAATGTGTTGTCGAACCAAATAGTGCTATCCTCGTCTGCCATCGCTGAGCTGAAAGAGGTTATCATTGTCTAAACCGCGGGCATTTTTCTTTGTTTGTGGTACGTGAAGATGTGCTAGCAAAAAAAGTTTCTTCATTTCCATTAAGAGTAGTAATGTTTTAGAATTTGAGTAACCTCTCAGCATTTGAGGAAACAAATAAGCATTTTCCTCCGGTCTTTGATGTGTCAAGCAGAAACACAGCTTCGAATGAGCCAGCCATTTGGGATCAGTCCTTACCGCCGCCCCCCCCCCCCCCCCCCCCCCCGGGTCGCCTTCTTCTTTTCGTTTCATTGCACCTTCGTAATTCACCGAAACAAACCGCCTTTTTACTGTAATAGTTGGGAAGAAAACTTCTTTTTCTGCTTTCAGGGCAGAAGTTTGCAATGATGGAGATGAAACTACTAGTGGCGAAAGTGCTTCGCAAGTACCAAGTCGAGTGCAAAATTCCGATGGATCAACTCAATGTTGCCTACGAAGTGATCGTCAAAGACAAAGGCGGCAACAAAGTCTGGTTCCGAAGAAGACCAGAACTCTCGTAGGCTCCGCAATGACACAAACTCATCGACGAAACGATTGAATCATAGTATTCGAACAAACGATTACACGGGAAGGGCGGGTAGGGCATTTTATTTAAATTAAAGCTTCGATTACTGTTTTTAATGGTTGTCATTCTTCCACAACCTCGTTCAAGTGACCTCGAGGATTTATATGCAAGGTTTATACCGCTTAGTCGTGAACTTGAGAAACCGTGCACCATAGGTGTGTGACGGTGATGACTAGTGCTCTGGCAAACTGCATAAACCGATGGCAGCGCCACTGCATTATCACGCGGCTTCGTTGCACCCTCTTGGGGGGATGACAACAGATTTGGAGGGGGCACTGCTTTTCGCAGGCATGGATGGACGAATGGATAGGGAACGAATTGCGGTAACTAAAAGGAGATTGGAAGATTGGTGGAAAAGATCTATGGAGGTGTAAAAATACAGGTAAAAATTACCAATGGAACCACTTTAAAGGGGGAGGGGGGTTGTGTTAGAACAAAACTTTATACAAATTTTAAAAAAGAAGGGATGACGAAATGTTAGGCTAGGTGGCGCAAGCTGCCGCCCGTTACAAAGCGTATTGCCATTACCATCCATCCATCCATAACATGTAAGTTCGTCTGCTACTTACGCGCATCGCGCGTTTGTTGATCCGCCAAGTGCGCCCACGTGGTTTTCTCAGCCATCAGCCAATGACGCCGTGCCCTTGGCTGCCCCATCATCACGCGTTTCCCATACGTCCAGCCTGTAAACTGACGCATTTAAGGCAATTCAGACTGCCCGTAAAAATCGGTTTCTCAACATATCGCGCTGCAATTCGCTACAGAGGACCAAGCAAGTGGTGGAAGATTACAGTAAAAAAAAAAATCAAGTAATGAACTTACCTCGTTCAAAGTATGAAAAAAAAAACATGAAATTGTTCTTGGCAACCTAAGCCGCCTCTTCGCAGGTTGTGCACGCGTTGTGAGAAATGCCGCCGACAGATCGCGCACGCCGCGTCGAGGGAGCACCGGCCGATTCGGGTTCTTTTGTGGGATTGTCTGCTATCATTACCCGAATCGGCCGGCGCTCCCTCGACGCCGGGTACGCCATTTGTCGGCAGCACTACTCACTTCGCTTGGACCGTCTGCGAAGTGGTGGCGTAAATTGTCCAAAACAAGTTTTTTTTTTTTTTTTTAACAAGGTAATGTTTTGTCTTGATTTTTCACTGTAAACTTGCACGACCTGCCTGCCCTCTCTAGTGAATTGCAGCGTGATACGTAAACAAACAGACAACGATTTTTGCGGGCCGTCTAAAGTGTCTGAAAATCATTAGTTTACACTACACTGTAGTTTGCACGCCGTATAATGAGATTGGTGGCCAAGTGTGTTAACTCACCGCAGCTCGGAGCGCGTGGAACAAAAGCTCGCGCTGCAGAACCCAGAGACAACAGGGTGTGTAGTTGGGCTACTTGTTTGGTCATGTCGAAAAGGTATTAAAACAGCGCAAAAAATGACGAAGGACCCCGTCGACGAAGAACACAGATATAGCGCTGTCACCACCTCGCGATTCACTGTGATATGTGTAAATGTGCTCCGCTTTTAGCGCGACACAAAAGCAAGTCTGCCAGGGAAATTGACGAAGCTTACTTTATTGCTCACTATGAAGCGGGTATGTGTGTGAGCGCACCGTCCATAGCCCTAACGAGTGACGAGGTTGATCTTATTAGGAAATCAAGTACAATGCTAATCACACTTGTCTATAACGCGCGAGCCTGCGGCTTTCTCCGGGGAGCGCTAGACTGGTGGCATTCGCGGAAACTAAGCTAGTCACGTGGCGCAACATAGAACGGCCCGCTCGAGGGGTGTCCTGCCCACTCTATCAGCTTGATAAGCGATAAAGGTAAAGTGCTTTATGATATATTTTTTTGTTTTTTGATGACGACATCGTTGATACGCCTTCATGCTTTAGTATGTTTATCGTTCGAGCAATGATGTTTGTAAAAAGCGTGCGAGCAGCCTTCTGCGTTCGCCGCCAGCTGATAGAGTGGGCAGGACACCCCTCGAGCGAGCCGTTCCATGTTGCGCCACGTGACTAGCTTAGTTTCCGCGAATGCCACCAGTCTAGCGCTAACCGGAGAAAGCCGCACGCTCGCGCGTTATAGACAAGTGGGATTAGCACTGTGTGTCGGCATGATTGGGGAGGTGTGTATTATCGAGTTGACTGTCTTTGTGTCCATCCGGTTCTATCTATGTTTACTTGCTGTGCAATTCAAAAGTAAAATTTTCAGTTGCAGCGCTGTGTCTGTGTTCTGTTTCCAATAGTGCTTCTTTTTGTTTCTTTTTTTTTCTTTTTTTTTTTCTTTGCGTTATTTTAATACCTTGTCGACATAACACAGAGACATAGACTATGCCAGAAATCATGAGTTCAATCCACACCCTTGCCCGTTTTGATCGGGTTGAACATCGTACCGGCGTGCAATCGTGTATCACAAGCGAGGTGCACGGTAAAGACCCTAGGCTAGCGGTTGCACTGCACTGGCTAAATTTTCCACCTCTCGCTAAAGCTGAGAGGCAAGTCGCCCATTGAGGCTGACTAACTTCCGGCTGTCTAATCGTACGTACAACACAATTACTTAACTAACACGTTCTCAATGTTGCCCTACAATCGGCACTTCCGCTCCTTGGTTTGGGACGCACCAAGGGCGCAATTTGGAACGCTTGCACTCCGTATTTAAGCAAGACCACATAAACCTTCTTCCGCTTTCTTTGATGCTACACCATGGCTTTTGTCGTTATTCGAGGGTTAATCGCAGGAGAGTCCTTAGCTTGAGCGATTGCACACCACGGACAATTTTATACTCCATTAGACTATTTCTGCATGATGTGAGCTGCAGACGGTGTGATTATGTCTCATTGGGTTTCACAAAGCCAATTCAAATACTGAAAGGGTGGCTTCGACAGAAGTACTTTCATTATTAAGTTTCAAACCATTCCGTCACTATGCGCGCTTAAATTCAAACACATCGGGAACGTCCTAACATATTAGACAGTTTCTGAAGATTCCTGAGCTAAGTGTGTCTCTTCCGCAGAATCAGGACATCTTCAAGGTAGAGTCACTAAATGGGTTTCGGTAGTCTCAAAACTCCAACCTTTGGAGTAAAATGGATAAGCTGGGCTAGAATGTACATATTTAACTGAAAAAGCGCCTCAGAAATACGTGGACGTGAGAAAGAAGGGAAATGGCCAAGCGATTGGTTCTTTCCCTTCTTTCTGGTGTCCATGTATTTTACAGGCGCTTTTTCGGTCCAATCTTTGGGCAGGTACCGCCGAGTTGAGGCCAGTGGCCAGCGTAATTTGTTTGTGGCCACTCCACTTTGAATGAGCCAGTCGATATTCGCGGTTAGAGATTGCTTATTATGACCGATTTCTCGTTCACTGAACTTCCTTACTCCGGCAACTGATCGCCTTATTCAAACATCGATCATTCTGTACTGATCTCTAACAATAAAACTAACATGGTTGATTTGTTTTATTTGTTTTAAGACAAAATTTTGATTGTTTTCCAACGAGAAAAGGCTAGACAAATAAGCGCACGGGCTCGCACGTACTGCCTCCACAAGATGCCACTGCTTACGGTGCGGAACTTGGGTGGTTATATCGGTATTATTAGGTCATCTTGGAGACAAGAAGGTGCAATGAAAGATGACTGCGTGTTTAGATATTGGAGCTAAAAATGAAAATTGCGTAGTCCACAGCTTAGTGGAAAGTTGGGCCAGTTGGTTGATGGTTCTTTAAATAAAAGCGACGAATAAGACAAGGACGAAGGAGTGGAACGACACAAGGCGCACTCGCAACTGTTTATTTTTGAAAAGTAGATGCATTTATAGGCCCAGAACCCTGTTAGTCATGAGCGTGTCCCTCGCAATGCTTCTCTCATAATTGAAGCGCATAAGTGAAGCGTCACTCGCCCTGTCAAAGAGTGAGATAGAAGCTTGGCATTGCACGTGCCTGCACCAGCGTAAGAAGTTCAAGTATCCTCACTCTTGGTTAAGAAAAAAATTTCACCAGGCGGCGATACCTAAACTTCTCGCTGCGACTCTCTTCATAGCCTCCTCTATTAGCCCCGTGCGCGACCGAAAGCGTCACTGTGGTCGGCCTTCCACGATTGGCCGAACGCTGACTATGACGTCGGAAAGGGAATTTATCATCGACGGAAATAAGAGGAATGAAAGAACTTTAATTTTGACGGTGTTGGCAGTGTTGCTTTGAGAGCGCAAAGATGTCAAGCTTTCAGCATGCTAATTACAAACACCATCGAACTTCTTGTTTGCAAGGTAATGACGTCACGAGAGGGAACCCTAGGAGGGCGCCACCAAAACAACTCGCGCGGCGAGATGTTTTGGTGGCGCCCTCCTGTGGTTCCCCCTTGTGACGTCATTACCTTGCAAACAACAAGTTCGATGGTGTTTGTAATTAGCATGCTGAAAGCTTGACATCTTTGCGCTCTCAAAGCAACACTGCCAACACCGTCAGGATTGAAGTTCTTACATTACTGTTATTTCTGTCGATGAGAAAACCTTTGCAGACGTCACAGTCAGCTGTGAGCCAATCGTGGAAGGCCGACCACAGCGACGCTTTTGGACGCGCACGTCGCCAATACTGACAGAGCCTGGCAGATCACCACGGGACGCGTCAGCCGAAATTGATAGGTAGAGCGGCAGACAACGGATGAGAGGAGAACCAGGTGACGGGCGCCCCGCTGCGACGGGACGCCGAAACACACTTCTCCCGAGCGATGGATTGTCCGCTCAAGCTTCTCGCGCTCCTCGGGCTACCACCTCTTTTCTTGTCCGGTTTGAAAACTATGTTTCGGGCCCTCGCCGCTGCAAAAGCTGTGCGCTGACTACAGGCTCCCCCAGAAATGCTCTGTGCTACCAGATCATCGCGCTTCAAGTCTGCGACAGGGTGCTCTATGGCTCCCTCGTCGAATTGCCAGGCTTTGCGAGCATAAAGGAGGCTATGTTGTCTTTCCACTTCAACAAAGCGGACGCTGGACAGGAGCTGACCCCCTCTACAGCGTTCGCTCTGCTACAGTGGAAAGGGGTGGGAGGAGTTTCCACTTTACCCTTCACCTGTCACGGACCACAGTGCTGGTGAGCTTGCGTAAAGTGAAACACATTTCAAGCGAATATCGTTGCAGGGCCCCTATAAAGGGCCACTGACAACCCCGAGATCGCTATTTTTACCGTCTCAAATGCTTCAAAAGCAAGTCAAAAAAATTTTGTTGTGCTATAGAATTTGTCATAGTTTGTGTCCTCCTCTCCAATTTGCTCCAATCGCTTCTTTCGGGGGGGACGTAATTGCTTAACCGGTAGGCTATCATTGGCACTGAATTCGGGCTAACTAGTGACATTGTCTGCGACACTTGCGGGAGAGGCAGACGTTTTGTGCTCGTAATCAAACGCTTTGTCACGACGCTTTTACGTACGCATTGTACCGTTCTCGGGTGCGTTGTCGGTTATATCGGAACAGTCTACTAAAATAACTTGAGCCACACACCGTGCGGGGGAGCAAGCAGCCGCGGAGGCAAACCGCGGGTTGGCGTGGCCCTTCCACGCGAGGAAGGCGGCACGTTTTATCCTCTCGTGGGGGAGAGCAGTGCGCATCACTTGCTAGACACGAGTGCTATGGCAGTGTTGCTAGCTTGGACATGTGTTCAGAACTATCTGAACACGAGTTCCAGTAGAATGCAGACGTAGCACTCATATCCAATGCGCCGAAGAAACTGAGTGAGAGGACGAGACGAGAGCGCGCGGGACATCAGAACGCCGAGCCTCTGGTTCGAATGGTTAGAGGGTAGACCTGAAGCTAGCTGCTGTTGTCTCCACTGCACTCGTCGAACCCATTAGAACGGGGAACGCCGGCGTCCAGCACTTGGCTTCCGCATTCGAACGCGTTCGACGAGGGCAGTGTAGACGAAGGCAGCTAGCTTTCGGTCTACCCCCTAATCAGTCCAATCAAAGCTCGGCGTTCTGACGTCCCCTCTAGTCTCCTCCTCTCCCACAGTTTCACGCCGCATAGACTTGTAGCTCTCAAGTACAGCGCCCCTGGCGAGCGAAACTCGTCGTCGTACGTGATTCGGCTTCACAGTGTTTTCACCTTCCCAAATATTGCGGAAGCAAGCCACACGAGAAGGCGTTCACGCGCTCGCGCACCTCGAGTGTCGATCAATGTTGTGCACGGGCACACTTCGATTCCGAGATCCAACAGAAAGTTGACCCCGTTAATAGAAGTTTCGTCGATCGTCACCAACTTCATTCAATGCAGTCACGTTCAACCTCAGAAGGAAACGCTGAACCCGTGAAGACATCGTGTCTTCCGCTCGCAAGGGAAAACCGGCTGTGAAACTTCATTACGGGATTTTGTCATCACTGTCTAGTACTGAGACGATAGAAATGTCCTCATGATTAGATACTGAGGAGACACAATGCTTGCGAAATATTATTTACTTTTTTATCAATTTCTAACTTCACGTCGAACCCTTATGCATTTGTCCATAGTAACGGCCCTAGCAGCGGTTTGTTTAGAGCAGAGCGCCATGTTGTGGCGTAATCGCTCGCAGGGTAAATGGGAAGCAATATACCCGATAAATGTTTCACTCTTCCTCCACGAGGTGACGTCAGATCGCTTTCCAATTTTATGCATGGGCCTAACAGTCTAACTTCGGTCGAACCATAGTCGAACTTGGCGAAGAAAGTTCGAAAAACTGCAACCTGGCGGAAATCTAACCTTGGCAGGTTCACGACATTCCTAATTCGAACCAACCAAACCCAGGGTCTAAAAAAATATCCCTAGAGTAGAAAGAAGTAATTGCTTCGACAAACGAACACAAAAAAGGTATGAAATTACGCCATTCACTGTTCTAGAGACATCAATTTTCAACGTTGTCATTGATGTTACGATAATTAACCCTGTGTTGGCAAGTGTTGTCTACAGACAATAAACCATAGAGTTATTATAATGTACGCCAGAGGTTCAACTGGCGCTAGTGTGCTGCTGCAAATTGAAGCAGACAGCAACCAGTCGAAAACTGACTTCCGGTAATGCATTTCTATGGAAAAAAGTGAGTGCATTTTCTTCTTGCGCTCGATTATAAGAGCGAATATCCCGAATATTTCTTACGTACTAGGTAGCTTGGAACATTTCTCAGTCGGGCAGATGAAATAATTGGTCAGTTACGGCGTTTTTTTTTTTTCAAATTAATTGCATTAAAAAGGGTGCTAAAACGGCTTCATACATGTAATTATGTGCACTGTCGGACACTGTTGGCGCAAACACGACGTCGGCGCTTTTCAGCATGGGATATACCTGCAAAACGAACAAAGGAAATCTGGAAACTAAGACGGCAAGGACTACGCAGTAACACTGGATCAGTAACTCTCTCCGCATGTACGATCAAAATAAATTGAAGGCCAGGTATTATAGTTAGATTTTCAATAAGTATTGCTTTATTATTTCTGCCCTGTGCATATATGCTTGTAGACGTTGAAAACATCACCCGCACGCTCGAAATGTTTGATAACAAGTGCCCGATAAAGACTTCCCGGCAGAGACAATATTAGAAAGAGACGCCTTTCATACCCCACGTACTTTGTTCTTTACGTTTTCAATGTTTTTAACCGCTCGTAAAGATGCAAGGGGTTATTGGTATATAGTCACAAGACTGACAAATCGGAAATATATAAGCGTAATTGGAATGATGGCGAGCTTTGCACACGCTCTATATTCCTTTCGGTTGTCATTTTGCTTAGAATCATAGCTTATTTTTACACACCTGCTGTGGAACAGGAGTTTGGGCTTGAAATATAGCAAAGTTAAACATCGTTCATTTATGAAGAAAAATGCGCTAACTAAAGCAAGTACACTTTTACAATGTTAATCAATGTACATACTATTCGGTACTACCCAAATAACAAAAGTGTTCCATGTTATTTTCCGGCGAAGAGACAAAATTCACGCGCGTTTTCCCATAGGAATGCACAGGAGCACCGCAAAAGTAGACTGGTGGCTGTCTGCTTCAATTTGCCCCCCCCCCCCCCCGTCCCTCATCTCCCGGCCACCCGATATTCGATACAGCTAAATTAATACCCCTCGCGCTCCTTCCTCCATGGCCCACCCCCTCCCCTTCTATAAAACTATTTCTATCTCTATCTCCCCCCCCTTCTACTCCCCAACCTTTCTCCCCACACCACCCTCCCCCCGAGAGCCAGTGACCAACGCGCCCGGTGCGCATCCACAATTGCCCCTCTCCTCCCCCCCCCCCCCCCCCCCGCCATCTTCATTCACAACGCTTAGTAGTAGTAGTCCCGTAGGGAGCCTGTACAGGAACTCTAGACGATCAAAACTACAGCGCCGTCTATACCTGTTTTCACCTCAAGAAAAAAGTACGTTTTGCGCATTGTTCCTACGCGGCGCGAAGTAGTTCTTAGGAGATTCGGTTGTCGGAGGAAAAAGCGATGCTTTTGACGTTTGGAACGTGTACGTCTTGATAAGATAACATATATCTAATCTAAGATTCACCAACATATGTCTTCATTATCCACATAAAGGGGGAAATTAGTAATGTTCCGCGAGGAGCCGGACTTGTTTTACTTCGGTTCTTGAGGTGAAAACAGGTATAGTAAAAAGCTACGCAAATAGTCTGCGAGAAAAAAGAAGTTTGGCGCGCAAATACGCGGCCACCGAGCACAGCAGAACGGCGAAAAATATTGATAGGTGTTTTTCTCTTGCTACTGATATTTTACGATAGGTGACCGTTTTACTTGAGGCTCTCGTATGCGCAGATTTTATTGACATATTATAGTGATCCATAGAGGTTACGCAAAGAAGCCACCATCGGACTGTTGCCTGGTTTGGCTCACAGGCAACAAAGTAGACCTTTTTCTCAAGGGCGCCGCCATCTTGAATTGTCGTCACTTGCAGTATTGGCGAAAACATTGTTTTGAGGTCGCCACGCCAATAGAATTTATTTAGGATATAAACGTAACCGTTACCTATTTTAGTTTTGCCTCCCCTCTCTTTTTTTACTATTTGCAGGTTGAAACGTTTTATTATTTTTTCGTCGTCCATACCGAATATGCCTATCAGGTGGCTGGGGCGACAGTACACGAAGAAAGGTGCATACCTTCCAACTTTAACTTGCGAATGTTTTTTTTATTTCAGCTTTGCTTTTTTATTTGATCTTGTTAAACATTATTATCTTAAAAAATTAATGTTTTAAGCAATTTTTGTATATCTCATCAATAAAAGGTTAAATACCCGAAAGCACGGTCATTGATGACATAATCTTTAGCAGCCAATAATTGATTCCAGCACCTCCTCTAAATCGTGGTGCGCCCTCTACCCCGCAATCCCGGGAACGTACCGCCAAGTGATAACAGCACCGCCCCGTGTTAATTCGCAGCACCTTTCCTAGCCTTGAATCGCCGGTGAGTTACCACCAAAATCACGGGGTGGCGCTGTCTCGGAGAATTCCGTCATGAAAGCCCCCAGATGGGTTGCACGCGCGCACGCGCTCGTTTTCGAGTGGCGAGGAAGACGGCGGGTGGAGAGGCAGCGGAGAGGCTGAGCTAAATTTGCAGGCACTTGCAGACTGTTGAGGCTTTCGCCTCCTCGAAGTTTGCATCGCAAACGTTTAAAGTGACTCTAGTACGAACCAGTGACTGTGATTAAAAATTTCAACGTACAAAGTATTTTCCGCCTTTTATTTTTCAGAATGCTCTTCATTTGTTGACGAAGCCGCTAGCCCTAACCAAGTAAAATGAGATCAGTACCATTTTCATTAATTTCGTCATCACATGAAGTGGTTCAGAGTTTCATGCAGTCCCATTTCTTGTGTTAAAGAGGCTAGCACCGGCTGTACCCCAAACTGGTTTTCGCAGCTTAGCGCCTGGCTGAACCGGAATTGCTTAAATACTGCGACACAGACGGGGTCCGGACTTGACAACGATCGGAAAAATAAACATTTTTCAACGCAGCCTGTTTTTTTATTCTTTTTTGTTTTTCTACCTGTTTTGTGATCGCTTTATTCCTCAAAAAGTCTCGGGGTGTTCAAACAAATTTAGGTGTCTAACAGCGACCGTTTTGAAAATACAAGCATCAACAGTCATGATCGGGCGCGGCCATTTTCATGCTCCGACTTTTGTATTGCTCGCTTACGTGGGTGTTTTTTGTTAACTTTTTTTAACGAGTAGGCATTTCATTTTATAACTCCAACAATAACGTGAACTGGTCTGCCGTCACTTATAATTTCAACGACCGTAGTTGTGACCTCTTCGATAATCGCATTCCGTTATTACACCAAGGAAACAATCGTCGAATGTTTCAGCGCTGCACACCAGCCTTGATTATTCACTCTAAAAAATGCCTGCACGTCTACTTACCCGCAAAACACTCAAAGAGTCAATCCCCGCGATCGACGAAATCAGCTCAGCGAATTATGAGGCGCAACATCTGCTTTGACCTAAAAATAAAGTCTGCGCTGTGGCATTACGCAATGCAAGCATGACGCTTTGCATTGCGTAGTGCCACAGCGCAGACTTCATTTGTAGGTCTAAACGCATGTTCCGCCTCATCATTCGTTGAGCTGATTTCGTAGATCGCAGAGATAGGCTCTTTGAGTGTTTTGCGGGTAAGTAGACGCGCAGGCATTTCTTAGAGTGTTGTGAATAGCATTTGCCAGACCGTTATAATTTAAATAGATTCTTCTAAACAAAAAAAAAAAAACACGCTCTTGGTCAGGCACTCTACTGTATAAGCCATCTGTGTTGTCGCACTGGGTTTTCGGCACAAACTTTTCTCTTTCACCGATCAGGGAATCATGCGTCGTCAGACACATGTTGCTGCTCTTTTTGCTCCCGAATCTGCCACACCGAGGCAACATTGTCGCTATTGCCTGTGTTGTGCTGATGCTACTTCAGCCTGACAGGTTTGTCGGGTAATAGAGCGACCGGGAATCAAGTGCCCAACTGTTGATGAGCTTGCTGTGTTGATGTCGCCTCTCTGTTTCTTCGATGTGACACGGCCTTTAAGTGACTGCGCTCGACAGCAGGAAGAGACCATTGCCGTTTGTCAATGCAGTATAAATAAAGCTTGATGGCAGCTACCATAAAATATGTAATACCTTCGTGGAAAAACCTCACTGCCCGCCTTATCTTGAGCAAGATTTAGAAGAATTTCTTCTTAATCGTAAAAGTGGAGTCTAGCGTGAAAACGTCCTAGCTAATCTCCGTCTCGTCATAACACGAACTAACCCCACAGGCTACACGAGAGCTCCCTGTTCACAGTCGTACTTCGGCGGCACATGCGCTTGTGTAGCGGGTGCAGCAGTCAAAACTACTCGCTCGCGAATGTAATCCAGCCGTTAGTTCGCGTTAAATTGCGACAAAGCATTCGCGACTCCAGTGACCTATATTCTTGACAAGTTTAGGGGCCGAAAACAGGACGTGCTGTGCCATGTGCCAGCTCAACGCACAGCGCTCGGGTTTAAAAGGGCGGTGCGACGATATTCAGTTGCAACGTTTTTCACTGTACGCAAGCTTACTGGCACTAGTGAGACCCAAGAATACTCGCACGCCACGCCATTGGCCAGGTAACCTTTTAATTGCGTCGTAATTTCAAGGATAAAAGCGAACGTCTTCTTCCAGTCTCTCCTCCACAAAACTTTAAGACGTAGTTTGGAGGTCGCAGTGTCCCCCAATGACTATATTTGAATGTGGCTCATTGATTGTACCCGAGCATTTCATTACCACTTGATTTGGACTCGCGATAATCAATAGCTCGACAAGCATTCGGGTATAGTGGCCCGTGCCCGATCGCTTCAACGGCGAAAATAGCCGAACCCTAAACATGTCTGGAAGTCAACGCGTTGACCTGTGCTTCCTCAACCCGAGTGTGTGGCTATGATAAACATTGACAGCATATAAGCTGCTTCAGATCACGTCTCCGCTTGTTCTGCAGATGCAAAAAAAAACGCTGCTGGATTTTTTTTTTTCTTTTTTTTTCGACTATTATTGTGCAAGGAGAAAAGCTAACTCGCATTTCATGGGTTATAATAGGGCTCCGTGTTTTCGGAGTTTATTTTTCGTCAAATTCGGAGGCTGTTTTCCGGAGTTTATTTTTTGCCGAAGATTCGGAGTTTATCGGAGTTTATATTTGTTTGATTCCCAATTCTCCGAAATTCGGAGTTCAATTTCCTAGTGTTTCTTATTGAAAATAAATATGTAAATAATAACCGGATTTAAATGTATGCCAGATAAAAAATAAAACACGTTTGTATCGATTAAACTTTCTTCAGTTGAATTTGACGTTCGTGCCATTGTCATTAGCAATATTAATTTGTCCCACGACAAAAGTCGCACGCAAGTGTTGCTTCGATAAACGTCGATACCTTAAAATTAATAAACTCTCGGGGGCAGTCACTACGAAGCTCGTAGAAATCCCATCTTATTCCATCAATTTATCACGCGGCCGCGTGAGGTGGACTATGTAATAGAGAGTTTCAACTGTCCGTTTTTTTTTATTTAATACAATCTCTATGGTCCATAGCTTTCACTGTTACAAAAACATACAGTCTCCTTTCTCTAAATCGCAAATCGCATGGCTCAAACTGGAAACCAAAAGAGTGGCTTTTGTCGTGACCCGAATGTACATACAATGACCTGTTGCCCTGAATCAACCTGGACGAGACAAGCGGCAACACCCCTTTTGACAACGGTCTGAGATTTGAAAGATACTTACGGTGCCATCATGTTCCCAGGATCATTGACTCCGTGCTAATCAAATTGTAAAAAAAAAAAAAAGTTTTTTAGAATTTTTTTTTTTACTTTTTTTGCCGGGGGGGGGGGGGGGTGGCATTGGCACATAAACATTCGGAGTTTATCGGATAAATCTGAATTGACCAAAGTTTTACCGGCGGTTGCTTTCCGGAGTTGTTCGGATTTATCCGAAAACACGGAGCATAAACATCACAGATTCATTCCCACTGGTACGCACGCAAAGTACAAAGATCGTTGCACCGCCCCTTTAAGCAGGCAAGTATTGACTTCTAAATGGTCCTTACTGTCCTCGCGTTAATTAACGTTGATAAACATAAATTTTTTTATTCACACAGTTGAGTAGGTTGCATTAAGAACGACCTAAGCCTAGGTGGTAGACTGATAACGAAAGAGTCACCGGGAGAAATTTTCGCCCTGCACAACACGAGAAGCAATGTAAGGCGCACCTACTTTCTCAAGCTATTACGAGTCACAGTGTTCCCAGCGGCACTGTCGTTGCTGCCACTTTCGTTGCTGCGGACATAACCAATCCAACTTCCCTCGCTTTACTTCGATGGCAATCGTGCCAACCGCCGACAACATGCGGTCAGACAAGCCAAAGAAGACGAGCAGAAATCTCAAAAGATTTCGTTCAAACCAGTTCAGTGTTTTCCATCTAGAGGCCGTCCGTTTTGCTGGAGTCGCGAAGAGAGGCTCATGCAGAGATTTACGTCGGGTGCTTCCACAGCAACCAAAACTACAGCAACGACCGGGACACTGGCACAACCGCGACTCGTGATCGCTTCACAAAGCTTGCCTTTAAGGGAGGATGTGGGGCTTTAGATTAATTTTCTTACTTACAAAAAAAAATATATATTTATATTATTATACACTGATATAGCACATCTCACACCTATTCCAAATGTGCAATCAGATATTGAACATTTCTACTAGAACCCAAGTATAGAGATCGGTCTAATTTTATTACGTTATTTGTTAGTGGTCGTTATAAAAACATTATTCATCAATTATCACAATTTTTAATGCAGCTGCATTCACAAAGCTGTACTTTGTGCGGTGATGTTATTTTAGATCTCACCTGAGAGGGTTGTGTTACTAAAAAACGATTGTAATTATAGCGTAAAATAATGCTTTCTCGTTATTTAAGAAAGCAATTAATTAGATAAAACTCTTAAGATGGAAGACTATAACAATAGCATCACCGCACAGCTTCCTTTATCCCGATTAAAATGGCACCAAACATGTTAATATTGTCCAAGACAAACTTCAGAAAATGTCTGTAAGGCATCACTCCTTGTGGAAAAAGTGTGAAGAGAAAAAAAGCCCTTGAAGTATGTGTATTCCTACTGAATGTTGATAGGAAATTAAGACTTCATGATTTTGTTTTATATTTAAAAATTAGCTAGAGCAATAATATTTCGCACAGAGCTGAGTGGGCATGTCTAAACATCAAAAAATGCATTTTCTAAAAAAAAATGACTTTTCCCCAATATTTTACCATTTAAAGACCAGCCTCCCCCCTTGATGTTCTGCCCGTAATTTGATGTTGCTGTCACTTCTATTGTTTTGAAAACAATAAAGTCAACTAGCTGAACCGGGCTTTAGTACAGTCATCGCAACTGCCTGAACCAAGCTTATGGCTCCTTGATGAAACCGTACTCAGTCGAGATACAAGATTACGGAAACCGGTGACTCTACGCACGAGCAGTCATGTGGCGTTCGTGACTAATATAGTTACAAGTAAAAACAAGCGAAAAGAATGCGCAATTCTGCACGCATCTAAGGCTTGTTAAGAATGGAACCTTCGGCAACCTTCTTCCGAGTTTCAACGCTGCGGAAACGAGTCCCAAAACGAGTCCCGACGTGTTCAGGACTGACGCCCACCTGTCGAAGGCTGCCCAAAACGTGTCTCAACGCGTCCGTGACGTCAACGGGACGTGTGTGTGTGTGCGTGTGGGTTCGTGCGCTCCGGAAGGGGAGAGAGGCCTGGCCTAACTGCGGAGAACCTTGGCTATGACTCATTTCTAGCTGCGACGCGCCGGACCCAGCTGCAAAGCACGTGGCTGTCGCACCTGCTGCCCTGGCGGAGAGAGAGGGAGAAAACGGACCCCTATATAAGGCGGGGCGTGAGGGCTCCATTTGTTCTCTTGGATTTGACGACTGTATCGCTACCATGTAATTAAACCGTTCGTTACGTTACCAATTCTCCCACCTCCACTGGACCCCTGGGTTCTTCACTTCGGGGAATGGTCGTCGTCACGAGCCAGGAAGCTCCCGGACGTGCGGCCTAAGCCCCGCCTCGAACAACTGGTTGGCAGCGGTTGGGATCGGACCATGCGACATCGTGCTACATCTGTGGGTGAGCGTTTGGACTTTGCTTTGGGATTCGCCAGGCTTCAGATTATGGGTAATTAATTTTGAACTGCTGGGAATCCTTAGTGTTTGACTCGTGCGCTAGGTTTGTGTACAACATCGCGACAAGTTTTATTGCAAAGCCAAAGCTAAAGAGCAGCGATCATGGATCTGATGAGGTTACTGAGAACAGATTTACTCTGTTTATGTGAAGAATTGGGTGTGGAGGTGGAGCAAAAGATGAAGAAATCTGAGATCAGTAAAGCGATTTCAGAGAGCGCGGAAGCAGAGGAAATTAAAAATACGTGGGAACTGCTTCAGAACGCTAAGAGTGAAGCTGCAGCTAGAGAGGAGCGAGAACAGGCTGCAGCGAAAGAGGAACAGGCTGCAGCAAGAGAGGAACGAGAGCGGGAACTGGCTGCAGCGAGAGAGGAACGAGCGCAGGCTGCGGCGACAGAGGAGCGAGCGCTGAAAAGGCTAGAGCTCGAAATTGAACAACAGCGATTAAACTCGCAGAACAGTAGAGTTGGGGCTCCGGTACGAGCAAGTGAGACCGAGTCGTATCAAATGAAGAAGCTCATGCAGCCGTTTAAAGTTGGGGAAGACGTGGGCCTATTCTTAGTTAACTTTGAGAGGACATGTGAGAAGTTGAGCTTCGCCCCAGAAACGTGGCCGCAACGGCTTTTGACTCTGTTGCCCTGTGAGGCTGCAGAGGTTGTCGCGCGCCTTAGTGCTGGAGACGCGGACGACTACGACAAGGTGAAGTCCAGCCTTTTGAAGCGGTACCGCCTTTCTGCCGAGGCGTTCCGTCAAAGGTTTAGAAACGCATCCAAAAAGAGCAGCGAGGGCTACTCGGAATTCGCGTACGGGCTTAAAACCAACCTGATAGAATGGTTGAAGAGCGAGGAAGTGTACGAAAGCCGAGACAAGGTAGTCGAGTGTGTGTGCCTCGAACAGTTCTTTCGTAGCATTCCGCAGTCAGTCAAGCTCTGGGTGCAGGACAGGGTGGGAGTCGACTCTGTCGAAAGGGCCGCTGAGCTAGCCGAAGAGTACGCAACGCGTAGAAAGCTGAGCGGAGAGGAAAGCGAATCCGGCCGAAGCGATCAGCGCAAGACCTTCCGACAGGGCAATGACTCGCGAGAAAACGGGCTCGAGAAGCCCGAAGCAGGACAAAAGGTCCCAGACAAGAGCGCAGAACACTTGAACGGAGACGAGGCGCGGAAAAGCCCAACAGGGCAGTTCGAGGCAAGGAAGCCGTTCCTGTGCTACAACTGTCAGGAGCCGGGACACACAGCGGCCAGATGTAAGAAACCGCGGGTTGTATTCTCGTACGTGAACGGTAGTGACAAGGACCTGAAGCTTCTTCGTCCCTATCTTCACGAGCTCCAGGTAAACGGAAAGCCGTGCAGGGTGCTTCGGGACAGTGCAGCGACGATGGACGTTGTCCATCCGTCGTATGTAACGCCATCCGATTTTACGGGAAAGGTAGTTTGGATCAAGCAGCTGCTTGAAAAGCACAGTGTCTGTCTGCCTATGGCGACAGTAAGGATAACTGGCCCGTTCGGAGAGCTAGTGACAGAGGCGGCTGTCTCGCAAACAGTCCCGTTGGAGTATCCTTATTTGTTTTCTAACCGGTCAGATTTCCTGCTGCGCGAAAGGGGTCAACAACTGGGAGAAGGGCTAGTTCAGTCGTGTACGAGGTCCAAATCGCGTCAGGTCGCCCCTTTGTTGACGAGTGATCCAGAGCCAGAGGCAGCTGACGGGGAGCAAGCACTCCCAGAGTTGGAGGTAGAAAACCGGGATGAGAGGGACCAGGTTGTAGAACAGCCTGACCTCGTAGCACTAGGAAGCGTACGCCGTCCCAACGCGCCGGCGAAAAAGGCGGAGGAAGACGGGATCAGTGAAAGATCTCTCGTAGCTCCGGCGTCGCGTAACTTTGGTCCTCTGCTACGAGTAGACAGAGTCGAGCAGAAGAGCGACCCTAGTGTGTCAGGGTTTCGCGATACAGCTCAGGAAATTGCTAGGACCAATGTGACGGGGCATGAAAAAGGCGGATTGTTTTATCGGCGCTATAAGGACCGCATTTTCACGTCTAGAGATCACGTGAAAATCGATTACTACGACTTCCGCGTAAGAAAAAGGAAAGGCAAATTTAACGGCAATGCCGATGGGTTGAGCAGATTTTTCTGATATCACCAAAACAGTAGGGATGATCTCAGAGGTTTTCGTCATCCACGGGAATGAGGATCAAAGTGGGGGCACTTTGCCCAAAATGACCTCACAAATTGCGAAGGGTTTTGTCTTTTGTATTTTGTTCTTAGTGACCTCGTTGGAAAAGTGAGTTTTTTTGGCGACAGGGGGTCTCGATACCCGGAATTGTACCAAATTTTGGTAATCCGTAATCCGGTCTGGCGGGTCCTTGGCGAATTCCGAGCGTTTGACTGCGGTGTGGCGTGGTGTTGTGGGGGACGTTTCCGCTGATGCCTCCGTTGTGAGAGGTTTGGGAGTTTGTTTGGTGCTTGCAGCGTCTTCTCAAGGCCTACTCCAAGCCCACCTCTTCAGGCCAGCGATTGTACCACCGGCCATTCGAGGTTTCCCTGGCCCCGGAGGGGCTGTTAAGAATGGAACCTTCGGCAACCTTCTTCCGAGTTTCAACGCTGCGGAAACGAGTCCCAAAACGAGTCCCGACGTGTTCAGGACTGACGCCCACCTGTCGAAGGCTGCCCAAAACGTGTCTCAACGCGTCCGTGACGTCAACGGGACGTGTGTGTGTGTGCGTGTGGGTTCGTGCGCTCCGGAAGGGGAGAGAGGCCTGGCCTAACTGCGGAGAACCTTGGCTATGACTCATTTCTAGCTGCGACGCGCCGGACCCAGCTGCAAAGCACGTGGCTGTCGCACCTGCTGCCCTGGCGGAGAGAGAGGGAGAAAACGGACCCCTATATAAGGCGGGGCGTGAGGGCTCCATTTGTTCTCTTGGATTTGACGACTGTATCGCTACCATGTAATTAAACCGTTCGTTACGTTACCAATTCTCCCACCTCCACTGGACCCCTGGGTTCTTCACTTCGGGGAATGGTCGTCGTCACGAGCCAGGAAGCTCCCGGACGTGCGGCCTAAGCCCCGCCTCGAACAGGCTCCTTGATGAAACCGTACTCAGTCGAGATACAAGATTACGGAAACCGGTGACTCTACGCACGAGCAGTCATGTGGCGTTCGTGACTAATATAGTTACAAGTAAAAACAAGCGAAAAGAATGCGCAATGCGAACGTCCGTTTTGTCGGCGGAAGATAACGCGGTGGCCACAGGTCTCCTCCAACGCGACCACAGCGATCATCCTTCAAACTGCTACGTCCATTGTTTCCAGACAACAAGGAAGAAAAAAAGAGAAGAAAATGACGAGAGACAAAACGACTCGTGAGAACGGGGCAAATTGCGTACATGTACGGCCTTTAATTTCGCCGCATCCGGCTTCGCCACGTGTACGGGTCGACAGAAAGGCTAACGAAGGACGTACCAAGATAAACACACCGTTCCATTTCACATCTGGCATTTGTAACCAACAAACGTGGATGGCTTTTGAACGAGCCTTTTCAGCCTAAAGACTGCGCCCAGTCGCCAATGAGTGGAACTTTTTTGAGGGCCAGAATAGCGTCTTTAAAAAAACCAACCACGAGCAAGAAAATTTAAACCACAGGGGGTATTCACTGGACGGTGTAGTCACTGGAGCGTGCACTGTTCACAGTGCACGCTCAGAACGAGCTCATACTTATAGGTTGCCAAGATCGGAAACTTGATGGTATGGAATGGACGTTGCAAAAACAACGTGGAAGTTCGCCGTCAGTACATGCTGAGTAGCTACGTAGTACACACTCAGCTATGGCCCCCAGTGAATTGGCGATTTTGATCGCGTGTTTTTGAACCTGCTTTCACGGCTTCGTCTCTTGACCGCCAGTCCCTGTAAATGTCTTATTCGCACTTTTTTTTTTTTGGGGGGGGGAGGGGGGGGGGAGGGGGGAGGGGGGAGAGGAATGTCGAAGCCAGGAGATGTGTGGGTCGCCATTGATGGGACGAGTCGCTAATTGGATTTTAAGTGGAAGACGGTAAAAAGAGCAAGAAAGAATAAGGAGAAAACTGCTTGCTTTAGCTGGTTCATTTCTCGCCAGATAAGTGATGACAGCATACCCGTCGAACGGTCAAGTAGGTTTTGTGATCCAACCCCTGCTGTTCATTGGAACGTTTGGAAACACTGTCTGTTTGCGAGCCCTGTATCACGAATCACGAAGAAAGCGGAGAAGTGCGCGGAAAGTTTTCTCCACTGTTCACTTGGCTTCTTTAGGGTTTAAAAGTTCTATGAGTGTTGCATGTGGTAATCCGCCGAGCGCGTACCACTTCAAACGAAACTTTCTCGGCTCTTCCTGTGTTAGACAAAACAGAAGTGCGTGTGGTGAATCTTCGAGGTTACCGCAAGTAGGGAAGTTAGAATCCACTTTGCGAAGCATCATATGGAGTCGCTTCGCAGTGTACGGGCAACTAGCCCGAAGCCTGTGTAGAATGCTTGCTTCCGCTTGTGTGAATTTGCGGGGAATAACGGGGGGGAGGCCTGCCAGCCGCAACTCCGGGATGTGGATGTTGTTCGATGATGACGTCGCAAGTGAACCGCGGTGGGCCTCGTTGAAACGATCCAACAGGAACGTTCGCATCTGATCGTCATGTGCCCCCGCAGCTAGCTGATACGCATGCTCGTTTCCTGGAATTCCCACATGAGACTGGATCCACTGTAGGGCTAGACGCCGTCTCATATCTTCCGCTGTGGCAGCTTCTAAGGCGACTCTCGCCAGCAGGGGAGTCGCGTTATGAAGTCGTTGGAGCTGCTGAAGAGCTCCTCTGGTGTCTTTCAGCACAACAGCTTTCGTTGGTTTCGTTGATTGGTCCCATTAGCTCGTAGCTTCGGCTGTGTCTGGACTTAAGCTGAAACGAAGTATGGGCGCCATCTCATATCTTCCGCTGTGGCAGCTTCTAAGGCGACTCTCGCCAGCAGGGGAGTCGCGTTATGAAGTCGTTGGAGCTGCTGAAGAGCTCCTCTGGTGTCTTTCAGCACAACAGCTTTCGTTGGTTTCGTTGATTGGTCCCATTAGCTCGTAGCTTCGGCTGTGTCTGGACTTAAGCTGAAACGAAGTATGGGCGCCATCTCATATCTTCCGCTGTGGCAGCTTCTAAGGCGACTCTCGCCAGCAGGGGAGTCGCGTTATGAAGTCGTTGGAGCTGCTGAAGAGCTCCTCTGGTGTCTTTCAGCACAACAGCTTTCGTTGGTTTCGTTGATTGGTCCCATTAGCTCGTAGCTTCGGCTGTGTCTGGACTTAAGCTGAAACGAAGTAGTATGGGCGCCATCTCATATCTTCCGCTGTGGCAGCTTCTAAGGCGACTCTCGCCAGCAGGGGAGTCGCGTTATGAAGTCGTTGGAGCTGCTGAAGAGCTCCTCTGGTGTCTTTCAGCACAACAGCTTTCGTTGGTTTCGTTGATTGGTCCCATTAGCTCGTAGCTTCGGCTGTGTCTGGACTTAAGCTGAAACGAAGTATGGGCGCCATCTCATATCTTCCGCTGTGGCAGCTTCTAAGGCGACTCTCGCCAGCAGGGGAGTCGCGTTATGAAGTCGTTGGAGCTGCTGAAGAGCTCCTCTGGTGTCTTTCAGCACAACAGCTTTCGTTGGTTTCGTTGATTGGTCCCATTAGCTCGTAGCTTCGGCTGTGTCTGGACTTAAGCTGAAACGAAGTATGGGCGCCATCTCATATCTTCCGCTGTGGCAGCTTCTAAGGCGACTCTCGCCAGCAGGGGAGTCGCGTTATGAAGTCGTTGGAGCTGCTGAAGAGCTCCTCTGGTGTCTTTCAGCACAACAGCTTTCGTTGGTTTCGTTGATTGGTCCCATTAGCTCGTAGCTTCGGCTGTGCCTGGACTTAAAGGGACCATGAAGGCAGTTTCGAAGTTTTATTCGACGATTGAAATGGATGCCAGGCACGTCTCAGATACTGTTGACCAAGTTCTAGCCCGAACAGAAGTTTGGGTGCCGCACCAATCGAGCAAACAGGCGCAGTAATAATAGCGCCGGGAACGATGCCTGAGACCCCACCGAGGAGGCGGCAGAAAGGTGAACTAAAGTGCGCCGTTGAAGCGTGACGACAACGGGCTCCTCGTCTGGCGATTGGTTCAAACGATAGACGCGCTCTTGGTTTCGATTTCGGTGGTGAGATGTGATGAAAAAAGTTCATTTGAACGTTGGATAATCTTTTAAAGTTGTAGTTGGGAATTAATAGGTTTCATACCGTGTATAAAAGCATAATCTGAAGCGATCCCTCCGTTTGTCACTGGTTGAACGCATCCCGCACTGCTACCTCGGGCGCGTAACAAGCATCGAGCAACCGTGGAAAAAAAAGAAAAAGGTACGAGCGCCGGGGGCGGCGGACTTTTGGTTCTGGTTTCGTGCGTCGTCTCGTGTTTGCTTTGCGAACTGGTGTCTCACCAATCATGCCGCGTTTATGTGCAGTAGTAGGTTGCGCGAAAGGTCGGCTGAAGACGTGTGGTCGATCGGGCGACGTTAGTTTGCATAAACTGCCGACCGATGCAGCAATGCGCAGCATTTGGTTGCGCGCCGTCGTCTTGCGTAGAGCTGTGGACAGCGGTGTCATGATTTGTTTGTTGCATTTGCGACCAGAAGACTTTGAGCAGCATCTTCACGTCAGCCGGAGTCGCTCTGAGGCGGCGACCGAGGAGCTGGTGGTAGGTCTATGGCGCCTTCGTAAAGCGCCAATCCAGAGTTCTGCGTCCTTACCACCATCTCCCGTTCAGTCGGCGTGAGGTCGCTGAACGGGAGCTCAAACTCGTTTGCGAGCGCGGCGTTGCCGCCCATTTCTTCCAGGTTTTCTTCACAGACCGCCGTGCACTATAGCGAACCACGGGAACCACACTGAGTGTGCACTAAATCCTACCGATGCCGACAGTGCTCCTTGACGTCACTTCTCTTTCCAGAGGCGAAAAAGGGAAGAAATCTGAATGTTTGTTTCGGTTTCGCAGATTTATTTGCAGGTACAGAAATAAGAGTCACAAAGTTCTAGAAAAAATTGTGTGGCATGCCAGGACCCCAATGCTTCCGAAAACAGCTTCTTTTAAAAAAAATTTAAATTGCCTTCATGGTCCCTTTAAGCTGAAACGAAGTATGGGCGCCAAGTCATTAATTATTGCGCAACATTCTACCTACCTTCAAAATTTTGCTTTCACAAATGTTACTCCCATATTCTTAAAACAAACATCACTTAATGTAATTAATTATTCTGCTCTTTAAAACTACCATTTCATTAATAATCCTTCTGCTTACCTTACATGAGTACAATAATGATTCAAATTGTAAAAGTAATAATTATTGCTAAAAAAACAAAAAAAAAACAATAAAGGATTATTCTTAGCTTATCGAAACAAATGCTCCACCGAAGATATACCATACATAAACACATGTGTGGTTATGTTCATGCAGATAACATAAAACTGATTTTACTTGGACAGTTAATATTATAATATATGATAAAGAACAATAATTGGAACCTACTAACCCAAATACGCGAAAAAATATAAGAGAATTTAAGATTTATGAATAAAATAGTTTTGCGATTGCGCAATACCAAAGACACCTGCTAAAAGGTGCTTCTGGAAAGTTTTCAATCACAAACAATCACATAATTTTATCTCTACAATGCTAATTTTCTATTTCTTTATTCACACCATTAAAATAGCTATACATAACCAATCCGGACCTCACAAAATAGTATCCTCCTTCCTAAAAAAAAAAAAGGAACGATTTTAATAATTATTTAAGTGTTTTGTAGAGCAATCTATAGACACCATCTAAACCACAATACTTCAACAACATTCCATCTCATACCATCATAATTGTATATCCGCATCGTCTTTTTTCTCTTTCTCTATACACATATTTAGATCCTTTCTTTACTCACATATTTAACACTGTCAAAACCGTTTCACTAATTCGTACTATAAGCTAATTTTCTTGTCTTGAAACACTCAATCAAAAATTAGTTCAACGTACAAACAACACAAACACAGGTTAGCGAGGGCTATGTTCTTGGGCCCGGCGGTTCGGATATTCCGATCGCTGGGCCCGAAATATGGCCTTCCAGAAAAATCTTAATTTAAACTCTTTCCAAATTTCTATTAATGACACTCTTTATTCGACCAAATTATTTCTTCGATTCGCTTTAAGATGACCACTCCTAATAGCTGTAAGTGAACAATGCAAGTGAACAACTGAACATCTATATTAATGTATATATATATATATATATATATATATATATATATATATATATATATATATATATATATATATATATATATATATCTACTTTGATTTATTAACTTACTTTGCTTGTTTCCATTTTTTACTGTTTTACAATAAACCGCAAGATAAAGAAACTACACCGCAAGAAAGAAGAAAATAAACAAGACACAAGAAAACGACTGAAACGGGAAATATATATATCGCAAATAATAGAAAAGTAGAAAATAAGAAATACACTTAAAAAACCATAAAAGGCCCCGCGATTTTTACAGGATCGTTCAATTGCGTGGTTTCGCTTCTTCCCCTTTGCTCCAATTGGCATTTTTATACAAAAAAGAAGAAGCGATTTAATTTTTTTTTTTTCTAATTGGCTTAAACCTGTTATTAGCGGCGAGATGTTTTGGTGGCGCCCTCCTGTGGTGACGTCATTACCTTGCAAACAACAAGTTCGATGGTGTTTGTTATTAGCATGGTGGAAGCTTGAAATCATTGCGCTCTCTAAGGAACACTGCCAACACCGTCAAAATTAAAGTTCCTTCATTCCTCTTATTTCTGTCGATGATAAATCCCCTTTCCGACGTCATAGTCAGCGTTCGGCCAATCGTGGAAGGCCGACCACAGCGACGCTTTCGGTCGCGCACGGGGCTAATACATCGAGTGGCACAGGTTGGAGAGAACTTTATTTTTTAGTTTTTGTTTCTACTTTCCACTTAGAATTTTGTCTTTCCCACAAGCAAAAAGTCCCACTTCAAAAAAACCCCAACGACTGCGGCCTTTGTCCGAATGTCAAAAAACGCTGTCCCCGCAAAAAAAAAGAAATAAACACTGTTACCGTCAATTTATAGATAAAAAGTACTACAAAAGTAACGTGCGTTACCTTTTAACGGTAACGCTTTACTTTTATTTTGAGGTAAAGCAGGTCGGTGACGCGTTTCTTTTATTCGCAAGTAACGAGTAAAGTATTTCGTTGCTTTTTTTCGGTGACGCCTACAATACTGCTCGTTACGCCCGTGCCTTGTCGTGCCTTGTGGTCATGATGGTAATAAAAATATCATACCTTGACTCGAAAGACACTGAATGTATTTAATCAATTATTCGATACACTCCCGCAGACCCACAGTCTGCTGATCCTCTGTGCTGATCCCGCCGGCAGCGCGGAAAGCGTCTCGAAGTAATTGTAGGCCTCGGGTCACTGTACGCCTGCACCGTTTCGGCCGTGAACTGGGTTGGGAAAAAAAACTAAATAAACGACGACGTGAGCCATCGACATCGGTGGCAGAAACTTCGTATCGGATTTCCAGCGGTCCTTGTTTATGGCGTTCGGATTGTCTAAGGCAACGCCGTCCACGCAGTTTGTTTCGATACCGCTGCCATTCAGGCTCAGGTAGCGAGCTCAAATAGTCGGGCATAACATACGACATATGTTGACAAAAAAAACGACTCACAAATAAAGCTAGAAGCGTCTCTACAACGCCAACAACGAGCGCACGCCACACAACGCAATGGCGAAAACACGGAGAGCCTGGTCGCTTTTGCCCACATAGCTTCTGCGCATGGCGGCCTTCCGGCTATGATCGTAAACAGAGTCGCGCCGAGTGTCGGTCTATACAGGTGCGCCTCTTCCTCCCTCGTTGCTATTAGGAAGAAAAGGCTCGCGCGCCCAAAAGTTTAATTGGGTCTGTCGCCTCTAGTTGAGCAATGACACCTAAAAGACGAATACAAAGCCCCCCCCCCCCCCCGACGTCATCACCAGTGGAGTCATACAACACCATCTGCCTTGCGTTAGCATCGTCGACTACAGGTCTTGCCGTGTCTCACAACGAGCGCGACATTAGTACGCGGCGACGCCAAGATGTACGCGAATGCCGCTTTCCGGTGGCTGTCGTCCGAACTTCAGCTTCTTTGCCGCTTGGGGTGGGTCGGGGGGACTCCTAACGATGACGTCATCATGCGTAGCCCTTATCGCCTAGGTGTCATCGAGTAAGGTCCACGTGTTTGTGAAGACCACGGCATGTATCGCGGTAAGTCACGTCCCGTCAATAGTGACCGCGTTAATATGGGCACCGCGCAATATACGGAAATTTTCGGGGGACCACCTGAGTGAAAAGCATGCTTTTAATGCGAAAACATTAACTCTCCCATGGAGCGAACCGATGTCATCAGCTTTGAAGCTGCGCCAAACGGCCCCTTCCTCTGTCCCAATGTCGTCTCTAGCAGAAATCTGATGGATAGGCTCCCATTGGCTGGCACGCGTCATCAAGGAACGAGGCTCCCATTGGCTCGCGTGCGGCGTACTTCCAAAAAACGCTACCAGAGAAGCCCTCTCCACGGCGGCGCAGCGCACGCAGCGGCCCGGCCGCCGGTAAACTGCAGCAGAGCCCGCTTAGGCAGACTCCGGAGAGGATGCACGGCCGAGCTCAGCGTGGCGCGGCCACTTCACGATTGCGCGCGCTCAGCCGTCGGCCGGCGAAAGGTGGCAAGCTTCCACGCCACTTCGCCACAGACGAACTAAGGGAGTGGAAGAACGACATTCATGCCTCAACATTCACAACTCATAAGAAGTGCTTAGATGTCCTCGGACTTTTTTGTCTCGTTATTATGTACAACTAACATGATGGACCTTTTAGAGCGCAGCTCTTAGGCGCCCGTTTCCGGCTTGAGCGGCGTCGGCGTCGCCGTCGGCGTAACCGCGCGGTGCATTATGGGAAACGTCCCACAACGCAACGCGCGGGTCTCGCTCGTGACCCGTGCTTTGCATTATGGGATGTTTCCCATATTAATATCACACGTGACGTCACGAGTGACGTCAGGAGAGTCACGAGTGACGTCACGAGGGTCCTGTGCGTTGCATTATGGGAAACGTCTCATGATGCAACACGCGGGCCTCACTCGTGACCAGCGCGTTGTATATGGGACTTTTCATAATGACGTCACACGTGACGTCACGAGTGACGTCACAAGGGTCCCGCACGTTGCATTATGGTAAACGTCCCATGATGCAACGCGCGGGTCACTCGTGACCCGAGCGTTGCATCATGGGACGTTTCCGAAAATGACGTCACCGTCACTCGCGAAGGTCAAGACAAAGGTATGCCTCCTCCGTACCCTCCCCTCTTCCTCCTCAAGAGCTGCGCTCTAATAGACCTGTTGCAAAACGCACAGCGCCACGACGGCAGGGAATTTCGGGAACCCTCGGTACAGATCACCGAGCACTTTCTCGCTGCGCCTCCGCGACAGCACGCGCGTCGCGGCAGCTACCGCCAGCAGCCGTCGCAGCCATCCACCATCCCGCATATCCGCAGGAACGTCGTGCGTCGTTGTCGTTGGCGGCGTGCCGCATCTGTGGCAACGTAAACGCATCGCGAAAGGTTATTTGAATACGTTATTGGTCGTAACGTACTTTCACGTCTTGCAGTGTCACGGAATCCCCTTATTTTGCACCGCGACCGTGGCAGGGTTCGACTAGGTTCGACAAAGCGTTGGAGTAGCAGACGACAGAGGCCGTGCGGTACAAAGGAGAGGGATGAAAAACAGGGGCAGACCCTCTCTCCCGTGCGCTCGTCGCTCGTCCGACGATCCGACCAACACATCCTAGAAACGGCTAGGGTGACCATATTCCTCAAGGTAGAAAACGGGATATCCCAGCCAGGGGGGAGGGGTACTAAAGATTGAGATTGGTGGAAACAATTTAATAAAATAACTGCTCTTATTTCAAAACGTTACTATATTGCACTAATGCCCTGGGGCCTAGGGAAGAGTCACACTCACAGTTCAGTTGCACGCACTCATTTGGAAGTTCCTGCTTCCGGGCCTTCGTTGGTGTGGGCGTATTTTGCCGACGGCTCAAGTTTCCTATGCAGGACTTTATCCTGCAAGACTCGGTAGTAAAAGTCTGCGCACTTATATGGGAAGTTCAACCACGCATGAGTGCTTTATCCAGTAACTAAAAAAAAGAGAAATGTTTCTACACACGTGTCTTCACGAGAGAAAAATGTTTGTGGGCAAGAACAGTTCTAAATATTACTCTCTGGGTAAATATTTTAAAGTACCTACGGTTATTTTTGTAAAATATACTTGTAACGAGTAAGCATAGTTACGTTTGCTTCAACTCGCTTGGTTCCATTTCCAAACTACGCGCTCCTGCGAAAACGGGACATGATTCTTTATTGGGACAAAAAGACGGGACGGCAAAAGCGGACCTCAAAAACGGGACTGTTCCGGCCAAAACGGGACGTCTGGTCACCCTATAGAAACCAGACTTGTACATAACGCGTTGCAAGTAATGGATTACTTGTAATCGATTACATGTTACTGTAATTTTGTAACGCTCCAGTTACTTCCTTTAAGGAGTAACGATCCTTGTAATTGAATTACTTTTTTGCTGTAATCCATTACAAAATTATCCATTACAATTTTTCTAAATTTCCCTTTTTTCGTTTTTTTTTTTTTTTTTGTGGGGGGGGGGGGGGGGGAAGGAAGGGGTTAGATGTGCTGGAGTCACTCAGCTGTGGGCAAAGGTCAATTTTTTTTTTTTTTTTTCGAAACCACTAAGCACGGGACTTCGAGGATTAGTAGGCCACTTAACTATGGTTCGGTTCCTGTGTAAATTTTTTTGGGGGTACAACGGAGACAACGTTCGGGTATGAAACATGACCTTATCCAGCCTCTTGTGAGTAATGTATTTAAACAACTTTTTTTTTTATTTATTGATTTTTTATTTCACGAGAGTGATTGGGTGTGTTGGCGTCACTCACTCAGCTCTAAAAAAACGATCAAGGCTTTCATCTTTTTTTTTTTTTAACTGAGCGCGAGACCCCGATGAATATGCAACCGAAATAAAATAACAAAGTTGAATGACAATTAAGTAACGTGGGAAGTAATCGATTACTTTAGAGTAATTTTTCGATTACTTTTTTGAGGCTGTAATTGAAATCGGTTACTTTTTACAGTGAAGTAATTGCAATTAGCCCCGTGCGCGACCGAAAGCGTCGCTGTGGTCGGCCTTCCACGATTGGTCGAACGCTGACTATGACGTCGGAAAGGGGATTTATCATCGACGGAAATAAGAGGAATGAAATAACTTTAATTTTTACGGTGTTGGCAGTGTTCCTTTGAGAGCGCAATGATTTCAAGCTTCCACCATGCTAATAACAAACACCATCGAACTTGTTGTTTGCAAGATAATGACGTCACAAAGGGGGAACCACAGGAGGGCGCCACCAAAACTTCTCGCCGCTAATTGTAATCGGTTACTTTTTTTCAGTAACGTGCACAAGTCTGCTAGAAACTATGGCCGTAGCGCTCTTCTCGTGACGTCGCAAAGGAAGGCCATCGGGGGCGCGCGTCGAAGTGAAGGCAACGCGCGTGGATCAACCGTCGTAACGCGATTTTAGACATCTTATGAGCCTGTCTTATTAGCTAGAATTAAAGCTGCACAAAGCAACGGCTGTAGAAAACATTTTATTACACGGGCAAAACATTAAACCGCTAAATAATGGGTACGAAATAGAAAGAGGTATGCGTATAAGACGTCTATAGAAAAATGTGATTGGTTTAAGTCGAAAACATTGAGTCACGCAATTATTGCTGTAGAAAAGCATATTTTATACAGAAATACTTGGTCAAATTGGCAAAATACGCCGTGATTCTGCACAGCAAAACCGATCACAGTCAACGCGAACACGGTTAGACAAGTGTCACTTACGATCATGTAACCGATGTTATCGAGTGCGCCGTGCAGTCATTGAATTCTTGCATTATACCCCGGCCACATGGCAAAATTAATGTAATTTCGATCGAATGACATTATGGGGACGCCAAATCAGCTTGCAACGCTCGTATAATCACTCAAGACCGCGAGCTGATTAAATCCCATATCATTTAATGTAAATCTATTAACTTTTCCGTATGGCAGGGGTACTAAACTTACTATGTACAGTCAAGTAATTTACTTCTCCCTATAGGCTCGAGCTGCCTTAGAACAAAATATAACTTATTTTGTATACAGTAATACTATTACCTTAATGCAGTTAAGATTCTAGTATAAATGCGGTAAAGACAATAAAATAACATTAGTATAAATAAACACATAAGCACAAACAACGCATTTTCAATAATCACACAAACTTGTTATTCACCTTCCAGTGAAAACTAGAATATTACCACGCATATTTAAAATCTAGACGCAACAGCACACGGATAACAACGAAGTACAAGATTCCATTCTATCGCGAGATCTAAAAAAAAAAAATCGACTGCAGCACTTTACTTGCGTCCTACATTACCTAGAAAGCCCGTAAATAAGTTGTTTCTCACTTGTCGATCGTATCCATACGTCCCGCAATATCCGCACACGAAAACATTTGAACACAAATTCCAAGAAGTATCTCCGTCGAGAGAGAGGTCTATCGATAATCGAAAAGTCATCGTTGGCTAGTTGCCACAGATGTCACTCAAACCGTAGCAGGACTTGTTCCGCGAATCCACGTAAACGCTGTAGTATCAAGCGAACAAAACAAAAAAACTACCCAAGACTGCGGTGACGACAGAAAAACGACGGGAAGAAGGAAATAAATACCAAAAGAACCTGACACGAGAGCAACGGCAGCAGTGTGAGACGAGAGGCTTAAAGCTGTCGACCGATCTCGCTCGTGTGCGCTCCCTGCGGCGATGACTGGAATTTTTTTGGTTCCCTTCCCTTCTGAAATGTCTCAGCGTTCCTTTTCAGACAGTCATCAGCTCACACACAACGTACATTTACCAGAATCGCAGAACGTTTGAGAGAAGAAAATGTTGCACCGGAGCCGGTTCATTCGAAAAGTGTGGGGAGCTGCGAGACTGCACGTAGTCCCGCGGTTACGGGATAGTCATAAATATAAATTTGGTACTTTAAACCTTGGTAACGCGTTCGATATTAAGTATATATATATATATATATATATATATATATATATAACGGAAAAAAACGCACCTGAGACGGTTGTTGGAGTTTTTAAAACATAGTATTGGTAAAGTTGGTCGACGTTTCGGCCTGATCCAGACCGAAAAAGGTCTGGCTCAGGCCGAAACGTCGACCACTTTACCAATACTATGGTTTAAAAACTCCAACAACGTCTCAGGTACGTTTTCTTCCGTTTATACTTTTCGTCATCCTGCGCTTCGTTTTTCTCTAACTCTCTCTCTCTCTCTCTCTCTCTCTCTCTCTCTATATATATATATATTATATATATATATATATATATATATATATATATATATATATATATATATATATATATATATATATATATATATATATATATATATGGGTGATCTCATCTCACTCAACTCAGGTACAAATTTTGGGTAGAATTTTTAATTTTTTTGAAAAAAATACATGTTCTCGGGCATTTCCTATAATGAAAGAAGACGCAAAGCCAAGTTCGTCGGATTTATTGTTCTCAAGTTATGGACCGTTGAAGCGGCCAAGGTGGAAACTGTCGTTTTTCCCGCTTATCGGGGGTGCCATATTTCACTCCATCCCTTTTCCTTACTTTTTACGCTACATCAATATATTTTTTTGGGAACACACTCGACATATGCTTTTTTCATGCAAATTAAGCGTCTAGATCATAACATTCTTAATGTATTTGTTTTTTTTTGTCAAACCCCCTCTCTGCGACGATATTTGACGAAGTTCAGCAAGCTGTGCTGTCTGACCTAATCAACATATATTTATGATCTTTACATCACCACAAAGCTCCAATTAAGCTCTTTCTTTTGAATATAATTTCAATATTGTGCAATAAATGTATAATTTGCTACATGTGCCTGAAAAACGGATGTTTCGAAAAACTAGCAAGTTTGGAGTCGATTTTCTAAAAAACCCACCTTTATTTTTTTTTATTTTTTATTCACAGTTAGGTAATCTACTAGACTATCAGGAACTACCGACATAAATTGCAATATATTGTTTGTATGGCCGCTATTAAGACTTGAATCTTGTGGCATGAGCGTTTTGAACGGGACTTCGCACAGGCGCTCTGCTGAGCAAAATTTTGGCCTATGTAAGGTTTTCTACTTATCGTTTGCAGTTACCTCAATATCCAACCATAAACATTAATAAAATTTAGAGTAGTGTACTTAAAAAAAGTTACTTAGAAGTCCGTATCCACAAGTGCGGGCACCCCAGCGCTTTCTTCCTCTCAATACAAGGGAAAGCAGATCGTTAGAGAATTCCCCTGGGACCTTTTGGGACCGTGGAAAATTCCATCAGATTCCTGGAGCTGGCATTGGAATTCAAAGGTAACCACGTGTGCTGGAGATACCAAGCCAGGTTGTGCAAAGGCTCTCTACCTTTTGACTCGGGCCACTCCAAGAATGTAAAACGAGGGGTGGCCCCCACAGCCTTTATATCCGACCTAAAGACAGGGTGATTCAAGGAGAGGCCAGGCACTTTAAATCGACCGCAAAATTCGGTTTCTTAACCTATCGCGCTACGATTTTGCGCAGCGTTGCCCACAAACGGTGCATTTTTTTTTTCGTAAAATTTGCAAAGAGCGAACTTACATGAGGAAAAAGTAAAGAAAGAAAAAGGCTTAGCTTCTATTAGAGTTCCTGAATTTCACGAAGTGTAATACTTACTTTTAGTATAGCCTCAAGCGTCGCAGCTCTGAGTTCCTGTATAGGCTCCCTACGGGAGCCAGAGTTGCGCGTTCACGCATGGCATGTGGATCCAGCTCCTCACGTGACTGAATTCGGCGAATAGCAGCGCCGCGCGTTCGAGGCGCGCGGCGGGCTCAAAAGCCTGGGAACGTACGCCGGGGTGCGTGCAACGTCTACTTTGCTGCACGACACTTGATACGGCTCCTCACGTGATCGGATCTCGGCGAATAGCGGCGAGGGCGGCACGCGGCATGTGGAATCAAACGCGCAACTCTGGCTCCCGTAGGGAGCCTATACAGGAACTCTAGCTCCTATGGAAGCGCAGCGGCGCCACAGGGGTAGTGGGCCTTGGAAAACGATCTACTAAAACTCTCTAATACCCCTTAACGAAAGCTTACGACGCGATTAGAGAGTTTTAGAATAGCGTAAAGACCCTTGCGTAAGACACTGCGTATAACGCACGCAAGCTGTCGACGAAACGTTACGGAGTGTGTCGAACGCGCACTTTTAGTACAGCGGAAAGCAAACGCAGACGTAGACGTAAAAACTTGCAGCGCCATCTAGATGTGCTAATGCAAACTGCTTCAAACAATCCAAGCCTGGAATTCGGTGTTGTGAACGTGTTTTGTCTTTTTTTAGAACTGTGTAACCTGCAGTTCGATCTATAGTTCGCTCCACTGTGTTGTGGGATCCCTATACCATCTTATGTTGGCCTCGTAATTTGCTTGGAAGTATGCAAGCAATAGGTCGCTCCGCTCGCGTACCGGCCGCACGGTAAACACCTTCTTGGGTTCGACGTCGTCGCCAGCGTTCTTGGCTATCGACACCAATCTTTATGGGCGCTCGAAAGGGTTCGTCGCGTTGATTTCTTTGAGGAGGTTGTGGGTCGCCTCTCAATACCGCCCGATCTGGCCGATTTCCACTCGCTCCAAGGAAGTCACACGGGAAAGCGCTACCATTGGGAAAAGGTTTAATCTGTACTTAAGTTCAGAGTCCGATGAAGAGGAGGGCCAAGGCTGCCTTGTGGTCCAGGTCCTCTGTTGGAGGCCTTGCTCGGCACCGGCTCTTTCGACTGTCTCCAGCTCCGAACTCCGCGTGTGCCCGCCCGCCGCGAGCCTCGCCCTTTTTTCCTTCTTCTTCTTTCTCTTTCTTCCACAAGGTTGAGGTCATCTTCAATGGTGAAGCGAGCCCGCACGACGCGCGTAGCACTTCCACTGGTTTGCTTAACCGACATCATTTTTCAAACTGGAGTAGTCTCGCGCTCTCCCGTACCCGACGAGAGCAACGAGAATGACACGCAGGGGACCGCTACGTACGCTTGCAAAAATCGATAGCGAGCGTACGTACGCATAGTTCGCTGCAGTATGGCGAATGCGCAGTATGGCGCATGCGCAGTATGGCGCATGCGCAGTGTAGAGGACGCAGCGTTAACGCTAACATAAGGGGCTCGCGTTTGCTCCCATACGTATTACTAAAACTCTGTATTGACTGGGAGCTTTCATGGCATCCGAGTGACACAGAGCTCTTCGTAACGAAATGTAAAGAGTTGGACTCGGTTCAACTTTGCCTGTACACGTAACGTAAGAAAACGTAAGAAAACAGGGTTGTGTAAAGCAAGCTTGACGACAAAAATTAAAACAGTCGTGGGAATGTTGCCCGTGCATGTGAAAACACTACCCTTGATGATACCTCAGCTTTCTCCCGTTAGATAGCATTGGATGTCTTTGGAACCGCGCGTTAGATTTTTTTTTTTTTTATTGTCCGCGATTTGTGAATACGGGCAGTGCGGCGGGAATGGTGGAAAGCGCAGATCGCCCGACAGGTAAAGTTGCTGCGTCTTCCCCGGTCCAGCCGCGATTTCGGCCCGCGATTTCGGCCCCACCCCCTGCGTACAGGGGGTGGGAGCCCCGTCAGGCAGAAATGCCTTTTGCCCCTGCCTCCCTACCCGGCATTGCCGGTGAAGATCCAAACAAAGAAAAGAAAAGAAAAAAGAACTAGCGTCCTCTCCGGCGTTACGTCAGAGTGCAGTTACATGACTGCATCCCAGATAACGCTCCCACGAGATAAGACACGGTTCGCGTGTTCTGTGTAAGTTTCATGACCACTGTACCTTGCATCCTCGTCAAAAAGAGCCGGTCCACTTGCAATCTAGAAAGAGCGGGACTTGGCCAGAAATGTCGACAAGGACATTAGCGCCCGACAATCGTAGATTATGCCGCGAGCGTTAATTGTTCACCCCTTTCCTTTTCATGGTCTTGAGAACCGCTTTCGGGGTCGACTGAATGCCATAAAATGCATTCAGCGCGCTAGCCATCGCGGATGACCTCTATGAGTCTTTCCGTAAGAAGAAAGAGTACCTGCACAACTGAGTCCTGGAAGTGGTGTAGGACGCGCACTGCGATCGTACGCCTTTTTCTGCAATGCACGATAAAGCGCTGTAGCCTTTTCTTCTTGAGTGTTTTGGAAGCCGGTTGCCCCCCCCCCCCCCCCTTTTTTTTTTTCATCCTTCATATGACAAACACAGGATTTGTTTTTTCGGAACGATCCAAACGCACTTTTTTCACTATGCCTTATCTTTAAATCTCACTCCTTAAAGGGGTCGTGAAAGGTTTGTTTTTGAAATTTTGAGCTATATGTCTATTTGAAATTTGTGTCCTTTATTATACTACAAACCCACGTTTATTCTTTTTATCATCCGGATTCATTTACCAGTGTAGAAAAACGCAGTTTCAGTTTTTCAGAGAGCTTCCCTCTCATCTGTATAAACACGCCACGATAAGTAACCAATAGATAATTTTTGTTGTTTGCGCAATGTGGCGACGTAGACCGGACTTAACAGGCTCAGCCAGAACGTCAGATAACAGCGACGCCTTAATGACCTCACACACGCAAGTCAACGAGACCGTGCTCCACATCTTACCCAAATAGATCCGAGTTACTCCGGCGGGTCGTGTCGCGCGACAACACAGACTGAGAAACGCTGGACGCAGGTAGGTTTTAGAACGCCAAGGTGCACAACCCTTACCTTGGAGTAAGATCGAGCAAATTTTGAAACACGGCCCGGATGACATCTCATGTCTGATATTTTGCTCAGATTACTGCAAGATGGCCGACCTCCCTGAGCTACACTGTCTCCTCTTACAGCGCAGTCGGCTTCTGGGTTTTGAGCCGGACGCCGACACCCCGTTACGTCAAACGAGAGACCGTTCGTCGTCCGACAACGAGAGTAGCGGCGACGACGTTGACGGCGGAGGTGCGGCTTGTGCGGGCTCTTGACTTCGTTACACAAGCCCAACGACGGAAAAAGAGGAAGCCAGCTAGGCGTAAGATGTGTTCCTTTCCACCCTTAGAGAGCCAGCTGGACCAGTGGCACAGACTATGTCTTCGATCGACCGGGTGATCAGGCTGCTCGGTTACGAGCTCGACCGCAAGCCGGGAGACTTCAGGGCCCGCTTTCGCGAAGACCACCGCCCTTCACACCGGCACCTAACCCGGCCTGGAGCTCCACCACAGGGGTGCTGGAATCCCTTCGTCGCCAGGAATTCGACTGGCTTGTCTGCAAGCCGAGGCCGAGGAAGCAGGGAGCCCTTGCCTGGCGGTCGAGACCGGCCGTCGCGAAGACCGCTGCAGTGCCTAAGGCTTTTCACCCTCTTCAACCACAACATCAACCCCTCACCCTCCTTCACGAGCTCCACTTAAACCGTCATCACCATATTGTAAATTCATCCGTATACAATATCATCTCATTATTGTTGGACGCGGCGCGGCTGGTCCTCATGGTATGGGCTGCTTGCCTTTCTGCGGCGCCGCGGCTCTCCCGAGTGGAAATAAATATCCATATATCTATCTATTCATCTATCAGTAATTTACAAATCAATATTCATTGAGGACAAATCCATGTGTTTATAAGCCACTTAAAAACACAGACGAGTTGTCTCAGTAGAAATCTACACGATGGAGTTGTAACAATCGCGGTAGGTACACAGTTTTAATTTCCTGTAAAGCAGAACGTCGCACACAATAAAATCAGAAGTTGAACACATTTTTAGTTTACTGCTCACGAGGTCCATACTTTTTTTATGTTACAAAATTGCGCTACGAGGTGTTTGTTTTTTTACAATATTATATACTTACTATTTTTAGTAGTAAGTATATATTATTGTATATAATAGTATATAGTTATATATACTTTAGTATATATAACTATATATATAATATTATATACTAAAGTATATATACTTTAGTATATAATATTATATACTAAAGTATATAATATTTACAATATTATATACTTTAGACAACTACCTACAGCAGTTGTCTAAAGAAAACAAATTACAGAGAAAGTGACTGAAGATTCTTTCTGGGCTTGCAAAAAGCAGATAATCAAAGTATTGGGTGATGAACATAATTAAAATATTTTACTCTACATCCTATCTCAAGAAATATGTGCATCATTGGGATATAGGGGTGCAGTATGTGGCTTCAGAAAGGGACCTCACACTAGCATTAATGTAAATATGGTATGCTTTTAAACTGCGACATATAGTGCTTGTCAAGCTTATACAGAACACGCGAATGGTGTGTTTTCTTAAAGAAACACTGTCCTGGGGTGCTATTCTGGTCGCAAACGGGTACTTTCAAGTTGTGACGTATTGCGAAAGAAGGGGCGGAGCCTGAAACTAGAATGATTCTTGTTTGAGGCACCGCCCCAACGTTCGGGTTCACGCACGCGGTCAGCTAGAATCCGACGATCCCCGGCCCTACGTCGCGATGACGTGTCCACGCAGTTGGGGCGCAGAAATCCCCGCATTTCCCCCTGTTCTTTTTGTTATCTTCTTTCTTTCCTCCGGGAGTTAGATCGAGCGAATAACGGAGAAAAGGCTACCTTCCGGAAAATGGAAGGAAACAGAAAAAAATAATATTATCCTTTTATAAAATGCGAAAAATTATTCCAATAATTATAACGTAAAGTAAATTTAGATAAGATATCTCAACTTGTTTTCTAGAAATTCTTTCGTTACGGTCTTTCAAAACAAACATGGCGAAAACCGCGGCAACAACCTTGTGGAGTTTGTGCCTCGTTTGCGTCGTTGCTTTCCCTGTTTCTGCACAACACAGATGGCATTGCGAGAGGAAACTATTATGTGAAGGCTACCAGGGGCGGATCCAGAACTCCATTTGGGGGGGGGGGGGGGGGGCTGAAAATTTTTATGGATACTTTTCTCCCATTCTTTCTTGTGCACCGGGGGGTCCACCCATGGCAGATTGCCCTCCGAGAAGGAAGGAGGGGGGGGGGGGGTCGACTTTGTTTAAGGGGGGGGGGGGCGGCCACCCCCGTCGCCCCTCCCCCCCTTGGATCCGCCCCTGGAAGGTACACTGCGGCACCGATCATCATTTGTGAAGCCGCCGTGAACATAAGCTGAAATGAAATCTCCTGTTTGCCTGTGAAGGAGACTCCAAATGGTTACAGCGCTGACGACGACTCTGTTGTAATATATGACAAGTCGTGAGATCGACGCAGAGTGCACCTGTTGTGAACATGCTGTGGATGATGCAGGAAAGTTTCTTCGGGCAGTTTTAATAGTGCTTTGCTCCCTTTGCTCACTGCACTCATTACGACGGTAGTTCTCATAAAGCCCGGTTCACACAGTTGCGTTTGACTGCGTTTGACTGCGTTGCGGCAGCGAGACACCGGGACATCCCTGCTGCTTATATCGCGTGCCAAGAAGATTCCTTGAATTGGATTCCACGCTTCATACGAAGCACAGATGTGCCGGTGACTCGCTTTCGGTTCTCGCCGCAACGCAGTCAAACGCACTCAAACGCAAGTGTCTGAACCGGACCTTAAGCCATGCTCTTTACTTTCGGCGCTGAACAAATGGACGCACGCGACCGAATAATCTCGGGCACTCTTTTTTACTTACTTTTTATTTGCAGAAAAGCTCGTGCAAAAAAAAAATAAAAAAAAATAAAACGGCTTTTCTATGTTTACACGTCCCTACATAGGTACCTCGCTATCCCATTGGCTTCATTGCGCGTGAAGATTCAACGCTCTTTGCCATGGGAACGTTCGAGAAACTAGAAAGCCTCTGTTTGCCGCTACCAGTCGCTTTTCGAGTTCGGGTTGTGACGACAAAATGACGTAAGAACAAGAATGCACGGGAGTATTTGCATTGTTTTAACTCGACAACCGTACACTTGGCGACATAAACTCGAAAAAACATGGCCGCGATGCTCGCCGGATCGACCTCGGCTGGGGTCTGACATTCGATCGGTAACTTGATCTACGCGCACACGAATGCTTTTGTGGTGTTGGATGAGCCCATTCGGCGGCAGGACCGGGCTGAAAAGCACGGTGAGCTGGCGTTCAACGTCTCCGATATAGCACAATGCAAGACTTGGCTTCTATTTGTGCCGGTGTTATGAAGCTTGAAAGTGTTAATGTTGTGGCTCGTAATGGCAGCCTTGCTGAGATTATGAAAACGGTAATAGACCTTCATTCAGCGGTGCCATGCATCATGATTCAAAACTTCACCTTGACAGAGAGTGACCAACGCTTCCGCGAGCACGGAAGCAGCAGCCAACGGTCTGAGAAAGAATCGTGCCGCCGCCACGACCGCCAGCGAACACCCCAACGGCTCTAAAACAAACGACAAGCGCATTGACGTTTGTGTAGTTCTGACTGCTGATTCATCGGACGACAACAAGCTCGGACGACAACAAGCTCAACAACAAGCCCGCTGCAATCATGACTATTCATGCTAAAGTTGAATCTCTAATGTCCATTAAAGACACAGTTGATCAGATCGAAAAATCGGTACAACTGATGTCAAATCAGTACGACGAAGTTTAAAAGGGAATAAAAGAGCAGTCGCAAGAAATAACCGACCTGAATAAACGGATGGAAAAAATCGAGGAAATCAAAGACAGTGAGGAAATCCGCACGCTGAAGAAACAAGTCAACAGTCTAGAACAGTAGTCTAGACGACAAAACCTGGAGATCCATGGAATATCACAAACCGCAAATGAGAGCCTTCTTAGTAAATTAAATGACCTCGCTGGAAAGCTAGAGCTTCCAGAGCTAACCGAGATAGATGTGGAGGGCCTCCACAGACTTCCAGCAAAAACGGGTATAGAGTTCCAGCTGTGTTGGTTTGCTTCGTATCACGAGTAACTCGAGACCTATGGCTTGAAAAAAGGCACTACCTAAAAGAAACCCTGTAGAATATCTCGTTCCTTGACAACCTGCCTGCCACGAACAAGAAGCTTCTTTGGTTGCTGAAGGGGAAAGGTGAAGAAAAACAATATCAGTTTGCATGGCGGAAAAATGGTAACTTGTTCGCTCGAAAGAAGACAGGTGACCGTGTTATTAAGATTGAATGCGAGGCCGACCTTGATAAGATTGTGTGAACAGCCCGTTGGCTGCGGAAGAAATTCGTTTTAGATGCGGAGCATCTCTTGCTCGGGTCTATGTCCCGCGGCGTCGGCGTCGTAGTCCGCACTCACACTACGCATGCGCAACTCTCCTCCTTCCCTCTCTCCAACAGCTGCGCGTTACTCTCTCCGCTCTCTCTCTCTACCAGCTGCGTGCACTTCGCGTGCGTTCGCTTCTACTCACACCGCGCGCGCATGCGCAACTCTCCTCCTCTAGTATCCTCTCCTTCAAGTGTGAATATAAGCAGCGGTAGCGCGCTGCGCGCGTTAAGTTCAGCGCTGTTGACTCCACTTCACTCCGTTCTTCCGATGAAGTGTGATGGAAGCAACAGTCCCGTCAGTTAGTGGGTTGGCGCAAGCAAGCGTCAGCACCACTCCACAAACTAACAGCAACGCTACGTCCACTGAAGACAAAGCTGCGCAGCGAAGGGCACGCGACGCTGAGCGCAAACGCTTGAAGCGAGCGGCAGACCCTGAACTACGGCAACGAGAAGCGGCGTCCATTCGTCAACGTCGAGCGGCGGATGCTGAACTACGACAACGTGAAGCAGCGGCGGTTCGAGAACGTCGAGCAGCAGAACCTGAGGTTCGGGACCGTGAAGTTCAACGTAAACGTACGAAGCGTGCGGCGGAACCCGACCTTCGAGAACGGGAAGCCGCGTTGGTTCGTGAAATCGAGCAGCAGAACCTGAGGTTCGGGACCGTGAAGTTCAACGTAAACGTACGAAGCGAGCGGCGGAACCCGACCTTCGAGAACGGGAAGCCGCGTTTGTTCGTGAACGACTAATAAAGTTTCCTCCTCCTCCTCCTCCTCGAGCAATACGCAGACACACATTCTTTCATGCTCATTTGCGACTTTAATGTCAACGTCATGAAGAGCCATTGGATAGTTGAGTACATGTCATCACACCACTCGCTGCAACACGTATCATACGACGACCGCAAACTACAGCCAACTACCATTCACGGCACATGCATTGATCACGTCTTCACCAATTTCAAGATTTACCCACTGCACCAAGATCCCCTCACGGTTCACTTCCGCGACCACAAAGCCATCCTCATCAAAGCAAAGTGCACACCTCAAGTACTAGACGCTGCTCAATAAAGACCTTCGTTAACCGTTTCACCTTCGTCTACGCAATTAAAAAAATTACACCATCTTCCCGAGGGGAACCATGGGGTGATGCGGAGCATCGCGGAGTTTCCAACAACGTTCACGCGATGTGTGGTAACCAACGCAAGTTAACAACGTAATAACACGCAAGTTAACAACGTTACTAACAACGTTACTAACACCGTTAATAACACCGTTAATAACGATCCGCGATGCGCCGCATCACCCCATGGTTCCCCTCGGGAAGATGGTGTAATTTTTTTTTTTTTTCCAGTTTCTAATGGCGGACTATTATCACGGCCCGGCATCTTTTTCTCGTCTCGCTCGAGAATGTCTTGATTGTAACAAAAATGCGTTATCATTTTTTCACTTAAATGCTAGAAGTCTTTGTAATAAACACGATGACATTGACATGTTTTTGAACCCCTTAAATTTCTCTTTTGATATCTTAGCATTCACAGAAACGTGGTTTACGAGCAGAGATGACGTTATCTGTTTCCCAGGCTATAACAGTGAGGGAGTATATCGAAGTAATAAGAAAGGCGGGGGGGGGGGGGGGGGGGTCGCTATTTATTTTCGTGATAACCTCGATTATGAAGTATTGTCTGAACTGTCAAAAGTCAATGTTGAATGAAGCACTAGTGGCTAAATGTCGTTCTTTGATAGTAGTTCCCACTTACAGACCCCCTGCCGGGTCATTAACGAAGTTCTTTTTAATTTGTTGAGGAAATTATGGAGTAAGCTACTTCATTTAACCTCTCCTTAGTCTTAATAGGCGACTTAAATATTGACCTGACCTCACGTGTGAGTGGTTCTTTAGAACTACTTGATATTGTTCAAACATATGGATGTGATAATACAATTCTATTGCCAACTCGAATAACATCAGAAACGGAAACGCTAATTGATTTATGTATTACAAACTGTTATACGGAGGCTGCTGGTGTCTTATCTTGTAATCTAAGTGACCACTTACCAATATTCAGCTTTATTGTCGGCCCACCAAATTTAAAGAGTAGTTTTAATAATAACACTCCTGTGCTATATAGGAAAATTGATACGAGCTCGATTGGGATCTTTTATTCTTTGGTAGCGAATGTAAACTGGGAATCTGTTGTAACTGAAACAGACTCCAATAAATCATATAATGTATTTCTAGGCCTTATACAGGGGTGTTATGAGCAGGCATTTCCGTGGAAAGAATATAAGAAGTATAAAAAATCAAGACAACCTTGAATTTCATGTACGTTATATAAACGCATAAGGCAACGTAATAAATTGTACGAGAAGTTCATTACAACAAGAGATACTGGTATACTACAAGAATTCAAGAAAATGAGGAACAAACTCAACGCGGATATTAAAAAGGCGAAATCTCACTACTGCAAAAATAAGTTTAGTTCGATATATAGTAATCCAAGGAAAGTCTGGCAGACTGTAAATGAACTTACCTCTAAACCCCTTGCTCTTGCCCCAAAACAACTTACAATCGAGCAGGTGACCTACTCCGGCCAATCTCTTGCAAACAAATTTAACTCTCATTTTTTAGTATCGGGTTCTTCAATGTTACCTACCACGAGTACGCCTAGGTGTGAATCCTATATTACATTACCTTTGGATAACTAAATTTTTCTAGCACCCTGTAGTGAAATAGAAGTAAACACGATTATTAAATTCTTAGGCAACAGTGCCGCCTGTGGTGAAGATGGGTTGTGTTCTAAGCCAATAAAATAAGTTTCCTCTTTAATCTGTTCACCCCTTGCCCACATCTGTAACACTATTTTAAGCACTGGTACCTTTGCAGAAAAATTGAAAATAGCAAAAGTATGTGTCATTCATAAAGGCGGTCCTAAGAATAACATCAGTAACTATAGACCAAACTCGATACTTCCGGTTTTCTCAAAAATAGTCGAACGCGTTATTTACAAACGTTTCGGTGAATTCTGTGTTAAACATGACATTATTACAAACAACCAATATGAATTTCAGAAAGGTAAATCGACGGAGATGGCATTGCTAAATATAAAAAATAAAATCTTAGACAACATCGAAAACCAATGGTATACAATAGGTGTTTTTATAGATTTCAAAAAGGCATTTGACTTCATAAAACGCGACATCCTACTCCGAGAACTATCGCTTTATGGAATAAGAGGTGCTGCACTTAGCCTAATCCGCAGCTACATAACATCTCCTCTTCAGTATACGGTCCTCCATGATGCGCGCTCTTCTCTAGCAAAAATTCAGTATGGTGTACCGCAGGGATCAATTTTAGAGCCTCTACTTTTCCTTCTTTACGTTAACGACGTTATAAACATCCCAGAAACTCCTGACATAACTTTATACGCAGGTGACACCTGCGTATGAAGTTATTGCTTTGTATGTATTTTTGAATGTATTTTTCCCGAATGTATGTATTTGAATGTATTTTTCATGAATGTATTTTTCACCGGTAATTGCTTATATACTTTAGATACACAAACAAACACTTGGTTGGACCAACTTCACTTGTGGTTAGTTGCTAATCAGTTAGAACTAAATATGTCGAAAACTAAGTATATCATTTTTAGAGCAAAAAACAAACCCATTACTAACACAATTAATATAGCCTTTCAAAACTCCATTATGGAACGCGTAGAATCTTATAAATTTCTTGGTGTTCCTTTCCACGAAAATTTGTATTGGACTGCTCAAGTAAACGATCTCCGAAAAGAGATTTCTAGATCCTTTGGTTTACTTTTTAGGTGCAAACAACTTTTCCAAACTGGTTAAAACGACAAATCTATAGATCTATGATTCACTCGAGGCTTTATTATTCTTTATTGGTGGGGGGGGGGGGGGGGGGACAACCACAGGAAATAATATTAAGCAATTACTTACATTACAAAAACGCGCGGTTCGGCTAATTGCTAATTTGCCCCGGTTTCAATCAACTTCCTATAGTTTCAATAAACATAAAACACTTACGATAGATAACCTTTTTTGTCTAAAGGTGGCGATTTCAATTCACACACAAATTAACATTGATCCCGACATCTTTCACGAGACGTACACATCGCGACACTGTTAGCGCGAACACGACATCGGCGCATTTTCGCATTTTGCTTCTAAATAGTATTAGCGAGCACGAAATTTTATCGCTTACATTATAGACCTAAATGAGCTCTTTCCGTAGCAATTATAACTTGGATGACATCCCTTGGTTTTTTTAGAAAAACTGGAAAAACCGGCGATCGCTTGTTCGCGCTAACAGTGTCGCGCTCTGTACCTACCCAGGCAAACAAATTACAACCTGAGGCACCAGAAGTTTCCAAAACCAAAAATGGGAACTAATTATGGTACACAAACATTATCCTACCAGTTTACAGATATCCTAAACAAACATTATTGCGTGTATGAGACGGCCCAGGAAATCACTTCCATGTTTCATGTCAAAAAATACCTTAGGGAATATTTTAATGTTGCTTGTGTACATACCTAGTGAGTTGTGTTATTAATCTGTGGTTTTTTTTTTTTTTTAAGCTGAAGAGAGTTTAGCTGGCTAAAATAATTTCTTTCTTGACTTGTGCAGCGAGCTGGTTTTTCATTTTTTATTGTATTTCTCTATCTCGACTTGTGCCCTGCTGTTGAGCGTTGTTACAGGGGTTGGGACCCGGTCAGGTGATTGTATTCGCCTTTTGTCCCAACCCCCTTGACAATTGTGTCAAAAAATAAAATAAACAAACAGACAAACAAACAAAGGTGAATGATGTAAAACGCAATGTAAGTTTGCCAGCGTTTTGAAACACTAACGCGTTTCGTTGAAAATTTAATTTGCGGAATTTGTTAACGCCTTGAAAGTTTGACGGGGACTGCATTGTGAACGCAGCCTTCACACAAGAGCTTTCTAGAGTGTGTGCTTTGCCTGCATGCATATAAAGAGCGAAACACTGCCTAATCCTATATGGTGGATAAAATAAAGGAAATTTCGCTTATCCTGCTAATGTTGACTATCTATTGAGTGCTGTTGATATTAGTGGCGTAGCCAGGAACTTTTGAGGGGGGGGGGGGGGAAAGGGGCAGGGGGTTGAGTTGGCTGGGATGTTCATTACTTGGAGTGCGCGGGGAGGGGGGTCGACATTCGTGTGTATATTCTAGGGCCCGCCGGATTTGGGAAGGGGGGGGGGGGGGGGCGAAGCCCCATAAGCCTCTCTTCTCGCACCCGCCCCCTGGCTTTGCCACTGAATGATACCATATGGGGAGCGTCCTACATTCCCAGGCTGCCATAAGCATGTGCATAGCCACTGAACTCGCACCACAATGGCAAGATAGTTGCTGACATTCTTCACCTTACGTAGCAGTTCTTTCTTTAGTACATATGCTCACTTTTCCTTCACACATCTATGTACTGTGCTTCATCTTGTCATTTATGCTTGATGGTGATAAGTCAACAGTGCGTATTTTCTCTGCATCACAGGCAAATTTCGAAAATCCAGTTCAGACTTCTATAAATTCAATGAGTTAGTGTCACTTTTGAAACGACAATCTATTTAACTGGTATCATAACAACCTTTACATTAAACATACGTGTGCTGAATGTAGGAAAATGGTATCTTTATTTTTTTTTCTTGGTCACGGAGATGACAACCATCCACAAGATTGCACTGGCTACATTCCTCGTCTACAGTGGGTAACAATGTAACCATACTCTGCCAGACTAAACTTCTGCTGTCTAAACAACTGACGATTCATTTTAGGACAGACCTGTACATAGTTAATTGCAGGGCATCAAACAATGTTTCTTATGACTGTCCGATGAGTGACATGCAACTCCAGAAGCTTGGCGTGAAAAGGTAAAATATCTAATTGATGCAATAAAATGCCATCAGCAACCCATCCAAGATTTTTATTGCGTGATTGACAGTAGCTACAAACCGCAACAAATGGTCAACTGTAGACATAGGCACTAAGCGTGCACTAACTTCGAAGCGATAGAAACCCTGAAGTCTTAACGTCAACTTATCACCATGTTGTTAATGGCAAAGTGGTGTTTGCGGTAAAGAGTTGGAGCCCTTCAAAACGGTGACGGTCTCCTTCAGACCTATGATGATGGTGACGAAGGTTCAGTTAGATTCTAGGTTCAGTCAACGCACCCCACAACGTCGGCGTGCTTGTCATGGTGGCGACGAAAGCCTTCTTTCGCACATGACTCAGCTGCCTCGGTCCTGAGTTTTGTCGACCCAGCCGTCTCTTCCCAGCCGGTTGTCAGCGACACACGCAACGGCCGTCACAGCTCTGATCACCATCGACTGCGCATTAGCTATGTGATCATCGGTGGCAACCGCGCCCTTGTAGCCCCCCGTTGCGAAAAGTCTTAGTGCGATTCGACTAGTAGCTGCTGCTCGACGGTCATCATCTCTCATCGTCGCCGTCTCTCGTCGCGCAGCTGGTCACACTGCGATCGCATGGTGCTTTTCGACAAGCGGTATTGTCGTCACAAACAGTCGTCGTGCATCCCGAAGCCAACCGGGTGCTCGCGGAAAATCCGTCCTTGTACGCGTTGGTCGAGACATCGTTGCGCAACAAGCATCGCCGCAATTTTCTACGCTCTAGAATCCTGCCCAAAGCTTGTTCCCCTTCGTGCAATAGAAACAGAAGTTAAAAGCACGAGCACATCACCCCGAACCAACGCCTCCTGTACTAAGATGCCTGTCATATGAGCGGCGCGCGTCCTGCCGTGACCTCTTCCTCTTTCCTCCTCGCCTTCACCGAAACGGCCGCGATTGGCGCTGCCAACTGACACTATCGCTCGCGAAAGGGACAAGACGCTCACAGTTCTTTCAAAGAGCAACGACACATTTATATCATGCCCATCGCGCTACGAAAAACCCTTTGGTCACAAAGAAATTGAAGGAAGACAAAAATACTAGAAAAAGATAGCTGCATATAACTCCCTGTCCCACACTCAACAATCATAGAAGAATCTCAGCGCCTTGGCATCACTGGGAGATCCTTAAACGTCATCAAGACTTTACTCGAAGGCAGAACCTTTTCGGTCTGCTGCGGAGCCAACTACAGTGAACCCAAGGCCAACCTCGTAGGTGTCCCGCAAGGCTCTGTCATCTCGCCGATGCTTTTCAACATCGTGATGGCGGCCCTACCCTACGAACTCGAAAAAATTAACAAGCTAGGGTTTACGATGTACGCCGACGACGTATCGAGCTGGACCAAGAGCGAAGACATCGAGAGGCAACAAGCCACACTCCAAGCCGGCCTAGACATGATTGAAGCCCACCTTCACAAGGTAGGCCTCCAAGCCTCCCCAGACAAGACAAACTGTGTCACCATAGCACCCAAACGACAACGAGTAATGAAGATTGGCGACCAGCTCCATCTCGTGCTCGCAGGAAAGCGAATCCAGCCCTCTACGTCTGTCAAGATCCTGGGAATTACCATGGAGGAGACAGGCAAAGGGGACATATGGCTTCAAGACACGCTGAAGTACTGCAACTCTGCCCTCAATGCCATCAGAAGAATCTGTAACGCCAAGGGTGGTGCAACGGACGAGATCGCCAGAAAGATGGTAAAGGCCATGGTAGTCTCCCCAGTCTTCTACGGAGCCCGACACTACTGGCTCACCAAGGCACAGTGGCGATAACTTGAGTCCCTGAACAACCAAGCTATGAGGATCATCACGGGCCTCCCTCGGTTCACCCCCCTCCGGAAACTAAAGGAGCACGCACAGATCAGCTCACTTCATGACACCGTCGTCGCTCGCACGGTTGCACACGGCGAACGTCTTAAGCACTCTAAGCAAGGACGGGAAATCCTGAAACTTCTATGGCGCGCAACAGAAGGCCTCCCCGACCTTCCCGAGCAACTCTCTCCTTGGGAGGATCACATGAACATTGCCGAAAACAAGCCGACTGCTCGAAAAGGCGACTCCCAACAGCAAGCACAAATCGCAAAAGCGCGCTCCAGAATGGTTGAGACATGGACCAACCCCACTCACATCATGGCCGAATATACCGACACCGCCGCAGAAGACTCCCCGGTTCCGCTGAAGACCGCGGCAGTCTACTTTCCAGCTCTCGGCTCCTCGGCCGCGAACGCACTTCCAATGCGCACCTCCATCAAAGGGGGTGAACTTGCGGCGATTCCCCTCGCCCTCGAAACAGTCCTCAAGTCACAACACCCGCTACCTCGCGAACTACGAGTATTCTCGGACTCGCAGGAAGCAATTAAAGAATGCCAGAAAGCAAGAAGCCCGAGCCGCATGGTTCGGGAAATCAAGAAGCTCGCCTCCCGACTCCTGCAGAAAGGAACGACCACCCAAATCTCCTTTGTCCCTGCGCATGCAGGCATCGAGGGCAATGAAGAGGCTCATCAGCTAGCTCGCCCCCGCCTGTAATCAGGACACGGCTGGTAAAACAGATCAAGGATACGACCCGGATGAAGAACGGGCCCAGATTAAAGAGCACTACCGGACCACACTGTGGGAGACCTCCGAACGCAGATCCTCTTCTCCAGGGTTTCGGCAGGCGAGCCAGCGTTCTCCTCACGAAAATACGCGCAGACACCACCTGCACGCCCGCCCGCATCTCATCATGGAGCAAAGGAACCAGGTCTGGAAACTGCTCAAGGTGCACCATGGGCAAGAAGGCCGACACTCACCACATCCTATGGGAGTGCCCCAAATCAAAAGAAGCCAGGACAAAGCACCGACCCCCAGACATTAGCTCCCTGGAGGGATGGACCCACTCACCTGGATCCCAGGACAACCAAAGGAGAATCCTGAACGGCCCCCTAGATTTTACCTATGAGGCCAAGTTCGACATCTTCATCGAATCCCTTCTAGTTCGTGCCAGCGTCCGGACCGCGTAGTTACCGACGCCCTCCCTCTCCTTTTCCCCCTAGATTATGGCCAATAAACGCATTATGAACTGAACTGAAAAATAAGAATAAAAAAAAAGAAAATTGAAGGAGGCTTTTTAATGATAAATCTGGCGCTAGGAATTTCAGCTCTTTTCTCGATAACGACAACGAAGGCTCACCAAGCACTGTAGTGTTTACATAGCTGGGGTGCAATCATGGCAGGTGCGGGCGTGCACAACAGTTGGATGGTAAGAGTCAGATGACGTCTTGTTGACTTGTAGAAAGTGTTTTTTTATGCTTTCTGTGTGAGCTACAGCAGAGGAAGTTGAAGTGTCCTCACTCTGTGTTGTGAAAAAATTCCACCAGGCAGCGAAACCGAAACTCCTCTGCCACGTTTCAGAATCTCCAGGAGATACGAACTTAAATGCAGTTTGCAAAATACAGACTCAATATTTGGCCGCATCAGGAAACAGCATCTTTTGGCTTTAGTGAATATACGAAAATAAAGACGAGGTCGATACATTTTCTTTTCATGGCCCTTTTAAATCATGTACGCAGTTACGGTCGGCTTTTTAAAGACCATTGAAAAACCGCTGAGCTCACTGAAACATTTTCTCTTAAAATCGAATGCTGTGCTATTTTAGATTTTATATTAATTCAACAAATTAGATGTACAACGAGCAGAATTAGTATCTAACACCGCTTTAATTGAGATCGTGACTATACGATCATTGTGCTTGAAAGCCGAAAAAAGAATGTTTTAGGTGTGTGTGTGTGTGTCTTTAAATTTTATTACAATTTAGCTACCTAGAGAGTGTGCTTACGTGAATATTGGTATCTTGGTATCCAGAAACCATCGTGTGTTATGTTTGGAGACTGTGAGGCATTTTTCTGAAGTCGTATTTCTCGTGAACTTGCTTCGAAACATTATTATCACTGACAACTTAAGAAATGCAGGCTCACATATGTTCACACTCCTCGCTTCATAATTGACTCCCGTGGGTTCTCATCGGCGGCTAATCCAGCAATCTCATTGGCTAGGAGTCGGCAATAAGATGCTCGGGATTCTGCACGCCCTGCTGTTTCTTATACTCTCACTGACTTTAGAAGTCTGCAAACTGAAGTGCTTTTTAGAGCGCAGCTCTTAGGCGCCCGTTTCCAGGTCGAAAGTATGTTTTACGTCGACGTCGGCGTAACCCCGCGTTGCATTATGGGACGTTTCCCCGCTAAACTTAGAGGGGGGAAATTTCCCGCTAAATTTAGCGGGGAAATGTTCACCAAATTTAGTGGGAAATTTGTCGAAATTTCCCCGCTATATGGGAGGGGAGCAGGATAGGAGGGGCATACTCTCCCCTCCGTACGCTCTCTCCTCCTCCTCAAGAGCTGCGACCTAATTCGGCATTACAGAGACTTGTAAACGTCTTTCATTTTTGTTAGTGTTTGTTCGGTGATGAATATGTCACGTTAGCTTAATTCATGCAATTTTTAAAAGCCTTCAATTTTACCAGACCCCTACAAAATAAGCAGAAACAACGTCCTAATAATAAAACACTGATTTTTGAGGGCACTCTAAAACTCACAACACGCTCAATGCTTTAAGTTTAAAAAAAAAAAAACAAAAAAAAAAACCTTTTTGTGTTTTTGTGTGTTAACTTCGAGCTTTTGACAGCCTTTTTGTTTGAGGTTACACGTGCCACTTGAGAACAACAAACATTTAGAATGGTGTATTCGTATGTAAGCCCCTCTTCTTGTAACAATATTGGGTACCGATATTCCAGAAAAGAGCTGCAAGCCTGTGCCAATATTCAGCGTTCACGCTTACGGTGCGTGTTTTGCTTAATTTCTAAAGACACGAACGCGCGCGTGCTGGGCTATGAATGTGTAAACATTGGAAAGGTGCGTATGTACTATCGGGGGAAAAGTGAAATACGAACAGAGGAGCACGTGGCTCGCGGTACAGGCAGCGCCGCCTGGAAGTGAGCCTAAGGGCGAGGGTGTATGGCCTACTCCGATTTGTATTCACCGATGTTTGTTTGCAAACAAGCTCACTACCACCCCCTATCGGCGGACCCCTGCGCGCTTCCGGTTTTCCTCTTCTTTTCCATTTGTCTCGCCTCCTTTTGTTATTTGCACTACTTTGTGCAATGCACTAATGTTCTTACAAACGTACAGGCCGGCTTGCTAGAACCAGCGTCTCAGCTGAGACTGGGTGAAAGAAAGCACTGCCAAAGCCAGCGCACGAGCTGAGCGGGACTCAAGCTGCGTCTCCAGACGCTCGCGCGCCCCAGCCTTTGCAGTGCTTCTCTGAAGGAAACTCTTCTTATCCGATCGCTGTGCGTTCCTGAAGAATAAATAAATACACTACCGGAAGTCTACTGGGGCACCAAATACTGTGGCGCCCTCGTGATATCAACTCCCACCAAATGTGGTGAATACCAAATACTTATACGCCCTTCGCTCATCGCTTCCCAAGCTACGGCTTTGCGCCTCTTAGTGCGCTGAAAGCTATCACTGCTATCTTGCTCGCTCGACGCGTGCGGCGCGAGGAAGCTCGCGCGGCAAGCGCTGCTACTAGCGGTGACCTTCCTCGCGCCGCACGCGTCGAGCGAGCAACGATACCGGTGATAGCTTTCAGGGCACCGAGAGGCACAATGCCGGAGCTTGAGAAGCGCCGAGCGAGGGGCGTAAAAAGATGATAATATTAGCGGCGAGATGTTTTGGTGGCGCCCTCCTGTGGTTCCCCCTTGGGACGGCATTACCTTGCAAACAACAAGTTCGATGGTGTTTGTTATTAGCATGGTGGAAGCTTGAAATCATTGCGCTCTCAAAGGAACACTGCCAACACCGTCAAAATTAAAGTTCTTTCATTCCTCTTATTTCCGTCGATGATAAATCCCCATTCCGACGTCATAGTCAGCGTTCGGCCAATCGTGGAAGGCCGACCACAGCGACGCTTTCGGTCGCGCACGGAGCTAATAGGCCACACAGCCTCGCCCCTAGGCTCACATCCAGGCAGCGCAGCCTGTACCGCGAGCCAGGCGCTCCTCTGTTCATATTTCATTTTCTCCCGACAGTACGCATTCGGGGATACTTGGTGCGCGATGTTGTGTGATGCCTATCCTAGGACGCCTCTAAGTTTCGCCATTCTCTTGCTTCAGTATAATTATAATCCGCGAATCGTTTATCGTGCACTGACAGATCAAAATTATAATTTTTATTTTATTATCTGAAATGATTGAAAACGATGTCTGGACATTACCCTCGAAATTCCAGACTTCAGAACTCACTATTTCTGAAGTAAAAAAACAATTTCCAAAAGCCAAATTTCAAGTTCCCGTGAAATCCGCGCCAGCGATGTGACGTCAAAGATTGAGTCGTCCTGTAACTCGAGTTCCTCTCACGCCTCCGAACCGTCCCGACCCGAAGTGTCGTGTTCACCCGCGTACCGCGATGAACCACTCTTCTCCGTGTGTGCCACCTATCGCTGGGAGCAGACGACGCTTCACTTTCGACATTTGAAGTTCGTTTAGGGCCCTTTCAGCGTTCTCGAATTCTTTGGAACGGTGTGAGGTCGAAGAGAACGCGCAGTGGTCTTTAGCTACATGAAGGGCCACGTTGCGCCGGTTCTGCTTGAAGGGCTGCCCTGACGGAGGCACAACCGAAACTACGGTACACAGACACCGAACCCAGTTGTTTTGACCTTTTGACGATTTCCTTTTCAAAGTCTGAGAGGTTGTCGGGCACCTAAAAAAGAGAACTTTGTCCGATTCCGCGACTCGCCCATCATTCTCAGTGCGACATGTGCCAAGCGCCCGCATGTTTTCCGACGGAGGATATAAAGTCAGGATGCGACATCACTCCGGACTCCGATTTTTAAAAAGAAAGGCAATAGTGCGTTTACAATCACGTTAAAAAACATGTTTTACGAATTCCGTTATTAAATATTATAGAAATGTCGCTTGCAAAGCTTCTAAATTTTTAATCGATTACGTCACAAATAAAAAGAAGCGAGGAGGTGAGAAGAGGGAGAGAAGGGCGCCAGAGATAAGAAGGCGCGCGCACGCGTGGAAAGAAGTTTTCTTTTCGCGTTGTGGTTTTTTTTTTTTTGTGTCTATGACTACAACTTGCATCGTTTTAGACAGCAACAAAAAATACCCCCTTTGGAGTATCAGCGCCCCTTTAAGAATTTCCGCAGCAGCATACATAATGCGATCAGTTCATAGCATCCCATTTGAAGCGAGCAGCACGAAAGCGAGCTAGAATATGTTTTTTTTCCCCTCTGTTTTACTATTTTTATTCTGCACTCTCTTGCTTGCTGCATATTCTCGCTTTCGGTGCTGTCGCGAAGAATTTCTGAGCAGATAGACTTCCTGGCTGTGTCACATTGTGTAATATACGTGCCGTAACGGTGGCGATACTATGTTACGCCAGCCTTCGCGCAGCAAGCACGTCATATTAAGAGTGCTGTTTTTATGAACAGCCAAGGATGAATGAAATTGCCTGTCAACCGCGTACATCAGCTGACAGATATTGTTTCTGAAGCGAAGGAGTCGCTCTGGAGAGGACACAATTCGTTGTTAGATATTACGAAAGAATATAAATGAAGACCTAAGAATGGGAAATGCAAAGGTGCACGCTTGCTTCACTCAATTGAAACTCCACACGACGCATCGCCACCCAGCTGCATACACGCGAGACACTGAAATGGGAACCGCTTGAGTTTTAAGAAATGCTGACCAGAGCGTTGAACAACCTCGCGTATAATTTGTGAAGTAGACGAACGAAACTGCATTGAAGTTCATAGGAGAGTTCCATTCTTATCAAATAAAAACACATGTGTTAAAAACCAACTCATAAACTTGAAACGGGCATAGGAAGAACCTATAGCAGGTATTTGGCGCGGGTGAGCTAGCCAATAAGGTTCAAAAAATGTTAACCAACAACTAGACGATTGCATGTTAATCACCCGAAAAAAGAACACTTAACGACAGTTGTGAAGCGTCTAACGTAATGAGCACTGATCAGTAAGTGGACGTGAGATATTAATTTTGAGATCAACACACCAAAAAGCTACTATAACTTAACTGGGTTAAAAAATTTGCGAAAAAAACAAAACAATCACATGGGTTATAATTGGAAACGAGAGATTGAGCTCGAGTAATAAATGTATAAATAGGAGATAGCATATCTCCACATTTACAACACCTGTTGCAAAACGTTCATAGATACTTGTATTATTTAATTGGACATATTATAACGCGCCTGTTGAGATAATGCCCAAAATATAGCGCAGGAAAATGCTGTAAAATATGTATACCCATATCCGCCAGCCGTGAGTATAGCACTTGTTTAGCCGGCGACGAACTCATCACTAACTAAAATATTCCCGGGAAGAAACAGAGGTTGTGACTAAGCCGCGGCCGTAACACGCTCCACGTGACCGCATTATTCCATAGATAGATTCGGGGTTATGTGAACTCAATGACACTTTGTGAGTACAGTTGATATTGAACGAATACAAAGAAAGTATACGCAATGCAGCGCTAAACTCCCCTAGAACATTAAAAAAAACAAAAAAAACGCACGCACGAACGCGCAGGCACGCACGCACGCACACACACACACGCACGCACATTCCCGCGCGTGCCCACGCACACACACACACACACCCGCGCGCGCGCACACACGCACGCACACTGCACACGCACACACGCGCGCGCACGCACACGCGCACACACACGCACGCGCGCACGCGCACACACACACACACAAAACCGCGCGCGCACACACACGCACGCACGCACACGCACACAGGCACACACACACACGCACGCACGCGCACGCAAGGGTTTGTGCATTTACACCGAGAGAACGGTGTCATGTCACAATTCCTTTCGCGGATTTAAAGCAACCTTGCGCGGCTCGCGGATTGTAAGGCCAATAGGCCATATCCAAAAAGAAGTGATAAAAGAAGCACACCTGATCAATTATAAAATTTCCTCCATATTGGAGGGCTCTCGCACCAATAGTTTCGCCCTAGAAACAAAACTCCCGGCGAAATGGGAGTCGTAGAACTAAAATATGATCACCTGCTGCAAGTCCAGTACAAACCCTTCACAGAGCGTCTTCGATAAAGGCCGTTCTTGACCTGCATGGCCCAGTTCACTGCTTGAGTGTCGAGTCTTGCGACCTCGTTGCTGACAACTCCTCCTAAGTTTTGCGGTGGTCTTTCTTTTCTTCTTTGAACCGAAACTACACATCAACCTGTTGAGTGTACAAATAAATATACCTAATATTGGCACGAATGACGATTGATGAGGCAATGAAAACTGAAGCAAACTAAACATTTACTGGGGCGAACTTGCGCCCAGAACAAAAAGGAAGCGGAGGATAACAACAGAGCGTCGCCGGCGTCGAAGTCGGCGTAACAGCAGGATCGAGCGCTGGGGCGAGACTGACTCCGCTCGCCATGCGGAGTCCCTTATGTACCCTCGTGGGTTTCTGGAACATTCGGTGTAGAACTTACTGTGCGCAGAACATTCGGAACTCGATCAGACGAGAATTTTCTCGAACTTACGAGAACGCTAAGTTAAAAGAATAAATAAAAGGACAGTCCGCTGACTAATCGAACCTACAACTTCCTCGCGACAGTCAAGCGCGGTAACCACTCAGCCACGCACGCGCTCGCTCGCCGACGCGCGTGGCATTACTCCCCCCTTTAAAAGCGCATCGTCTTGATGCGACGTGCCGGGAAACAAAACAGCAAAACAAACAAAAATAATGGCAAACTACGTAGACTTGGGCAACACAATCCTATCGAGCGTGTTACAAAACACAATTAACAGTCCTATTGATTGTAGTATGGCTTGAGGCGCACGACGTGGACGACTTCCGGTCGTGGAGGGCAGCGTGATGAAGTCCGTGTTCCGCCGGCCATCGCCTCGTAGTTAAGATCCCCGAGTCGACGAAGCACTTTGTAAGGGTGCAAAGTAGCGTTTCAGGAGTTTCTCGCTGAGATCACGGTGGCGAATCGGTGTCCACACCGACACCCTGTCTCCGGGCTCGAAGTGGACGTCCCTACGACGAAGGGTGTAGCGGCCAGTGTCGACACGTTGTTGGGCTTTAATCCGAAGTCTGGCGAGCTGGCGGACTTCTCCTGCCCTTTGGGTAACCACCTGGTTGTCATCGCTTCATCTTGGGACACAGCGCGAAAAACAGACGAGGACGAAGAAGAAACACACGGGACGAGCGCTGACTATCAACTGAAACATTTAAAAGGAAAACACATGAAAAAGACCATTCATTCTTTGCAGTTCACCCCCCCCCCCCCCCCCCCCCGCGGTCTGCGGTTTACGAGAAACTTCATAGCAGCGTAATGGCACGTGTTGCTATCCCAAATCCAAAAACTCCACCTCACTTTCCAGCAGTGCCAAGGACGGTTGGCTGACACAAGAGACTCCCGCCCTTTTTATTTGGTACGCCTCTACTATCTCTCTAGACACTTGGTCCTATGGTTGAACAAAACTTCAGTGTCACTCAATCTTGGCTCACACTTACAATCGCGACAATGCATTGCAAGATAAGAGTAGGCACACCCATTCAACGAACTCTGGTGCTCTCTTAAACGGATGTTCAAACGTCGCCCCGTTTGGCCAATATGCACCCACCTACATGAGAAAAGTATCCTATACACTGCTCCAACGTTGCATGATAAGAACTGTGTGCCATGCTTTACAGTGCAACCATGACTACTGGGATTTTTCCGCTTACTAACACACCTTTCTATGGCGGGGCAAATCTGGCTCAGCTTGTTTTGGCCGAAAAAACGACACTCACACCGTATCTTGCTGCGATCCCCTTTAACCCGTGTTAAACGCGGTGAACGTAAGGAATGGAAGCCACCTTCTTTTTGTTATTCCCTTCCCGCTCAGCACAGTTTGTTGCTGCATTGGCCCTGAAACTCTTCTTTACTTTTTCGCAGGCTGCGGTAATCACCGGATCTGGAAAACCTGCTTCTCGGAGCCTTGCTCTTTGGTCTAAAACGCGCTCCTCTATTTTGTGCTCGCACGATTTTGATAGCGCATTCCGGACACATGACACAGCAATACCGTTTTGTATCAGCTTTAAATGGGCTGACCGGAAATCGAGCAGAGACTTAGCGGTTCTGGGATGGTGAGACCAACATACACGCTCATGCGTAACATCGATACTGAGATCTAGAAACTGAATCTGGTGTTCTTTGGGGGTTTCGAAAGTGAATTTTGGTCCTAATCCTTGTTCAGTGAATGCCTTTAGCACGTTCTGGATTGTCTGACTAAAATTGGGTTTTTCTACGAATACAAGATAATCATCCACGTATCCGAAAATTCTTCCACTAAGTCCCTCTAACTTGACTTTAAGTGCTCGATCCACTCTTGCAAGAAAAATGCTACTCAGTACAGGGGCCACTCTCGACCCAATGCACACTCCGGATTTTTGAATCCAAACTTTGTCTTGCCATCCAATACAGGTGGACTTTAATAAAAGGACAGTTCTTCAAGGAAATCTTTGACTGTTACACCGCATTGAGATCTGAAGGCTATCTCCTCATTCTGGTCCAAGATACATTCCTGTACGCTCCTCGTGAGGTCGTCGTGAGGCATCCATTCTTCTTAGTGTAATTTCTAGTACAAAGCGCTCTTTTCAACGTTCTAACGACCTTCATTCTAATCCCGCAGGTTTTATCGTCCCTGATCGCGCTGTACGTCTGCAAGGCACGAGTTGCGTCATGGTACGCCAGAAAATCCCTATGCCCTCCGGAGTTAAAAGGTCTTTGTGGCTGGATGACCCCATCAACGGGACACTCGAGAAGGATGTGACGAATTCTATGCTCGGAATGGTGGCAACAAGTTCGCTTCTTCAGAGACTGCCTACATGTTACTTGCGGCCACACGCAGCGACAGCCAAGAGGGAATCGCCAATTTCGGGAATGGTCGAACATCACAGCCCAGTTCACCGAGGTCCTGTGGAATCAAGTGCGTCCCACGTTACCAACCAAGAAGAAAACCAACGCCAAGAAGGGCACAGTGGTGGTCCTAGGCGAACATCTGATCCCGGAAAAACACAAGCTGATTCCGCAAAGGGGCCCGAAGTTCTGCTTCGAGCCGGTCCTCAACCGAGTTGAGAAACTGGGGATATCAAGGTCTGTGTCACGCCGGTTGTATCTCAAAACGTCCCGTTCGCATTTGAACCTCGCACATTTCGTCCCATTCTCATTTGGTTCTTCTCGTTTGAACCTTCTCATAAGATCCGAATCGTCTTATTCGAAACTGGGCCCATTCTCATTTTGACCGTTATCTGAAAACGTCCCATTCGCATTTGGACCGTGTGCATTTAGTCCCATTCTCATTTGGTCCGCCTTGTTTAAACCTTCTCATAAGATCCAAATTGTATTTTTCGCAACTGGACCCATTCTCATTTCGCCCGTTCGCGCTTCATGGCACTAGTTCGGCATGCTTCTAACGTCGTTATGCCTCCGCGGTTTTGTTGATGAGCCTTACCTTGCTTGGGCCCCCAACATATCATCAGATATACGTTATGTGTAGAGGTACGCACTGAGAATCGTACAATGACGCCTGCCTCCCTTCCTCTAAGCAAACGAAATTAATTTGGAAACTTTGTTTGAACAGAAATAGCATACATTATAGAAGTCGTGGCATTGCCCCAAGTCGAAAGACCTCAAACAACGTGACATTTCGGAATATGATCTGGCTGAGATAAATAGTTGGTCTGTTTTATTGTCAGCTAGTAGCTTTTTAATGACGACCTCGACGCACTGCTAAAATCCTTAGCAGAGAAAGTATGCTGGTAGTGTGGCACACACACACACGCACACGCACAAAATATATCAATGTATTTATTAATATTACCCGAAAAGAAAACGATTTTGGCATGGAAAGAGTCAAGTGCGACGATTCAAAGCGAGATATTTTTGAGAATGGCTGTTTTGAAAAGGGCCAGGTGGAGAAGGGCGAAACGAGAACGGACCCAAACGAGGAGGCTTGAAATGCGAAAGACGAAACGGGAAAGGGCCAAATGCGACGGGTCAAAGCGAGAAGATCTTTTTGAGAATGGTTGTTTTGAGAAGGGCCAAGTGCCAAGGGCGAAACGAGAACGGACTCAAATGAGGAGGGTTGAAATGCGAAGGACAAAACGGGAAAGGACCAAATGCGACAGGTCTAAGAGAGAATATCCTTTTGAGAATGGTTGTTTTGAGAAGGGCCAAGTGAGAAGGGCGAAACGAGAACGGGATCAAATGATAACCACCCGTCACGCCAGGTACCGGAGGAAGAAAAACAGAGATGCATAGCGGAGTGCGTGGGCGTTATGGCGAGAACTGAAGGTAGGCCTACGAGAAGCCGAGCGCTGGGACCTGTGATAGAATATCTGGCTTCCCATGAGCTACGTGCACTGCTGTCCGATAAGGAGGGGTTCTTTGTCATTATGCCAGAATCCATGTTCTCAGAGAAAGGGAGCATGGCGGTGAAGAAATCTTTCGACAGAGTCTCCAAAAACCCTCAAAGGTTAAGGCACAAGCTGTGGAACTCCTCAATAGACTTGACCTCCAAAAAGTGGCCGCAGGTGTCAAGAAACAGAAGAACCTCATGTTGGAGGTATTCTTTGCGGCTAAAACGCACAAACCTGAGATCCCGTTTCGTACCATTGTATCGGAAAAGGGCACCTGGCTCCACGCATTGTCTGGGTACCTACAAAGGAGCCTTGACTCGCTGGTAATAGGTGACCCTTTTGGCATCCCGAGTTCCTTGGCTGTCATTGAGTTTCTGAAGCAAAACAACCCAAAAGGGTGCAGTGCTTTTAGCATAGACGTTGAAGACCTGTACTATTCTATGCCTCACGACGACCGCATGAGGAGCGTACAGGAATGTATCTTGGACCAGAATGAGGAGATAGCCTTCAGATCTCAATGCGGTGTAACAGTCGAAGATTTCCTTGAAGTACTGTCATTTTATTTAAAGTCCACCTGTATTGGATGGCAAGACAAAGTTTGGATTCAAAAATCCGGAGTGTGCATTGGGTCGAGAGTGGCCCCTGTACTGAGTAGTATTTTTCTTGCAAGAGTGGATCGAGCACTTAAATTCAAGTTAGAGAGACTTACTGGAAGAATTTTCAGATACGTGGATGATTATCTTGTATTCGTAGAAAAACCCAATTTTAACCAGACAATCCAGGACGTGCTAAAGACATTCACTGAACAAGGATTAGGACTAAAGTTCACTTTCGAAACCCCCAAAGAACACCAGATTCAGTTTCTAGATCTCAGTAATCGATGTTTTGCATGAGCATGTATGTTGGTCTCACCATCCCAGAACCGCTAAGTCTCTGCTCGATTTCCGGTCCGCCCATTCAAAGCTGATAAAAAACGGTATTGGTGTGTCTTGTGTCCGGAATGCGCTATCAAAATCGTGCGAGCACAAAATAGAGGAGAGCGTTTTAGACCAAATAGCAAGGCTCCGAGAAGCAGGTTTTCCAGATCCGGTGATTACCGCAGCCTGCGAAAAAGTAAAGAAGAGTTTCAGGGCCAATGCAGTAACAAACTGTGCTGAGCAGGGAAGGGAATAACAAAAAGGAGGTGGCTTCCATTCCTTACGTTCACCGCGTTTCACACGGGTTAAAGGGGATCGCAGCAAGATACGGTGCGAGTGTCGTTTTTTCGGCCAAAAACAAGCTGAGCCAGATTTGCCCCGCCATAGAAAGGTGTGTTAGTAAGCGAAAGAATCCGAGTAGTCATGGTTGCACTGTAAAGCATGGCACACAGTTCGTATCATGCAACGTTGGAGCAGTGTATAGGATACCTTTCTCATGTGGGTGGGTGTATATTGGCCAAACGGGGCGCAGTTTGAATATCCGTTTAAGAGAGCACCAGAGTACATTGAAGGGGTGTGCATACTCTCAACTTGCAATGCATTGTCGCGATTGTAAGTGTGAGCCAAGATTAAGTGACACTGAAGTTTTGTTCAAGCACAGGCACCAAGTGTCTAGAGAGATAGTAGAGGCGTACCAAATAAAAAGGGGATGGAAGCCTCTTGTGTCAGCCTACCGTCTTTGGCACTGCTGGACAGTGAGGTAACGTTTTTGGATTGGGGATAGCAACCCGTGCCGTTACGCTGCTATGAAGTGTCTCGTAATAAGCAGACCGGGGGGGGGGGGGGGGGGGGTGAACTGAAAAAGATGAATGGTCGTTTTCATGTTTTTTCCTATTAAATATTTCAGTTGATATACTCTGTTTCACCTTATGATGTACCGCAGGAAAGGCTACAAGCGCGAGCTCCTTGCTCTAGGGCACATCTCGGCGGCACAAGCTCTCGTGCGTTAAGAGTAGCTCCCAATGCTATGAGCTCGCGCTTTTAGCCTTGTCTGCGGAACAACATAAGGTTAAACGGAGTATAGTCAGCGCTCGTCCTGTGTGTTTCTTCTTCGTCTTCGTCTGTTTTTCGCGCTGTGTCCAAAGATGAATTCCCACCAACTCGCCCAACTATCCATTTTTCTAAGTGTCGTCGCTTCCGTCTACAGCCGGTTCATAAGGTAACATCGCGTCCAGCATTCTCGTTACCTTGCGGCCATGCACCAGTTGCAAGGGTGTCACCCAGGTGGTCTCTTGTACGGCCGTATTGTAGGCAAATGTGACGTACGGCAATACCTCGTCCCATGTCTTGTGCTCCATGTCGACGTACATGGAGATCATGTCGGCGATGGTCTTGTTGATTCTCTCCGTCAGCTCGTTGGTCTGCGGGTGGTACGCAGTGGTTCGACGGTGGGTGCTACTGAGACGAAGGATTTCTTGCGTCAGCTGAGCCATAAACGATGATGCACGGTCTGCAATGAGAACTTCGGGAGCGCTGTGCCGGAGGAGGATAAGGCTCAATGAAAAACTTGGCGACTTCTACAGCAGTCCCTGAAGGAAGGGCTTTCGTTTCGGCGTACCGCGAGAGATAATCTGTGGCAATGATTACCCAGCGGTTTCCTGACGTTGACGATGAAAAAGGGCCAAGTAGATTCATTCCGATCTGCTGAAAAAAATGCGGTAGGTGGAGGAATTGGCTGCAAGAGACCGGCCGGCCTCGTCAGAGGTTTCTTGCGTCGCTGGCACTCGTGGCATGATCGAGTGTATAGGTAGACGGTTTTGGGGAGCTTGGGCCAGTAATACTTTTCACGAATACAGGCCAGTGTCCGACTGTAGCCAAGGTGTCCGGACGTCGGGTCGTCGTGGCAGGCTTGAAAGATCTCCTCTCGAAGGTCGTTCGGGATTGCCAGCAGCCACGGCGAGTTGTTGTCTTCGAAGTTTTCTTTATAGAGTACACGTTGTCGAATGGAGAAGGTCGCTAGGGCTCGTGAGAAAACACGTGGCATGGTACTCCCGCGCCCTTACAGGTGTTCTATTAGGGCGCGCAGCTCAGAATCTTCTCGTTGACGTCGTGCCATGTCATCGGTGTTCAGTGCGCCTAGGAAGCACTCGTCGTCATCGCCGTTGCTGCTGCCAGGAGGTGTCTCGACTGGGGCTCTGGACAGGCAGTCGCCGTCGGTGTGCTCGCGGCCTGACTTATAGACCACGGTCATGATGAACTCTTGTAGTCACAGACTCCTTTGAGCTAGGCGCCCTGAAGGGTCCTTGAGGTTCGCAAGCCAGCAGAGCAAGTGGTGGTCCGTGACTACGCGGAACGGGCTTCCGTACAGTTGCGGGCGAAACTTCATGATTGCCCAGACGACCGCAAGACACTCTTTTTCAGTCGTGGAGTAATTTCTCTCCGCCTTGGATAGTGTCTGACGTGCGTAGGCGATGACTCGCTTGGTGCCTTCTTGCACTTGAACCAGTACCACTCTAAGTCCTTCGTTACTTGCGTCTGTGTGAACGTCACTTTCCGAACCCTGATCGAAGTGTACAAGAACCGGAGGAGTCTGGAGTCGTCGCTTCAGCTCGTCGAATACCTGCCGCTGCTTCTCGGCCCATTCGAACTTCTCGGCGTCCTTCGTGAGCTTTGTGAGCGGTGCGGAAATCCTGACGAATTCCCGAACGAAACACCGATAGTAGGCACATAGTCCAAGGGATCTTCGCACGGCCTTCTTGTCTGTCGGCGGTGGAAATGCTGCGACGGCACGAGTCTTCTCCGGGCCTGGGCAAACGCTTTCGTTACAAACCACGTGACCTAGAACCTTCATTTCGTCATAGGCGAACCGACACTTTGACAACGACTATTGATGAGGCAATGAAAACTGCAGCAAACTAAACGTTAATTCGGGCGAACTTTTGCCGAGAACAAAAAGGGAACGGAGGATTACAACAGAGCGTCGCGGGCGTCGAAGTCGGCGTAACAGCAGGATGGAGCGCTGGGGCGAGACTGACTCCGCTCGCCATGCGGGGTACCTTATGTACCCTCGTGGGTTTCTGGAACGTTCGGCGTAGAACTTTCGGTGCATATAACTTTCGGAACTCAATCAGACAAGAATTTTCTCGAACTTACGAGAACGCCAAGTTGAAAGAATAAATAAAAGGACAGTCCGCTGACTGGAATTGACCCTACATCTTCCGCGAGACAGTCAAGCGCGGTAACCCCCCGGCCACGCACGCGCTCGCGCACCGACGCGCGTGGCAATATTATGAAAACCGAGTTAAATGCAGATACGCCTCGTCCACAACTGGATTATGTGATAAACCCGCCAATAAGGCATGGCGGCTCCTAATGGCATGATGATATTAGCTGGCAAGGGTTTTGCATATAGCTTATTAACTGTATTTTGGATTGGATTGGATGCAGTGAACCTTCAAACCACCGATCCTCATTCAGTGTTGCGAAGTTGCCATTCCGGAGTTTGAATGATTTCGGAATTATTCCGCACTTTCGCGACCCCGGAGTGGAGTGGGAATGGAATTGGCTCGGTTCTTACGCGAGATGTGTCGATTTTCATCTAGGGCCTACGGGCTGATGGCTCAATTCGCTATCGCGTGGTACGTGGCTCTTGAAACAGCATCACTGCACTGGAGGCGACTGACGGATTATTTGTCTCACTGGCTTATGCTCCCTCGAGGATGAAAATGGCGCTCCCTCGGTGAAGCAACCAAATGGTAGACAGACAAGGTGTTGTTCCTGGCGCCGCGAGACGCGACAAAGCGGCTGCTGTAATCATGCGCGATTAGCATACAGCTTTTAACCAGGGTGTCGAACCGAACCCAAACCGAACACGGGAGCAAAACCGTTATCTTTAACTGAACCGGTACAAAACTGTAACCGAGATCAAACATTCGATATCGAAACCGAACCCGAACAGAACCGTAATCTCATGTGGCGGTTACCAGTTCATTGCAAACGGTTCGGCATAATAAAATCTGAGCCGCACCATCTTGAGGGTGGCGGCAGGACGTCACATAAATATTCGCGACGGTGGCGTGAGCGTTTTGCCTAAACAAACAGCTGCGACAACGTGGAGACAGCCCAGTATTAATGCAAAAAATAAGTATATTTCTTCACGCCTAAGCGCAAATTGGCGTAGGCGAGTCGGCGTGGAGGCATACGCTTCTATTTTTATTTTTTTTTTTTCCAGCTTGCGATGGACCTCAAGGGACGCTATGAGCCACCGGAGCCAATTTATAGCTCGGAGGGCGTCACATGCCCTTCCGGTTGGGCGGAGCGAAGCGGGGAGCGTGAAGTCACGAGACAAGTACGAACTACGAATTTGCTCGTGTAGCTCATAGTGTCCACCGCGGCACATCGTAAGGTGAATCGGAGTATATCTGACTGTGCCGAGAAGGCAAAGAGCTATTCTTTGCGCGTGAGTTTGTGTGTGAGTGTGTCGGTGTTTCTTCTCTTTTCTTTTTGCTAAGCATTCATTATTCCTTAAGGAAGGAGAGAGTGAACATAAACATCAAAGTAAAAACATAAAGTTGACAGCTGTCGGCGCCTTTGTTCCGCGGTAGGGAAATCTGGAGGCAACAAGAGGCGAAGCCGCGACAAGCGCGACACTGCGGTGTCTGTCGCCGGGACTCCAGTCGCCCAGAGCCGACGCTGCTTGAAGAACTTTTTTTGTCTGTGTGTCTGTGCGTTTTCTAGGAACAGCAAGTCGCCTTTTGTCTTTTTCTGTGTCCTTTTTTGTTTTAATCGAAGGCTAGAAGCGCGAGCTCATAGCGTTGGCAGCTGCTTTTAAGTCACGAGAGCTTGTGCCGCCGAGATGTGCCCCAGAGCAAGGAGCTCGCGCTTGTAGCCTTTCCTGCGGTGCATCATAAGGTGAAACAGAGTATTAGCGGCGAGAAGTTTTGGTGGCGCCCTCCTGTGGTTCCCCTTTGTGACGTCATTACCTTGCAAACAACAAGTTAGATGGTGTTTTGTTATTAGCATGGTGGAAGCTTGAAATCATTGCGCTCTTAAAGGAACACTGCCAACACCGTCAAAATTAAGTTCTTTCATTCCTCTTATTTCCGTCGATGAAAATCCCCTTTCCGACGTCATAGTCAGCGTTCGGCCAATCGTGGAAGGCCGACCACAGCGACGCTTTCGGTCGCGCACGGGGCTAATAGGGTCACTGTATGGGTGCCCAGAGTAACGCATTCCTCTTCTTTTTGCGTTTAGCCGACAATCTACTCACTCTAGCCGATCATGTTTTGGCTTGGCGAGCATCATTGGATGGTATCGATCACGTGACACAAGCACCGCTAGACTCACCTCCATCAGCGCTTCAAGCGGCTCTAATCGCCACCATCTTGGGTCCAGCAAACAACTGCACACACGCACGCTCTGCTGCTCATCGAACGCGCGTTTACGCGCCGTCTTTTCCACGCGGTTGCCGACGTCAAAAGCAAAGAGGTTGTGTGCTTAGTGGCACAATGGTTGCGCTTTTGGCTGCAGCAGCAGGTCGGAGGATAGAAACAGACTCTTCCGTATCCCGTTTGGAAAGAACGCAACTGAAAGACTGAGGAAGAAGGCGTGGCTGGCCATAGTAAAACAAAAGGATTTCGAGCCCACTGCAACAAGCAAGCTTTGTGAGGCGAGTGCCGATTACAGCTGGTTCATTCCGCGTATTCGCTCGTTGCCTCGCAGTCGAACAGGCGTCAACTGTGTTCGGTTTCGCACGAGCGACGCTCTTGCGATTTGGTAAGCAACGGGGCTGTTGGGTCAGATCTCTCATCTGTCGCATATCGCGTCGCTCAATTTAAGATTGTAGCAAACTTAGCTAATCCATCGAAGGTCGCGTGCATGTGGTTGAACCTTTGAGTGACGTACCGAGCGAAAGCGGGTCGTTGTGACTCTGGGAAAAATTGCTTTCATGCAGTTTATACTCTCGCTACTTTCGTAGTTTCGTGAAATGGTTCTGAATAGCATTTAGATCGCAGTGTTTTCCGTTCAGATTCCCTCAACATGCTACGTCTTTTTTATTACAATGACTTCTAGGATCACAAAGCCGATGGCAGAAAGCTCCTCAAACTGAGCGCAGTCCATACGATTTTTGGCGCTGGACTTGTCATCGCAACCGAGCAAAAAAGGGTCTGAGAGAAAATTATGTAATGTGATGTTAATTATCTACGGAAGCTACTCACAGCACCACAGAAGCTTTTGTGTAGTCCATCGACCAGTTTAAATAAAGCTCTTACAACACGCTCCATTGCATGTCACTATTGCCTTCATACCCCCGCCGACGCGTGGACCCAAGATGACGGCGCCATGGTTTCGGTTTCAGCGCCGCGCCGCGGTTCTAAAACGAACCTTCGGAGTTTCGTTACTCTGGGAACCCATCCAGTGACTCTATAGCCCTCGCTGTCTTTCTTCTCTTCAACTCAGTCGTTCGAGCAAGTCGTTCGGGCGTGCGGTGTGGGTATAGTTGAGCATGTACAGTGGTTACAGCGTCGCCATACTCTGCCAGACTAAACTCCTATCCGAACAACTGACGACTAATTTGTTTTTGTGGGTAGCTTGCGAGCACGATTCGTGCTGCTGTCCCTGTGACACAGTGCGTGCTGTCTGATTGACTTCAGATGCGAGTACTGTACTTTGGTACTGTTTCCAAGCGCCTGCATAACCACCTAATTTTCATAGAACGGTGTTTGCGTTGAAAATTCAAGATCACAACACAAATTAAGCATTTACTTGTTTTGCTGTCCTCGTTTCCGCAGCACGACTTCTGACGACCTAATTTATTTTAATGAAGGTGACGCCGTGTTAAACTCACCTCTTTTCTTATCGACTGGGACCTGTTGACTCTTCTTTCAAGAACCACTTTGTACTACTTCGCTTTTGGTGGAATCGGTAACCAAACCGTTATTTCAAAAGCGTCCCTGAACCAGAACCGAACCGGAACAAAATGCAAAGCAAGCCGAACCCGAACCGAACCCGAACCGAACCCGAATTGAACACGAACCCAAACCCGAACCGGACCCAAACCCAAACCGAACCCGAACCGAACCCGAACCGAACCGGAATAATGACCGGTTCAACTGCCTGCTGTTAACCCGGTCCAGCCGATCTTCTAAAGTTTGCGTGGAACACAAATAAAAAAAAATAGATTGAATGTACAGCAAGCGTAAAAGTTTACGCTTTAAGGCTGGTTTCATCACATGGTGGTATAGTCCCTTGTACTAGCGCCGTATACCGATTATACTTTGCCAGTGTGCTGCTCTTGCCGCAGAGCATGGAGATTTGAGGAAAGTATACGCGGCGTCGCTTCTTACAGCGCACTAGCGGTGCTGTTGCCAAGTGTTCAAAGCAGAGAGCAACAATAGCTTCTCCTTGCGCACTGACGAACTAGACATTTTCAAGGCCTTATCAAACAAACAACACGTTAACCATGAATCTGTGGAGGGTATACACGGTCCGTTTGCGAAGAAAATGTGTGGTTTTACTTTTCTGCGTCTGTTGGGACTCGCAAGGCTTTTACGATCGATACCTGCAATGACACGAGGTTGCCACGAAGCACTTTGTTCGACCACCCTTCGGCTTAGCAGAATGAGTGCTTTGAGGATGCTTTTGCATACTTTTGCAGTCTTCTCCGCGTTTGATAACGTTAGCAGCTTTATGCTGCTTGTTTTCAGTAACACAATGTGGCTGTCAAGGGCCATTTTTTTCACCTTTAGGAATTACAGCAATGGAATGGTGAGGTTCAACCATTCCAGGAGTGGGAATGGGCCCAGTGTCTCCATTCCAAGAAGTTGAAAGGAGTGGAATTGCCGGAAACCATAATTCTCCGGAATGAAATTGGAATGGAATGGCAACACTGTCTTTATCTGTAGGCAGGCACGTAACACGAATAGAGAGCATACCGATGGCACCACCGGCGGCCATTACTTGAAACGAAGCAATGTACGCAGTTACGTTTACGGACGAGACGAAGAGAATAGAAAACTGAAGACTTGTAATGGCCTACCTCGAATGTTTTTTTGTTTTGTTTTTTATCGGTGTTGCGAGTATTTGGCGAATGAAATGGGAGCCTACAAAGCTGTTAAACCCTAGTTAAAAATCAATGCATATACGCAGAACAGCCGTGTAATATTAAACGTCCTATCTACATATCAGGTAATCTTGATATTGACATTTTTGGAGCCGAAGGAACATTTCGAGAGTGCATTGATGATGTCTTTCATCCTGCTATGTAGACCAGTGTTTTGTGGATTGGATGTGATCTTTTCAGTGCACCACTCAAAAGGACTAGAACTTTTTTGTGCGGCACTCAGAAAAAGCAAAATAAATAAGTAAATAAATAAATACGTACGCACAGCCGTGCTGGCATATCTTGCTCTCGTTGCGAAAGAAGAATGATTTTGAAATAAATAAAATGCATATTTTGGGTTTAAGTCCGTCGCAGATAGACATAGTTGCGACATAACATAGGTTTTTGTATAACATAGGTGGACTAAACATAGGTTTCTGGTAATTGCAGACGCTGGTGAAAATAATGGCTGCACAACCACGTTTCTAGCTTGTAATCTCCACTCAGTAACCTTGCCGAACAAGGTACCTTTTCTTTTATTATGTGCGCCTGAATAAAACGGGGAAGTCCTGTCTAACAAAGCCTTGGAGTTTGTCCTCGGCTGAGCTCAGCGAATTTCGAAACCACCAACGACTCCATGGTGATACTCAACAACCCTTGTCTCCTGAACTTAATCTCAGTGTTTTTCCAACAACGTCGCAACCATCAACCCTTGGTCATAACATTTTTTAATTTTTAAAAATTTATCAAAATTTGAAACGAGAGGTTGAACCGATTTTTATATTTTAGGACGATACATAATCGGAGCGATGACCGGTTTATAGTGAAAGGATAAAGGACCCATCATCTATGCTTGAAACAGGTCTAACTAGTTTTTGTTCAATGTCGTTTTGGGAAGTATGCCTTATGCTGTTGAGTTCTTGCTCTATTATTTATTTATTTGATACCTACATCATCCAGTAAATATTACAGTGAAGGGGGGGGGGGGGGGGGGGTTGATACAACAAAGCACACATGAACGAATTGCACGGTGCAACAGTACATAAAGAAATAAACGAGGTAAATAGCAAAGAATAACATTGGTTTATAAACAAAATATAGACAAGCAGCGGAAATCTTTAACAAGCTATCGGGCGACCCGTTCGAATTATGAATTACTTTTAGGTAGGTCAGTTAAGGTAGAACATTCTCAAATATTTTTACTATTATGAGCTTAACGAAAAATGTAATTAGGTGTAAGGATGTATTTAAATTTATTTATACCGATATTACTAAATTGTAGATTATGAAGAAATTTAAGACGTAGGCTTTTTCACCTCGGTTCATAGGTTTCCAACCGAGTAAGAATTTTATTTCGAGGATAGATTTTCAAGCAAAATGTAAAAAACAAATGTTGCATAATAAGAAAACAAAAAAGTACAACAATATTACGGGTAGTGTGTGCTGAATCATCTGCAACCCGTAGTTAATTCCAGGACGTGGCAATCTCCAGGACCTGGCGCTGCGAACTCCGTATATGCAATAGCACAAAGCGTGTATCACATTTTTACAATGCAGCGATGCCTCGTTGATATGGACACCTCCGCCCCCCCCCCCCTTTTCCCCCTTAAAAAAAAATAAAAAAGGAGAAAAAATTAAAGACGTTTATAATTCCCTGCAATGCCGAATATACCCTTTGCAAAAATCCCAAAAGCCCGCGCGCGCCTCGCGACGAATGATGGGAGTACGCGGTACACCCCTCCTATCGTCTTTCCTACCGCTACCACGTGGCATACGCGAGCAGGCGCAGGTTACCATAGCAACAACGCTCGAGCACCCCAGAGGCGAGTAGCCGAGTCGGATCAACACCTCCTAGAGAAGAAGGCCGTAGCGCTCTGAGTGGTTACGTCACAATGTCGGAGAGGGAAGGCCATGGCGCAACTACGTGAGAAAATATCTGGTATCGACGTGAAACTAATGTTTCTAGTCGAGCGGCGCGGTGGTGTTCATGCGCGTTTATCCGACATTAATATACGTTTGAAATCACTTAAGGCCAGCTGAACTAGAAAAAAACATACACATAAACAAAAGACCATTCACACCGCTGGACTAACAACTGATTTTCTTTTTCTTCCTCTTCTACTACGAGCCCAACTTGAGGGAACAATTATCTTTTCCTCTTCTTTGCTTTCTAAATCACCTTAAATTTTTACCCCCGAAGAAATATTTTTTTCTTTCTCGTGCAGCACGAGAGAAGGTGCACTAATGCAGTCATCGCCTTTTTCCTCACTGGCAAGTGCCTCTAGGATTTCACGTCCCAGTTTTGTCTTGTTCCTTGCCACGATGTTTACGTCGTAGAACCATGCCGAACATTGACACGCACGACAATGGGTTGGCAATATTTGCGCAAGTCCGGCGATGATCGATCACAGATAGACTTTGTATCTGCAGGAGATTTATGTTCTGACTGGAAATCTATACCACATCACACTAGTGGCAAGTCGCGGGCACAGGTTTATTATCACGCAGCCATATATAATCCCACTTGTTATACCCGCTAGCAGGGCTCTGCACGCGGCGCGCAGGCAGCGGGTATAACATGGGAGATGATGGAAGGGTGTGGCGCTGTAGTATCACACGTGGCCGTTAGTTAGCTATTTCGGGTTAGGTACAAACGCTGCACCTTGTAGTCTCTGGTAGCTTAAGAATCGCAAGATGTGGCTTATAATCTCGACTATTCTTGTTTTTCGATTCGTTTTTTGGCATAGCAGCGAGAAGAAGATGCATGAAACTTTCCACGCTCTGCGTACTTTAACCTATCAGTTACCATAGTGGGGAAAAAAACCGTATCAGGTCAACCGGGAGGGTAATTTAGTTGTAGGAAACTTTGTCACCGTGACGATTCTCCAAACCGCTGATTTCTTTCTTGGTTTTCTATCATTCTTTCAGAACGACACAAAAAGCGACATTGATCAGCAGTGAGTCTAAGCCATCACATTTCTACACACAAAAAAAAATAATACATATATAGGGTGGTTCAAGTCACCAGGCTCGATCTAAAATGGACCGTAAAAATCGACGCCTGCACGTAGCGATCTAAACTTTACGTCAAAGGTGTATTTCACAGGTCGGTTTTTTCTTGTAAAATTACAAAGCGTAGTTCTCTTTCAGTAAAAAAATAGGGCCAAGAAACTTGCCAGGGTTTACGGCGGGCGGCGACCCAGATGACCAAGTCCAATAGCGGGGTGTGTTTGGCGTTCGTATTGATAGATAGCGTCGGGAGCAGCGTCTGAAGGTGCAGCCGACCAGCGAAAAATAGCAGACGACACGCAGACGAAATCCGTTGGCAGCAACAGCGCCGACGTTATGCAGACGCGTTTTTTTTTTTTTTTAAGTTTTGCTTTTATTGTTCGCATTTGTTTTTTAACCGAAGATACATTTTAAAACGATTATATTCATTTAAATAAACCACGGTGGTCGCGAGCCGTCGCGAGAAGGAGGTAGCGCCATCTATCAATACGAACGCCAAACACACCCCGCTACTGGACCCCTGTCATCTGCGTTGCTGCCCGCCGTAGACCCTGGCAAGTTTCTTGGCCTTATTTTTTACAGAAAGAGAGAGCGGTCCATTTTAGATCAAGCCTGGTGACTTGAACCACCCCATATATATATATATATATATATATATATATATATATATATATATATATATATATATATATCTTGAGAAGTAAAACGAAGTTAAATTAAGGAGAGCGAGCTTAAATACATTCATACTGGAAAGCCTGCTACTAAGAGAACTGAAAGTATCCGAATATGAGGGTGGTTTGTGTCGATAATTTCAAGGTCGTGGCCTGTCCCCACAACGCATGTCTTATTCCGCAAAAAGCGCCACGTAAAGTAGATTCCTTCTCCGAAACTCACGTCATAAAAAAAAAGAAACCTTACTTTTTTTTAATGCCTGCGAAAAAAAAATTTTTTTTTAAGTTCACCTTTTTTTTATTGCTGGTATGCGCGGTTTTTTTTAGCATACTTCCGCGAATGTATCTCTTTTCTTCTACGTTTTTTTTTGCCGGAAATGCGTCACAACGCATGTTGCAATTGCCGGGAAGGCTCGCTCGCTTGCACACGGAGCAAGCCGGACATATCCGTGTCACCTGCAACGACTCTCCTTGAGACTGGAACACTGTATTCAAGCGCCGTTAATGGCAAGCTATTTCCGACAGCCTTGCCACGTCGGATGCGAGACGAATGAATGATGCTGCTCAGGGGTGTTTCGCAGCCCTAAACCGCAAGAAAGAGGGGAGGGTTCGCCATCAAACTTGCGCTTAACGTATTTGTTTTGTTTGTTTTTGTTGTTTTTTTCTAGTTAAAGAGAGACCAGAGATTGGTTCTTCGAATGGAATATCGTGGAATAAACGTTGAGGAAGTTATGAAACTATAATTTCAATTGAAGTGCACAGCTGTGCGCGCTCTTTATTTCTCTCTCCATGCAAAAGCTGACTAATGACCGTGAAACTAATTTGCGAGGTAACGTAGACATACCTCGACTAACAGCATATAGTCTCCCACAACTTAAAGAACTGCGGAGTGTAGCGAGTCCCAAGCATGTGACTATTGCCCCGCAGCCCATCGTTATCGTAAGATTAGTGTGTATTATTGAGGCTGCACATTCATCAATTGTTAGAATTCCCGCCTCGAACTCTCGATTCACCTTAACTGAGGCATCATAATCGTTACGCATCTTTCTAGAACACCGAGATTGGTTCTCCGCGTGCTCTACTGGGAAAGTACGCGCACGGGCATTCCTCAGGGTGAAACGTCTTGCAATGTCTAGAGCGTAGAAGATGCCGTAGAGTGCCAAAAGCTACATGCAAAAACAATGTTTATGGGTACATTTTCTTGGACTAGACAATCACGGCGAACAGAAGGATGCTAGCGAACGAAGAAGCTGAGAATACGATTAGGCTTGAAAAAATGCGCTTTGAGCAGGAAAAATTATCAAGCGAAACATCAACAACATCTTCAACACCCGAGATTAGAAACAAAAAAATGGACAACAAAACTTTTTGTTCCTAGTCTTGGGTGTTCAAGATGTTGAAGGTTTGTCAGCTCGACAGCATCTTATCCGTTATTTCTATCGAGTGGAAACGTCGTGCTTTGTGTCCCTGCACACAATGCATATTTTGTTTTCCCCTTTTTTCTAATCGTAATCCAAGCTTCGTCATTCGCTGGAATATTTTTTTTTTTTTTACGCCGTGATTGTTTGTTTTTGTTCTGCAAGGAAATGGAACTCCCAGACTGGTTTCATTAGTGTATATGCTTATTGCTGTTTCGATTGAAAAACAAACTCACCAAAATTGCCTAAAAATATTCCTGCAAACTTAACGGTGGGTTCACAGGCACCCGACTGTTTACGCCTTAAAGCCCCTCTATCCTGGGAAAAGTGACGCCATTCATTGTTGTGGAAATGCACGAGACACGTGCTGCGCGCCACTTCTGGGAAATTCATGGAGTCTGAAATCTAGCTCAGTGCTGCGCTGTGCCGCCACGATCTTCCCAAGGGCTGCACGTTGCACGTGCCTCGTGCGTCGACGCACCTTGCGCGACTTTTAAAACATGAAGGGGTTTTATTGCGACTTAGAGTGCCTTCATACACACGCGCGCTTTTGCTTGAGTGGTGACATCTCAGCCATTTTCACGCCCAATCGTCTTTCTATGCATTTTGAAGTGCGCGCAATACGGTGTCACTCAGCTCGAGCGCGCAGCTTTGGCTAATGCATAGACGCCATTTTATCGCCCAAGTCACGCACCGAGTGCGCGAGAGCGTCACGCGCTGGCACATTCAGTGCAACAATGAATGTCTTCACCCTGAGACAGACAGACATGTAGGCACCCTATTGCGACTGAGTGCATAACGACCTCTTGTGGTATCTTACGGCGAGAGAACTCACTGGTTCGCTGGCGCCATCTATAAGATGGCCTTGGAACCGAATTTTACTAGAGCGAACGTTTTGCAGTACTTGCGACATATAAGACACGTGCTAGCTATGAGAAATTATTGTTTATAGGGTTGGCAAAGGCTTTTTTTTTTCAGCCAATAGGGAAACAATGAGGTGCCAAAAGCTTAGGAAACGTAAAGTATGCAAGTCGCAAGTTTTCCGCGACCACCCGATAGATGACGCCACTGTGATCTCTAGTAGCAAGAGATCACAAGAGATCTTGTCGCACTCGGTCATAAGCAGTCGCAAGTGTGTGAACGAGCCTTAGAGAAATGCTGAACTAAACATTCCAGTGTCCATACTAAGTGGCGTACGATCTTTCCACGAGCCAGCAGCCACCGGTGTGCGCGAGCACACGCAACGCAATTGACATCATAGTGCCCCGTTCACGCTTAAGATGACAGTTAAATGTGTGAGCTCCGGGGGAAAAGATAATAAGGACAGGCTTTTCATCTCCACAGTGGTGTGTAAAAGGCAGGCGATTGATTGGTCTAACAAGCACGTAGCTTTCAATTGTGGGGATGAAAACCCTGTCTAAATTCTCCTTTTGCCCGGATACCAATTCGTTTCACTGACTTCTTAAGAGTGAATGGAGAACTATGACGTCAACTTCGTTGCGTGTGCTCGCGAACACTGGCGGCCGCCGGCTCGTGGAAAGATAAATAAATTGGGGTTGTGTGTATATTTATACAGCGTGTAGCTGGTCACCCATTTTCAAAGTTGCGACGAGTCACTCGCTTGAGATGAGCAATTTAGCCAGTGCAGTACAACCGCTAGCCTGGGGTCTTTAACGTGCACCACGCAGTTGTGATACACGACCGCACTCCGGTACGATGCTCATCCAGGTCGAAACGGGCAGGGGCGGGGATAGATTGCTATATTACCCAAGCATCAAGGAGAATGCCGGGATTGGTGTTCCACGCGCCACACGCGCACGCCTGCCCTGTATAAAAGATTCGAAGTAAACAACCACGAAATAAAGTGTCCACGAACGCGCGTGAAAGATGCCATTTGTTTTAGGTATTTGCTTTAGAAAAGTTACTGCTGCTGAGGCCAGCACGTGCGGCGCGTGGAACACCAATCCCCGGATTCTCCTTGATGTTTGGGTAATTTAGCAATTGGTCTATTAAATCCAGGATCCCTGGATTCTGCAGCGCGAGCTTTCGCTCCACGTGCTCCGAGCTGGTGTGCGCTAGCCCACCTGGCCACCGATCCCCCTCGTGAAAAGATCGCGAACCACTTATTATGTACACTGCAATGTCTGGTTCAGTATCTCTTTAAGACGCGCCTGAAGGTCGCCCGCGCAGTGTACAAACCTCCTCAGTTATGCTCTACGTGACGACATTCACGCGCGTGTACGGCAGGGAGGCTCATGTATCCGGGGATGCCCCTTACGGACACCTAACGCCGCACGTACACCTTGTAGAAGACTGCCTCAGCGCCAATTACGCCGAGGCGCCCGTAGTATAAAGCGTCACAAACGATGGGGACTACTTTGTTGCCGTAATCGCCAACGGGAAATAAAGCTCGACGAAACGCCAGCGATTCGTTTCCTCACGACTATACACCGTTTCGTCTTACGATGAACCGCTGCAGACGCTACAAGCCATATCCCAGCCAATCCAACGCTACGAACGTTTCGGGCGGCTACGCTCCCCGTGCGTCGCTGCTTCCCTCCCGAAGGCCACGTGATACTCACGGAGCACTGGATTGGATTCGAAGGCTCGTAGCGGTCGTTCGCAGTTCATCCTGAGGGGAAACGGAGCCCACTAAGCCGCAATCACGCGCTTCTCGTATACATCATCCAATTAGGACAAGGTGTTCGCTGCAGAAATGATGAGAGAATTATCTGCGGAAACTACTCAAGCTCGTTCGATTTACTCCTTGCATGAGTACGGCGCGCGCTCGAACGTGTCTGCGGGCCCTTTTTGTATGACCAACGTAAAAGGACCGCCTTACAGGGAGGGAAGACGACTCAGACAGTGTCTGCAGCTTGTCTTTTGCATGATGTACTCTAAAAAGAAAGGGGGGGGGGGTAAGCTTACACCTTTTGTCACAATACACCAGCGTACAGTGTGATTGATAGAGATGTAAAATTGCTTTTCTGGGATATGTAAGAAATGAAGAGCAGCTAGATATCCTCATTAGGTTTGCCCAAGCCCGCATGAAACAATACCTTCAACTATCGATTCAAAAAGCCAAAGTCCCATCTGAGCGCGCTACCGCCGCGACAGCTTCGCACGCGAAAAGGCGCCGCAGGCTGCTAAACGCGTCTAGCTCCTCCGCTAGCGGTGCTACGCGCGTTTTTCAAGGCGCCCCCTATAGTTCCCGCACGGAGTGTATAGTGCAACGTTCACAAGATGAGCATCTTACGGGACCGAACACTCATTGAGCGCTGCTTACACGTTTCGAATTTCTCTCGTCCCATAATGGGGATATTTACACAAGGGATGATTTTCGGGGAGGGTTGTGCGTGACGTCAGTGACCCGCGGAACCGGCGGGACTCCCTCCCCGATTCTACGATTCACACGAACGGCGGGGAGCCGAGAGGCATGTCAGTGTTATTAGACGCATTTAGCGGTCGCATTCTCGGCTTCAGGCCATCCAGCCCTGATGTCGCATTCTCGACATATCAGGGCTCGATGGCTCGGTGAGCGCTCACGAGTGTAAAAAATAAATGAATGGCGTTTGCAGCTTCCTGCAACGCCGAATTTGAGCGCAGCTCTTGAGGAGGAGGAGGGGAGGGTATGCCTCTCCTCCTCACCCGTACCCTCTCCTCCTCTCGTGCCCCTCCCCTCGTCATCTGCTCCTCCTCCTCCTGCTCCTCTCTTGAAGTATTCCGATTTTGCGATATACCGTGCTAAACAATCTGAGAAATATATATATATATATATGGGTGTTTTCATATCAAATCGGGCAGGCTAAAAGGGTCTGATTTTTAATTTTCACGAAAAAATATATGTTTTTGGGGCATTTCTCAAATGAAGGAGGGCGCAAACCGCATGTTCCCCAGATTTTTCGTTCTCGAGTTACGAAGCGTAGAAGCCGCAGTGGCAGAAACTAGTGTTTTTGCCTGCCGTCGCAGGTCGCGTGTTCGACACCCTCTGCTGGCGCTAGTGTTTTTCCTACACCCTTTTAACGTTTTCCCCTTCTTTATTAAATACTCTAACGATACCTTGACGTATTCAAATGTTTTTAGGAATTCCGATTGTTTTCTAAAAAAAATGTCAAACTCGTCACTCAGGTCAATTTTCGGTCAGCTTCGACAGGTCATTACTTTGTCTGTACTTAAGGTACATTTTCTTTCTTTGACTCCACAGAAAGCCCAAAGCAAGTCCATTATATATATAATAATATCATTATGATCTGATGCATAGCCGCTCCGCTACCTTCACGTAAACGTTGTAAGAAATAACAAATGTTGAACGTTTGAGGTCGATTTTCTCAGAAACCCCCTTTTTGTAAATTTTTATTTTTTTAAATTCTTTTAGATATATTAGTCGACTACAAGCAAAAACAATTTATAAATGTAATATTTTGGTTGTATGTCCTCTATTTGAGCCGCAATCGCGTGAAATGTGTGAACATTTTTTTTACAACGTTTACGTGAAGGTAGCGGAACGGCTACTCAACAGATCATAATGATATTACTATATCTATACTAGGCATGCGTAGGGCTTTCTATAGAGCTAAAAAAATAAAATGTACCTTAAGTACAGACAAAGTAATGACCTGTCAAAGTTGACCAAAAATCGACCTGAGTGACGAGTTTGACATTTTTTTTTTTTTTTTTAGAAAACAATCAATCTATTAGGAATATTTGAATACGTCAAGGTATCTGTATATTATCTATTAAATGAGCGGGAAAAGTTAAAAGGGCGTAGAAAAAACACTAGCGCCAACAGAGGGCGACAAACACGCGACCTGCGACTGCAGGCAAAAACACTAGTTTCTGCCACTGCGGTTTCTACGCTTCGTAACTCAAGAACGAAAAATCTGGGGAACACACGGTTTGCGCCCTCCTTCATTTGAGAAATTCCCCCAATACATATATTTTTTTCGTGAAAATTAAAAATTAGACCCTTTTAGCCTGCCCAATTTGAGATGAAACCTCCCATATCGGGCAGGATCAACGGGTTTTGGATTCCACGTGCTTTGTGTTCCATCCACCCATTCAAGAACCAGATATATTTATTTATTTTTATCAGCAAGCAGCTTGGCGTCTTTTGCAGCTAACAGCACTACTGCCATAATCGCGTATCGGCGTTTCATGTGTGACCCCATTTTTCTACTTTCGTCAGCCCGCACCGAGCCAACGAACCCTGATGACGAGAATGCGACCTGCTAAATGCGTCTGATAACACTGACATCCCTTCTCGGCTCCCCACACTTCGTGTGAATCCTAGGGTCAGGGAGGGAGTCTCGCCGGTTCCGCCGATCACTGGCGTCCCACATATCCCTCCCCGAAAAGGCATCCCTCGTGAGAATGCCCCTTTAGCCCCGAGAGACGCAGAGTAAGATATTGCTTAACGCTGGTCCTGGCAGTCTAAGCGTCGGCCATTCTTCGAGTTAACGTCATTAACGTTGAATCTCATAAATGATAATGATCCCTGGGAAAGGGGCACAAGAGGGACAAAGGACAAACACGAATCCCGAAACACAGCTATTTGACTGGTACGCGCTAAAAATATCCGCCTGGTCCCGGTATCGTGCCAGGGACCTCTCCAATAGCTGTGTTTGGAAATTCATGTGCGTCCTCTGTCTCCCTTGTTCCCAGGGGTTCTCCAGGGGTCATTATCGTTAATTATGTTCAGCTCGCCTGCACCTTTTCATTAAAACCTTGAATCTCATTTCGCCGGAGCTCATTGTAATGTTCTGCAACAATCACCACGGGAAGAAATCCTAGTTGGCAAGTGACAGCAGTAAAGGGGAAAAAACGTTTTGCGTCTTTTAAAGTTTTTTATAAGTTTTTTTTTATATTTTTAAGTTACGTCTTCTTAATATAAGGAGTAAAGCAAAGTACAAATTCGTAAATGAATGCAGAGCGTCCCCATTCATGCGGCTATCGGGGTGACTCCGAAACATTTTATTGTCACTCCGCAACCAACGAGAATCCGGTGTTAGCCAATAAGTACGCCAAAGAGTAAATTATACCGAAAGCTCGTTAAAAATAACGACACTTGCGGCCGATACAATGGCAAATGTACACATTGTATTGCGGAAAATATATTCGGGATGTAAGGGAAAACAGACCAAAAATGCCTCGACACTCGCACTTTTTTCGATTCATTTATACAGAAACGCCTACTTAGCAATGTGGTCACATTTATTATACATGTACATTCGTTAAAGATATTTCTTTTGGCGGATTTTACGAGAGACTTGAGACGTAATCACGCCGCTTTTTCACTACAATGGTCCCGCCGCAAATGTCTCTAGAGAAAGAAGTAGGCGTTTATTAAAACAGTGATGTCATCCAGCGCCTTGTGCTGGTTTGCTACACTGTGTAATGAACGGAATAACAAAGAAAATAGAAAGGACTGGAGAAAAGTAAGAAACCAAAATTGATATAAAGGAAGTATAAGAGAATATAAAAAAATGATACGAGGGAAAAATTAAAAATAAATATAGATGTGAGTGTTTCAATGGCAAGCGTCATTTACCACTTCAGTTCACTTTAGAACACTGCATCCTATGCTGTAAACGAGTATTCTTCAAACATTTCAGGAGAGCTTCTGTGGCCTTATAACCATCAGATGTCATCCAGGGACCAAACATGATGTCGATGCTTATTTTGTCTTCCTCTTTGATGTTGAGGTGTTTCTTCATTAACTGCCTTTCATGGCTGTACTCCTCGCATTCGCAGTCTACGTGTTGGATGTTATGGACGCCGCCGCACTATGCACATTCAGGAGACTGAGCTTTTCCTATTTTGTGAAAGTAGCTGTTGGTGTACGCAACTTCAAGCCGCAAGCGGTGTAGCACGGTCTTTGTTGGTCTTGGTAAACCTCGTGGAGCCCGAAACTGTAGCTTAGGATCAATATTGAAAAGATATTTGTAGTGGTATTGAGGGTTTTCCAAAGAGACGATGTTATTTCTTGTCCGATGTTTCTGGTCATGCTATTTGCATCTGGTCTCGAGAATGAAATAGAGACAGTAATAATGGTTTCGTGGGCATCTCTTGCAGCTCTGTCGGCAAGAACATTTCCGGTTATACCGGAGTGGGCAGGAACCCACTGTAAAATAAAATGGTGTCCCTGGCACGAAGCTTGGCGAGATGCTTCCAAAATATCTTGTGCAAGTTGTAGATATGGGCTGCTTTCTTTCATCGAGGAGAGGGTGTAGAGAGCGGGCTTCGAGTCAACAAATATTACCCAAAATTGAAGTTTTTCCGTTCCCGCTTGTGTCACTGCTGCTCGAATTGCCGCGAGCTCTGTCGCCGTCGATGAGGTGACGTGGCTCGGTTTTGCCTTTATGGATGTTCTCAAAGAAGGAATGTAGACTCCCAGAACCGATGATGACGTCATTGTAGAGCCATCAGTGAAGATGTGGCGGAATGAGTTGTATGATTTATTTATGTATTCAAGAGAAATCTGGTTGATCACCGGCGCAGGCATCTTTGTTTTCGAAGTGATCTCTGGGATACTTGTTCTGATTTCTAAGGGGGGGGGGGGGGGGGGGTACTTCCACGGTGGATATCTTGGAATTGTAGCCGCTTCAAATGATCTGGGAATATAATCCTCCAAAAGCGTGACTACTTGGGCAAATCCTGAGAATGGTCTCTCTGTTGAGATATTTGCTAGATGATGTTTATGTATTCGAGTTTTGTGACGAAGATGAGCTCGCAACGTTTCTTGTGTCCTTAAAATGGCGGGCGAAACTGATCGTGTTTCAGCCAGAGTTCCCCCATTCGATGTGCATTTCGGCAGTCCTAAGCAAGCTCGAAGAGCGTGTGCTTGGGCACTTTCTAATTCTTTAAGAAGAGACCGTGATACATTATGCATAACAGAAAGACTGTAGCGCATAAGGTCGAGAAACAGAGCATTGTATAGGGCCATTAGCGCAGAGACAGAACATCCCCATTTAGTCCCACTAATCATTCTGATCATATCGATAAACGAGGTCAGCTTTTTCTTTAATCGCTTTATGTGGGGGCTCCATGTCAGTTGCCTGTCGAAAGTAACACCCAAAAATGTGTGTTCAGTGACGTATGGAATTGGTTTTCCATCGATCACGATTGGGTATTTGTCCGTATGTTTTCTGCTGAATGCCATCACCGCTGATTTGTCCGGTGAGATAAGCAGACCCCGCTCGTGGAGGTAGCGTGCTGTGATGTTTATTGCTTTCTGTAGTCTTGCTTTGTTTATGTAGAGAGACCTACTGCACGCCCAGAAACAGATATCATCAGCGTATATGGATACCTGAACGGTTTTAGGAATTAATTTAAGAAGGCCTATTAGAGAAATGCTAAAACGCATGAGGCTAAGGACCCCCCCTTGCGGTACTTCCCTCTTGATTTCATAAAAACCAGTGTTGCCCTTCAACGTCAATATGTGCACTTGTCTTTCTTTAAGGTAACTTGCCATCCCCGTATATATATGCGTCCTCCATAGCCAATGGCCCCGAGATCATGAAGAATGGCCCCATGTTCTACAATATCGAATGCCGATTTTATGTCCACAAATACAGCTGTTATCTTCTTGACAGTCTTCGTTTGTTCAATGCTTGTCACTAAATCAATAACATTGTCGATGCTGCTTCTTCCGCGTCGAAATCCATTCATGGACGAGGGATATAATCCTCTATTTTCTAGATCTCATTCCATACGGGCTAGCAACATTCGTTCCATTACTTTGCTCATGCAACTTGTTAATGCAATTGGACGATACGAATTAATATCTAGGGGAACCTTTCCAGGTTTGAGGATTGGTAACACACGAGCAATTTTCCATTGCCTCGGTATAATTCCTGTTTCCCATGAGGAGTTAAATGCCTTTAACAAGAAGGTTCTAGCCGCTTCCCCCAGGTGACGTAAGGCTGAGTATCGTATTCCATCCGTGCCCGGGGACGACTTGACTTTAGATGCAAAGAGTGCCATATCAAGTTATTTTAAAGTAAAACATGCAACAGCATTGCATACACTTACGAATGGGTGTTTATCTGTCGTATTCACTCTGCAGTCGATAAGAGTAGAGCAGGAGGTGATCTTGACACAGAATTCCTCGGCTATGGTTACTGCTGAGACTTGGCGGCTCAAATCGATGGCCCGGAAGGGACGAACTTGCTGCGGCCTAACGCGCAAGCTTCGCATCATGAGCCATATGCGAGTAACTGGCTTTCTGGGAACAAGGCCGGCACAAAGAGACCTCCAGCGTTTTTTGGAAAGCTTGTCCAAGTGTCGTATAACGCGCTTTTGTGCTGTCCTAGAAGCCCTGACATCCTCAGGACTCTTAGTTTTTTTTGCTCTGTGTTCAGCCCAGCCGGCGGATGGCACGCAATCGTTCCAATTCTCCATCAATAGCTGTCGGGGGGTTTGTCATATTGACGGTTTTGGTCGCTTCGGGGGTTCAAGAGTTGATGGCCGCAACAAATCCTTCTGTCTCGGTTAGTGTAGTACTGGCGGACTCATTTTTGTTTTGAGGATATCCCAGTCACTATAATGCATTGTGGTACGCCTCTTCAAGGATTGCAATCCTTGAAACGCAGTGCAAGTCGGCACGTGATCACTACCTTGAGTTTCAATATCAGCGAACCACCTGGCTCGCTCAGCGAGATATGAAAATACGAACGATAAATCTAGAGAGCTACTCGTAGATGCACCTCTGAAATACGTCGGACTGCCGTCGTTAAGAATTGCAAGGTCATATCTTAGTGTAAGGTCAAATAAGGCTTGCCCTCGAGCATTATTTTTTCTGCTTCCCCATAATGAGTGATGGCTATTGAAATCTCCTGTCAGAAAATGGGGTGATCGGGTTTGCTGTAAAATTGTATCTAGCCTCTGAATGTCCAAGGCTGCTCGAGGAGGTATATAGCTAGCAATAAGTGTGAACGAAATGTCTTCTATCTGAACAGTCGCAGCAATATACTCATTTGTAGGGTGCGACGGAATATCGTGTTGAATATAGGTCAGGTCCTTTCGAATGCCGACCAAAACTCGGCTAACACCAGTTGTTCTGTGGGAATGAAAAAGCTCGTACCCTGATAGTCTGATGCTGTGCGTCACTCGCGACTTTGATATTGCGATGATAGAAACAGGATATTTGAATATGAATTGTCTAAAGTCCGAAAGCCGATTTCGAAGGCCTCTCGCTTTCCATTGAAGGACGGTGGCATCTCTACGAAGCTTGTCTAATGACACCAGATCATAACAAGCGGAAGTATAGCATCTAGTATGGTTAATAGCGCTTGGGCTATAGGAGAATCCCATGAACGAAGAATATTACGGACAACGTTGGTGATGGTTTGGAGCGTGACCCCGGACATAGGTGGTTGCTCCCTGGTTGATGCCCTTGACTGGTCCCTCCTGGGCTGCCTATTCTCTTTATCTTCTACACATGAAGTTGATGCAGATCCAGGAAGTGCTGGAAATTCTTTGTCGTCATTTAGCTGCAAAGTAGGAGCTGTAGCCTCTGTGGATTTTGAATAGGTCTTGCCTTTTCTCACGCTGGATTGCTGCGTTGACGGGGAATCTCGTTGAGCACGAAGATCGTGAGTTGCGACGTTGTGTCTTGCTTGGTTGACTGCTGTCCTGGCATGGCCAGCGGACATCTGATCCTGTGTAAACCGTAGAGCCTCTTTTGCTGAGGTGTAACCAACCTTAGCTTCGCTCTTGTACCTGTATATTGTCTGCTCTCTTTTGTATGCCGGGCACAAACGAGATGCAGAGTTGTGTGCTTTGTGGCAGTTCATGCAGAGGGGGTCTTCCGCTTCGCACTTAGTGCGATCATGGGGTCCCCCGCAGCGAGCGCATCGCGATTCCCTTGTACAGGCGGTTCGAACGTGCCCAAAACGGTTACATTTGGAGCATTGACGTGGTTTTTCGATGTATGGTTGTGTCTTGTATCTTGTGTATCCGATTGTAACGTACTCTGGTAGAGTGTCCGTGCTAAAGACGAGCTTGACGGTCTCGGATTTACCCAGTCGTCAGATGGAGATAACAGGTGCAGTAGTGTGAACTGCCAGTTGAAGTTCGACCTCGGTGAGGTCTGCTGGTACTTCGTAGATCACCCCGGCCGCCGATTCTCGTGGGAGCGGTTCGTAGGCCAGGAGAGCGATCCCGTCTAGTGTGGTGAGTGCAAGGAGCGCTTTCGTAGCGTCTCTCTTTCTAGTGTCAATTGCCAGGACGTTGAGTCTTCGGTTTAGCCTAACCAGGATCACCCCGTCTGGAGCAGTCAGGTCCAGTTTTTTTTTTTTTTTTTATTTTCTTCGGGTTAATGGTTGCGATCACTTTGTATGGATCCTTGGGTCTGGCTATTACCGTGAGGTGGGGATCAGTACGATTCATAGTCTTGACCGTCTTGTCGCTTGACTCCGAACTAGTTGAGGCTTTGCGTCTCTTTCGGTTCTGAACGAGCTGAAAGGGTGACGAGTTGGCGTCCAGCTCGTCAGAGATGCTCTCAGAGTAAGAGACTGTGCTTGAAGCGCTTGACATACCCAATGATGTCCGCTCAGCCTGTCCATCCAGTTCCATTTTGATCGACGGTGAGCCTTGGCCGGCGGGATGGCCCGCCTCAGCCATGGTCGGTGACCGTTGCGTCAATAGCGAGGATCGTATCGTTTTTACCTTGAATTAGCAGCCAAAATCTTAAATAAAGACACAACAGAGCAGGACAACCTCGATAGCAGCCAAGGTAAATCCGACTTCTTGTTTTTCGCAAAATGTCTCTAATTAGCACGGGACTACCTGCGTTCTCCTCTCGGCTTTGGACCTCCCAATGTCTTAATAAATTGCTTGTTGGATAAAGGACGCCGACATATCCCCTCGAAAGGATGTTTAAATTTGTATGGTTACTTTCTCGCGACCTCACCATGAGATCTTTACCTTGAAAAACTTAATTGTCGCGGCACACGTATAAATCGCAAGCGTAGTTGCCGTGAATAAAACCCTGAAAAAAAGCCTACCTGAAAGTGCCAGAGTTTCAGCCGAGATAGGCGGAAGCTGGAAGACAGCTTTTTTTCTAGAATTTCTCCGTTCCCGGAAGGTCCGTTTTGGCGAAGAACTTAACTTTGTATACATTGAAACCAGGTAATGGGTCCAACGCTTACAAACAGTAAATTTATATATATATATACAGGGTGTTTCACGAAACGTGGACAAGTTCCATATTGCGAAAACTACGCATCGCATCAAAAAAAGGCTTGTGTCGTTTTGGTCCTACGCCAGGGGCTTATTTAAGAAAATGATTAAAGTTCGGGATAATTAGGTTGTTAATTATTTTCGCGTAATTAGTTTTTTAAATATTGAGTTTAAGGGCATGGTTTCAAATCGAATCTCGCTGAGCATCATCAAAAAACACTAAATCAACATATTCCAGAACGATAAGAGGCACGTGCGGTATTTTACAGATTTCTGAAAAACCGCACAATTTTGACGGGTTTTTAAGTTTCGGTTTGCAATCGGAGCGCTTCTCGGCACCGACGGCACCGCGCCCCGTAGAGAAATAGAGCAACCAGCCTCTGCTGCGTTCCGCGAGGACAGCGCAGCAGAGGTTGGTTGCACTATTTCTACACGGGGTACTACTTCCATACACACACACAGCGCATACCAAAACACGCTACACATTTTGTGTCTCTAGACCTTATCTATTGGATTAAGATACCGTTCTGTTTTTAATGCGCGGGAGATCTCAGTATAATCTGGCGTCAGCTGAGCACATCGCCCATATCACTGGAGGACATCTACAGCCGTTGAACCAATGTCACCTAAAAACGGTCGCGAAGATAAAACCGCCAACGCTGGCAGACTGCTGGAGCAGTCCTTTTGTTCGTGGTCAAGGAGCAGTCAGCGTTCTCTGCGGGTTTGAGTTCATTATCATCCAAGCACACATACAACGAAAAAGTCTCCGGAGCGCTCTTAAACTTGACGCTTTAATTTATGTAATCAACGCAAGGTCCGGTGCCAGCGGTATCAAAACGCGATTGTCCTTTGAATCGGTCGCAATAAGACTCGTGCGAAAATGTGAAAAAGCCCCAGAATTTGATACACTCCTTCGCTGTTGCCTCTAACACCAGAAAAGGACGGCACGCTGCCCTTGCCAGAAAATAACCCCTCTCTCTACCGGGGAGGTGATGGCAATACCCTTTGTTCCCAGACAAAGGAGACAAAAGAACCGCGATTCTCCCAGCCAGAGCGCGGGCACAAGAAACCTGCTATTTCCGAATTAACTGCGACACGCGTCCATCGGAGGCAGGCGGACGAGGAGGTGGGTGACAGGACCACGTGACACAGAACTTGTCATTCCTTCCGCAAGACGCAGCCCACTTTTGTGTCCGCGTTGATGACGCCGTTCGGGCCCATTTAAGGCGGCCCGCAAACCCAGAAGCAGTAACTGGTGGATCCGGCGTCATTCATACCAAGCGTACGGGTTTTGGATCTGTCAGTAGTAGCCCACCTCTACCCAGTAAAAGAAGTCCAGCTTCGACCTGGCCACGGGATGGGCCTTGCCTTGGTACCGCTGCTCTCGGCGCGCTTGGACGCCCTACTCGTGCGACTGGCCCCGTGGATTTTTGGATCCCTCCTCTGTGTCTTCGTCCTCCTGCCCGTCCTTCGATGGTTTCGCATCTGGAAGGCCTTGAGACCGATACCAGGACCGTGGGACCTGATTCCCTTCTGGTTCACAATATCCATTATCCGAAAAAGCTTGGCGAAGGGTGTCCAAGTTAAAGACGCCACTGCATGTAAGTCTACCGATGTTTTATACCATTTAGGCTGGTAGCCTGATAAGAAGTCCCAGAAAAAAATTAAAAAACAACGAGCAGCGTTCACGCCCTCAACTCGCAGCCAGAACAAGCGGCCACGTGATCTGGAGCCGATTATATGCCGCCAATGTTGATCATAGCCACGCGCTGGGGTTGGCAAAGCACAGGACACGCGCTGAGTTCCAGACATTGTTATGGCTCGGCTATTGTCGTCGTTGCAGCGATTGGACACGGGCCACTACTCGAATGCTTCTCGAGCTATCAATTATCACGAGCCTAAATCGAGTGCCCACGCAATGCTCGGGTCCAATCTATGAACCGCATTCAAATATCGTCATACGGGTGTGCTGCGATCCCCGCGTTACGTCATCGAATTTTGCAAGGGAGAGATTGAATGAAAATGATCGCTTTTGTCCTTGAAATTACACCGCAACAAAGGAGTTTCTTGGCCAGTGGCATTGCATGCGAGTATCCTTGAGTCCCACTAGTGCCAGTAAGCTCGTGTAAAGTGAAAAACATTCCAATTGAATATCGTTGCACAGCTCCTTTAAGGTACTTTGCCGCGGTTGGTAATTGAGCTTTTTTCGCGATTTTATTTCTGGAGTTCAAGAATTGTGTGTATGCTTTTTTAATTATACTTCTGTTCGGAATACTCACTCCGTCCTCAATTAGGTTCGGATCAAATCTAGCGCTTCATGGTAGTCCGGCAAAAAAAAAAAAAAATGATCGTTAGTCGACCTAAAAGAAATGCCGATGATAAAACAAATTCGGGATTTAAAAAAAAAAAACGTGAGTGTCAATTTAGCTTAACAGTCAAAGCTAATTTATTTCAGAGACGCAAGAGACTTTCATTTAACTTGAGATTCATATCTATTGTTGGTATTTCTTATTGTATAGATGCGGAATAAAACTAGTGCCAAGGTTCCATTCGTCCTATCTTAAGGTTTGATGTTTTGCCTGAACAGCGTAGAATTAAAACGAGACAAGTGCAAGGGGTCTTTGTTTATTGATTGTATTCCTTGTTTGTGACATTCCCTGTTTCTACAAAGGGCCTTTTTTGTCTTAGTGTTTTTCAGCCTAGTTCGAGAAGTGTGTGACACGTACAAGGGCAAAACTTTCAAAGCTTACATCGGGATATCACCCTTCGTAGTGATCCACAGCCCGGAAGCGGCAGAGGTATATAGCCCATATTTGGTTCATTTATTTTCCTGTAACACAACGTTCTTAATTGAATTGACTTTAAACTTCAGACGCTGCTCTCAAGCACCGGCAACCACGGCAAGCCATTCGAGTACAGCTTCATCACAGCGTGGCTGGGCCCACGGAACATACTCACGGCGTACGTAGAAACACTAGACGTGAACAATTCATCAAATTATTTAGTTAGCAGCATAAAGTTTTTCCCAAACATAATGCCGTCACGACATTGTTCCTTTTGGCACTTATTAGGCAATTCCTTTGTAATACTGGTTGAACTACGAGGTGAAGCTCTGACTCCCAAATCAGAACCCAGCCCGGGGAATACATTCCAGCTGCTGCAATGACCAATTCAGGCGTGCGTAGTCGACAATAGAATAATATTTGGCAAACCAAGTGACGGCGTTATTATTAAAGAGCACTGTACAATTACATCAGCAAAACCGTCGTCGTTAAAAAAAAAAAAGATTGTCGCAAATTTTTATGACGCTTGCTTTCACGCAGGACCGGAGACATCTGGCGGTTCAAGCGAAAACTGCTGACGCCGGCGTTTCATTTTCGCGTCCTCGAGAACTACATGCAGATCTTCAATGAGAACGGAGACCAGCTGACCAAGCGCATCGGTGCGCTCCTCGACAAAGCACCCAATGAGGCCATCCCGCTCTTCCACAACGTGCAGAAGTGCGCCCTGGACATTATCGGACGTAGGCATTCATTTCCTTTCTGCTAAATTTCACGTCGGGAGCAATGATACGCACACGTGCCTGCAAAAACCCGTTTTAGAACGCAAGTTGCGCTCAGTTATTGATGACGCACAGGCTCGTCGCCCAAAACGGCGACGTAACAATAGCCTACCCACGCAATCGAAATTTAAAAATCTTGGACGCTTCAGCTTCGCCGTTAAGAGTGAAACGCGATAGCGGCATCGGGCACCGTTCGCAAAGCCTTTTCATATAAACCCGCGCTCGTTCACAAACCCGTCCAAGCGTACGTGCGTGGTTCAGTCGGTAGCGTCACGTGTCACGTAACGTCACATGTGAGCGTCGTGGGTTGTTTGAAATTCCCGTGCGAGATCCTGTCGCGTGACGTCACGTGTGACGTCACACGTGGTTGTGACGTCATGACTATCGACCAATCAGGATCTTCGGGTGCCACTGACGCCGACGCTGACGACCGAATTTCTGCGACACGAGCTCCTTAAAGACTGTTTCACATGCAGCGACTGTGCGAAAAAAAAAAAATCGGTCAGACAGCCGACGCAGCGAGTGCGATCGCAATGTTTAGTTTCGCATGCACCAACAACCGCGCGATTTCTCTCGGCGCGGCCGGCTCTTCTACCCAAGGTTAGTTGCAGCCAACGTTGGTTGCAGCGGAGACGGACGCGACGCGTTTGACTTTTAAATGTAACAAAAGCGTCTTAATAAAGACAAATATTTTACGAATAAAATATGTAACTAGAAATTTGTAATAATTAAGCATTAAGCCAAAAGCTTTTTGGTGTCTAAATTTATTTTCGAATAGCGGATGAAAGCTGGCTAATGAACGGCTGGTTGACAAAAAAGCGATCTCACCGACTCTGCGGCAAAGTACCAACTTGGTGGAAACCAGTCGCAGAGCCGCTGCGACAGTGCGACGGCGATTTTAATCGCACATTTACTGGAAATGGTACCGATTTCGGACGAGAATCGCAGCATGTGAAACAGCCTTTACGCTGTCGTGTTAAAAGCCGACGAGAAGATACCGTAACTGACGTAAAACCACTTTCGCGCAAAGTTCGCATGCATGAAACCGCTCCTGGCTTCGCCTAGACGCGACTTAAAACTCACCTGCCAGCTTTGTTTTTCGTTTTGAAGCTCTGTGTGCTCTCTTTTGAATTATAATATTCCCAACAATATCTGCGTCCTTACCTTAAGCCTATAGCTATCCGGACTCAAACCTGCCGCGTGGGTCCAAGGGCCGTTGGAAGGGACCACATTAATTGATGTCTTAACGTATCAAGCTTAAATTTGGTAAAGCAAGATGGTGCATTTTATATATCAACAGTTCAAAGAATTATCCTATTTTAGCAAAAAGTAAAACAATTAAGAGTGTGGGCTTGGTACCTACGGCGGCCATCTGCTGCCGAAAGGCGCCTATACAACGTTTATGTAGAGATATCGCGAACTTGCATGCTTAGATTCAAGTTGGACCCGTTTCGACTTTTTCGGACGTTTTTCGCAAAGTTAAAATATGACTGAAGTTTGACCTCATCCGCATGCACGGAAATCGGATACGCGACGAGGCCACCTGGAGGAGAAGAGGTGCAATATTTATCTTTCTTTTTTTTTTTGGCAACAATTTTATTTAAATAAATTTTAGTATTTGTATTTGGCTTTATATTTCGCAAACATTAGTAAGTATTCCCAAATTTTTAAATTTTTACTTCTTTGGGAAGCTCTGTCCGCAGAGAAGACCAAGGCCACTATGCTGGACACTCGACAAGAAAGTGGGTGAAATCGTCGACTTTCTCGCTGAGTGTCCAAGTTTTAGCCACAGGTCAAGCATTTCTTTATCCGAGGAGCGAAAAAAGGTGTTCCGTTTGTTGTGCTCACCCCTGTCCCGCAGTGCGCGATAACTAATGGAAAGGCGTCAAGCAGGGCTACGTAAAACGTCTTTGATTTCGACCATTGTTTATTTTGCAGAGGTCACAATGGGAACAAAATTGCGCCTGCAAGAGAACAAAAATGAAAACTTCAGGATCTGGTTTAACAGGTAGTAGAAAACTCTTTATCCGGCTTTGACATTTCAAGATGAGCACGAAAAATTGCGGTGCGCTCTGTAGAATATCATGTTTAGCGGTGGTATTTGTTTTCTTTTCCAGGTTAACGTTCCTAATTTCCGTACGATTCTTCAGGCCGTGGACCTGGCTACAGACAATCTACGAGATGACGACCGAGGGAAGGGTCTTCAAGGAGACTCTGCGCAATATGGAGGACTTCAGCTATTCCGTAAGAACATATATCTGCATGAACAATGTTTGGCAGCTGTTAAGCACTAATGTTCAGCTCTAAACACGAATGTCATGAGCGCGTGAGTTTTCGTGTACATACAGCGATTTCGTTTCTAAACAATTTATTTACAAAAATATAATGTTGGGTAATGGTAGCACAAACGCAGTTCTTCACCGGGTCGACATCACATGAGCGAATGACGTTTTAGCGAACAGCGACATTTGATGAGCGAATCGACGTTTTAGCGAATAACAAGGGCGCGCGTTAACCCCCCCCCCCCCCCCCCACACACACACACCCCCGCGCTGCGCTTACGCCTTCGCGGCGACAGTCTGCGGCGGCTCATTACAAAAACGTCATTCGATCAAGTGAGTGCCTCCCGTTCTTCACCTTAGTCGCGTCGACGGTAGAAGAACAGAGAAGTTTCTGAACAAGGCCAGAGAGGGGACCGAAATATCACTCGGGCTTCGCGCATCTCCTGGCAGGGCACTGTCGTGTTAGAACCCCCGCGCAGGCGCAATCGTGCTCCACGCGTTTTTGAGAACGTGTACGCGAATAAGAGCGGCTCCTCGAGCCCCTATTCACGTTGCGCATCTCATGCCGTTTGTCAGAAATGCGAGCGTACCAGCGGCACACTTATTCCATGGCGAGCCGCACAGTTCAGATACCTTACTCTTCGGCCACCGTCAGCATGTCACACCAGTCGCATTCATGCGGTGCAAATCTTCATAAAGACAACAATACTCTTCAGGGTGTGCTTTCCTCGTGGATTCTCAAATATAGCTGTGGTAATGGATGTCATAAAAGAAAACACGTTTACCCTCTGTCGTGCGAGGCAAAAGCTGGAATTCAATTAAGTTGTGAGAAGCCCCATGAGTAACAAGCTATGAATACTACATCTATAGAATCTCTATCTGGACCTCGGACCTCGAGGTCTGAAGTGCCAGAGCTACATTTTATGCAGTGAATTGAAATGTTCAACCAGAATGCACTTACCTTTATTTTTTTTTTTTTTTTTTTTTTTTTAGATAATGCGGAACCGAGGAGACAAAGTCAAGAATTTCGAAGTCATCTCAAAGTTAGAGCCGGAGGAAAATATAAGTCATGCTTCCGAGAGGGACACCATACTGTTGGATGCATTGCTGAAAAGACATCTTCGAGAGAATCGGTATCATCTCGAGGAGGTGAAAAAGGACATCGACAGTATTCTCTTCGCGGTAAGGGCATCAATTTATTGTATTTTTAATAATTTGCAAATTTATAAGGTGTACACTAAATTAATGATTTTGAATTTATTATCTGGTCGTTAGTATTTTGTACTACTTTCATATTATTTAAAACGGTAGGGTTGACTTCTTTTTTTAAGTTGGGTAACGTCCTGGTTTCCGTTCGTACTCGTTTTTTTTTTTTTCTATTCGCAGTCACTACAATTTTGAAGAACCAGAAATCGATGCATAGGTTCAAAATATCAAAATAAAAAAAGAAAACGTAGAACAAAGAAAAATGTAAAACCTAGGTGACATTTTAAGCATTGAACTTAGAGGTAAGCTTAATTTTGTTTCTGGTGCGCCAGATAAACCAGATTCGCCAGGCCTAATGAAAATACGACTGTACCAATAAGCACGTGTCTATAATATAGTAAACCACAAAAAACTATCACGTCTCGAAATTCGTAAAAGCTTTATTGCCACAAAGAGTTTTTCTACTAGTACCTACCCTGCGCGTAACCTTAATATACCTACCCGAAATAGCACTGTCTACATAGAAGCAATAGTCTTTTTTTTAATTCAATTAGGTCTCTATACCAGGTACCTAGTTTCTACAATAATAGCTGAAGTCCAGCATGAAAACAAATGTTTGCCGCAATATTAAACTCGCTCAGCAGTACGGGCGATGTTGGTGGTTGTCTACAGCAGTGTTCTATTACAGCACCTTACCTACTGTGTTTTGAGACTGCCTTGGGCACTCTACTCAATAACACTTTTCCACTTTCATGTGCGCAGGGAAACGACTCGACTACATCAGCCATAAGCTGGAATTTGTACATGCTGGGACTTCATCCAGAGATTCAGGCCAAAGTCCACCACGAACTAGATCAGATATTCGATGGCGACATTGACCGAGATATCACAACGGACGACCTCAAACAGATGAAGTACCTCGAGTGCTGCTTGAAGGTAACCTTTGTTTCGGTTTGACAATTGGACATGGATACGTTTTTATGTGACATGTTATGGAGCGTCAAATGGTTTTATTTGTTTCGTTTAGGAGTCCATGCGTCTTTTCCCACCAATTCCTCTGATTGGAAGGGTTTTGGATCATGAACTCGTTATAGGTAAGAAAAGGGTATATCAACTGATTTACACCTACACCGTACAGTCAGAACTAAAAGAGGTTAGCAGACACGAGCGGCTGCCGGGCCCACAAAAGGGTGACACGCGGCGCTGCAATCACGCCAACTCAACGGAACCAGATTGCCCGGCATGGTGCCACCCCTGTAGCATGGGACATGATGGCCAACAGCCGCCATTCCCGAAGCGCACTTCCAGATTTACTGTTCTCTGCCTCAGGCTTCCACCGGCCATACATGCGACTTAGCACATGGGGTCGCTTTTTGCGTTCGTTAATAGGAGCTATATCTTATTTTCATTCAACCGCTATACCGTCATAGATAGTTTTTTTCGGTGCTGAACTGTCAAATTATTATACTGGGTGTCCCGAGGAGCGGCCAGGCTCTTTAAATTGACCACAAAATTCGGTTTCTTAACCTATCGTTCTACGACTTTGTGCAGCGTTGCCCACAGATGGTGCTTTGTTTTTGTTTTTTTTTTGTAAAATTTGCAAAGAGCGATTTTACCTGAGGAAAAAGTAAAGAAAAAAGAGGCTTAGCTCCTATGGAAACGCAGCGAAGCCACCGGTCTTCAAACAATACGGCGCCGTTTTGCACGCGAGACAAGAGATGGCGCAGGCGGTCGCGACGCCAACTGCCGCCAACGAACGAGCATACGGCGCCGAGAGACGATCTCTCCGACTCAACAGCGGCGCGCGTTCCGCAGACGGCGACGGTCGCAGAAGCAAAAACAGGCGCGGTAACAAGAAGGAACTGTAAACCAGACGACATAAGTACCACGAAAAAAAAACAGTCAAAATAACCCGACAAACCATTTTTATAGTCGATTATGTGTCCAATCAATATGTTTTATTAGTAAGGATGATAAAATAATGCATTGGCAACTGATATCAGAAAAGCTGGCGACGCATTTGAGTCGAAAAGATCGTCTGCTAAAGACGCCGGCTCTCGGCGCCGTATGCTCGTTCGTTGGCGGCAGTTGGCTTCGCGACCGCTTGCGCCATCTCTTGACTCCCGTGCGAAACGGTGCCGTATTGTTTGAAGACCGGTGGCTTTGCTGCGTTTCTATAGAAGCTAAGCCTTTTCCTTTCTTTACTTTTTCCTCAGGTAAGTTCGCTCTTTGCAAATTTTACAAAAAAAAAAAAACTATTCACCATCTTTGGGCAGCGCTGCACAAAGTGTGTAGCGCGATAGGTTAAGAAACCGAATTTTGCGGTAGATTTAAAGAACCTGGCCGCTCCTTGGGACACCCAGTAGGTGAAAGTATTGATATAGTTAACAAAGAAAAACTTACTTTGCAAACGATAAGTTATCGTCGAAGCACCCCTGAGACTGAAAGGTGGAAATGGCCTCGCCACTGTCGCTCTCGGTGCATTCGCGATTATGTTCTAGCCATTGATCACATGAGCTCATCGATTTTAGTGCCGAACGTGCAAGTGCAAATTATAGGAGTCACTGTACAAATTTTTAATTCAGAACACCCAGTGCGTAATACTTTGGGGGAAACTTTTCCTGGCAATCGAGTGAACGCTATGAGTGCCACTGCTCTCACGTATATTGAGCGCCGATCACAGCTGTGCTCGCGCGGTCTTCACTTATTTCGAAATGTCAGAAAACGCTGTCCCTAAGTATCGCTTGCAAAAAACCACCATGCGTTCCGAATGTGTGCTTGTCCCGTATTCTCTCACAACGGTCTGGTTCCATATTTTGTGCAGATGGCCACACAATACCAAAGGGTGTGAGGTGCTTCGTGAGCATTTTTAGTCTTCACAGGAACCCCGACTGTTACAAAGATCCGGACAGTTTTGTTCCGGAGCGATTCATGAGCCAGGAAATTATGAATCGCAATCCTTTCAGCTACATACCTTTCTCCGGTGGCCCCAAGAACTGCTTAGGTACGTTGCCTATTTCTGCTGTTGTATCGTAACATTATCCAAAGTAGTAGGGCTGTTCCTGTGTTCTCAATTGTACTGGACCCTTTCAAATCGGTGTGACGAAAAATGGGTCGAACCGTCTGGTGAATAGTTCCGACATAAGTTCAAAATTCTTGTTGTTCTCTCTTTCTTCAGATGTTTAGGCAACGTGAAACTAGTTTGCTGCAAATACGGCAATTTGTACGAGCTGTACCTCTGCATTTAACGAGTTCTTACATGTGATCTTTGCCCGCATCATGCAGTAGTTACTGCACGAGTGAAATATAATTTATATACAAACCGGAAGGAAAATGAATTTTCATATTTTTTTCCGACTGTCTCGTGTGTGTGTACCGCTCTAGGCATAAAGACTGAGAAATCACATTCCTGCTCCCAGTATTTATATGCTCCCGGCGTTTACTTTGACGTGAGTGAACAAGCAGCATGTCGGCGTGATCCCGTTTTTTTTTTTTAATTTTGTGCCCGTTCTTGTTGTTTGAAGCCAATTGAGCGAATTCTAAAAAATCACAAAGCACCTTTTGTTTTTTTTTTCTTTTTTCAGGGCAAAGATTTGCTATGCTTGAAGTAAAGCTACTTTTAGCAAAGGTACTTTTGAAGTACGCCATTGAGCCAACGTGGCCTTTGGAGAAACTCAAAATCACGTTCGAAGTGATCCTGAAGGCCAGGGGTGGTCTTCGGATTCATGTAAAAAGAAGAAGACGTCTCGATCCCCCCGTCAGTCTCCACTAAGTCAACCCAGAGTCAGCCAGTCATAACATCACGCCATTTTTGTTGCACTCGCACTCAACATCCATCGAAATAAAATTTTAAAACAATTTGCTCAAACTAAACGTGTTTTTCTTAAATGTTACCTGAGATTAGTTACGAATAAAACAAAATGTTTTGTATCTTTCTTTTTACAATTACCAATTTATTAAAAGTCCGAAATCTCTCAAAACAATCAAAAACTAACCCAACCCGCGAACACAATAGTCATAGTTACTAAAAGTACGTGTCTCCGCGTATGGCATTCATCTGCTTTAGCCCAGGTTGTTTTCTGTGGACTATATGCTCCCCTGAAAGACTTTCAAAGGGGCCATATATGGACGCCACCGGTCAGGTGAAAGCAGATGTCGTCGCCTCTTAGCGTATACGACGTAGTCCAACAGCAACAGCACTTAGAGTATATAAACTTCGTTCGCTACAAAAGTAGCAAAAATACGGATAATTGATACGAGATATGACGAAAATAATCCCTGGAGAACGGGAACAAGAGGGACAAAGGACAAACACAAATCTCCTAACGCAGCTAGGTGACTGGTGCGCGACCGAAAAAATCCGCCTGTAATGGAGAGGTCCCGGGTTCGATACCCGGACCAGGCGGAGTTTTTGGGTCGCGCACCAGTCACCTAGCTGTGTTAGGAGATTTGTGTTTGTCCTTTGTCCCTCTTGTTCCCCTTCTCCAGGGATTCTTTTCGTCATTCTTGTCCAGCTCGCTTGCGCCTTTGCATTTAATTGCATTATAGTCATACAAGATATAAGGGATACACACACACATACACACACAAGAGATAATGGATAGTACACACACACACATTATAAAATTGTAAAGAAGGAGTACTAGCACGTATTGATGTTGTTTATGTAAACAGTGTCGTAAAAACAAAGATTTGTAAAAAAAAATTAAAAAACAACACTCTCCGTAAAAATCACAAAAGTGAAAAAGCTAGATCACACATTCATAAATTCCAGGCACATATAAAAATAGCAATTTGGCATTGTCCACGCAATAAAATCTAAAAATAAACGTGATCACAAGGTATACAAGATTTGTAATAAAAACGGACGTACAAAAAATGCTGGTTAAAATAGTTAAACATTTATTGCACCATATCTATAAAATTATGAACCCATTGGCAATTAAAAGAAAGCGTAGATCTTTTTTAAATGTAGTTTGGTTTCCAGTAATTGTGAAGTTATTGCTGACTGCATTTAGGAGCTGGGGAACCTGAAGATAGACCATTTGTTTGCCGTAGTTAGTCCTAATAGATGGTAGTCTGTATGTCCTCATTGTCCATAAATTATATTCAGACAGATTTGCAGGAATGAGGTCAAAGTCCCTTACTCCGTTTCTATGAATAAGCTGTCCAAGATTATAATGGTAAAGCTTAGAAAGTGGAAGGACATTTAATGTTTCAAATAGGCTTTCGGCTTCACTACCGTCATTCGAGTTGGTCATTATTCTTAACATAGATTTTTGTAAACTTATAAGCCCATTATAGTTGGTTTTAACCGTGGTGCCCCAAGCCTGTAAACAGTAGTGAAGTTTTTGATAAAAGAACGTGTAGTATATTTGTACCTTCAACCATGACGGTAAGAGGTCTTGTGTCGAATAAATTATTCCTATTGTTCTAGAGAGGCCACTTTTTATATTCTGTTTGTGTTGTCCAGGATAGATCGTCACTAAGCCATACCTCTAAGAATTTGCAATCAGTTATATGGTCTATAATGCAGTTTATTGTCAAACATGGCCGTTTATTGATTTTTTTTTTATTTTTGGCATAAATACTTTGTTTTTGCAGCATTTAATTGCATTTTATTTATGTTGAGCGACCTGTTTAAATCTCGTAGGTAGTTATTAGCTTCTTGTTCTATTTTATCTACGGAGGTAACAGAAAAAAATATACTAGTATCATCAGCTTACATGACTAGGTTTGGAGAAACTGCGATGTTTACAATGTCGTCTAAATAATTATAAAAAGCAGTGGTCCTAATACTTATGCCTGAGGAACCCCATATTTAACGGTCTTACGATCAGAATGGATGTCTTTAATTTGTGCGAACTGCTCGCGAGTTTCTATGAAACTCTTTACTCGCTGGTTTGCCCCGAATGCCATAGCGTGGAAGTTTTTGTAGTAGGATGTCATGATTGATACTGTCAAATGCTTTGCGAAAATCTAAGTATATGCTAGCAGTCCCTCCATCCTAAATCATAACTGGCAATTTTAATGCCCATTACCACCTATTGTGGTGTTCGAACCCATCCTCGTGGGAGGTGCCTTGCTAATATAACGAATATTCATAACCAATTCCTCCTAAATGACGGAAGTCTCACATACCTCCATGCAACAAGTTGCAGCAGTTGCCTTGACTTAACATTTGTGTCGTCTTACTTGGCATCAGATGCTACGTGGTTCACAGATGAAGAAACACGTGGAGGTAACCATATACCCACTCATACAATAATTTACGGATTTGTCAAGAAAAAAAACAACATAATTAAACGGGTTAATTCGTGGGAATTCGAAAAGGCGATGAAACAATAATGCGAAAAAATGACTGATCTCTTTGATTTTGAACATGCGATTATCTGTTCTGCAAAATCATCCACGCACAGTTACAAACTTCCAGACAATTTAACAGTAATTGATGTTGAGTATGAACGTCTCCGCGCAATACGACGACAGGCGGAAAGACGTGCAATATGGTCTAAACTAACAGAATATAAAGTGAATCTAAGGGCGCAAACGAGCTGGTATAGACTAAACATGACCTAAACCCCGATACTTTTAGTGTCCTTGTCGTTTTTTGCTTGTAGTCTGGGGGTTTATGTCATGTATAACAGAATATGTTCGTGTAACAAGAAGGCTGCAGAAAAAAAAAAAGTCGTAATTTAGATAAGTTTAGCCAACGTCGATACCGAAGAGTTTGTCCATAAATCCATCCCCGAAAACTATTTAGCACAATTCGGAAGATCTCTACGGGACTCACAACAACTCCCCAACAATTCCACCCATTCCGGGCACTTTCATTATCAATGAAGCGCTCTCCGATATCTATTGCGAATGAATTTCGCATCTCTCTCACGGCACCGTGACCCATCGAATGAATACTAGAATGTATAGGAGTAATTCACCTGCAGTTTATAAAATGGGCTTGGACGACTTATTTACTATAGGAGAACTGCAGGCAGCTCTTGCATCCATAAAACCCAAATCTTGTCCCGGTCCGGGTTTTATAACATATGCCTTTTAATTCACATGGGCGCAGGTCTTAAGAATTTTTTGTTATTTTTTATCAGTCTTGTACAGATGGAGAGGTACCCGATGCATGGAAACGGGCAAGAATTGTTTCTTTACTAAAACCAGGAAAGTCGCCACAGCTCCTCTCATCATATCGCCCTGTAGCGTTTGCAAGCTTCGTGGAAACATTGATGGAAAGGATGATCAATAGGCGCTTAGAGTGGTATCTCGAGCAACGAAATGCGTAACCGAAAATTATGCATGGTTTCCGCAGAGGCCGCAGCTCAATAGATTTCTTTATTGACCTCGTTATTTTCGTATAAAATGAACGAGCGCAACCCAAAATCACGATCGCTGCTGACGCTGACGTGGAGGATCGCTGCTGATCGCTGACGTGGAGGGGGCATTCGATCGTGTCACACAAGATTCAATCTTTCAAGCGCTACATAAAGTTGATGAAGGAGGTCATTTTTACGCACGGCTGAAAAGTTACCCTTCAAAGCATGCAATCTTTATGACAACAGAAGAGGGTGAAACAGTTGATCACTACGACACCCGTGGTGTTCCCCAGGGAGGTGTCTTAAACCTAACACTATTTAATATAACACTAATTTGATTTCCCCAAGTGTTGCCGTCTAGCGTTAATGCATCATGGTATGCAGATTATATCCGCATATGTGCACCTGGCTCTACTCGGATGAAACCAAAGGAAAAAGTACAAATTGCATTAAAGAGGCTTCATAAATACCTTGGCTGCCAAGACCTTCAACTTTCTACCAACAAATCAGCTGCCATTACATTTACTCGACACATTATAGACTGATATTTTCTACGCAATTGCGATCAAACAATTCTCTACGTAACTACACATGTGTTCCTTGGCGCATACATAGACAGGGGATTGACATCGACACCCCATATTGCTCATTTAAAAAAGAAACTCAGAAACTTCGTCGACCTTACTCGTTTTATTAGTGGCACTACGTGGAGCGTGACAACACCTGCTCTCCTGCAGCTATACCAGGTTTTATTCATAGGTCTGCTTCGGTATAGCCTTCCCATAGTTCATGGCACGTGTCGAACAAATCTCAAGACAATCAAAAGTATACAAGCACGTGATTTTCATGCTTTTCTTGGACTTCCGGCTTGGACTTCTACCGTGGACACAATTGCAGAGGCTCACTACACACCAGTAGAAGTCCTACTAATGTTATAAACAGTAAAGCCACTTTAAGACACATTACAAAACGTGGTGATCACACTCTTGCCAATATTGACTTTAAACGACGACAATCAAACTACTCAAGAGTTTTGTTAAGCATGAAGCCCAATTTGTCCGATGACCTCGCGCCATCCAAGATTTCGAAAGTACCACCATGGGGTCTGTCTGTGCCTAACGTCACAGTTGAAATGGATGGAATCAGGAAGAAAGCAAACACACCAATAGCTGTGATTGTGCAACTTACTTTATCTAACATATTGTGCAATCACGCCTCAAGGAGTCATGTTTATACCGGTGGATCGACAACTTCCGATAGTTCAACAGGGTGTGTTGTTTTCCCGCAACATCTCAAAACGACAAGTTTTAAACTTAGCCACAAAACAACGTCGACAGCATCCGAATTAGTCGCAATTCACCAAGCCCTTTAATTTATCTCGTCGAAGCCGTCGAAACCATGGACAATATTTTATAACTGCAAGCCGGCACTTCAAGTGATACCCACATTTTTACGGCATAGCTAAAACGAAGAAATCGTCCTCTATGTTTTATGAATTTCAAGGGACGTTTAGATAATGGACACAGTATCCGATTTCGATGATACCTAGTCACCGTCGTATATCTGGAAACGAAGTAGCTGATGCTGGTACCAAATCTGCCCATTACCTGACTTCAAGTATCAAAATACCATACTGCAAAACTGACATACGTTCGTTCATCAATCAAAACGCCATCATTAAAACAAAACAAAAACAATTGCATACTGCTTCATATCAGTACGCCCCACTTTAGGCCTTAGATCCACATCTGTCATTCCACATTCCACGTGACATGCACAGTAAGGTAAAGACTCATTCGTAGAGTAAGACTTGGTGTAGCATATACAAGAAAATTCCTTCACCCCATTGATCAAACCATAGCGCCAGAGTGCCCAAGTTGTGATCTAATTTAAAAAAGTCAGCACATCATTTGCGATTGTGGGGTCTACGATGTAGAAAGAATCGAACTCAAAAGCACATTTTCATACGTCGATAACAGGCCCTTATCTGTGGTAAAGGTGCTTGGTGCTTGTTACGAGCTACATAAAGGAGCGAAGGCCACAAAAGCGCTTGTTTGTTTTCTAAAGGAAACGGGCCTGGACTCGTGCTTATAGACGATGAACCTCTATGTTTGTGAACAGTGCCGTGTCTATAGTGTTCAACACTCGTAACTTTTACGAATGTTATTTTCTCCTTCCTTTCCACCTTCAACCTCTCCTTTAATACCTCCACCTCCCTCCCCCTCAACAGAGTAGCCAATTGGGGCAATTACCCAGGTTAACCTTTCTGTCTTTCTCTTTTGTTCTTACTTTCTTTCTTCATGTAAAGTTACCATTTGTGAGTACAGCAACACATGAGGCCAAACAAACTTTTTCAAACGTCCATCATTATAAAATCAAGGGCATGAAGCGTTTGTACCACCATTAACGTTTCGACGTTACGAGGGATATCTCAGTGATGCTAAAGCAGAATATTTCGCAAGTTTGAATTTTTGTTCTCAACAGAATAGCACAAATCGTACAGTAAAATGAAGAAAAAATGTGAAAGCCGTTTACAACTCCCTGTAACGCCGAATTAGAGCCCAGCTCTTCAGGAGGAGGAGGGGAGGGTACTGAGGGGAGAGTATACCCCTCCTCCCTCCTCCTCACCTCCTCATCCTGCCTGCTACTCCTCCTTTCGAGCCGCGTCGGCGTCGCCGTCGCCGTCGGCGTAACTGTGAGGTCAGGTGACCCTCGTGACGTCACGTGACCCTCATGACCTCACGGGGGTCACGTGACGTCACCGGGATCACGTGACCTCACGGGTGTCACGTGACCTCATGGTTACGCCGCCGGCGACGGCTACGCCGCTCAAGCCGGAAACGGGCGCCTAAGAGCTGCGCTCTGCGCTCGGTCCTGAACCTACTAAAGGCAACCGTTCACACGCAAGCTGAGGAACAAGGATGAGACTTGAGTCACCGTCACAGCTGTGATGGAAGGCCGATTTTCATCATCCAGAATGACGAATTCAGTCCCCGACCTCCTGAAATCGAGTCATGAATACCAGCTGATATTTCCAAAGCAGCTTAGGGATTTTCCAGTGAAACCAGTGCTCCACTCCTTTTGAGGCCTTCAAGTACGAGAGAGACTGCTGTTACTTCAGGTCGAACTGATATGCCAGCGTCCGGTGGTTGGTGTAAAAGGTGTTTCAAAAACTCTGTTGTTCTTTCCCCGTCGGATGTCATGTACAGGCAATGGATAAAAAAGTTAAAGTGTTTGTTTGTGACTGAGAGCAATGGACACCTAAACACTTATTTTGAGTTATGAATGCGAAAGCATGAATGTCATTCTTTTGTTCCTTTAGATCGCCTGCGGTGTATAGTGGCATGGACGGCCACGTTTCGCTACTGCCGAGGTTGCGGCCGCCGACGATTTCTCGGCGCCGCGATGTTCCTCGTCGGCGAAGAAAACAACGAAAACACGTGATCCTCGTGACCCCCGTGAGGTCACGAGGGTCACGTGACCTTGCAATTACGCCGACGGCGACAGCGACGCCGACGCCCCTCAGAGGGAGAGGCAGCAGGCAGGATGAGGAGGTGAGGAGGAGGGAGGAGGGGTATACGCTCCCCTCAGTACCCTTCCCTCCTCCTCCTCAAGAGCAGCGCTCTTATTCGGTGTTACAGGGAGTTGTAAACGGCTTTCATTTTTTTATTTAACTACTTGTCGTCGACAAAATAAAAAATATAATAGTCAGCTAAATAACTATAAAACAGCTCTACCAACGCAAAGTTTCTCACAAGTCTATTACGGACGGTATGCTGCCTTGTTTAATCTGGCTACAATATTTCAAAACCGAAATGAACAGCGCCAAATGCACCTCATTATTGTGGACCAACCCCGAGATCGCAGCTAGACAGATATCTGCTGCAGCCTTACTTTGTGAACAAATTCGTACACGAAAGCTTCCATGAATTCCGAAGCCCAAAACGTTTTAGAACCCCAATACGTTTTCTCCCTTCAGGTAACGTATTATTGGCGATATTAAAATTCGTATAACTTAGTTCAATGCGGATATCTTCACTTGCTTACGTTATTTTATTAACGCATTACTTACGTATTCAGCGCAATATTTTATTCAAAATGTATAAATCTAGCGTCTTATTTGTCCGTGTGTTTTATGCTCTTCGCATTATTTATATTATTCTTACCAGCACGCACTCCATTCCAGGTGTAACGACAGGTTACAGCCTTAAAAGTTTAACTCGAAAGCTCTCTCTTCTCAACAATAGAACTTGTAACGAGTGCTCATTCGAAGATTTCGCAAAAACGAGGAAGGAGCTTTCGTTCCTGTTTTAAAGGAATGTGTAAAACACAGTACAAAGGAAACGCGAATTTCCTTCAGAATGCCGTATCTCTGTATACGCTTTAGACATGCGCCATATTACAGCCTCCATTGCTGACCTTCTCTTGACTTTCAGAGATGCCGAGCCACTGAAGCAGGCGTTGACGAGCCTCAATAGACCCCTTTCAAAATACGGTACTCCGTTCGCAGCTGTGAAATCCCTGTACAATGGCGGACTAAAACCTCAACGTCACGGCAGACTAAAAAAACAACACCCATTAAAAAAGGTGATGATCGCAGTGACGTTGCACTTTCGACGCTGTTAGATTGGATGGTCGACTCGTAGTGTTGACCGCGCCCCGACGTTCGCTATCTTATGGAATGACTTGCACGTTCCTCGATGCAGTCGCTCCGCCATTGTGAAGTGGTTCCGACCCTCTAATATTCGGCACGTGATTTTTGAAAGGGGTCTATAAAGGCACAATGCGGGGGAGAATGACACAGAAGAATCTAAAATGGAGGCAACCCGTACTGCTGCGGTAATGATGACCTGAAGGTCGCTTATATGACGGTGCCCATGCACAGCTACTGCAAAGCGTCTTTAGCAGAGAGAACCTTCCCCTGAATTCATAACCTGTCGCCGAGTGTATAGTTTGCTTGCGAAGCCAACCTCATTTCCGGTAGTGCTTACAAAAGAGTCTAGATTTAAGAAAGGGAGAAACTCGAAGCATGAAGAGAGTTTTGCAATTTAATGGCAGTCGACCGCCCGCGCAGATTGGTAGCGATTGCGCACACGTCGCGCTGTCGCGGGACGAGCAGGAAAGCGACCGGAAAGGCACAGACGCTCGCGGAGGGCAGACGCTTTCGTCCCGTCCTCGCAGCTCGTGCTGGAAATTCGCAGCCGATTAACCACGTGACCACGATCGATCAGTTGGGCGCACTCTTATATTCCATTCACACGACCAACATAAAGTTACCTTTAACGTAGGTCTTTTTGCAATGGGCGAATCAGCCCGCGCTCATGGATCGCGAGTACATGCCACGCGCGGAGGATCGCGAACTGATTCGCCGCTTGCCATAAAGGTCTCTTAGTTAGAGCACGGCCGGACTGGAAGCGCGCGCTCTCTTTCTCTTCTTACGGCCTTTGCAATCGCCCGGGAGTCTATGGCATTTTTTTCTCCGTATGTAGTTCACTTGCTTGCCGCCAGGGGCGCAACCACCTCACCCACTTCACTCTACTCCCACTCGGAGAGTCCCTTCGAGCTGCTTTGCGCTGGTGTTCGAGCTTCGTAGGTTGTTGTTTTGGCAACGGTTTATTGAACTTCGCTCCGATTTAAGTCACTCTACCGACAGGCAGTGTCGTCAGCAAACTGCGTTCCCCTGTGACATGGACGGGACCTCTGTGCTTGTCTGAATGGCTGCGTTCCATTTTATCAGTCGAAGTTCTATTGCATCAGGAGGGGATGGTTTCACCCAAGCAACATTTCAAGCCTTGCTGTTTACTACATCGTCTACTGTAGAGACAGTGCGGTTTCTTCTAGAAAGCGGTGTCAAGTATGCGTTGACCAGAAAGTTCAACAGTGACCCAGTTGAAGCAGTCTTTGGACGACTACAGTCTATGTGTGGAGGGAATGACATGTTTGATGCAAGGGCTGTCACAGCAGCCCTTGATCACATTGTCAAAGGCCCCTTCTATAAGCAAATACAGATGTCGGACACTGATTCTGAGCAGTTGGCAGCGGCCGTGCCCGACTCGGTTACCACTGACCTGAAAAAACTGAAAGAGCCTTGCGCTCCATATCCATCCGTGACATACTCTGGTCTGGTGTACGTCGGTGGCTATCTGGTGAAACTCATTAGTGAGTTTCGGTGCGACGCCTGTGTTATGCTGTTGACTACGCGTAACAGAGGTGATCCTCTGTTCGTCTTATTGCAAGGCCAGGATAAAAGCGGACTTCATTATCTAAATCCTAGGTTCCTCGCACTTCTGGAAAACATTGCTGCTTTTTTTTTTTTTTTTTTTTAAGGCTGTTAAGCCCCTTCCGCGAACAAATGTGCACGAAGTCCTGCAACTACTCATTGCACCCTATCTTGAAGACACGCCAATCCTAAGTTGCCCAGAGGACATTGACAACAGTCGCTCAAAGCGCTTGGCTGGTTTAATTTGTAACAAGTTCGTCAGAATACTTCTGATTAACCATGCAATGACGGTCACGGACAGAAACGAAAAATCAGCTGTATATGTGCACAAGCCTTCGAGGAAGCACTTTAGGCTGTGATATGCACTGTGCGAAAATTGTACAGACTACTACACCCTCGTCTAGAGCAGCTGACCGACTTCATGTGCGGCCTATGAAATGATGATGCAGACCACGGCAATAGATAGATTGGGCCTGCTTACATTTCATGAGAGTGTATGAATTATTTATCATTTAAAGTTCCTCCACGTAGAAGGGGTCCGTCTCCTCCTGTTCTTGAGTTGCAGCAGAAGTCCTGGAGGTAGAGACGAGTATAGTTTTTCCGCAATTGCATTCGCTGTCTCTACTTACTACTTTTTACTCTCGAATCTCTCGGAGATGTGCGTCAAATATTCACCGTTTTGGGGTCATCAGAAGCGCATTAGACAGTGGCTGAGGGTCTAAACGTAAGGATGAGGTGTCAAAGGCTATAAAAATCTCGGCCGCAAGTTGCGACAGCGCTGAGATACACTGTCAGACGCGCTCTGTGCAAACGGCAAAGGGTAGCCCAGGGGTGAGGTGACAGCGCCCCCCGCGAATTGCGGCGGGAGGTGGTGATTGCCCCAATTGCAAAGGCCGTAAGAAGAGAAAGAGAGCGCGCGCTTCCAGTCCGGCCGTGGTTAGAGGTACCTTTATGATCGTGTGAATGGGGTATCATATCTATGCGCACTAGTGCTTACTGTGTTCAGAGCCATATGTCAAAAAGGCTATCGCTTTTACCTCTTTTCCTATATTCGCCCCTCGTTCGAAGCTGTTTTTGGGTTGTTTCAGGGGAGCGTTCCCATTGTTTGGGGAAACATCGTAAGCTGAATAAAAAAAAAAAAGGCTGCGGTTGAGTGAGGGTGCATAGGACGCGGGCTGGTAAACCCTGGGAGTAGGCAGCGCCTTTTGAATCCCCTGGTGCCCGGAGGCTGTACGAAAATCAACATGGCGGTGCAGCGAAATCAAAAATCGAAACCATACGGCGGCGCCAAAACCTAAAAAATTAAAACTGGCTTTTTTGTTGTTGTTGTTCTTGTTGTCTTTGCCCGGTTTGCGTGATGCTTTGCTAGGCTTCTGCTGCTTTGCTGCTGGTTTTTTGCGTTTCAATAATGGTTAATGTGCGAAACAACGCACAGAAGCCAGCATTGAAACGCGAGACCAGCAGCAAAGCAGCAGAAACTATAGTAAAGCAACAAGAATGACACAAAAAGTATGCATGCTTGTTCTTTTGTATTCATTTTTATTAAACAGGGAGCAGAACAGAGAGAAAAAATTCCTCCCTCTTTGACAAACATAGATCAAAGAAATGAACAATAACAAAGTAGGATAAAGAGTTATGGTTACGTGCGACGAAAGTGATGATATCCGTCCTTGCAAAAACACTTCACTAAATTTACACGAAATCTCTGTAAGTTCGTGATCTTTTTCGAGCTCCTTGGCTCACAAGCTTTGCGCCGTCCAGCCACAAGTCTGAAGCCTAAAAAAAATTGAATTAAGTGTTTGATTTTTTTATGCCCCCAACAAGGTCATATGAAAACAGTGTACATATAATTATGTATCTTCTTTCAAAGAACGGTACTTCAAGTTCAACACTGGGACACTAAATACTCGTGTCTACCTTCTGTTTTCTCATCCTTCAAAATCTGAGAGGCTCAGGTTTTGATAGATACATTTACGTTTCGTCACACGACGAAACCTGTGACGTAACAAGATACTACAGCCACCATCATCATCATCATCATCATCATCATCATCATCATCGTAAACTTTAATATTCGAAAAGTGAAAGGACCTGGCGGTCCCTAATTATGACGTCAGGACTTTTTTGGTTCCCCTCTTCACCAACATCAAGCCGCTCTCCCGAGATACCCGAGTTGTATGTCGGACAAACTGGCAGATGTCTCAACGATCGGCTGCGAGAGCATCATAACAACACGAACGAGGCAGTCTCTGGCAATCCAAAGACTAGCGGCCGAGACTGTGGTCGTGATCCAAAGTTCACAAAATGCACTGTACGGGTGCGGAATGGCGACGGAAGATTGAGGCAGAGAAGATCGCGCGACTCGGTTGCAAGTGTATCAGCACTCCTTCCGTTTTTTTCTATCCGCCAAAGAATTATACTACTTGGCGACGTAGTCAATGCGATGACCGCAAATTTCAAGGAGTATTTTTTTGTGTTATGGTTTGGTTTTTTTATAAATAAGTAGAAAAAGAAAGGTGTAAGTCAGCGCTAGTGTTTGTCCTTTTATGTGTCCCTTCTTTTTTCCCTCGTTTGTAACGCTCTGTTGCTGCTATTATGAACCTGAGATGCGTTGAGCGACGCAATAACAACCGACGGGACCGAGGAGGGGGGAGGAAGGACAGCCCTAATAGCCGATTCACACGACGGACCGAATCGCGATTTTCGTCCGCGGACCGTGTACCATGTAACCGTCACGTCACCGATAACTGCGATCCGCGCCTCGTCCTCGGATGCGCGGACTGATAAAGTCGAGCGCCTTTTCAATCGCGGACTTTTGGAGGAAGATTGACGTGAAAAGCGTTTAGCCTGTCAACTGTACAACGTTTTTTTTTTTTTTTTTTTCTTTTCTTTTTCTTTTTCTTCCGACGAATAAAACAAAAATGGAGCATCGTTATATTTTGATGCGTTCTCTAGCTGGTTCATGTTGTTGCGCGATTCTTGGTTCCACGCGTTTACGTCACAGCTCGTATATCGAGTGAGTTTTAATACGGGAATTTCCAGACTCGTTTTATGTGCTTTATTCTTCAATTCGTGAACTGAAATTTCGATGGACACTTTCACGACGAGGTCTTGGTACCTTTTAGAATGTCTTTTTTTTTTATATATATATATAAACTTAACGACCCCTGTTTAGGCTGTAGAGGCTTTTTAAACCCCGTTCGGACACTCCGTAACACGCAGGTGTGCTCTTTCAGTCAAGCCATCACAAAAGGCAGCGGACTTGCGTTAATATGTATTCTCCTCAATTCCGTCTACAGCCATATTGTATACATATTAGTTTCATCCTCCATGCATACTTCCTTACATACTGCCGAACCACTTTAAAGGTTGGTTCACACCCTTGCGACTGCCTACGACCGGAGAGGCCTAAATCCAGTTTTTAAGCCTCTTGGGATGGTCGGGCATGTACGAATCAGCTTGATGGTCGGGCGTGTACGACACGCCCGACCACCAAGCTGATTCGCACGAAGACGTCGCCCAGTCGTTCGCCCCTTCTCCTGGCTGAAGACATCGCTCCTCACACTGGTCATACATTATACAAAAAAACAGTCTGCAAACAGGAGTCACCGCAATATCCGTGGTTTGAGCGCCGCGTACACAAGTTTCCTCTTTGAACTCATTGCCATGCGGCATTCGAAGCACGGATCTCACGGTGACTCGCGTTCGAAACTGTATGCAGACTGTCTTTCGTATGAAGCACTGTGACCCCGGCTTCACTAACACGAATTGGTACGAGCTTGAAAAACGCGCCAACGACAAGCACGAAGTGCTTGACTTTTGCGTTTTTTTGTGCGACGTGCGCGTTTCTCGTCTGCTTGGCACAACCGGAAAAAACGAAGGAAAAACAAAAAGCGCGGTCGGGTGTAGATACGTGGCTTCTGGCAACTCTCTCTCCCTCTACATCTCTTCTTCCTCCCCAGTTCAAGTTTGGTTTTGGTTTCGAGCAGTTTTTTTTTTTTTTTACTTTATTGGAAATATACGTTACGCTGTATAAAAATATTGATTGGGTAGTCTTCTATTGACTCGCCTGGCAAAAAGAAAAGGGGGGGGGGGGGGGGTGTCAGTGTCTTTTTAAAACTTGAGTTTTAGAGTTCTTGCCCTGAATATAAACTGAAGATGTCCCGCCTCATGACAGCAAACGAAAACCCAAGTGAATTGCGTAGCTATCTGTCCCCTCTCCCACACGCCCCGCTTTTTCTTATGTTTTTTTTTTTTTTGCGACTAAGAGTGTAATTGAAAAAAAAAAATTAGATTGAAATGTTTTCGCTCTAGAATTTTCCAGCTTATCTTATCTATTCATCTCGGTAAGCGAACGCTGGTGGGAGCCAAAATTGTAGTCGAGGATGGAGTTTCTAAGCATTGCGTCAAGGACGGGAAACCCCGCTTTGTCGCAAGCTCTAATTATGATTGTCGCAACGGATTCATTGTCGCGATGCGTACAAAGAAGCTGTATATTAAAAACGAAACTACTTTTATTCTTCTGCTTGAGCTCATTTATCAAGATGTACGGAAGAGAGTAAAGAAATCTGGCAAGGAGGATTTCCCTAGGCCACTCATAAACGTAGAAGACACGTGGGACACTAATAGACCCAGGGGAACAAAGAAATTTATACATACAAACGTGTCTACACTTATACGCTCACTCACCTGTATTTGCACTAACACACATGCCCACGCACATACAAAGCCCCCACGTCGAAACAAGATTCCACACGCACACACGCGCGCGCACACATACACACACAAATTCTTACGGCCACACAAAAGGCTTCAGCACGCCCGTGTATCTTGAACCTAGGTGACCTTAACACAATCATCTCAGCTCCAAATGTCAAAGGACGTCATATGATGGAGCACACTTTGTGTGCGGCAGCACACATTAACTGCACACAAAGGCGAAAGGTTAGAATATTTTGGTTGCCTAACCTCAGGCGTAAACATCCAAGCCTGATTATACACCAACTCAACTCTCTTACGTCACGCCGCGGTGGTGGTAGCGTTCTTTGAAGTTCTTTGAAGCGCCATCTAGATTCTCGGTGCACAACTGTGCATTCCAGAGAGTACGATGGAGCGCCATCTAGGCGGCTGTGCATCAAAACATGCATTCCATAGAATACATTGCAATTACCATAGCAGCCGTTCGAAAGCGGTGCCGCATCGAACGACGAGAGGCGGACTGTCTGGTACTGCTCGTGAAAGCAGTTCTGTAACTGAGTTGATCTAGTAACGTTGGACGGTGACAAACTTATTAGATTAGCTCAATTACGGAACTGCATATATACTCTGTTCACCTGTAAAAAAACACTGCAATTAAAAAAAGATATATTTTTAAAGCTTATTTGGGACACGCATTTTTGTTGATAAATTTGCCACGAAAAACCAAATTTGTTTCCCTCAATATTTACGCTGTTAGACGCAAATTAGGTGTAGGACGTGGCCCGCTCTAAGCCCCGCCCACAAATCAGTGGCCCCGCCCATTATTACTAGACTAGCTTGACTGCTCGGCCCGAACACGCTAACAAGCGTAATGTCTCCCTTTCGCGACATCTTGTGCATCTAGTCTGTAAGTCTAAAGGGCTATTCACACACTTGCGTTGAGGTCGACCGAGTGCGAGGGTTGCTATGGCAACAGTTGCGTCGGCTCCAACAAAACAAAGTAAAAACCGGCTTTGTTGGAGCCTACGAAGCTGTTACCATAGCAACCCTCGCACTCGATCATACTCAACTCAAGTCTGTGAATCGCCCTTAACACCGCCTGCTAGTCGCGTGCCTTCAGACGCACGGCAGCCTCCGGCATCATCTGCTATTTCGCCACCTTCTATCGTCGTCTGCCATGCCCGTGAAACGCGGACACGAAAGCTGCGCGTCGGCGTCTGTTTTCGCCTTCGTCCGTCTTCTATTCTGCCCCCGTTTAAAAACTTCTGCAACGCTCAGATGACGCGACCATGAAAGCGGCGTTCTAGCGTTCCATCGTGCACGAGCCACGGTGTAATACAAGCGTCTGTCAGCGTCTACCGATGTGCGGTAATAAGCGACCGTGAGAACTAAACAAACCAACAAAATAAATATTCAGTTCTTCTACAACTTTTTTTATATATAACTTTACGGCTCTTGTTATTTCTTTCGCGTGGCATCCGCGAGCAAGGTGGGCGAGTGTCATGACGCACAAATAAAACGCGACGTAAATATATTCGCTTTGGTAGGCCAGGTGCGCTACTTGAGAGCTACTCGCTTTTCGAGGCAAAATGACGGGAAGATACCTAAACAAACTGGATGCGAGCCGAACGCTTGATTGCCTCCAGCCAAATGGATCGGAAATTCTTACCTGTGTAAGCATCTTCTCAGTATTGAAACCAGGGTCGCAATCACAGCGGTTGCAGAATTTACACCACCTATTTTCTTCTTCTTCTTCTTCTTCTTCTTACAGAGCAGCGGGGCCGCTTTTACGGGAACCGACATCTTTATTCAGCATTATTCAGCATCAACACGCGCAAAGAAAGAAATGAAGCCAGATCGATCAAAACTGTGAATGTGGGACCCAATGCTTAGGCTAGTTCCACTAAGAAAAAAAGCATCCGTAAAGCGCTTCCGAAGGCGCGTACTTGTGACAGTTGTGTACTGCAAACCAGGCACGTAGCCAGGATTTTGCTTCGGAGGGTGGGGGGGGAGTGGGGGGGGGGGGGGGGGGCCGCCCATGGCAAAATGCTGTATAAGAAGAAGGGGGGAGAGGAGGTCCCAGCAAAATGGAAGAGTGGAAGATTTGGGGGGAGGGGGGGGGGGGCCCGGGCCCCATGGGTCCCCCCCCCCCTGGCTACGTGCCTGCTGCAAACTATGTCGGTTGAAGATGTCTTCCTCTAAACACCTCTGTAAACTCAAAACGGCCCGCACACAAAGAAAAATTGACGAGCTCAACGAGCTACGCTCGTTCAGCACTCCGCATGCAGACGCCGACAACCATGCACGACACCACGGGCACGACACCGAGCTGAGAATGTCGTACTCATCTCACTTCGTACCACAGGGGGCAAGTGCCGTCCTCACCGTGCTACTGCTCGGATTCCCGGCCGCTCCGATTTTCGGTCCGACGCAAGACGAATTCGAAACCAACGGCTACACGATGCTCATGCTCCCGCCACTCACGGTTTCTTCGGCGTCTCCGTCGGCTACGGAATCAACCCAGTTCTACGGTTAGCAACATCGGCTACGTCGCGTGCGACTCGGTGGGAGGATGGGCGCACTCGGCGGACTACAAAAGCGCGGCAACGTCTTCCGTACGTTTGGGCACGACACCGAGCTGAGAATGCCGTACTCATCTCACTTCGTATCACAGGTCTGTAACTCATCTTCTTATCGTGATAAGAATGTTTGTGTTATAGTGGTGTCGTGCCCTCACGAAGTGTATCAGCGTTTTCGCCTTGCTCGAAGCAGAATAGTAGCCTGTATCAAAAAAACTTATTTTGCTCTGCGGTGACATTGAAACGAATCCGGGCCCATTTCATTCTGATAAGAGTGAAAACCATGACCAAATCTTTGTCATGTTGACCAAGTTGACGGAGGGTCAAACATCCATTCTAAATGAGATTAAGTCTCTACAACACAAACAGAATCAAACTGACGAAGTACTGGGAACTTTAATGTCCCAGATTCAAGAAATTAGGGGCGAATGCGCTGGCACTAAACAAGTGAAGGAGAAGGTCGGAAAAGTTTCGGTGATGACCGAACAAAACGCTACTAACCTTGATTTGTTAACACAAAGGTGTGAGTACCTCGAAAACCAGTCAAGGCGAAATAACCTCCTGCTTTACAACATCCCTGACGTTTCCGGCATATCTTGGAGTCAGTCAGAAGAAAGAGCTATAAACTTTTGTGCGAGCAACCTGGGGGTTCACCTTTCTCCTTCAGCAATAGAGCGCGCTCACAAAATAGGGCCCCGCCGCGGGAATGGAGCGAACCCTCGTCCCAAAATAATAAAATTCAACTCTTACAAGGATAGAGAACTTGTTTTATCGAAGGCGCCCGCTCTTAAGGGCACTGAGTTTCGTCTCAGTAAGTATTTCTCCCTGGAGAAGCGTACAGCAAGGAGAGCATTACTGTCGTTTTAAAAAAGTCAGGGTAGAGAATTTAAGCTACGCCATGACAAACTTTTTATTGGAAACAGTCAATACAGATTTGACGAGTGATCTAACTCTGTGCAGCCTACGCAAACCTAACAGCGAAGTAATGTGCACACCTGTACGAGCCGCTCTACTTCGCTGTCTTATCTTCTAATCAATGCAAGGAGCGTTTATTTTAAACAAGACAGTCTGTACTCTCTTATGCATACATGTTCTGCGGACGTTGTTATTTTAACTGAGTCTTGGTTAAACTCTAGTATAATGAATTCTGAGCTAAGTTCTCTGACCTCTTACAATATATTCAGAAATGATAGGCAGGGAAAGAGGGGTGGGGGAGTGCTCATCGCTGTAGAAAACTCATTGAAAGTTCTTCAATCTGACATCGTGTCTGACCTGGAAGCTGTTTGGGTGCGAATGAGCACTCCCACTACTTACCTTCTTGTGGTGGCTTGTTATAAACCACCTGGCACTACCAACTGTAATATTTTACTTAATGAAGATTTAGAAACCATAGTTAACCAATTTCCCGTGGATACAGTTATGCTGGCTGGTGATTTTAACTATCCTGATATCGAGTGGCCTACAGTTCCCGTGTACGAAATGGCCTTTTATGAATCCTCAGTGTCCACTTCAGGCAGGGAGTTTGTTAACGTAACCGCCTCATTTTCTTTATCGCAAGTAGTAAACCAGCCAACGCGGGGGCCAGCTGTACTTGACTTCTTTTTGATTAAAAACCCAGAACTCGTCAGTAAACTTTCATATCTAGAAGTGCTCAGTGACCACATTCCAGTTAACGTTAGACTTTCAATTCCTCTGCTACGTCAAACGCGATTTAAAAAGACCATCTTTTGTTATCCAAGGACAAATAAAGACGCAATTTATGAATACATGCCTCATTTAGCAGCCACTTTTTTTATGAATTTGAAAATAGAACCGTTGAAGAAAATTGGAAACTCATTAAGGGGGCTCTGGTCGAGTCAATAAATAAATTTGTTCCCAGGATTTTTATACAGTCTAGCTCCCAGAAGTCTTGGTTCTCTGCTACACTAACAAAGCGTCTAAGGAAAAAGAAACGTTTTTTTCGAGCCGCCAAGTTATCAGGGTCTTCTGACAGATGGACGAAATATCATGAATGTGCTTGAAATTACAAGTGTAAGGTAGAAATATCTAAGCAAACGTATTTAAATTACGATCTCCAAAATCTTCTAAAAACTAACCCTAAAAAGTTCTGGCGAACTATACAAACTCCAAAAAGCTCTCTACCAACCAAATTCACCGATTCTGACGGAAATGAGCTAACGTAATCTCAGGCGTGTGAGACTTTGAGGCGTGTTTTTTCTAGCATGTTCACGGAGGAAATATTTCCGTTGCCCTCGCTGCCCTCTTCACATGAAATTGCCGATGAAATGGCTAGGTTTGATGTCTCACCGGCTGGCATTGAAAAATTCATAAACAATCTCTCCTTCAATTCCGACCCTGGTCCTGACGGAATCTCAACCAAACTTTTGAAACTAACAAATGAAGTGTCGTGTGCTTTATTATCCAGTTTGTTTAATCAGTCTCTTAATTCCGGCGATGTTCCAGCTGACTAGAGACATGCTAAAATAACTCCAGTGTTCAAAAACGGATCTAAATGTGTTTAACAAATTACAGACCCATTTCCTTGACTAGCGTGCCTAGCAAACTTATGGAACATGTTATATTTTCACACATAATGAATCACCTTTCTTGCAATAATCTACTGTTTTTTAACCAGCACAGTTTCCGGGGGACCCTTTCACCCTTTCAACTACTGACATTCATAGAAGCTTACAGGCCAGGACAGATACCCATGCCATTTTCATCGATTTTTCCAAAGCGTTTGATAAAATTCACCATTGCTGGCTAATTCAACAACTTTTCTCCTTTCGTATTGACGAAGGCGTCATAAGATGGGCAGAATCATTTTTAACATCTAGAATGCAGTATGTTTCTCTTCATAATCAGGCCTCTTCATCAATGGAAGTACGCTCAGGTGTACCACAGGGAACCGTGCTGGGACCATTGTTATTTTGTCTTTATATTAATTATTTGCCCGATTGTGTTAACTCAACTTTAAGATTGTTTCCTGATTACTGTGTTGTGTACGCTAGAATTATAATATAGCAGATTTTATTTCCTTGCAAGATGACCTTCTTAGCATTGAGTCTTGGTGTCGAAAATGGCAGATGGAGATTAACGTTCACACAACTAAGTTCATGGTATTCAGCACTAAAAAAGTTCCCTCTGTATTCAATTACATTCTATTTAACGCCTGCCTAGAAAAAGTTATGGATTATAAATACCTAGGAGTTGTTCTAACCAGTAGCCTCTCTTGGGAATGTCACATCAATCATATAGCTGCCAAAGCTAACAAATCTCTTGGTTTTCGACGTCGTACTTTATACCTCGCATCTGAAGAAACCAACCTTGTAGCTTATAACGCCTTAATACGCCCCATTTTAGAGTATGCTTCAGCCATTTGGAACCACCACCAAGTCTTCCTTGAAAAAGAGTTAGAATCCATCCAAAATAAAGCTGCACGTTTCATCCTAAGGAATTATAACTACTCTATAAGCGTTACCTTTCTGAAGTCAATTCTCCACCTTCCTCCTCTAAGAGAACGTAGAGCTGTATGCCAACTAAAACTACTTCATAAACCTTTCTATCACTCTCCATCTCGTAAGTTTATTTATTGCATACCTGCCTCTTTCATTTCTCGCCGACTTGATCACTCCTGCAAACTTCACCTAGACATTCCCAGGACTAATATTTACAAGTGTTCACCCTTGCAGCTCACCATTAAAAATTGGAACATGTTACCAGAAGCCGTTGTCAAGATAACAGACCCTCAAAAATAATTCACCAAAGCTGTTATTGGTTACCTACATCTGTGATACACCCATTGAATTCATTCTTCTTTTTCTCTTTTGGCATTATAGTATTGTGTTTCTTGCCAATGCCCCCCCCCCTTGTAAAACCCCTCGTGGGTCTTAAGGAAAACTAGGAAATGAAATGAAATAAATGAAAGGTTTGTTAACGTTTCAAACCAAAGCGGGACAAGCAATCTCAGAATACATTTGAAACCAATAGTGACTCTATCTTGATCAGTTCTTTCTCAAACATAAAAAATAGTCGATTAAAATATTATTATGACACGGAGATACAAAGTTACATCCAATCTTTCACATGTCAGTTATCTATCCAGCTAATGAAAGATGTAAGCGGATTGTAAGCACGGGGCGGATTTCAGCGTGCTGCTACCTCAACATTCTGCACCCAAATTGCGTGTAGCAGAGTAAATATTACTAAAATTTTTCGAGGTATTTTCTTTTTTAATATACGTGTTTCTTTAGAACAAGGTTATTTTTTCATTGCAGTGTCCTTTAAAGGGTGAACGGAGTATAGAAGCTGCTTGCACGAGAACTACCCCCCCCCCCCCCCCCCCCCCCACTCTCACCACAGCTCACCTCCCGTCGTTCGAGGCGCCGGATGGCCGCTATGGTAACTGCAGTCTATTGTATAAAACACGTACGTTTCAAAGCATAGCGTCTAGATGACGTTTCGCCGTACTCTATGGAACACAAAGTTTTGAAACGAAAACCTAGATGGCGCTTCAAACGACGGGAGGCTAAGGTCACTCTATACTGGGAAGTAACGCCATTCATTGTTCGAAAATGCCTGCGCCGAAACCTTCTCACTCTCTACGAAATCCATCTTCCCCCAACACCTCCTTGAAACTAAGGCCGTAGCGCTCTTCTCGTGACGTCGCAAACGAAGGCCACCGGGGGCGCGCGTCGAAGCGAAGGCAACGCGCGTGGATCGACCGTCGTAACGCGCTTTTAGTCACATGCGCGTGTCTTATTAGCTAAGATGAAAGCTCTACATAGCAACCGGTCTAGAAAACATTTTATTACACGGGCAAAACATTACACCGCTAAATAACCGCTACGAAATGGCACAAGGTATGCGTAAAAGATGTCTATAGAAAAATGTGATTGTTTTAAGTCGAATACATTGAGTCACGCAATTATTCCGGTAAGGATGCATATTTTATGCAGAAATACTTCGACAAAATGGCGAGACACGTAGTGATTGGACGCAGCAAAAAAGATCGCAGTTAAAAATCAGGTAGACGTAGTCAACGCGGACACGGCTAGACAAGTGTCACTCACGATCATGTAAGTGACACTGAATTCATGCATTATACCCCGGCAACATGGAAAAATTAATGTAATTTCGATCAAATCGCATTATGGGGTCGACAAATCAGCTTGCGACGCTCTTGTAATCCCTCAAGACCGCGAGCTGATTAAATCCCCTATCATTTAATGAAAATATATTAACTTTTCCGTGCGGCGGGGGTACTAAACTTATTATTTACGGTAAACTAATTTCTTCTCCCTATCAGCTCGAGCTGCCTTAGAACAAAATATAATTTATTTTGTATACAATAATACTATTACCTTAATACAGTTAAGATTCTAGTATAAACGCGGTAAAGGTAATAAAATAACATTGCTATAAATAAACACGTAAGCACAAACAACGCACTTTCAATGATCACACAAACTTGTTATTCACCTTCCAGTAAAAACTAGAATATTACCCCGCCTATTTACATATTGTCGACGCAACAGCACACGGAAAACGACGAACTAAATTCCATTCTATCACGAGATCTAAAAAAAAAAAACTGCAGCATTTTATTTGCGTTATACATGACCAAGAAAGCCCGCAAATAGGTTGTTCCTCACCTGTCGATCGTATCCATTCGTCTGCGATATTCGCCACCAAAAACATTTGAACACAAACTCCAAGAAGTCTCTCTTTGTCGAAAGAGGTCTATCGATAATCGACCAGTGTCCTTGACTAATTGCTACACATGTCACTCAAACCGTAGCAGGACTTGTTCCGCGAATCCACGTAAATGCCGTAGTATCAAACGAACACAAAAAAACTACCCGAGACTACGGGGACAACAGAAAAACGACGGGAAGAAGGAAAGATGTCTCAAAAGAACCACACACGAGAGCAACTCCAGCAATGTGGGACGAAAGGTTTAACGTTGTCGACCCATCTCGCTCGTGTGCGCTCCCTGCGGCGATGACTGGATTTTTTTTCGGTTCCCTTCCCTTCTGAAATGTGTCAGTGTTCCTTTTCAGACAGTCAGCAGCTCACACACAACGTAAATTTACCTAAGTCGGAGCCCGTTTGAGGGGAAAAAAATGTCGCACCGGAGCCAGTTCATTCGAAAAGTGTGGGGAGCTGCGGGACTGCACGTAGTCCCGCGGTTACGGGGATAATCATTAATATAAATTTGGTACGTTCAGCCTTGGTAACGCGTTGTATATTACGTTTATATATATATATATATATATATATATATATATATACAGGGTGTTTCAGAGAACTCAGGCCAAATCGCTCCTTCGAAAACTACTCATCGCAAGAAAAAAAGGCTTATGCCGTTTTGGTCCTGGGCCAGGGGCCCATTTAGGAAAATTATTAAAGTCCGGGATAATTAAGTTGTTAATTATTTTTGCGTAATTAACTTTTTTAATATTGTGTTTAAGGGCATGGTTTCAATTAGAAAATTGCTCAGCATCGTCGAAAAACACTAAATCAACAAATTGCAGAACGATAGAAGGCACACGAAGCATTTTACGGCTTTCTGAAAAACCGCACAAATTCGACGGGTTTTTAAGTTTCGGTTTGTTATCGGAGCGCATCTTGGCCCCGACGCCACCGCGCCCCGTGGAGAGATAGTGCAACCAGCCTCTGCTGCGCTGTCATCGCGCGACGTAGCAGAGGCTGGTTGCACTATCTCTCCACGGGGCGCGGTGGCGTCGGGGCCAAGATGCGCTCCGATAGCAAACCGAAACTTAAAAACCCGTCGAATGTGTGCGGTTTTTCAGAAAGCCGTTAATTACGTGCCTGACCATCACGTGCCGCACTCCACGCCCACGGCCCGGCTTCCATAAAAAAATCCTTTCTATCTCATTGAGTGGACGCGTCATTGTCATTTGCTGCCGGCCGCACATCTTCGTAACATTTGGTGGAGGTGCGGGGTACGTCATCTTTCGTTCTTCGTCATCATCGCTCCGGATCTTGGTTGCAGCAGTCCTCCGCCGCAGCCGATCGACCTCCAGACCATAGCCCCGCCGAACAGCCCCCGCCCCGCGAACTGCCGCAAATGCCAAAGTGAGTGAGACAGAGGTTCAGCGAATGGGAGCTACGAGGGTTTCTATGAAGAGCGCCGTGAACAAGACGAACTATGGACGAAATCGAGATACAGACGCGAGTTTATGGTCCCCTGCCCTGTCCCCAGCCCCGTCTGTGTTGATAGCGGTCAAATGAATTCCCCAACCCGGATCGTGACGTCGTGGGGCTGTGGCTGGCACAGAGATCGGCAATGCTGTGGAGAGAGGCTGAAGGTTCAAGAACATTTTCATTCTACGCGGCCGGCAGCAGTCATACGTATAACCGTGTGTCTTCGGCTTTGTCATCTCTGTGTGTATGTGTGTGTTTTCAGTTTACTTTCGTCTTTCCTTCATTTATCGGCCGGGTCGTCCTCTTTAAAGGAGGGGGTAATGTGACGAAGAAGACGGCGACACTGGGGCAGTGGCGTGCCTGACCATCACGTGCCGGGCTCCACGCCCACGGCCCGGCTTCCATAAAAAAATTCTTTCTATCTCATTGAGTGGACGCGTCATTGTCATTTGCTGCCGGCCGCACATCTTCGTAACAATATATATATAATAAATTGAACAAGACTGCGCTTTTAAAACGTATAAAATGTCGGAAAAACGCGCACGAACACCACCGCGCCGCTCGACAAGAAACATTTTTTTCACGTAGATACCATTTATTTTCTCACGTAGTTGCGCCATGGCCTTCCTTCTCCGACATTGTGACGTAACCACTCTGAGCTGTACATCCCCTTCTTTCTAGGAGGTGTTGCTCCCCCTCGTGAAAATCCTCCTCTCCACTATTCCTCATTGGCCGAACGGCCCATGGGTTTCGGGTTTCTACTTGCGTCCGGCATTCGTGCCCTCCGTCTCGCGGACTTTGAGGCTGGCTCTACCATCGGCGCTTGCGACGCAACAAGTTGTCTGCATAGTTTACGCTTGCGCGTTAAGGAAGGTTTTTTTTTTTTTCTTCTCGTGCTTAGACATATGTGTCAACCGACATGACGTGTTGTTGCGCTGTGGGCTGCTCGAACAAGCAAGGAACGAGGAAAAAGCTGTTCGGTGTTCCACGTGGGGAACCAAACAAGAAGAGAAGAAAGATTTGGTTGTCGCGAATCCGAAGAAACGATTTCGTATGCAAACCCATGTCCAGGCTGTGTGATGGAAGTTGCAGCTCCTAAGAGAGTATTGTTTACTATACTGTAAACGACTAAATTTTCGCGAGGACCTAATTTTCGCGAATTTCGCGAATCGCCTACGATTCGCGAAAAATACGTCCCGCGAACAATTCGGGCAATGTGTGAACGCTACGGAAGCTACACTCGATTCGCGAAAATTAGAACCCGCGAATAATTTTAAATTTTCAGCTTTGGCCCGATTCGCGAAAATTTGAGACCGCGGAAATTAAGTCGTTTACAGTATATTAAAATACTACACCCTGTTTTATCATACGTGCGAGTTTGTTTTGAAAGCCGCTTTCACGTCGCGAGTTTGCGCGCGTGCATAATAAATAGAATTCTAACTCTTTTTTTGTTTTGAGTGTTGTTGTCTGTTCGTAGTTTCTTTCTCCGATTGTCACGCTTTCGCACGAGACAATTAACCAAAATACACTGGCGTCTTAAAAATAAATAGAAAACGAAAACCATGGGCCGATTTTTCGCGTGAATAGACACCGGAAGGCATAAAGCCTATCTATATCCCATTACGCAGGCTTGTTGTATCACTAACAAGTGAATGATCGAATTCCGTCCCTAAGGTTTGCGCTCACATCATTCACCAGTACGCTGGAGAATCCATTTATCAAAATATTAATGCTTAAAAATTCTCATAACCCCTTTGGTATGTAAAATTACGCAATTAATAGCAAGCTAAAGTCATCAGGAACAAATGTCTTCCATACATTCCTTGCCTTCAGTCCTCTACTTGCAGATGTTTACAAAAAAGAAAAACCTATTTTGCGCTTCGTTACGGTGCGCAATGGTAGTTGCTGCGGACGTTTCAGCGCTCTAATAACTGCTGCAGTCTGTTTTTGGACAACTGTACTTCGTTCCGCCGTACCTGCGTGCGAGGCAAAAGCTACGAGCGCGAGCACGCAACCTGAAAAGACGGTGCCCGCACTGCACCAGCTCGCATGCGAGCCAGGGAGGCAGAGAGCGTGGCAAGCTTTCACTTCGCTCGTTCTTAACATGAAGCGTATAAACAATTAGCAACAGGGCCATTCTCTGTTCACAGCGCGAGAACGCGGCTTTGAAACCTCGCGCTAGTTGGACATTCCAACTCGAGGAGCGCGCACTATGCTCCGTTTCACCTTATGTTGTACCACAGTGAAGGCTAGAAGCGCGAGCTCAGAGCGTCGGCAGCTGCCCTTAGTGCACGAGAGCTTGTGTCGCCGAGACGTGCCCTAGAGCAAGGAGCTCGCGCTTGTAGCCTTTCCTGCGGTACATCATAAGGTGAAATAGAGTATAGTTGCCTCTTATCACCTTCGCCCTATCGCTCAAATGTCAGGCCACGGAGGAATGATGCTATGGGTATCTGTTAAGAAGTTCAAATTTGTTGAATAAATGCTCATACAGTGACACGAGCCTCGTTAATTTCGGTCAGGCCACTAAAGTAGTAAGACATTTCAAAGAAGATGTAAAATCAACAATTCCAACGCAAAAAAAAAAAAAAGAGCACGGGAATTTACACCGACGCCGACAACATCATATTTCAAGGGTTTGTTGATTCGGGACGCGGAGCTTCTTGCTCATACACCACGGCGCATGCGTGGCGCCGGTAGCGTGCCGCTGTAGAGGCGCTCCGGTATTTTTGTAAACATGAGTTGGTGTACAGCGAACGTAGCGAACGCGAGCTACAGCTGAGAGTAAATGGAGAGCAACTGAGAGAGAGGAGGGAGAGGAGGGCGCAGGGACGTCAGAGCCAGTAAGATGACAAGGCGTGCTGCGCTTTTCCCTCCAACGTCATCACTAGTGGATCGACGTAGAGCCGCCTATCCTTGTGTCAGCATCGTCGCCAGCGCGTCGTGCAGCGTTTCTCAGAACGAGCGCGGCGCTAGCACGCAGCGACGCCATGACGGACGCGTCTGCCACTTTGCGTCGTCTCTCGCCAAGCTACAGCGTGTTTGCCACCTGGGGCCGGCCCGGGTTTTACCAATGAACACGTCATCATGCGTAGGCCTTGTCTTCTATGTTGTAATATCAGTGCACCGAAATCTGAATAGAAAAACTTCGCGAAAATCGACGGAGGACTACAGGGTGATACAAGGAGACGCCAGGCTCTTTAAATCGACCGGAAAATTCGGTTTCTTAACCTATCGCGCTACGATTTTGTGCAGCGTTGCCCACAGATGGTGCATTTTTTTTTTTTTTTTTTGTAAAATTTGCAAAGAGCGAACTTACCTGAGGAAAAAGTAAAGAAAGAAAAAGGCTTAGCTCCTATGAAAACGCAGCGACGCCACCGGTCTGCAAACAACACGGCGCCGTTTCGCACGGGAGACAAGAGATGGCGCAAGCGGTCGCGACGCCAGCTGCCGCCAACAAACGAGCAGACGACGCCGAGAGCCGGCCCTTTAGCAGACAATCTTTTCGACTCAAAAGTGGCGCGAGCTTTTCTGATATCAGTTGGCAATGCATTATTTTTAGGGGTGTGCGAATATTCGAAATTTCGAATACGAATCGAATATTTTCCTTATTCGAAACGTATTCGATTCGAAAATTGCATATTTGGAAGTTCCCGAATATTCGGCCTAAGCCGAATATTCGGGAAAAGCGGCGAATATTTGCACAAACTGCGAATATTCGAGCAAGTAACGAATAATCTGCCTGCCACGCATTCCCCAATGAATGTATATTCACTGAGAAAGGCTTATGATGCGTGCATTATCGGTCTACTCTGCTTCTATCTGTCCGATGGCAGCAAGAGAGGATCAGATTCGGTTTCTTTTTCACCAAGCCCTTTGTTGTGTGGCACTTTCATAGCAATATGTGATGTAATTGCGCTTTATATAAATTGATACAATAAAATAAACCTTGAAAGTGAAATATAAATATAAAATAAATCTCGAGAGTGTTATCTAATATAAATGTTTGAATATTAAAAAAAAAAAACGCTAGGTGCGAACAGGACATTGCATCGCCATCGACAACAACTCCTGCCACTCCCGCGCAGTCAAAATCACGTTCTTCCTTGTCGTCGTCTGTTTTACCTCAGTCTCGGGTTTTTCACTAAAATGTTTAATATACACCAGCTCACTTGCGCCCTTACGTTCTGCTCATCAAAACCACGTGGTCAAAACTAGGGATGTCGCGAACCTGCCCAGGTTCGAATGCGACCAAGTTCGACTTTTTCAAACCTTCAACGTGATGTTCGACAAAGGTTCGACTGAAGCTCAACTTTTGTGCGGATGCGCAAAAATAAATAAAAAAAAAACTAGTTGATTCCACTTGGCGGAGAAAAATGCACTATTTGTTGGGTTTAATGGCATCACTGGTTCACAATAATAACTAATGAAAGCGTTAAAAGCGCACATTTTCGCTTTTATTTGGTGTAAACACTGGTAACCATTTTATAAAATATGAACTAAACTACGTTCTAAATTATTTATTTCCCAAAATTTGAAATATTCGTGAAGCAGCCGGGGACGACTGTCCATAAGTCTAACTTCTTCAAACTATAGTGAAATTTTGCAGGTTTCTCGAGTGAAAGGGTCTTTCCACTGGCGGAAATGTTATCACGGCGCGTAGGGAGCGTTTACTTTCTGAACACGTTGAGCAGTTTATTTTCCTACACGATAATTTGTAATGAGTGCATTACTAGAAGTATTCTTAGCCTGCTGAAGCCCAGTAAAATGCAGTTGCATTGACTTATTTTAAAAAGGCAATAAGACCTACGTTGCTTCTTGTTTGATAATTTTTGTTTACTAGACACATATTCGATATTCGATTCGATATTCGAAGCCCGTTTTTCGTCTTATTCGTATTCGATTCGTATTCGAAAAATTCAATATTCGCACACCCCTAATTATTTTATAATCCTTACTAATAAAACACATTGAATGGACACATAATCGATTAAAAAAAATGGTTTGTCGGGTTATTTTGACTGTGTTTTCTTTTCGGGGTACTGATGTCGTCTGCTTTGCAGTTCGTCTTTACTACCGCGTCTGTCTTTGGTTCTGCGACTGTTATTCGCGCTGTTTTCTTACGTTTGACGTCGGTATGGTGCGTTTAACTCCCAGCGAACGAGCTAAGGTCGTACTTTGGTACGGGGAGTGCCATAGGACGAAAGAAGTCCGCCGATGCTTCCGAACGGAGTTCAGGCGACAGCCTCCGAGCTCGCCTGCCATCCTGCGCTGGGTGAGGCGTATGCTCGTTCGATGACGGCGTTCGTTGCGCCATCTCTTGTCTCCCGTGCGAAACGGCGCCGTGTTGTTTGCAGACCGGTGGCGTCGCTGCGTTTCCATAGGAGCTAAGCCTTTTTCTTTCTTTACTTTTTCCTCGAGTAAGTTCGCTCTTTGCAAAATTTACAAAAAAAAAAAATGCACCATCTGTGGGCAACGCTGCACAAAGTTGTAGCGCGATAGGTTAAGAAACCGAATTTCCCGGTAGATTTAAGAGCCTGGCGTCTCCTTGTATCACCCTGTAGAAGGGCAAGAAGAACACTAACACAGCACTGACTGGCAACTGGAAGTTTTACTCCTGCACAAAACAGCGAGGAAACACACGAGACGGGAAAGATGGTTCGTATAGCGCGAAGGGTTTCTGAATTTGTCTCTACTCATTGTTCGAACGCGATCGAACGCTGAACGCCGGCGCCCGGCTATTCGAACGCGAGACGCAGCGCGAGGAGTAGACGACGTTCTTGTTCGCTCTGATTGGAGAAAGACAATGGGTACAGGCAAAGGGAGCTAGCCTTGAAAACTAGGGGGGGGGGGGGGGGGGGGGGGGGTTAACAACTGTGTTATTGCGCGAAGTAGTTCCGAACATTTTTTGGTATCGGTTTAAGCTTGGGTTTTGGCGTAAAAGCCAAAACCCAAGCACGAGACCATGATGCAACGCTACTAGCGGTTCGTAAATCTCACCGAAACCCGCCGGAATCCACGTTGGAGGCATTCGTCGCTGTTATCCTATGTTCTGTGTGCTTTGGGGCCGCGTTCGCACTGTACTTTGTCCACTCACTCGACGTTTAAAATGGTCAGTCGCGCCGTAAATAATTGTTCTATCCGTAAACGTTTGCAGCAAGGGAGCTACAGCCCAGCAGTATTGGTTTTTCTAGAGTTCTGGAAAGCATTAGGAACCAAAACAAGGCGACGCTCAAGCAATTAGTTCGCCGGCACTATGAATGGCTCCACAGGATACACCGGCACAACCTCGACCAGCCGGGTAAAGACGGGAGCAAAACGTGGCAAATCCTGGGTGCGAACATCTCCGGTCCCTAGAGAAAGAACGAGAAAGAATGCGAAAAAAGAGCAAAGAAAGAAAGCAGACGAAGGTTTAGGCGTGTTCGTTTTTCCGTGACAAGTTGAATTTGCTCGTGCGCTTGCCAACTTTATTTAATGTTGTCAATTCGCGATTCCGGTGTTTTTCTGCAAAGTAAGAGAGATAATGACGAGGTACAGACCTTACAGGTGATGTTTTGCTGCTTCGTTGTGCATATGAGGCATCGTCAGCGATATGGGCTCGTCGGGACCGCCAACTGGGACCACCGATCTCTGTTTTTATGACCCGCCGTGACGAGGCGGCCAAATAATCTCTTTATGTTTCTCTATATACAAAAGAGGGAAATAAGGCAGAAACCTGCATGGCTTGCAGCTTGACGAGGCTTTACACCGTGTGGCAGAAAGGCAGTAGAAACTTTTCACATTTCATACAACACAAGCAAAAACCAAAACTACGTCCTATTACAACGATTAGCTACAAACAAAATCGGTATCATTCTGTTTCTAACAACATATCACGTAGCATACCCTTTGATTTTTTTTTCGTAATGTCAATATTTTCATTTTCAAGTTCATTTACAAGCTACGGTAGTGTATATTTTAAAGAGGTTAATCCATAATTTCTATGGGGAGTAGTAACACACCATTCTCGCTACGTCTAGTTTCATACCTCTGGTTTGTTCCCACCAAGCCCGACAGTACGGAAAGAAAAAAGTTGGTATTTTGTTTTACTGCCGTACTGTAGACTTCCATCAAACGATAGTTGTATAAATTATTATTTGTCACAACTTTATGCTTTCGAAAAAAGCTCCTCAGAAGAATGCAAATAAGAAACATTTTCAATCATGCGAAATACTTTCTTCTGTGTTAGAAGCAGTGTCGATAAGTTTTGTTTCGTTGTCGTTCCCCAAACCAGTTGACAATACACGTAATGTGTGTATATCAGAGAATAGTACAAGAGCAACTTCACTCGCACTGGAAACATAAGACGAGTTTGAGATATTATTCCTATCGCTTTGCAAACTTTTCGATGGATATACTCAACGTGTTCAGTCCAAAAAAGTGGTTCAGTAAAATTGATAGCAAGAATTTTAACGACATTTGCAATCTCTAAAGAAGATGAATTCATCGTGATATTTAACGTCAACGAGGTTTTACGATTCCGTGGCCTCAACAGTACGGATTTAGTTTTATCTGTGTTTATTCTTAGTTCATTAACTTGCGTCCATAAGTGTAGGGGAGGGGAGAGCCCCGTGACTGGCGCCCCGCTGCGGCTAGAAGCCGAAACACACTTCTCTTGAGCGAACAAGTGTGTTTCGGGTCCTCGCCGCTGCAAAAGCTGTGCGCTGACGTCCAGGTTTTCCGAGAAAGGGCCCTTTGACGCTCTGTCCAACCAGATCCTCGCGCTCCAAATCTGCGACAGGGCACTATATGGCTCTGTCGTCGAACTGCCAGGCTTTGTGAGTATAGAGGAGGCTATGGCCGTACCAACTCTGACACTGAATATATCGGCTGGCACAGTGGAGCACGTAAATAAGCCTAAATATACGATATTGATGACGAGGGTGTTTCAGTCAATCCATCAACCGAGGGCAGCAACTGCGTAGGGAAACGTCTCTTCAGCATGAGACCTCCACAGCACTAACAGCTTGGAAGAACCCATGACTGCTCGGACGTTTGGAAGAAACCCCACCGATGCCAGTACCAGCCGGGTGTGGATGACTTTTATCGGTCGCGTTCCCGGTTTCGACAAGTCTCTCTAAGTCTCGATCTCGAGAAATTTCTGCACTTAAAGGTTCGAACACTGGCATGCGGCTGATGAGGTTGCGGAAGGCAAGAAGTCTTGCTAGTGTTCCCAAAGGAACATCAAAAAAGCGTTCATTTAGCATATCTGTTTTATTCTCTCTAACCCTCTTACTATTTTCCCATGTATTGGTGTAGTAGTAGGCTGTTGTGTCAATCAATTATATTAAATATAAGATAATTACGCTTTTTATTTGCGTTTTGGGCATGGCATACGCAAGGTAATTTTGATCCGTTCATTTATTTCACGGGTTCCAAGTTTAACCAGAACTTCATAGCTGTGCCAAAACGTTTCATAAACTTAAAAAAAATAATAATAATAATAACATTTTAACGCAGGGAGGCAAAGTCGGGAGCAGAACGCGACAAATCCTGGGCGCTGACATCTGCGCTCCCGAGAGAGCGACAGAAGAGCGAAGAAAGAAAGCAGACGAAAGTTTTGGGCGTGTTCGTTTTGCTGCGACGAGATAAGTTGCTCGAGCGCTTTTCAACTTTGTTCAGTTTGAGACAATCCGCGATTCCGGTGTTTTTCCTTTAAAGCACGCTAGAAAAGAACAGGGTAAAGACCTTACAGGTGATAGTTTTGCTGCTTCTTTGTGCATATTAAGGCGTCGCTAGCGATACGGGTCCATCGGGACCGCCAACGTTACTTCGGGGACCGCCAACGTTACTTCGGGGACCGCCAACGTTCTACGACCATCAGTTGGGAAACTCACCGTTGAAACCTGGGCCGCTGGCGTCCACCGAGACCGAGCTAAATACGGCAACAGCGCCACTTTGTATCATTTGTCTTTACTGTGGTCACCTTGAGCTTTTAGAAAGCATGTTTTTGCGTAAAATCCAACGCAAAAAACTCTTCTTGTAGTAACTTTTATTGAAGTTTAATACAAAATGAAGGGCGAGTGTTGTTTCCTAATATCTTTAGGAAACAACACTCGCTTATATTAGGAAACAACACTTTAGTGTTGTTTCCTAATATCTTAACCTCGGTGACAATCCGAAGCGCGTACACTTGGGAGACGAGGGTGGCACCCCTGAAGCCCCTTCCACAGTATCTGTTTCGGCGCCAAAATGGCCAATTAAAGCCAAAATAGACGTCACGTGCAGTTCCTCGAGTGGCCGCTGCGGAAGAAATGGCGGCATTGTGATCGCCATTAGCTCCAGCCTCCACTCTGGAGTACGGGGAGATTACGACCGACGGAGAGATAGGCGGACGTGTCCTCCACGTGCTCCAAATTTTCGGTGGATTACCGCGGGTCCTGAACATTTTCGGGGTGAGTCTGCACATTTTACGCATCGGAAGATTAAGCGAAACGTAGCAATATCGTTTTCTGCACGAAATTCCGTCCAAAATAGCCATTATAGAAGAAAATCTGTCGGAGAGAGCTAGGCCTCACGCTGGGCCTAGCGCCATGACGGCGAGGGAGCAGGAGAATCACGCTACCTTCTTGAACATCGCTAGATACAATCAAGAAGTGGCTGCTAGAGAGGAACAAAAAGTCGAAGATGACGACAAATCGAAATGGCAACTAGTTGGCGGATATAAAGGCCGGCGGATCATAAAAAATTTTAGAACGTCGCTCAAAGAAGAGAGAAAGACCTTCGACCTAAGGAAAGCTGAAGCCTTGGAGATTTTTACGTGCATCATGGCAGCGACCGACGTATCGCCACGGGCAGCGCTCGGAGAAGACTATGCTATCAAGAACGTACGTAACAACACGGTTACCGTGCATACGAACGATCAGGAACGGGGCGAGAAGTACCTAGGAGTCAGGGGATTTCGGTACGAGGGTAACGAATACGAGGCACATGGATACACCGCAAACTCGGAAAACACTCTCCGAATAGTAGTCGCCGAGGTGTTTAGTAGAGAACGAGAAACCAACAACCGAGAGATTTTGGAAGAATTGCAGCGGAGCAATCCCAAAACACCCATAATCGATGCAAAGCGGATGGGCCGATCCGGGTTCATCTTGATTACACTGGGCACGAAGGTTCTACCGGGCAACATCAAGATCTTCAGAAGCATCAACTGCTACCAGATCTATTTGGAGAAGAAGCAAGCGTGCACCGAGTGCAGAAAAATGGGACGCCGTGCAGATAATTGACCCGAAGGTGTCAGTTGCAGATGCCCAAACTGCGGCGAGGAACGCGACTTCCCTCAACGGGCTGCCTGGAGTGAGGACCAATTACACGTGCACCCCCAAGTGCGTGATATGCAATGGACACCACTACACTGGAAGCAATGCCTGTCGGGAACGCTACAAGCCTTTCAGGGAGGACAGGCCCAAACCGAAAAAGTATTTCGTGACAACCGAAGATACCATTACTACTTCTACCAGCGAAGAGGAAGAAACAATGAGCTACGCTCGAGCCGCACGAGGCAAAAATACGAGGGAGCCGCAAGCCAAGGATGCACCCGAAAACTCTACCGATTCGGCGCTTGAAAAAGCAAACAAGAAACTAACCGAAGAATTGGCATGCCACAAGAAGAACTATGAAGCGGCCATGCGTACGATCCGACAACTCCAACAGGAACAAATGAAAAGCAGCGCTCCCACACTAACGAGTATCGTCACTGGAAACCAGAACATGGAAACCGACAACGAGATGCCAGCACCTCCACGGCCGGCCGAAGTCAGGAAAGGACGGAAGAGAACAAACTCTGAAAGCTCGGTCCAAACGAGCGTCAGCTGCTCATCGGAGAGACCGTACAAGGCTAGAAAGACCGAATACTTGCTCCCTCGGAAAGTTGAAGCTGCGCTCAGCAGCATACTGGCAAGCCTTCAAAGACTGGATGAACGTATGAAGACGAACGAAGAGCGGATGACGCGCATTGAACAAGAATTTGCGAGACTAACTGCAGTAAAGTGCGCGTGTGGCAGTGGAACAGTGGGGGTCTCAACAAAAAGATTGGCTAGCTCAAAATGTTAATCATGGACACCGATTCTCCGCCGGACGTTTTGGCCGTACAAGAATCGGGCCTCAAGTGTACGATACCGGGATACATAAGATACGGAATGATAGGACAAACGGAAGGAAAATTGGTACACACTTTCGTGGGGAGGGATCTACCAGTCAAACAGCACGACATAGAATTAGATGCCCAAGTCAAATCGGTCACCGTACACTCTAAGAAATGCCTGCACGTCTACTTACCCGCAAGACGCTCAAAGAGCCAATCATTGCGATCTAGGAAATCAGCTCAGCGAATGGTGAGCCGGAACATCTGTTTAGACCTAAAAATGAAGTCTGCGCCGTGGCATTACGCAATGCAAAGCGTCATGCTTGCATTGCGTAATGCCACAGCGCAGACTTCATTTCTAGGTCTAAACGGATGTTCCGCCTCATCATTCGCTGAGCTGATTTCTTAGATCGCAATGATTGGCTCTTTGAGTGTCTTGCAGGTAAGTAGACGCGCAGGCATTTCCTAGAGTGTAAAAATTATGCCCAAACGCAAGAAACAAAAAAGCCTAATCATCTGCAACGTGTACTCCAATCCAAAGCATACTTTCTATGCAGTCTCGCAAATTTTCAGGAAGATATGAAACGTTACGGGAGAAACTCCGGCCCGGATTCTGGGAGACTTTAACGCTCCAAATACTGTATGGGGCTACGCAAGAAATTCTGCGAAAGGAAAGGAAGTGGCGCCCCACACCAGGCAGAAGCCCACAAAGCCTTGCTACTAAAACGACACTACAGAATGCACTAGGATTGGAAATAGCGTGCAACAGGATACAAACCCGGATCTCACTTTTGGCCTAAACATCGACGAATTCACATGGACCAATAGCAAAAAAAATTTAGGCAGCGACCACTATATTCTGGAAACGGAAGTTCCACTGCCAGGATTCCGACTCACGCGACTTCCCACACAACCTTGCACCGATTGGGACGGTTTTCGCAAAAGAAGACAAGAAGCCGCACGACCGCTAGAAAATATCGGCGACTGGTGCAAACAGTTAGTCGAAGATCAAGCGGCCAGCACTACAGAAATCGAGAACCCTACCCATTCGAGAACGATGGGCAGAGAGAGAGAAAGCATGTTTATTGGAAAGATGAAGAGGTTTTCCCGCGGGAATTTGCAGGATTGCTACTTCATACGTGGGAAAGAGAGAAAGAGGCAAAAAAGACAAAGAAAGAAAAGGAAAGAAAGAAAACATGGGCAGCAAACTACAACATATGCTGATGGCCTGCCGTTCAATCTATCGGAGATGGAAGGAAACGAAAAAGAAGTACCCTAAGCTAAGACGACGGGCTGCCAAACTCAGCAGAGAAATTGAAGCGTACGTGCAGCAACTTAACTAGCAACAGTGGCAGCAAATGTGCGACGAGCTTCAAGGCAGATTACACACAAAGAGCCCCTGGTCCCTCTTTCGCTATATGATGGCACCTGACGATACCAAACTAGAGAATAGGAAACTCCTCACCAAACTCGTTCGGGAACTTGATGGCGAAGACATCTACGCAAGACTTAGATCCCTGTATCTCGAATCCCCCCAACCTGCCACTTCGCTACCAACAGCGTACGGCGGAACCGAGTACAGCAGGCTCGATGCACCAATCAATGAATCGGAAGTGCGTCTCGCCATGGCCGGAATCAAGACTACTTCGGCACCGGGCGCGGACAAAGTCACGAACTGAATGCTTCGCAACTTGGACGACGAATCGGTCCTACGAATTACCGAGTTCTTTAACGAAATATGGACGAACGGGCGCCTGCCAGAAAGCTTTCGCCACGCCACCGTCGGCTTCATCCCAAAACCCGGAAAGCCTCTCAAGCTGGAGAATCTGCGCCCAATCTCACTCACGTGGTGCGTGGGCAAACATTCAAACAAGAGTACAAGAATACATGGAGGAGCAAAATATATTCAAGCACCAAATGTTTGGTTTCAGAAAACATCTCTCTACGCAAGACGTGTTTATTCAACTTAAAGACGACCGGCTGAATGAAAGCAGAAATTGGACCGCACTCGCCCCACTCGATTTGAAGAAGGCTTTTGACCGCGTATCCCACGCGTATCCCATGCGGCAATCTTGAAGCAAATCTCCGAGATTGGGCTGGGGGGGCGGACCTTCAACTACGTCCGCTCTTTCCTGTCTGGCCGCACAGCCAGCATCCAACTAGAAGGCGAAACTTCGGAAGTCTTTAACATCAACAACGGATGCGGTACGCCACAAGGGGCAGTCATTGCCCCGCTACTGTTTATTCTGGCAATGATACCCATGTCAAGAAAACTGGAACAGGTTGGAGGCCTGTAGCACGCCTTGTACGCCGACGATATTACGATTTGGACCAACCACCCATCCCACCTACATGGGCAAAGCCATAAAGTTAGGGACGGACATTGAAAGGTAGGAAGCTAAAGCCATCGGACTGGAATGCGCCACCGAAAAATCGGCGCTACTCGTCCGACCCCCCCCCCCCCCCCCCAAAAAAAAAAAAACAAAGCTTACCAGCAAGAAATGGAGTTCTCCCTCAAGACGCAAGGAATAGAAATTCCTCGGACAGACAATGTACGAGTTTTCGGAATGATAATCACTATGAAGAACGAGCAGAGCGGTATCATCAAGTACATCAGGAAGCACGCGGACAACCTCGCCCGACTAGTTCGACGTGTGTCCCGCAAGAGCTACGGACTCAAAAAGAATGGGACTTGCCGACTAGTTCACGCATTCGTGTTCAGTCGAATCATGTATGCGGCACCTTACATGAACCTGAATGAAGGGACAATCAAGACTCTAGATACAATTATCAGGAAAGCCTTTAAGACCGCCCTTGGTCTACCAACGTGCACACCAAACGACGCGCTGGAACAACTCGGACTTCATAACATTTTCGAAGAAATCCGACTATCACAAAGGACAGCGCAAGAACAGCACCTCTCGAAAACTGCAACAGGCCTCATCACTCTGCAGCGCATCGAAGTCAAGCAATCGAAGAAAGAAGTCAGACAGAAACCGATCCCAGCATCATGGCACCGGGCTTTAAGAGTTATCCCGCTGCTTAAAAACATGAATTCCGCGAGGGACAAGGGAAGAAGAGAAGCAAAAGCCAGCGCACTGGACACGCTACATAATGGTCAAGAACACGTGTACCACGCAGACGCCGGCACATACCCCACCGAAGAAAACAAGTGCGTGGTGGCCGTGTACAACGTTAACTACACGACCACCGCATCTGTACGAGCGAGCAACGTCCACGAGGCAGAAGAGGCGGCGATCGCCCTGGCCCTAAACCTGGCCGCAGCAAAGGGCCACCCTGCCACCATCACATCTGACTCAAGATCGGCCATTATGAACCTGAGCAACGGTAAAGCCGGACCTGCTGCACGGAACCTATTAATGAAGACGACGCCAAAGGAAGAAGCCAGCTATGACGAAAATAATCCCTGGAGAAGAGGAACAAGAGGAACTAAGGACAAACACAAATCTCCAAACACAGCTAGGTGACTGGTGCGCGACCAAAAAAATCCGCCTGGTCCGGGTATCGAACCCGGGACCTCTCCATTACAGGTGGAGCGCTCTACCAACTGAGCTAACCAGGGGTTAGACGTCAAGAGCAAACGGGTTTTATCAGCCGCCACCAGTCTAACACCAACAAGGGTGAAGCTTGCAATTTTAGGTTATGATTATAATGCAATTTAATGCAAAGGTGCAAGCGAGCTGGACAAGAATGACGAAAATAATCCCTGGAGAAGGGGAACAAGAGGGACAAAGGACAAACACAAATCTCCAAACACAGCTAGGTGACTGGTGCGCGACCAAAAAAATCCGCCTGGTCCGGGTATCGAACCCGGGACCTCTCCATTACAGGTGGAGCGCTCTACCAACTGAGCAATGGCGGGATGGGCATCCCCACCACCGACGGAGACCACAATTACGGGGCCTCACCACTCACGCGGGGTCCCGTAACATATAATGAGATCCTCAGTTGGTAGAGCGCTCCACCTGTAATGGAGAGGTCCCGGGTTCGATACCCAGACCAGGCGGATTTTTTCGGTCGCGCACCAGTCACCTAGCTGTATTTGGAGATTTGTGTTTGTCCTTTGTCCCTCTTGTTCCTCCTCTCCAGAGATTATTTTCGTCATTCTTGTCCAGCTCGCTTCCACCTGTGTATTTAATTGCATTATAATAATAACCTTAAATTGCAAGCTTCACCCTTGTTGGTGTTAGACTGGTGGCGGCTGATAAAACCCGTTTGCTCTAGTGACGTAACCTCTGGATAGCTCAGTTGGTAGAGCGCTCCACCTGTAATGGAGAGGTCCTGGGTTCGATACCCGGACCAGGTGGATTTTTTCCGTCCCGCACCAGTCACCTAGCTGTGTTTGGAGATTTGTGTTTGTCATTTGTCCCTTTTGTTCCTCTTCTCCAGGGATTATTTTCGTCATTCTTGTCCAGCTCGCTTGCATCTGTGCATTAAAATTGCATTATAATAAAAGCCAGCTACTCGCTGACATGGGTACCCGGCCACTCGGGTCACTCTGGCAACGAGGTGGCTCACTCGCAAGTGGTCCGTGCGCAAAATATCCGGACCAATGGCGGTATGGGCATCCCCACCACCGACGGAGACCACAATTATGGGGCCTCACCACTGACGCGGGGTCCCGTATCATATAATGAGATCCTCAGAAACCTCAAGATTTGGCGCAAGATTTTGGGCGAGCCTCACAAGAAGCTCACCCGACTTCAAGGATCTACGTGGCGGCGCCTACAGCTCCGCAACTCCTTGACTCCCGAACCCTGAGAAGATCATGGCCAGATCTCTTCAAGGGAAATTGTGAAGAAGTTGCGGACGGGTCCTGGCGGCATACCTACTGGGAATGCCCATAGACCCCCCTGCTTACTGTCCTGCGAGACATACTAGAGGAAGACGACTCCCCTGTTTGGGAACGAATCTTGATGGCAGACTCTACACCATTCAGGTTCCAGTCGTTTTATGAGTGCAAGAAAGTGAGAGCATGCTCAAGTCGAAGCTAAGAATGCGAAGAGTCCCACATCCCCCATCTCCCCCCTTAAACGAACCCTCGTATCAGATCTTATGATCTCATTTTATGGTTCAATAAAGTTTACTGACTTACTGACTCACTGACTGACTGACTGACTGGAGTACGGATTGGTGCCCCTCTTTAGAGCAGTCTCTATGGCAGTTCCCAACTGAGTGGTTCTAGTAACGTTGGGGACCGCCAACTGGGACCTCCGATGTTCGCTTTTATACCCCGCCGTTCCCCAAGCGGCCTTAATGCATGGAACCTCCTTGAACCCTTCCCTCTAGATTACTATATTAACTATATGCTCCAACAGAAGCAAACGCGCATAATCTAATTAACGCTTTTTTTATTATTATTATTCATCAGATACGATTTTTGCCTTAAGGTATGTCTAAACCTCAAAACAAGCTTATGAAGACAGTCTCGAGTAGAGTCTACTTTTGATTGGCATTAGATATCAGCTCGATTGTATGCGTTGCTTAGCGAGGTACTGTTTTGTTTACGAGGGATTGCCTCCAAAATTTTGACTCGCAAAACACAACAAAAAAAACTGTTGCAGGATAAAAACGGTGCCTAACGATGGTAGCGCCAGCTTGTTGTGAGTAGTGAACTCTTTTCTCTTTCACGAGGCTCCAACAACAAAATATAGATGGCGGTAGGAGTCTGGCGGTAATAGAGCTCTGACAAGGTCTTTCGTAAACAATGCGCGAGCGTGATTACTCCGAAGACCTGCGAGGGGAATTGTCTTTTTAAACTTTCAACGGGTATTTCCTTACAATTGTCTCGTCTCGCGTCTCGTTCAAAGCCTCTTCTCCGCCACTCGTCTTATATATATATATATATATATATATATATATATATATATATATATATATATATATATATATATATATATATATATATATATACAGGGTGTTTCAGAAAACTCAGGCCAAATCGCTCCTGCGAAAACTACTCATCGCGACGAAAAAAGGCTTGTGTCATTTTGGCCCTGGGCCAGGGGCCCATTTAGGAAAATTATTAAAGTTCGAGATAATTAAGTTGTTAATTATTTTTGCGTAATTAACTTTTTTAATATCGTGTTTAAGGGCATGGTTTCAATTAGAAAATTGCTCCGCATCGTCGAAAAGCACTAAATCAACAAATTGCAGAATGATAGAACGCACGCAAAGCATTTTACGGCTTTCTGAAAAACCGCACAAATTCGACGGATTTTTAAGTTTCAGTTTGCTATCGGAGCGCATCTCCGCCCCGACGGTACCGCGCCCCGTGGAGAGATAGTGCAACCAACCTCTGCTGCGCTGTCATCGCGCGACGCAGCAGAGGCTGGTTGTACTGTCTCTCCACGGGGCGCGGTACCGTCGGGGCGGAGATGCGCTCCGATAGCAAACCGAAACTTAAAAACCCGTCGAAGTTGTGCGGTTTTTCAGAAAGCCGTAAAATGCTTCGCGTGCCTTCTATCGTTCTGCAATTTGTTGATTTAGTGTTTTTTGATGATGCTGAGCAATTTTCTAATTGAAACCATGCCCTTAGACACAATATTAAAAAAGTTAATTGCGCAGAAATAATTAACTTAATTATCGCGGACTTTAATAATTTTCCTAAATGCGCCCTTGGCTCAATACCAAAACGACACAAGCCTTTTTTCGTTGCGATGAGTAGTTTTCGGAGGAGCGATTTGGCCTGAGTTCTCTGAAACACCCTGTGTATATATATATATATATATATATTGTATTATTTAATAGAGCATTTTTTTACATTTCCAGAAGTCGGCGTGCGCACCAGCATGTACTCTGAGCAGTGTTACGGAGTCGCCATTACGGAGTCCGAATGATTCTGGAATCATTCCGCACCTTTTCCCATTCCATTCCGCATCCCCGGAATGGAATGGGAATAGAATGGCGGCAGCTTTGGGGGGAAGGGAATCGGAAATGAATTAGATGAGTGTTGCGGAGTTGCCACTCCAGAGTTGGAATGATTCCGGAATCATTCCGCATTTTCGCTACCCCGGAATGGAATGGGAATGGAATGGGCCCGGTTCTTTATTTTTTTTATTATTTATTTATTTTTTTATTTATTGTTGGAAAGGGGGGGGGGGGGGGTAAAGGGGGCATTTATGTTCAGCTAGACTGAGCCAGTCAGCAAGTCAGTTGCTCAGAAATAAAATGAGCGGGAAACTGCTAGCCCGCGTAGAACCCTACCAGACTTATACGCAATGCAATACAAAAAACAAGCGTAAAAGCAAAGAGCAGGGGGTGTGGGGGGGGGGGGGGGTGGCGGTGGCGCCTTTTACGGATGCGCAGGCGGCGGGCTTCACTGGTGTGTGTTACACGAGAGCGAAACAAGAAAACAAACACCAAGCAAAAGAAACGAAGGGAGCGGCAAAGAAATGAGCCGTCATGCACTGCTCCTCATCGTCCTTCTTGTCTTGCTTTTTCTTCTTTTTTTTTTCAATGCCATGGAGAAGCCTTGTGAAACAGGAAATCAAGGGAACTGTTGCTTCGCCTGTGGCCGAGTAGCTGAGTCTCAGTCCGTTGCAACACGAGCCTGGTGGTGGTTGAGTTAAAGTAGGAGGATGACTCACGCAGTGAAGTTCAACACATATCCGAATGCGTCTGCGCCCGTAATATTGCATGGCTCACTGGGTACGTCATCAGTCGACGTGAACGTGACCCGCTGCTCCGGTGATCCAATAGACAGGAAGGAGGCCAGATGTGGCTTCGCTGTACCGACGTAGACTTCGTACACCTGCGACTCGTCTCGAGCGCGCTGTTTCTCGGAGAGCTCGCACCTGTGCCGGCCATCTCAGGTCGCAATCCACGAGGTCTCTGTTTGGAGGATGCTAGGCGAAACTTGAGGACTGCCATTCATGCGTTGGGGGTGGAGGGTCGGCAGGAAGGACCGTCACAACAGGAATACCACCGTTTCGAATTTTCAAACTTAACAGAAGATAAGACGTGCGCTCCAGGGTGCTTCAGGTGGTCCACAATTCTCGAAAATTTCAAATGCAACTGCCTGCACGATCTTCAACGAGGTCCTCTATAACGAAAGTACGTATTGTCCTTTCATACAGCCGCGTGGGTAAAGTTTCATGTTCAAGGCAGCACCTACAGATACAAGAATACTAGTTCATTCCACCGTGACGTCATGCGATCAATTTTGACAGGGGCGCCCTTATTGAACAGGGTAGTGGTGACGTTTTGATGGAATTTAGGGTGACATGGAATTTATTTAGAGGTCGAAGTCTTTTCGCATCACTCGTCAAACAGACAGGTTGTCAGGGAAGGGACCGTGGTCAATCCTTGATGGAACATTTTTGGAGCCCATTGAAGACTCCTCTTCGTCCAGAACCACTACCTTCAAGGCGAAGTGCAAATCCTGCGGGAAAGTAATTTCGGGATAAAAAACTTCCACTTCAAACTTCAAGGTTCATCTCAGTTGTCGTCTCAAACAATATTGAAAAATGTATTGAAGAATCATGATTTCAGTCTCAGTATTTTTGCCCTCCCTTTAGAGGAATGGAATGGATTAGAGGAATGGAATGAAACGATTCAACCATTCCAGGAGTGGGAATTGGCCCAGTGTCCCCATTCCTAGGAGTTGAAAGGAATCGAATTATCGAAAACTCTAATTCCCCGGAACGGAATTGGAATGTTCAGCGCTGTTAGCGGCCGAAAAGTAAACTTCAAGATGTCTTGTCTGGGCTTGACTACACCAAAGGATTTAGCTCAGCTAGGGGAAAAATACATCGGCTAGAGCGACGGCGGACGGCGCTGTTGCTTTTATTCGACCTCTATATTCGACCATTCGAATACACTCTAAAAAAAAGCCCGTGCGTCTGCTTTCCCGCACAACACTCGGAGAGCCAATCACCTCAACTCACGGACGCAGCTCAGCGAATGACGATGCCGAAACATATGTTTCGACCAAAAAATGCAGCCTGAGTTGTGACATTAAGGCGGCGGTCCCACGGCGGCCATCTTGAACAAGCCATTAGTTCAACCACTAGATGGCGGCACTCATCCGTGTGGCCTAGAGTTGTGTGGCCAGAAAACAAGCTCGTGGCAGTGATGTTCCTCCTCTGCTCTTAATTTCCTCCTTTCTGCTGCTCGCCCGTGCACGTTCAGCGCTCAGCGCGTGCTCCCGCTGACACAAATGCCAGCAAACGTGCCAGTCGTGGTAGCAGTGCCCAGTTCGCACAGAAGCGGAGCCCAGCTAGCTCATCGACCCGATCGAGAGTGCCTAGCTTGAGATCGAGAGGCTCACAAGCCAGTAGCTATCGTTTTAACTATTCAAGAATTAAAAACATAGTCAATCAATCAGTGAAGAATGGTATCAAACGTTAAAGAAAATATAAAAGACATGCCATGTCAGCATTTCGTTAATGAAAGATCTTTTGCACGACAAAAACGTTTAAATTCATTTTCGCTGTAAGTCAGAGCGCAGCCGACATAACAGGTCAATGAGGCCAATCAAGCAGAACCAAAAACAAAAAAACACTATGTCACGGAGCTCAACAACCTATAGTGCGTTTGTTGTCACCGGTCAAAGCAATCAAGCGCAAACCATCCACTGTGGCCTTGCGCTTTTAGTATGCGTGTTTGTGCTTGTGAATCTTATAGTCTTTCACTGCATTTTGATCTATCATAAAACAAGCAATAGCAGACTTTTTTTTTTCAAGACGGGTGTTCAAAAGGGCGCTTTATATAACTCATCATTTTGATGTTAGTTTGATTAAACTTGAATACCAATTATCTGACCTTATAAATAACCACCCTAATATTGTTGAAATAGTACGCCGAGGTCGAAGACTCTGCATGTCCAAGAAAAGAGTAAAAGTGTATTTTGTAGCCCAAGTTCCTATAAGCAAATTAAATGAACGACTTTCGAAACAAACTTTAGTACATTTCGGTCTGGATGGGAATCGAATCCGGGCCTCCGGGGTGCGAGACGGGCAAGCTTCCCCGAATCCACGGCGGCTCCAAGGTCCTGGCTGACTAAAGGTCGGTTCTCACATGCAGCGAAGCGCTGATGTAGCCCTTCTCACGTGCCGTCAGCTACTTATCGTCTGCCATGAGCAACAGTTTTGACGGTGCGATACAAAGCTAGTGAACGCTCCCGTCAGCACGCGCTTAGCGCGAGGTAAGCGCTACGCTTGTAGCGCTCCGCTGCATGTGTGAACAGGCCTTTAGGTGTGCCTAGTGCGTGCGTCGTTGCACACGTCCCGTCGCAACCATCTGGCTGACTAAAGGTGTGTCTGAGTGCGTGCGTCATTGGGCACGTGACGGTGCAGCCAATGGGGAAAAGGTGGCGCCACGTCATGAGTGTATAACATGAGCGCGCTGTTTCCCGCGCGTCACACACCGAATCAGCAAAAATAACGCATGTCGAAAAAAGAAATCGAAAACTTTTCACCAAAAGGACTGCAATGCTTCCATATTCCCCCACGTAAGCTATGAAAAGTGTCTGTGCGGAATTTCCTTTTGTATTCTTTTGCCGCAGCCCCTCAGACACATGTATGTCTGGAAATAAGGATTATTATTATTCTTATTATTAACTCACGCCCACAATATTTATTTTTATTTTTACAACATGTTCACGGGAGAACTGCCAAGTGGTCTGGACCATCTAAAGATCAGTGTGTCTTCACGTTCCTATACCCGTCTGCACGTTCACGTTCAAATGGAAAAACACCGTAGACCGTCTTCTCTTTTCAAATGACAACGAATCGAAGCAGGCACGTAGCCAGGGGGAGGGGGGGGGGGGGGGGGCATGGGGCCCGGTCTTCCCCCGAAATCTTCCATTTTGCTGAGACCCCCTCTCCCCCCTCCACCTCATACAGCATTTTGTCATGGGCGGGCCCCCCCCCCCCCCCCCCCCCCGAAACAAAATCCTGGCTACGTGCCTGAACCGAAGACCACATGAAGTGGTGACAACTCAGCCATTTTTCCGCCCAAACGTTTTTTTATGCATTTTGAAGTGCGCGCAATCCGGTGTCACTCAGCTCGAGCCCGAAGCTTTGGCTAGTGCATAGACGCTATTTTACCGCCCAAATCACGCACCGAGTGCGCGAGAGCGTCACGCGCTGGCACATCCAGAGCAACAATGGATGTCTTCACCTTGAGACAGACAGACATGTAGGCAACCTAGGCTAGAGTGAACAGGCATGATCTCTTACGGCCATTGCACCGGGAGTAGTAGCTCCCTGCGGCGGCAGCTTGGAGGGGTCGCTGTAACCCTACCGCTCCTACAGTGCTTTAATTCCTTCTGAGAGGCACGTCCTTTTCACCGTGTTGTCCTCTTTGCTCGGGGGTTGAGTTGGATAAGTTTCTAGAGTAATTGGACCTACAGGTCGTGAGGCCAGCTGTCTTCAGGGACTTATGCGGAACACGTCTTTCTCTTCGTTTCCTTAAGAAACAAGTTTGTATAGACAAGAATTTAATTATTGTAAGCCGAAACCTATTTCAATCTGCTCACTACAGTTATTTCAAGCAAGTATAATTGCACACATTTTCAATTGCATTGGTCAGGGAACAGTTGTTCAGGATGGCTCAGGCGGCGTTGGGCATGGTTGTGTGGTCGCACCCCTACGCGGCTAAAGAAGTTCCATTGCTCCTCGACGAGAGTGAAGGCCACAAGGAAACCGCTCTCTAGCCCGGTCATGGAAGAACATGGCAGGGCAGCACTCAGCATCTCGCTTGATTTTATTTCGCAATACTCATTGCGGGGACTCTGAAAAACGAAAGAGAAGCGCGAGGAAACTTCACGAGTTGTGATCCTGGACCGGCTTGCTAGGGGGCTATGTTGCGCTTTTTGGACTCCCAGGAGACTAGGGAGAAGGAAGTGACGTCAACAGCGCAGCAAATGCAGATTGGATGTTGATTTTGTTTTCTTCTGTCAACATCCAATCTGCGTTTGCTCGAGTTGTTGACGTCACTTCCTTCTTCCAAGTCTCCTGGGAGTCCAAAAATCGCAACATAGCACCCCAGCGTCTCAGCTGAGACTGAGTGAAAGAAAGCACTCAAAAGGTTGGGCGCACGACTGTCTTGAGACGCTGCTTGAGTCCCGCTCAGCTCGAGCGCTGGTTTTGGCATTGCTTTCTTTCGCAAAGTCTCAGCTGGGACGCTGTTTCTAGCAAGTCTGACCTGGCTGCTTATAATTAGTTGCAAAGGACAAGAGTCGTGGTTGGTGTAAACTAGGGTGCCTTCATGTGCGCTTTGCTTAGGGTGGTGGCATCTCGCCATTTTATCCCACAAGTTTATTTTTATTTTTGTTCAGAAGCACGTGAAAGAGCGTGTCCCTGCACGTGTTTGTGGCGCTGACTGTGCTATGGCGACATTTTGTTTTCGTCGATTTCTTTGTATTTTACCCGTGAGCGCGAGCTGTCGGCATCGGGTACTACAAAGGGTGGCATCACCCTAAACAGAAGAACATTGAGGCACCCTAGTGTAAACGCAAAGTGGAAGCCTGGAGTCGTTGCATTATTAAACCAACACCATGAAAGTTGATCGTCTGACATTGTTCTTATTTGAAAAAATGAAATAAAAATTAATCCAAAGAAAGACGACCGTAGTGAGGGTTTCGCACATGTGCAACGCTTTTGATAGGGCACTGCATGGAGAGGGGGTTTATTAGACCCTTTTCATGAGCCTCAGATTTGAACCACGATGACTGGCTGTTTGTTGCCTTACCATGAGGACCAGTCACTGCGGTTTACACATAACACTCTCCGTAAGTTTTCTACAAATAGAGTAACGTTAAAACTAAAAATCTAAAATTCCTGCACGATGCCGAACAAAAGAGAACCAGAGCGGTTGGAAAGCTGGAACCTTAAAAAAAAATGTCGGGTAAAAATCTTGGAGTGAAGGAAAAGAAATTCCCCTTTGTCGTCACCATCATATGGAGCTCAATATACGCACCTTTCGTGGTGCCGGAACATGGCAGGGAGCATTGAACAGCTTATTTATAGGTACTATACTTCGTCTCCCCCTAGCATGGACTAACCGCGAAGGCTGTGCTAGCGCGAGCGGCCAGCCTTGACTGCCTTGACTAGAGCACTCGCTGCACGAGCATTCGTGCAGCCGCCGCGGCTTCATTCAAAGCGACTAGCTCGCGCTTTTAGCACGCGCGGCTAACAATAGTCCATACTAAGGTGAGACGAAGTATAGATGTTTTCGAGAACTTGCTCGTGACCCTTGTTTTTTTCTTCTTTTTCTTGCAAGATTATTTACTCATTGCAAGAACGAGGAAGTAGCGCGAGGAAATATTTGAGAAAAGAATCCTCTGCATAAGGGACAGAATCCCCCCAGCGCCACTTTTCCTGAACTTCTCAACCTCGAATTTCTGCCACCTTTCAAAAGATGGCGCAAGTGCGCGTCGTCTGCTACAGCATAGGTTCTTTTTATTATTTAGGACAATTAGTATGCTTTAAAAAAATTACAATCATAGAAAGTGATTTTAATTAAAACGAGAAAAGCACTAATTGAAGAATTGTTGCTTAAATAGCTGCCCTCTTCTTTGAAACCGGTTTCTTGCGTACAGAGTCGAGCTTCAAAATAGTCCCATGATTTAAACATATTTTAAACAAATCTGAATATGAATACGAAAAAATCACGCTTCTAGTGAACCAGCTCAGTTCCTCTAGCATACAATTAAAAAAAATTAGGTCAGATGCCAGAACGCTGTCTGAGAAAACCAAGAACGCGTTAAGGGAATTTTTAGAAATTTTACCATTTTCAAGTTGTGTTTACAAGAAAACGGCTGGCATTGCACTTCTAATATTTTGTATTCTGAGTTCCTATGCTTACCACAAGCATGCCCTTAAATGTCGTTGCTGCGTTATCATGTGAAACTGAGTTACTAGACTTCAAAATCACATAAAAAAGGCTCTTTTTGAATAAATATTAAAAAATGTGAGCGTGCTAATTAACAAAATCACGTATGCACGGAACTAGACGAGTCCTTCTTCTATTCAATAAAAAAATAAGAACGCGTCTTGGATGCATTGTAAGTCTAGAAACTTGGAATGCGTAGAGGTATGTCTTTGAAAATATCAAAACTTGCACTTTTTGTTTTTTTATTGTGCGTTAAGTTTTGAAAAATGCGTATCATATTTTGCACTAAAAGAGTGATGATGAATTGGCTATTTATTTGCAAAAAGAACGAAATACGTAACACGCGCACAGACGCGACATTTGCACAGCAAACAGGAGCGTTAGCAGAGCTGCCACCGGTATTATAGTTGGGGCCGTGGGACCGCCGCCTCACAACTCAGACTTCGTTTTTTGGTCTAAACATATGTTTCGGCATCGTCATTCGCTGAGCTGCCTCCGTAATTTGCGGTGATTGGCTCTCCGAGTGTTGTGCACTCTGGGTTTAGATTATGAAAGTAACCTTGCGTTGTTTACCAGTTCTTCTCAAAATCGTAACAACTTCACTACAAGCGGCTCTCAGAGCTGCTCGTCAAAGTTTAAAGCGCGCCTTTTTTTTTTTTTTTTTGCCAACACGATAGCTTTTTGCGTCAAAACTTTGTCGGAGGCATATCGAAACTTTCTGCTCGTAGCGCAATCGCACCAACACCAAACAATTCCGCATGTACTGGCTGAACGTCATCATGGTAAGCATAGCATCTTTTTTTTTTATTTTACATGCAAACAATTACGTACCTTTGTTAAAAAGATGGTGCACGTCAGCGCATGTTCGGGCAGTTAGCGGCATCCTACGTCTTGGTAACCGCGTCTGAGTGGTGTGAAGTCAACCTCCAGCATGATGCGGGGCCCCGCCTTTCCCTAGCTTGATGTCACGTGCAAGGCATGCATTTAACGAGTTAATTGGCGAAGATGCAGCGGCAAGCTTTGATGGAATTATTCGTTTCAGAATATTTGGCGTGAAGCGGGGTCCAGGTACTCGCCCTCGGATTGACGTTGTCAAAAAGAGTGTGGAAAGAAAGTGAATGCTTCAGGGCGTAGTAGGCATCTAAAAGCAATTGGGGCAAGGATTGTTTTCTCCTCTATATGTAGGAAGAACGTGTCTGGTTGGAAGCCAAGGAACGAAGTGCTGACTTTCGATAGGATTAATTGTTTGTTCAGCCGCGAGTCACACTTGGACCCGCAAAGAGCCGCATGCGGCTCGCGAGCCGCAGTTTGGCCACTCCTGGGCCCCTAAACTTGTCAAACACCAATTCGGGGCCGAAGTTGACGAAGCGCACCGATTGGCCTATCACGACGATGACTTCGTGCTTTTTTCGCCGACGTCCAGTCACTGCGCTCCGCGAACTTTCGGCTCCAACTTTGAGTTTGACGAGTTTAGGACCCCTGCTATAAACCAACGCGCGGCTCTGACGCCACACCGCTGCGGTGGCGCTGCCGTCGGCAAGGCGCATGCGCAGAAGGCTTCACTTCACGCAAATCTGGTATCTGGGAAAGCACAGTGTCAATATTTGGTGCGGACAAACGCGTATGCCTGTTTGCAAACAGCGAGTTGGCAAACAGCGAGTTGGTCTGTAGTCAAAATTTCTGCGTGTCTTGACGTTTCAACCGCGCCGCTTTAGCACAGTGAGCTTGTACTCGTCTCCTAAAAACACTAGATAAGACAAGGGGAAACTACGCCATACTTCGTTTCACCACAAGTCTGAGCACAGACAACGGCTAGGGGACGTCCAAAGACAAATACGCAGACTATAAAAGCCTAAGGTCATGGCGCGTGCACTGTGCTTGGTTGACTCGGGCGATGACAGCAAACGTGCAGAAAGAAGACGACCGCCGTGACGTTGCGCTTTGGCGCTGCATGATTGACTCCATCGACTCGTAGCGTCGGCTGCGCTCGTACTTATGGCCAACCAAAGTGAACTGCATGAGAAGCTGTGGGTCTCTGTACTTTTACAAAGAAAAGAACCTTTATGGTCTGCCTCAAACCCCACTTTGCACTATAGCAAAAAGGCGTTCCTTTTCTTTGCACGATACGCACATATGATCCAGTGTCAGAACATCAATTTGAGACAATTGCTGTACCGGTCAGAGGAGCTGCTGTCTGGAGTTCATCGCCAACATTTTGCCGCTTAGAAGAAGGGCAGACGAGAAGGATGCGGTGAGCGACAATATCTCCAAATACTTCGCTAGGAAGATACATTTTATTTTGCTCATTTATCTTAGATAGCGCTCCAAATCCTCCCTGACCGTTGTGGTTCCAACACCCCGTGTCTAAAAGAACTCGTGCACGCGTCGAGCCGTGCACGCTGTCGCGCTCTCGACCTGCGCCGAGGGATATGGGTGCCGCCGACGCACCGAGATACCGGATTCGCCAAGACAGCAGAGACGGCTGTATCCGCTGCCTCAATGGATGCCCACGACGATAGATGGTGGCAGCCACCCCTACCATTTCAAATGGGAAATTTAACCCTGTGACTATACGCGCGTTCAGTCGTTCCAACGAGGCAAAACCTGTCAGCGCCAGGGTTATTGGATTTTCGCGGAGTAAGATGCATTCCCTATACTTCATTTTACCTTAAAGGGGGGGGGGGGGGGGGGGCGGCGCAACGGATTTTAAAATTAAAAGAATTTGCATCTCGTCATTTTTACGTTGTTTATCGTGTCCCGGAGAATAGAAAAAAAAAATCTCCTTGATTAAAAAATGTCGCGATTCCGCCGCATAGACGCAAAGCAAAAGTCGAGCTTTTTTCCCCACCTGCAGCCGCGAGTGGCTGCCGAAGGAACTACGGCAAGAAGCTTACGGGACCTCACTCGGCTCTAAGCTGCAGCATAACGTCCGCTAATGTCAGCAGAGAGAGAAAAAGGAAGCGTCCTCCGAGAGAGCACGCGGGAACCTGCGCGGCACCCCGAATAACGTCCCTAGGAGCGCGACCAGGAGTGACCTTGAAGACTGGGATTGAGTTGAGGGGTGCCAGAAATGCCAATATTTATCTTCTTTTTTGATTACAAAACAACTGGGACCCACAGGAGAAATCTTTTTTTTTTTTTTTGTTCTTTACTTTAGAAGTGTCAGAGGGCAACTTCCACAAATTTTTGACCGAAGTCCGGAAATCGTTGCACCCCCCCCCCCTCCTTAATTTCCGGACGTAGCGGGCGCTACGAGCTGAGAGGACCAATCAGACAGTGACAAAAGGGCACCATCGTGGTCTTTGTCATGTTTATGTACGTGTCCTATCAACGCTGAATCATTCACAAACAAAAAAGGCCTAGGGACTTGCACTTTTTGATGCTGTTCGATTGGTCCCACAACCTCGTAGCATCGGCTGCGTCTGGGTTTTGCTGAAACGATGTATAGTAAAGTATTTAGTGTCCCCTATTGGCGAGGACATTGAACTATAGTGGGCGCTACGTCCTACTTGTTTTCCCTAAAGTTCCTCGATGTGTTTGCGTTTGTCTTGCAAGTAGCGTCAAATGCGTCAGTGCATGAGGTTCATGTCTCGAGCGGCTCTTGGAAGCAAATGGTGCCGCAGCACTGAAATAAGCGGTCCTTGGAGGCGAATGGCGGCGGAGCACCCACTCGTGGCACGTGTCTTGCGCGTTTCCACAACAATAATTGACGATACTTGTAAAAAAACGGGTACCGAAAAAAATGTCCCCGAAAAAAATGTCCCCGGAATAAATGTACCCGATAAAAGGGCCCCACAATAAATGTCCTCAGAAGAAAAAAATGGTCCCAAAGCGTAATAAACACAAAATTCCCCCGGAACCCTTTTTAAATAATAGGTGTAGTAACCTCGCACAGTTGCCCCCAACACAGTCTGGTATAAAGTGCTGTTATTATTATTTTTTCTCTTGTGTAATGAAAAAATACAGGTAAATGAACTTGGACACAACGGCGTGAAACGTGTAATAAAAGGTTTGGAAGCATTGTCGGTCACAACCATGGGCCATCCAACAGTGTGGAAGGCCATCGACACCCCACGCTCAGAGCAATCGACCGTGACTATAAAGATGGCCAAGGACCCAGTCGGCGCTACTCCCAAGAAGAGGAGCAACTCAGTGCTTATTGAAAAACAACGCCGTCTCAAGAGCCTCTGTGAGGAGTATCATATGCCACGGAGACGACAACAGTTGAGAACTTCCTGCGTGCAGTCGGCTATACCATTCGATCATAACGTTTCTGCATGTATTTAGAATGTTCACGTCACAGTGTTGAAGTGCATCTCCTAGTTTCTTTTTATTTCATATTGAAAGGAAAAGGACAGAACTTCGAACTGTAATGTGATTACAGTTTGGTGAGAATTTGGCGAGGTTATTATTTCCTATTTTAAGATAGCTTCCGCGAGAAAATGTTTTCTTTACCACTTGGGATCATTTTTTCTATTTCTTCCACTGGGAGCCATTTCTTCCGGGGCCATTTTCTCCGGGGCCATTTTCTCCGGGGTCTTTTTTTTTTTTTTTTCAGGGACATTGATTCCAAAGACAGTTTTTCCGGGGACATTTTTTTTTTCTACACGCCCGCATGCCCTGTTTGTCTTGGCGTCTTTTATGCCGGTCACGCAGTGTCACCAAATACATGGTGTCACTATGTTGATCGCAGGAACTGATGCAAGAAAGATTTCTTTTTCTTATTTTCTGCTTGTTACGTTAGTGTTTTTGTCAGCGTGTATTACGGAAAACGGTGAGTGTCGAGAGACCATTTTCCAGTCGGACACGAAGCTGCTCTTAAGGAAACAAAAGTAGTATAGACGCATAATTTGAACAGCTTCCAACGGCATTCCCTTGCGAATTTACGAAAGGATGTTTTCACACGTGCGTCCTTGAAGATTCTTAAGAGTAGTGGTGAGCGAATGTTAAGTAATTTATGGCGAGTCTAACAGGAATAGTCACCTTCATACATGTAATCTAATATAGAATGGTCAAAAGCATGCGCATTATTTTAAAATAACTTTTTTTTTCTACAGCGTACACCAGCGCCTCGATCCCACTTTGGGCGTTCTGCAAAAATCAATTTCTCTACGTTTCACGCTGAGATTTACTACAGAGGTGCGGCTATGTGGCTCACGCATTGAGTTAAAACATCAACGAATGCAGATGGCATATGAATCGAAGGCGCGCGTGGCGCGCCGATTTAATTTTCGATAGCAGACAATCCAGCGAAAGTTCTTCGATGCGTACGCCATCTGTCGGCAGCGCCTTCAATTCAACGAAGACCATCTGCGTCGCCCGGGAAATAGCGCCATAGATTTCCCGAAACAGGTCCTTCTTTTTTTTTCTTTCTTAAACGAGTTAATTTTATCTGTTGATATTTTACCTTTATGCGTGCACCACCCAGCCGCACCTCTGTAGCAAATCTCGGCGCAATACGTTGAGAAACCGATGTTTGCGGACTGTCCAAAGGGGGATCGGAGCGTTAGTGTACATGCTGTATGATGGAACGTCAGACCCGCGTCGACGAGAAGAAAAAGGTATGCGACTAGCCTGCCATAAAGACGAAAAGTCTGATTGCAGACAAAAACATCAAAAGTGGTCGGGAAGAAACCACAACTGGGATTAACATACATCGCCTTCTTTCACAGGCGTTAAATGTTGGGCGTATTGGCTCTCGCGCCATTCTGATCGCCAGCTGACGTGTTTGCGCCAAGCAGGCTCTTGATTTCCAAATACTTTTATAAAAGAAACTCCATTCATTTGCATTAGACTGCGTGCCTGCAACGCCGACCCCTCCCCGGTAGAGAAAGCATGCGCATCAGAGATGGCAGTAATGGCATTACCGTAAAGGAATACAGTAATTGAATTACTTTTTGGAGTAATGAGTAATGTAATGAATTACTTCTCTAGGCTAGTAATTTAGTAATGTAATGAATTACTTTCAGGCAGTAATTTCAAGAAAATTACTCATTACTTTTGAAATTACTTTTGTCCTAATTTAGAAAATTCGTTTGCAAGCTTTGAGAAAAACAAATTATTTTGCATGGTGAAATGTTGTGAAAGAGCATCGGAGGAAATAATCGACGGCCACCTAAGCGCACAGAGTTGTACGAAGAGCTGGACAGACGCACAAAGGAGGGCTGGAAAGGCGAAGGAGAAAAGCTTGCGTGTAGACATCGCTGGAAGGCAACGGCTTACGAACTCCAGGCACGACAGTTTCACGGCGCCGCGTCATCACGACGATACTGTACTTCGTTCATCCCTAAGCTGACAGTGCTGTGGGAGCTGCAAGCTAACCAGAACTAATCACACATCTTCTTTCAATCACGTGTCCCGTCCCTTTCCCTGCGCGTAGATATGAACGAGAGCGTGGTTACGTGGCGAACGATAGACGTGTGACTGCTCCAACAAACACGTAGCTTCCACCGTTCATCCCTAAGCCGACAGTGCGTCAGCTTAGGAATGAACGGCTCATAGGCTACAAGGCGACTGGGCACATCAACAGTAAGTTAAACATAACTTAAAACCTGAGAGGACAGGACAAACAGATCCCCAGCCTTGTACTTTCGTCAAGCAAGGCCAAACCGTAAGCTTCGACCATTGTGAACAACAAACGACCGGAATAAATAGTTAATTCAAAATGCTTTGTCAAAGCCCCAGAACGTTTTGCGCGTCCTCGAGCAAAGCAGGTGCCGCTCTCGGTATGCCTCGCTGCCTTCGCTTGGAAAGTTTATTCGGGAATAAGCATACAAGCAGATATTGTCCCCCGTTTGTTGGGAAAGTACACAATTTAGGAAGCTCGCGCCATTCCTCAACTGGCGACGCTTCTGCTAGCAATTATCGGGGCCCTTTGTGTGACAATGCGCAAAAGCTTGGACTCTTTGGGTGTTTGGGAAGGAATGACCGAGAATAGGTCAACTATTAGCCCCGTGCGCGACCGAAAGCGTCGCTGTGGTCGGCCTTCCACGATTGGCCGAACGCTGACTATGACGTCGGAAAGGGGATTTATCATCGACGGAAATAAGAGGAATGAAAGAACTTTAATTTTGACGGAGTTGGCAGTGTTCCTTTGAGAGCGCAATGATTTCAAACTTCCACCATGCTATTTACAAACACCATCGAACTTGTTGTTTGCAAGGTAATGACGTCACAAGGGGGAACCACAGGAGGGCGCCACCAAAACATCTCGCCGCTAATACTTGGCGACAACTTTTCTTGGCAATGCACTGGAGGATACAGGCACGCGTTCCCTCTCCCATTTTGAGCGCTAAATAAAGCTGTGCGCGAGCTCTGCTCCTCTCCACTGCATTGCCATGAAAGGTTATCGCCGAGTATAGTGCTCTCGGGAGAAAAGAATTAGATTGCGTCCGAGGCGGAAGGGAAACGTTTTACGTGACGACTCCTTGTAAGAACGAGCTGTCATTAGAGAGTTTAAGAATAGCGTAAAGACCCTTGCGGCAGCCTTACGCACAACGCACGCTAGCTGTGAACGTAACGTTACGGAGCGCGTTGAACGCGCACTTTTAGTATAGCGGAAGGCAAACGCATACGTAAAGAGTTGCAGCGCCATTTGATGTGCTCTTGCGAACTGCTTCAAACAATCCAAGGCGGGTACTCGGTCAAGCCAATTTAAAACCGCGAATCTCCTCGCTTTGCTACGAAGTGCGCGAATCTCTTTCCAGTTGCCTGTTGTGAACGTGTTTTGTCTTTTTTTTTAGGTCTGTGCGACCAGTAGTTTGATCTATGGTTCGCTCCAGTGTGTTGGGGGATCCCAACAATCTTATGTTGGCCACGTCAATGGCTTGGAAGTATGCAAGCAATAGGTCGCACCACTCGTGTACCGACCGCACAGTAAACACCTTTTTGGGTTCGACGGCGTCGCCAACGTTCTTGGCTATCGACACCCATCTTAGTGGGCGCTCAAAAGGGCTCGTCGCGTTGATACTTTTAAGGAGGTTGTGGGTCGCCTGTCAATACCGCCCGGTCAGGCCGAGTTCCACTCGCTCCAAGGAAGTCACACGGGGAAGCGCTACCATTGGGAAAGGTTTAATCTGTACTTAAGTTCAGAGTCCGTTGAAGAGGAAGGGCCAAGGCTGTCTAGTGGTCCGGGTCTTCAGTTGGAGGCCTTGCTCGGCACCGGCTCTTTCGTCTGTCTCCAGCTCCGAACACCGCGTGTCCTCGCTTGCCACGAGCCTCGCCCTTTTTCCTTTCTTCTTTCTCTTTCTTGCACAAGGTTGAGGTCATCTTCAATGGTGAAGCGAACCCGTACAACGCGCGTAGCACTTACACTGGTTTGCCTCACCACCGCCATTTTCCAAACTGGAGTAGTCTCGCGCTTTCCCGTGCGCGAAGAGAGCAACGAGAATGGCACGCAGGGGACCGCTACGTACGCTCGCAAAAAGCGATAGCGAGCGTACGTACGCATAGCTCGCTGCAGTACGTACACATCGCGACACTGTTAGCGCGAACACGACATCGGCGCATTTTCGCATTTTACTTCTAAATAGTATTAGCGAGCACGATATTTTATCGCTTACATTATAGAACTAAATGAGCTCTTTCCGTAGGAATAATAACTTGGATGACATCCCTTGGTTTCAAAGAGAAAAACTGGAAAAACCGGCGATCGCTTGTTCGCGCTAACAGTGTCGCGCTCTGTACGTATGGCTCATGCGCAGTGTGGAGGACGCAGCGTTAACGCTAACGTAGGGGGCTTGCGTTTGCTCTTATACGTATTACTAAAACTCTCTATTGCCCGACTTAACAAACTGACACGGACTACAACTTTTGAATCAGGAAGACGGAAACATATCACCCTTTTAGTAAGAACCTTCACCGTTAAATGAACAGCGAAACCGGTGGGTCGACTGTCTTTCTGAGTAACATCTAAAGAAGCTATTCATTATGTTTAACACATATGCCGTGTGCGCCAGCAAAATCACTGTACAGTATGGTTCACTTTGAGGCACATAAGGTTGTTGCGGTGTAAACAGGACGATCTGAGTTTTGGTACATATAGACCAACGTTTAGCTCTTTGACGTGACATCACTGCGGTTGCGCTGCTGTCGGCACTGCGCATGCGCAGCGCCTCGCTTTTCCCGGATCTGGTTCCTGCACACGCGCTGTGTAGGCAAACGAGGGCTTGTTTTGTAAGCACTGTGTTGGTGTATACGGTAAATAAAATGAGCGCGAATTACTGCCTCAAGGTATTCAAAAGTAATGTCAAAGTAATTTCAAAGTAATTTCAAAGTAATTTCATTACTTTCGGAAAGTAATTGTAATGTAATGTCATTACCTTTAGTCTGCGGTAATCTGTACTGTAATTTAATTATATTTTTGCAGTTTTCAGGAAAGTAATTAGTAATGTAATTTAATTACTTTTTGAGAGTAATTTTGCCTTCTCTGATGCGCATCGTGCTGTCCCCACTGTCGCGCTTTCGCGCTGCGACAAGTAAGAGGGCTGCCGCCGACTCACGGGGTTATACGACAATATATGGTGGCAACCACCACAAATAAATTCAAATAATAAAAAAACGAGGCTGCGGGCGCGCGTCCAGCCGTTCCAACTACGCAAAAGCTGTCGGCGCCAAGGCCACTGGGTTTTCGCGGAGTAAGATGTATTTTCTATGAATCGTAATTGCTCTTTCAGTCCACGGAAGCTTCCTTACCGCAGCATGGATGTTGCGTCTCTTTTCTGCTACGATTAACTTCGCACGTTCAACGTGTATATCCCAGTCGCAGCAGATTTCGTCCAGTGTAGCTGCGATATTTACGGCACAGTGGTTGGCCGCTATGTAGCAAGCGTCACCGGGAAATTTGGGTAGCAGTTAAATGAGTTGAATTTCAGGTTAAATAATCAGAGAGAAACGCGAACTAAAGAAACGCAATCCTCCGTTCAGAGTCTCCCGTCCGCTTAGTTCCCAACACGAGATCCTGTGGTCGGTCATCGGGTTCCAGACTATTGATGGCTTGGGTTCGGTGTGTCGCGAAGGTTGTGCGGGTACACATGAAGTGACGAGGCTTGGGTAGGATGGCATCTTAAAATTACGGGCACCGAGGTGTCGGGGATTGATACAATAACTATTGTTTGCGAACTGTTTTTTTTTTTTTTTGTGTGTGTGTAGATGAGGCGTAATCGCTCCGTCTGTACGGACGCGTCGAAATGAGACTGGTGTCGGCGGAACCTCTTGAGGATGGAGTCGGATTCTTGGGCGAGGTAGGATCGCATTTCATTTGTTCTTCTTTTCTTGATGGCACGTAGAGTGTGCTCGGGGTCGTCTTGAGCCTCGCTACTCATGTGGAGGGGTCTGTCCTGTTTGGTGAGTTTAGTTTAGTTTAGTTTAGTTTAGTTTAGTTTAGTTTAGTTTAGTTTAGTTTAGTTTAGTTTAGTTTAGTTTAGTTTAGTTTAGTTTAGTTTAGTTTAGTGTTTTTGGCTCTGGAGGCTGCGGCACCGCGGAAAGGCAGCACCCGTACCATGGAGGCCCGCGGTGCTGCGTCCGGTGTGCCTGTCGCCGTTCCGAAGAATATAATTCCTCAACTCTTCTGCAGATTTGTAAGCTAAATCGTTTTCGGCGACAGCAGAGTGACCCGGTATCCATCAAATACTCAATTGGGTTTCGTAGATGCGGTATAACCAGAGGGCCCTTGCGAATATGTTGTGGACAGTGGGACTAGTGATTTGGTGTTTCTTGCATAATCGTTGTGTGTCTTGGGACTCCGTGGATAGTGATGCCTCGTTAATATGGACACCTCCGTCCCCCCCACCCTCAAAAAGAAAAAAGAAATCGCCCATGATGCGAGGTGTCCATAATAACGAGACAAAAATGTATGTGTTTCCTCAGTTTGTCCCCCAAAATGATGTCATATAGTGGCGCATCCATATTAACGGGGTCCATCGAGGCATGACTCTACTACGACATGACACAGTTTTGTGCACGCTTGTTCTACTTATTCCGGTGCTCCTAGAACAGGTGTAGCTTCTGCTTCTTCTCGAGTGTTTGTAAAAGATGGATGGGCCGAAGTTTCACCCTGTATGATATGATACGCTGTGGTAGTGATTTAGTCCTTCGTCGAAGCGTCCGTGTACATGATGAGCGCGTTCGGGTTTTCGAGTAGTTGTTCGACTTCTTTATTGTGCTTTGGAGCAAATCTCTCGCGACGTTCTTGGTCCTTGGGAACCCTGTTCCGTGGGATTGGAGTTGTTTGCATATGTTAATTAAGTTCCACAGAAATGTTTTTTTTTTTTTTTTTTTTTTGAAAGGTCAGAAGTTTTTGGTAGGTTGGTTGATTAGTTTGAGGATGGCACGTGCTTGGGTTGTATGTTCGAGCTTCGTTTGGTACAGGTTTTGAGAACTTTAGGTTCCCGGATGAGAGGGTGCACAACGAGGAAACCTTCCCGCGACCGTAACATCGGCCATGGGGGGAAGGGGGACCAAAAGATTCCTCACAAGCTTTAAATCCGTGAAAGGATCTCCTAACGGAAATGCCAGAAAAGTCACCCAGATGATATCGGCATTCGTACATAACACTGCCGTCATTTGGAAGTATGCACATCGTTGCATAGCACACGGGACACATATTCTTTATTGCTAAGCATTAACGCGCAGTATGGCAGCAGCACCAGCAGAATCAGCAGGAGTACAGTAATATAAACCCTAACTCTGGCATATTCTCAGACATTCCGACCCAGATATGCAAGGTCAGAACCGAACAACCAGCAGCGAATCCTAAATCTAGCATTTGCTCGGGGATTGACGCCCAAATATATCACGTGACAACCGAACGACCAGGCAGAGAGGCCAAACTCTGACACTTATTTGGCGACGCCCAGACTCTGGCCGAATAATTTCAGGCTTGGTTCTTCCTCGGCGTCATAGGACATTCCCAAAACCAAAATCCCCCCAACCAAAAAAAAAAAAAAAAAATATATATATATATATATATATATATATATATATATATATATATATATATATATTCGGCAGAAAACGCACTTGAGACGGTTTTTGGAGTTTTTAAAACATATTATTCGTAAAGTTCGTCGACGTTTCGGCCTGCTCGCTCTCTTTTGTTGTCAGTGTTTTCGCTTCGTTTCTGTGCCCTAATACTTCAGTGGACTCAAAATGGCGGAGCCTCTTCAAGTGCCCTTGGTCCCCATCGTCTTCGGTAGATTATACCAATATATATATAAATATATTGGGCCCACTTGATTTTGTTTTGTTCTCTTGTTTCGTTCTGGACACTGCCGAGCCCCAACGGCGCCTTGCGGGAGGTTGTTCGGGGATACATGCGGGGCCCCTTCTCTGGTCGCGGCCTTCGTCCACCCATGGTCGGTTCTGAGTTGTTTTTCGCCTTTCCTCAATGTTTTTTTTTTTGTTTTTTTTTTTTGGGGGGGGGGGGGGGGGGGGGCCGCCGTGTGAAAGTGGCGAGCTTTTGGCTTTCACTGCAACATTAGGGCCTGATGAAGAGCGGTCCCCGCTCGGAACGTCGTCCAATAAATACATTTTAAAGCATTTACCTCCTTTTTACGATATATGTATATATATATATATATATCACCACTAGAACTTTGTTACTCCTGGCTCATAAACGCATTTACATTATGTGAGTACCTGCTGCGTAAATGTCTTCGTAAAAAAAGCAAGTCGGCGAAACCTTGAAACGATGTAAATGAAGCCCACGTCGTTGCCAAATAATCCCGCGTGTAAACTCGTTGTGTGAACCCACCAAAAATTCGATTCTAATCTTGAAACACCAAGCAAGCTCGCTTCCTTGTCGGCGGTTCGTCGCCTTTTGTCAACATTCATTGTCTCCCACGAGAACAATGCCGTGACTACGTCATGGCGACCTTCTGGATGGCGTCGCCCAAAACACGCATACGCTTTCGTTTGCCGCCAGCTTCCAGAGGAAAGAGAAAGTCAGCAAAATTTGCACGAAGCCTTTTTAAGCCCGAGACGAGCTTCCTTTAAAGTGTACACAAGAACTCGAACAGCTTGACGTCGAGAGTCCAGTCAGCCACACTCTTACTCGGACGACGGTGGCGAGCCGACCGCAGTTCCAGAGGTTGCCTCGCTGCTCGCTCTCTTTTGGTGTCAGTGTTTTCGCTTCGTTTCTGTGCCCTAATACTTCAGTGGACTCAAAATGGCGGAGCCTCTTCAAGTGCCCTGGGTCCCCATCGTCTTCGGTAGAGCGTTGACAAGTTGGGCGCCTCACCTAGTCGCTGCTGGGCTCGCGTTGTTCATCTTGCCCTCGTGTCTGCGCTGGCTTCGAACCTGGAAGACGCTGCGATCGATGCCCGGTCCATCGGATACCATACCCTTTAGGTTTCTGTTGGCAATTTACTGGTCCCGGAGGATGTACATCAACGTCGACTACGCTACCGCAGGTATGTCGATGTTCTCTGGGTTCGTGTTTTTATAGCGGCTTTCGTGACAAATGTGACGTATGTACGCTGCAGGTATACTCCGCGACACCGTTAAGCGCAAACAAGCCATCCATGTTTGTTTGTTTGTTTTATCTCTTAAATATTAAAAAGCTGCCATCAAACTTACCATAGCGGTGGAAAAGGCTGAGCTGGGGTACTAACCTAAGTGGTAGATTGGTATGTCCGCCAGAATTATTCCAATAAAAAAAAAGCGTCGCGCAATAAACTACTGTCACCAAAAATAAAAAAATAAAAAGTTTCTGGTATGATTGTCTGATAACCACATCAGAGCTTATGCAAAATTAGATAAGTTTCAAATAGGTTCTTGTATGATCTTTTATCTGCTCGTGTGTTTATTGGGCGCATTCATATAATTGTATTTACTACCGTGGTTAAGTTATGGTATAGATATATTCAGATACGGTTGATGACATCAGCCGGAACTATAGAAAAGAATTATGAATAGGAAGAAAAAAGAAAGGACAATAAACTTGAAAATGTGAGTAGGCTGGAAGTCGACAGGATTTGTGACGCGAAAAATAGTAGAACATTATTTGTCTACAGTGGCACACAGGATCGTTGTTACACTTGGTTTCGGTTCCCCTAGTTTCTCTGACGTTTGTGGCTTGAGCACATTTTGAATTAAGAAAGCGACTGGTGGCCTTTGTTAAAATAGATAGTTTATATTTTACCATATTTGTTTCCTTTACTTTGTTCCTTGGAGGTACTATGTTGTCCGTGCTATGTTGTCCGTGAAAATACGACACCGTCATTTAAATAACGTAATGTTTGAAAGGCATGTTCGTGTGGCATATTTGTATGTAGTTCATCTTAGCCACACAATTTACAGCTCTTGCGTTTTATTTTGACAAGTTTGAAGAGATCGCGGCAGTTTCATATGTACGCGCGCGTTCTCTACAAAAGCACGGCCAAGTTACACCAATTAAAATATAAATGTGAAGTTTGCGGAGCTATTCACAATTGCCTAAATGCTTTTTAACCGTTTTGAAGGATTTTATTATACTGTACTTCGATACTTCGATTTGTATGCTTTCATGTTAGTATGTTTTAGATCAGCACTATATTACCCACAAAGCCGGTCACTTGGTTTTCGCCTTGTCAAGAACCAAACTAGAATTTTTTTTTATTCCGTCCTGTTACTTATCTGTTCCAGAGCTTTTCAACATTCTAGTGGGTGCCTGTGAGCTCTTCAAAAACAAGACCTTTAAACTTTACAATTGGATGATGCCATTAGTCATGATACAGACACCTGAAGCAGCCGAGGTATGTTATTGAAAACTTAAGTCCAAACCATTAAAATTATGGTGTTCTGTTTGTATCATCTCTGTACTCTCAGTAGATGTCTTTTTTTCTTTTGGTGTATCTTAGCCAATGGCGCTTTGTGTGTTCCAAACATACTAACTACTGTAGGCTGAGAGTCATGAATTTTTATTCTGTAGTTTTTATCTGCGAAGGTCGAGCCATGAACAATAAATTCAATACAACAACTTATGAAAACTTGAGTTTAGCCAATCAGTGTGCTCCAACTGAATTTGAAGGTGTAATTAATAACAGAAGGATTGGAACCTTTTCCTACTTTAGCATAAAGGGATTGAGCAATCAAAAAACCCGTGTCCTCAGTACGCTTCTTATAAGAATAATTTGTTAAAAAAAAGTTTAAACTTTGTGTTGTTATTGTTTTAGCTGTGAGACAAGCTTTTCGGGAAAACGTATGGTCATTTTCTTTCGAGTGGTTTAAGATGAAATCTGGAGCTGTCCTATGAAAGCTGACACTGATGCAAGTTTGATATCAAAACACTAAATTTTCAATGCCACCTCGAGTGAACCAAAGTGACATTTATGATATAGCTCTGGGTCATTTAATGGAGCAGTAAAATAACCTAAATGTTTGTATGTCCTGCCTGCATTGTGCACGGCAATAGGAGGCTCCGTCTGGTTTAAAAAAAAAAAAACAAAGTAAGTCAGAATGCCTTCATCACCGCATGTTGAGTCCCGACATGATCTTTAATTTTCTATCAACATTTCAAGGGGTACACCTTTGAAAATGACTTCAGCAAAGGTGGTGTTGTCGCGGATAAACTAACATTTTAGATATAAACGAACTAAAAATGTCTATCCGCCAAAACTACATCAACCTTGAAAATGAAGCGCAGCAGGCTATATGCAGAAACTTCTATTAAAATATTAATTTCTGGAACAGAAGGGGCGCGCACAGGAGTTTTGGAGAAGACTCCTGTAGTGACGCGACATTTTTGATCGTAATGAAAGTCTTGCCAAACAACATTTGTTCTTGGTAATATGCTTTTAACAATATTCAGTGTTTTTTGTGTTTTTTTATTGAAGAGAATAGTAGCTGAAACATTGTTTGTGGTGTTTTTAATGAGAACCTTGGAGTTCGCAAAACAAACTGGGCACAGGAATTCATTACATTAAATGCATTCCTATTCGAACGTATATAGCTATTCATTTATTAATTATCGAGATCACAAATATAATGGTTATTGACTCGTATTTTAAAAAAAAGCTTACTTTATGAATTGGGTTAGTGCAGAACTCAGGTTTTTTTTTTAGAACTGGTGCCTTCATTTGTTTTATAGAGTACTTTTTGGCATTTCAGACTCTGCTCAACAGACCTGGAAACTTTACCAAGCCCCTCATGTACACCTTTCTGATTCCCTGGTTGGGTGAAGAAAATGTCCTCACCGGGTAAATGTATATTTCTGTTTTCCACTTCAAAATAAACAAGCCACTGAACATTTTAGTTACTTTAAAATCATAGTATTACAAGTTATTATCAGTGTTGTAAAAATGCTACCACAAAGTCGCAAAATAAACGCGCCTGAAATATCTTTAAATCTATATCACACATCTCAATGTTTGAAAGGGAATTTGTAATTTTAGGCTGTATCTGTCTTTTTTTCGAGTGTGTCGTGTACGTGCGGTATTTTACTTCATCGCTATAAAATGCACAATGCAGCCAGTAGAGAGAAATCGTTAGCCCCGTAGCCTATGCAAGTTTCTCAAAGAACAAGTTAGTATGCTATTGTGCCGCATAATTCAGTTTCTTCATTGTGTGTGTGCTCCCTTACAAAAATTATCAATGCGTTTCAATTGAGTCTTTAATGTACTCTATAAGAATACATTGGAAACTCAGTTGAAACGCAGTGATACTTTTGTTGGGGCTAGTTTAATAAAAAAAAAACTATTTAATGAAGTGATGGGCGCATCTTCTTCGTCAGTGTGCGAAATGTTACCTATGAGAACAGAGCTTCGCATATAACCCATTTATGTAAATAAAATATCAACACTTAAGAAGGGCATGAGGGACTACACACTTGTGACCTAAAGATAGCTTTCCTTCCCCAAACACGATATTGTCAAGAATAAATACCAAGATTTCCCCGAGGCGATTCCCTCACTTTGAGAAAAATACACCCTGTGCTTCATAGTAAAACATTGCCTCGGGGACATTCCTAAACATTGCTGCATTCCTAAACTGTCAAGCATCCTAATATATTGTATACAATAAATAGGAGACTGATATATTTGAATCCAGCAGCATCTCTTTGTGCATAGTTACAGCCTCTCCAGTCGTCCCAAAAGTTACCGCCGCGGATAACATGAGGTGAAACGCTCGATCTGGCATTTTATCTCTCAATTTGTCAGAATTCGAAGTACGCGATTTCAACTTTGCATTCCATTTCTATGTCGGACCACTGCTCTCTCAAACACTGGCAGGTACGCCAAAGAGGCATGGAGGATGGTTTTGGCTCACATTGGACGCAATAGTACACTGGCACGATCGTACGATGGAGCATTTGTTTTTTTAAAGCAATGGGAAAAGATGGCAGGCCATTGCGACGACTTTTTAATTTAACTTTAATCACCTGGTTCTCCTCGTGTGTATATCTGAAACAAGAACGAGAAAAGGAGGACTCCTGAGAAGGAACAAAAGCTCAAAGGAATCATCATAACCAAGGACGTCCTCGATTAGACACTTTTTTCCTTAACGAGCGCGGACACGGGGTAGTGCACAGCGGCAGTGTTAAATTACTCCACGGCTCTCGCCAGAAGATCCCCCGTAATTTGTACGAATGAGCCCTTGATGCGAGTTTCCGGCTCTGTGGGGAAAAATGCAGACAACCTTGAGGCGGGAATGGCGAGAGCGTGGAGTCTACCTTTTATTCATTAAGAACGTTTCTCGGGTCACTTTCCCGGAGTGAGATTCCGGTCTAATTTATTCTTGATACTTAAATCTTGAAACATTCGCACACTTTGCGCAGTGTCTCAAGTTCTGTCGCTGGATGTAAGCAGCCGCAGTGAACCGCTACAAACCGTTTTCCCACGTGCCCTCAAAAGAACGGCAACTGCTTTCCTATCACAGCTGCGATAAAAGAGATTTGTGTTCCTTGCAACTAGCCTTGACGTGGTCGCCACCAAGCTCTAACATTTCGTTTCACCTTAAGTCTGGGCGCAGCCGATGCTACGAGCTTGTGGGACCAATCAAACAGCGTCAAAATAGCACGTGATCACTGGGCCTTCCATGTACGTGATTGGTTTAGGCGACAACAGAAAACGTACAGAAACACGACGAACACCACGTTGTTCTGCTCATTGACGCTGTTTGATTTCAATGTAAGCTGGAAACGCTGACAAAGCATTTTTACATGGGTCGATATCCTAGATGTCAATATGCTAAGTTACCGCTACACTTGTATGAGCCTCTTACCTAGTACGATGTGCGCCAATAGAATGAGTAAGTCACACGTCATGCTCATTGTTCCTCTGCTTTTGTGCTCTGTAAAATAAATAACGCACGAAACTTCTTTTTTTTATTTTTAGAGTCGAAGTGTCAGAAATATCTTTTACGTAATGCACATTTCCTTTGACCATTAGGACCGGAGAAAAATGGCGCCTCAAGCGCAAGCTGGCCTACTCCGGCCCTGCACTTCAAGACGCTTGGCAACTTTATGGACGTGTTCAACGAACACGGAAACATCATGGTGGACAAAATGGAGGAGGTCTCTGACAAGACGGAGCCCGCCTCCATCTATCGTTACGTGCAGCGCTGCACCTTGGACATCACGGCGGGTAATGTTTCTGAAGACCAATCAACATGTACAATATGTACAACAACAAAAAAAAGGTTTACAGGGCTTTTCACCGCAAAAACAAACTGCGCATCGCCGAACGCTCATTATCCACCCAAATGTAGCGCTAGCAGTCCGAACCAGATGTCAAAGTTTCAAAACAAATGTGTTATCTCATTGAAACGTTATAAGTGATTTGCCCGTTTTCAGTAACTAGCGTCATTCACCTCGATGTATTCAACAGCTCCGTCGATCATCATTTTCCTATTTGAAAATTTTAGAAAATCACATAACTTTTGAATAAGATAACGGTGAGTTATGAGACTTTAGCATCTCGTTCGGACCGTTAGATCTACACTTGAATGCAGAATAAGCGTTTGGCGATCTGCAGTTCATTTTTGTGGTGAAAATAAAAACAAAAACTACATTTTTTGGAAGGAACACCCTGTATTACGAAGCACATTTTGCAAGAATAACATGGCGTCAGAAATGTAACGCACTCGATCACTCTCAAACTCACTTCTGTACAAGCAGATGTCACGTGACGTTACACCAATTTTAACTTCTCACGGCGGTACGCTTGTTTGGTGAATGCTTGTGAAATATAAATTATGTAAACCGCAAACGCCATCAAATTTAAAACCTTTGAATCGTAATTGATTGCTTCCGTGGTCACAATGTTTTTGGAAACCTTTTAAATTTGCAACTTAAAGATTTACGAAAACATCTATTATTTCTGCTATACATATTTTTCTACACTCGGTTATCATTCAAACCTTACGTGCCTAGAGTCAGTTTGCAATAACAAATGGCAAAACTATAACTTTTTACAGTAGGACCGCCATACTTCATGAGGTCTGATCCCAGTTAACGTGTTATACACGTCCTGAACTGATCAGATCAATTTAAAAATTGAGTTCCTTTGTGAATAACATGCTCTCAATTGTCTTTATAATACGCCCGGCGTCATTTTATGTTTGATGAAGTTGTATGAGACGGCAGATTGTTTCGGCTGTCCCAGCTTTTGTTCGTCCACAAAATATATGTTGTAAATTTTATTTATCTTTTTACTAAGGCTCGAAAGTCTAGTCGAATAGAACGACCTATGAAAATGATCAAATGATCTTAACGAGAAGTTACAAGTTTGCGACTCAGCAATCAAAACCAGTCACTTCTTTTTTTTTTTTTTTTTTTTTAGGGGGGGGGGGGAAGTGGAGGGGGACGTTTTTGCGAATCACCTTGATAATGGTTTAATGATTCTGTTATTATATAAACGTGAATCTAAGCATGCTTTTTTCAAGGATCCTGGAAGCAGTACATAGCCTTTTCCTTTGCGCTGATGACATAATCGGAGTTCAAAAAACAAAAGGTGAAGACGTGACTCAGAACAAGTTTAGACAGCGTAGTTTCCTGGACAATTTTCGTTCAAGAAGTTAATTATCATATCCCTTTTGCATGTACAGAAGAAAGAAAGCGGAGAAAATATTTGGACATGGTTCAAAAAACATTATTACGCGTGTCCGGCATTGCGTCAGGGATGTTTTTCTTTTCGGCGTGTGAAACTACAATCGGAAAATTTTTGTTCAAGCTAGCATGGTACTAGTAAGACAAGAATGCATTTCCGCTCTAACCTGATCTAACGTTAGCCAAGCTATGTCGTACAAACCAGTGCAAATTTTACAAGACTGTATGCGCATCTTGATACAAAAACAGGCTGCTGTAAATATGCAGGAGTTTTCACCAATAAAAATATTACATGGCTCAGCAATGGGGAATTTCAGCGCGGAATTCTCGAACATAAGCTCTTCCACCCGAACAATGTCCCATCAAAGCTTCCTCCCAACGTACCCAGCCTTTTCTGAACACGGAGTAAAAATACGCTCTCCTACTTCAGCTAATAAATATTTACCTCTGATGTCATCAATAAGTCCTACGAAAAGAGAGCTGGCATTGACTCAACATAATTAAGTGAATCACATCTCATTCTCGCTTCGCAACCAATGATATTGTTGCCTTAGCCGATGAAGACGCCGATGGACCAATAACGAAGCAAGAAGAGTGAACATCATAAGCCACGCTCTTAGTTTATTGAGCCGTTAATTTCTATAGTTATCCCTAATTATATTTTCTTTTCTTTTCGCGCAGAACTCAGCACGGGAGTAAATCCTCATACACAAACCGACGAGTACAACGTTTTCGGAAAATGCCTAAGTCGGTACGTATAAACAAAACAAAAAAAAACCTTTGTTTTTTTTATAAACGGCGAACAAAACAAAACTTCCGAGGAAACCTCAGCACTTGTTATGAGTTGTGAATGCGAAAGCATGAATGTCGTTCTTCCACTCTCTTAGTTCGTCTGCGGCGTAGTCGCTTGGACGGACATGTTTCGCCGGCGGACGGCCGAGCGCACGCTTTCGTGAAGTGGCCTCGCCGCGCTAAGCTCGGCCGTGCGGCCTCTCTAGAGTCTGCCCGGACGGGCTCTGTTGGTTCTGCCGCCACCGCTCCCCTACTACGGGCGACCGCGCCGCTGTGTGCACTGCGCCGCTAAAGTCCCTTGATACTTCTTTTTACAAGCAACGACAACCAATACAAATGACAATGCACATTTCGCTGGAACAAAATGGCGGCATTCAGTTCAGTCCTCTGCTATGCGCCGCCATTCGCTTCCTAAAACCTGCACCGTCACGCAGTCGGCGCTTCAAAGAATGTCACTACTTGTAGGAAGCTCTTATCTGGGGACTTCATTCGCCACCACGGAGAGGGCTTCTCCGGTTACTTTTGTTTTTAATTACGCCGCAAGAGAGCCAATGGGGGCCTCGTTCCTTGATGACGCGCGCAAGCTAATGGGAGCATAATCCATCAGAAATTGGCTACACTTGAAAACGAGGATTTTAGGTGCCGTTTGTCCAACGTTTCGCGTTGTTTCAAAGCTAATGACGCCGGTTCGCTCCATGAGACAGTTATGCTTTCGCATTCAAATCTATCGCTGACCGCTGGTGTTGTTGTTTGGTGATGCTTTTTTTTTTTCAATTTCGCAGGATGAATTACCTTATCTGCGTGAGAGCTTTCAGGCCATGGTTGTGGCCGCAGTGGATTTACGACCGGACAGCCGAGGGGCGTCTCTTCAAGTCAACCATGAACATTATGGAGGGCTTCAGTGGAAAGGTGAATTGTTCAGACTCCGAGAGTTTTGGTTCTGTCGGGTGTAAGCGGTGTCATTTTGCGGAGCATATTTACTAGTCGCCATATTTAAGTGCGCTCGCTGTTCGTGGTACATACTCAGAACAAGCTCACACATATAAGTTGTTAAGAACGGCAATCTTGATAATGAGTAATGCACGGTGCAAAATGCACTGCGGAAGCTCGCCATCAGTTCGCGCTCAGCAGAGTCGGAGCTAGCTATGACCGCCAGAGAATATAAAGCAATAAACAGAAATGGTAATCATTTACTAGTTTTCTGAGTATTAGCGAATCTGCATTCTTCTTATTTAAAGCATTTGGAGAGTTTTTAAAGTCTCCATTTAGGGGAGAGAGTTTGTGGTTAAATTCCCTTTCTTAGTTAATATTTGGACTGTGTGTTCCAAAACGACTCATCTCGTTGTTTACAATGTAGAAAGCTTAATATGTAAAAACAAACAGGTCGGAAACGGTTCCTTTCGCATTTCAGTGCTATAAAAATATCTACAAAACAGTAATATGAAAGTTATTCCGGCTGTAGTCGCTCAATATGCTCAAGAGAGTAACTAAAAGCTATCAAAATAGCGAAAACCTGAAAATGTTCCCAGAATGTGCTGGTAAACGCAGCCGATTTTTAATCTTCTCGGTCCTCGTGCTCCAGATTTTGGCCCCGCAGAACAAACGCGCCGACTGCCGTAAACGTTTTGCTTTTATCCCGTTATACTACAATTACAATATTGTAGTACAGTACCTAACTACTACAATTACGATATCGTGGTAGTACGGTACTTGGAAAAAGTAAATTATTGAGTATTCCCCTACAGAGTCTGTCCATACACTCCCCGGCTGAGATGTAAAAATACTACTTCTGAAGCATCGCATCACTATAAAAAGTTTAAAGATAACCGTTTAGTTATTCATTTATGTAGTACTGAAGGCCTTACAATCAAATCGCTAGCGAGTAACATTAAAAATAATAAAAAAACACATGTCATCTGGTTTAAATCAGGGTGTCGAACCGAACCCCAACCCGAACCGAAAACCGGATCAAAACCGTTATTTTTGACCGAACCGGAACAAAACCAAAACCGAAATCAAACGCTTTATATTGAACCCGAAATTGAACTTCAATTTATATTGAATTTTAAAATTTGAATTATAATATATTCAATTATATTGAATTGAAATTTGAATTATAATAAATTGAAGCGGGCTCAATTTATATTGAACCCGCTTTATATTGAACTCGACCAAGAAATAAATATGTCTACATTACTGAAGATATTTTTTTTTAATTCTTCAAAAATTGAAATTGTACCCACATTTAAAACTTTAGTTGTTTGTTTTTTTTTCAGAAAACATGTCATGGTACGATCATATTAATTTCATCGTATCTAAATTATCAAGCGTCGTTGGTATTTTATATCGTCATAAACACATCTTGCCTCTTAAAACAAAGTTATTATTATATAATTCATTATTTTACTCGGATATAAACTATGACCATCTTATATGGGGAGCCACTACATATACCAATCTTCAAAAGATATTTATTTTACAAAAAAAGATATCAAGAAGCATTTCTCATGTTACGCTGAATTATCGCATGAACATTATTTTCAATCATTTAAGAGTAATGAAAATTTTTGATTTATACAAATATCGTTTATGTTCGAAATATATGGTAGAAAAAAATCAATCTCAACATTATCTCGAAGACTTAGCAAATCTAACAAAAAAGGTATATGCATATACAACGCGAACTGTAGAACCATGGGAAGTGCCATTTTTTTAGAACCAATTACGGGACAATACACTACATCATACACCCTTCCGACTACACTGAATCAGTTCTGTAGGGAAAATATAGAACTTAACAATTTGTCAGTGAGCAGCTTACGGGAATTAATCATGCTCATCTCAAACCAAACCTAATAGAAGCTAAGTGTTGATATACTCATTTCAAACCAGAAAGAATAGAAGAATAAGTATTAAATTTGGGGGGTTGAAGTTGTTTTTTGTTTTTGGTTTTTTGTTTTTGTCGCGTTTTGTCTACTATTGCTAGTCTGTTCAAATTGAATTTGCATTATATAATGACATCAATCTTTCTCTCGTGTAAAGGATCTTTTCATGTTTTCATTGATGTCCTAATCATATGTAAATAATTTGGTGCCCGCGTCTCAACTGCTGCTTAGGTGGCTCGGGACTAGTCAAGCTGTGTGACAGCTTTTTTCCCTTTCACCTTCCAACTGTGAACTGTTGGCAAAATAAAGACATTTATTATTATTATTATTATTATTATAACCGGAACGAAACCATAATCTGATGTGGCGGTTACCGGCTCAACAAAAACGGCTCAGGGCCAATTGTGTCAATAATTGGTCTAAATGGGAAAAGTTGCGGGCGTATATTTTTCTTATGTTGCCAAGACTAATCCTACCTACTGTGAGATATTTTTACACTTTGTTTTTACTGCATACGTAATAAAAAATACATCATCGTCTGGAGAGCTTCAACTTTCCTTTGTTTCTTGGAGTGACCCTGGCGGCGCGGTCGCGGTGGCGGCGATTTCAAAGCACCGCTTGGCCGCTTGGCTACGAAATGTTCAAGTGTCGGAGCGGATTGCGCCACTGTAGGCACGGAGGCCTACGCGTCCGCGAATGTTTGACCTCGAGATACACCGTAGTTGCAGTCGATGAGCCATTTAGTCAATCGAGCACCGAGAGCGCACCACGTGACCTTCCGCATGAGTTCAGCGACACCCTGGATGAAGGGGGGACAAGTACCGCGCTGCATCGGCAGTATAGTTTGTAGGGTCGCCTGTGGTCCCCATTTCAATGAAAAACAATCCCTTCTTCAACAAGCTCAAAAAGGTCGTGGGCAACGTTACTTGGCGATGATTTGCCGACGCGCCGCGTCCTGGAAGGAGGCCAAGGGAGGAGGAGTTGGGGGAAGGGGAGCGGGGGGGGGGGGGGGGAAGGGAAATGTGTCTCTTCATTTATTTTGTAGGTTTGTCAGACTTTAGCAAGGCCAGAATGTCGCCTTTCCATTTTTGTTTGAAGTCCTCTTTCATCGTCTTCAACTGAGCATTCGAGAAACGTCGTTCGCTGTGGTGGTATTACAGGAACTTTGTTCGGTGAGCTGATATGTACAAATGAACCGGTCTGAGTCTCTCAGACCGGCTCATTTGCATAGAGCGTTGTTTGCGATAAAAAGTCAAAGTGACTAGACAAAGCATCGCCACGAGATCTTTAGAACAGCGTTTTTCCGCCGGAACCCGAAGCACTGTCAAGATGAAGTCACATTCATTATACGTGCGTGTTCACGTGCCCAGTCATTTACACATCGGCCAGTCTGGCAGATGTATACACGACCACAGCTTAACGGGATTCAACAAACTACCCCAACCTCGCACTCGACGTCCCTGTTTCTGTGTTTTACGGCACATTTGTTTCCTCTCGTTCCCCTGTCAGCCACTCTGGGGCATAGCTGTGACATCTTACTGGGTGCCGAAAACAGGAAGCATGTATAAATAAAACACGTCTGTGCAGAACAAAACAAAGCAAAACATATGGAGGGCAAGCAATCTAGCTAGAAACATTTTTACTGTTTACAAAATCACAGCCCAGCACGTGCGTGTTTGTCGCTTCGGAAAGCGAGCAAAGCACGCGCTATACGCCCAAACACTAAAGATAGCACCGGCCAGAAGCTCTTATCCCAATACTACTTTCTCTTCAGGCAAATATGAAAACTCTGCACAGTGACGTGCGCAAAGGACACCATAAAAATGGAAAGCCGATCGCTTATATATAGTTTGCTTAAGAACAGAAATATACAAGTAATAGCCTTGCCATATTAAAGGTGTCCTTTGCGCACGTCACTCTGCAGAGTTTTCAGATCTGCTTGAAGAGAAAGTAGTATTGGGATGGGTCTATTGCAAGTATCTCGTGCTCAGAAAAGGCTGCAGGAAGTGCTCGGTTAATATTCAAAGGTCGAGTTAGGAACCGGGTCGAACCGGTTCGCGCTTATTAAAACCGGTAACCGGAGTGATATTATGTGCGCTACCTTAAAACGGAACCGAACCGGAACAAAATACAATGATACTGAACCCGAACCCGAACCGAACCAAAATAATAACCGGTTCGACAACCTGTTTTCAATGTTTTAAATTCGGCGAAAATTAAGAAGAAATTGTGTTAATACGCATCAGTAACGTCATTATTAATTAAGAAAGATTCAGTAAGAACGATATGTGATTTCACCGTCAACGTAATCCATCATCTTTCAATCAATTATGCTATAATTATTGGTCGAATATTATGAACCAGCTTGTCAAATTAAAAAGTGATAATAGGCGTATTAGTCACGACTCATGGGCTCATATCTTTTTTCTCCCGAATCCGGGATATTTTTGTAGTGCGTAAGAATCACAATGCGTACTCGCTAATCTGGGATATTATATTACGTAACCTAACAACGTTCACGCCATTCTTCTTTTTTTCTTTCTTTTCGTGATCTGCGCGACACTGTTAACAGAAACTAGCAATCGACGTTTTTTGTTGTTGTTGTTTTAGGAACAAAGGGCTGTTATCAAAACTGCTCGTGCTGTGAAAAGTTCACAGTTTGGACACTAACATAGTCAGTAAATTGTTATGACCGCCAATACATTTTCGAAGTCAAATTAAAAAAAAAAAGCACCAATGTCGCTCATGTTGTTTCGTGTTGACTGCAGCGCGTTACCGGTAACGCGATACTTTTCTTGGTAACGTAGTAACGTACTCGTTTACACTTCAGAGAAGTAACGTATAATGTACTCACGCTACTTATTTCCAAAAACATAGAACGTAGTTACGCCACTCGTTGCTAATTCCCAAACCTTAAAAAAAATCATATTTTAATTTTTTGTGTGTTTTTAGGCGCCATGCAAATCATATGAATTCTTACGCTCATTCCACATACCTTAAAACCTTCGTCTCTCATAACTGAAATGAAACCGAAAAAAAGATAGGTAATAACGATAAGTATATATATATCTGGACATAATATTTCTTGAAATATGGCGCTATATGCATGCCTGTCACGTCAAAACAGTAAAACGTTCATAGTTTAAAAAGAAAGGTATCGTAAATGTAACGTGCGTTACTTTGTATCGGTAACGTAACAGTAACGCGTTCCTCTTTCTCTTAGGTAACATTCGTCGTTAACGCGTTCCTTTAAGTTGCAAGTAACGAGTAACGTATTTCGTTACCTTTTTTTCGGCAACGCCCAAAACACTGGTTCCCGTTAACAGTGTCGCTCAGTGTACGTTTGCAGGAAGAAAACACTTTCCCAACGCAACAAAATATGTTATCCCTAAATCATTTATATTCAACTTTCACCACGCACGGTTGCTCTTCTTTCTTTTTTATTATCTAACTTTCCTTTTTTTAACCTTTTTTTTTTCGCTTTCACTTTTTAGATTGTGGACGACAGAAGGAAGTTGTTTGGTCGAATCAACCGAGGAACGGACGAAAGCGACGCTAACAAGAAATCAACTGTGAGGGAGCGTCCCCTCGCGCTCCTGGACTTCATGCTCGAGAAACACTTCTACGACAAGCTCTTCACCGTCGAGGAGATCAAGAAAGACATCGACAGCGTCTTCTTTGCCGTGAGTTTGCTCCGTCTGAACATGGCAGCTTCCGCTTTAGCGAGTGAAATTAATAGACCCCTTTCGAAAGTATGCCTTCTCTTAGAAACTGTGAAGTCCCTGCACAACGGCGGAGGCAAAAATCCCGTATGCATAAACTAAAACCACATCGTCAAGGCGCACTCTCTGCGTTTGGTTGGATTAGGAGGCAGTAACAGACCCACATAAATATACAGGAAGATGCATTGGTGGGTTCTTAGGGACCCTTGGACACGCCAAACGTGCCCCCCTTAGGGAAACGCTAACGCTGACCCATTCATTTTTCTTTGTTGGCTTTCTCTTTTGCTTCCTTTATTTCTTGCTGTCTTTGTTGGCCTCATTACGGGGTCAGTGTTAGCGTTTCCCAAGACGGGACGTGTGCGGTGTTTCCTAAGGGTCACGCTAATGGATTCCCTGAGAATCCACCAATGAACCTTCCTGTCTTTTTGTTGTTTTTTTGTTTCACCCCCCTCCCTTTTCTTCTTTTTTTTTTTTCTTTACTCTGCCTGTTAGAGTGCATCCACGCCCTTGAATACGGGCATTCATATCACTCGTGGAAAGGACCACATTCATACTACTCGTGGAAGGGACCGCATCCATATAACTCGTGGAGGGAACCACATCCATCGTTTAACTACACACCCCCACGCACGCACACATCACAGCCCACGCACCGCTACTACGAAAACCCAAAGCGAAGAACAACCGGCGTCGGCAGAGCGGCAACTGAGCATGCATGCCCGCATTCCACCACGCCGCGGCGCAACACCTCCTAGATAACAAAGCCATAGGGCTGAATGAGATGGCGTCATCAGAGAAGGCCGACGCTGGGCACAGATTGGACCCGACGGCTGCGTCAACGTTCGGCTCAAACTTGACTCGAAGCCGAGCGCTGACGCAGCACGCGTTTCCCATTTGTGTCCAGCGTTGGCCTTCTTTGATTACGTCAGGAGACGGCGTCAGCGCGGCGCCGTCTCCTCTCTGGCTCTGCGCGAGCTGTGCGCCTGACTTTGACGAAAACAAAAGGTCTCGTTTTGACTTAATCCAGTCGATGTCTATCAGTTTGTCAGCGCCGCGGAGAGGGGGAGACGTTGACGCGTGATGACGTCAGCACTTCATACCAATGGGAGCACAAACGCGTCACCCTCTCCCCCTCCTTTTCTCTCTCTGCTCGGCGCTGACAAACGAAAGACTACGCCGGGTTTTCGTCAAAACAAGCAATCTCATGATAACGCATAAGAAAAAAAACATGAAGGCAATGACGTAGCTTTTTTGGCGCTGTTTGCTTGACTTGTCGGTTTCTAGCGTTACTATACGGTCCGACGTATATAGTGAAACAAAGTATAGAAATGCTACTATGCGGAGTGCAGTTCGTCTGCTTCTTGTGCATGGGGTTGCGGTGACTTCAAAACCCGCCGAGCTCTGATTGGCTCTGGTGGGAAAGATAGTGGGTCATGGGCGTCCGCAGAGGGGTGCAAGGGGGGGAAGTTGCCCCCCCTTGGAATTTTGAGGAGTGTGCAAGAGTGCAAGAGGGGTGGGGGGGGGGGGGGAACTGCACCCACACCAGTTAAAGGGTACTCCGGCGGTTCTTTAGCTACCCAAACCAACTACATTTTCTGAATACTATGAATTACTGTTCCCAACATGCTATTTAGTATCTGGAAATTGAAAATGGCTATTGAGAAAATGGAAAATATAAAAGGCAAAAAAAAAAGTGCAAGGAAGTTTTGATTTTGTCGCGAGACCGGCGAAACTTACTTTCGACGTGTTGTGCTTCTTTCTGCAACACTGTGCTTCCGTAAAAATTTCCACGTGTTCTCAATGGCAAGTATCACGGCTTACAGATGGTTTTAAAGAACTTCTTTGGCGAATGAAAACGAACGAGTAGAAAATGTGTCTTCAGCACGCTGCCGCCAGCCTCCGCAACGCTCCAAAAACGCGATTTTTCGACATGCAAGATGGCCGTCCGGTGGCTTCACTCGCGGAGCGGGAAGCGCGATTTAGCAATTGTCACAGAGATCAGTGGTTTGTAGCCCCATGAAAGCAGGTAGAGAGTAAAATGTAAATGTGCTGCAAATAGCCAACATCGCCAACATTCACCCCCCCCCCCCCCCCAGGCGGGTGGGGGGGTATAAGTGTGCACCCCCCTGGAAAAAGTTCTGCGGACGCCCATGTGGTGGGTAGACCTCAACTCTATAGCTGCCTTGAGGTCTACCCACTACCCTTCCAATAGGAGCTAATCAGAGCACAGCGTTTTGACGTCACCGCAATTCCTGCGCAATAGACAGACGAACTTCGCTGCGCGTAGTGGATGACAGCCTAAAAAACGCAGGGAGCGGCTTATTATGTTTACGCCTCTTGCTTCGTGATTCGTTCCTTAGCGCACTTATCGGGTAATGTCACAATACCACTGGCTGAGGTACGATAACATAATGCTCAGGACTCGCCCTGTGTTTCTTAAGCTGTCAGTGACACTACTTACATTTCATTGCCATTTTTGTTTTGTGTAATTTCTAGCACGATCTTTTGTGTCGGTTTTTCAGCCACTGTACAGTGGTTCCGCCAACATTCTAACGATCCGCACGTGACTTTTCGAAAGAGGTTTGTTCAAGGTAGCCATCACGATCTTTTACACTTTCATTTAAGATGCCTGCTGGGTATTTTCCCATAAAACACGGGCTGGCCCAATCATGCAATGCAAGGAGAGCGTCCAACGAGTTCCGCCGATACAAAAATAACGGTTTGAATAAAGAAAACGATCTTCGCCGCAGACACTGTATAATACGGGTAGACAGTGAGTGGAGTGAGGAGATGAGAGAGTGCGGAGACGCCAGCACACCGAACTCTGGTTGGAATCACTAGTGGGTAAACGCCAAGCTAGCTGGCTTTGGTTCTACTCACTGTACGAACGGGTTCGAACGCGAACGCTGAATGGCGGACGCCAGCGTTCGGCTTTCGAAAGCGTTAAAAGAGTGAGTAGCGACAAAGGCGGCAAGCTTCCCGCCTAATAATTCCAACCAGAGCTCGGCGTTCCGACGTCCCCGCGCGCTCTCGTAACCTCCTCTCCTTCAGTTTCTACACGTGTAGAGACGTCCTGCTCGTCCTCCTTGCGCAGACTGCCCGTTCGGCCAAACCGACTTTTGCGTCTCGTTTTTTTGTTGTTTTTTTTTCTAGATGCGCATCGTAGATTGCAGTGTTTGCCATTTGCTCTGCAAAAAAAGATGTGCAGGATTTTTTTTTAATTGTAGAACTTTTGTTTTTGTGTTTCTTCCCTCGATGGCCTGTTCTTTATTTGTTTTATTTTACAGGAGTAAAACTTTCAAATGGGATTTAGCATATCGCGCTGCAATTTCCTACACATGTGCGGCTAGGCCATTACAGTTTGCAGGAAAAATATCAACGAATAACCATACCTCGTTCAGAAAGAAAAAAAAAAGAACCTGTTTCGGGAAATGTACGGCTGTATATCGCTGATGTCACTCATCGTCTGCGAAACGCCGCGTAGAATGCCCCAAACAGATTTTTTTTTCTTTTTCTTTTTTTTTTCTTGAACGAAGTAAGTTAATTTCTAGATATTTTCACTCCAAACTTTCACCACCTTTGTATGAAGTCGAAGCGCGATATATTAAGAAACCAGTTATTGCGAACCTTCTAAATTAGGTTTGAATCCTTAGTGTACACGATGTATTACTTGACGTTTCCAGGCCAACGATACTACGTCTACGGCGCTGAGCTGGATGATGTATCTATTCGGACTTCACCCGGACAAGCAACGAAAGGCCCAAGACGAAGTTGATAAAATCTTAGAAGACGACCCCGATCGAGACTTCACCTTGGAAGACGTCAAGAGAATGAAATACATCGATTACTGCGTGAAGGCAAGTATTATTCAAACAGCACTGTAGAACTCAAAAGCCATTGCCATCGATTGTTTTACGCTATGATGGCTAGATGATGTAAGCCCGTCAATTCTATCTACACTAGCTTTTAAACTTTTGCAACAGTGCATGTATGGTTAGTACATCATGCAATGCAGGCAAAACACAAAAACAATGATAGATACGGTGTTTCAGTTAGAAAAAACGATTTGGAGTCAAACAATTAAGAAGTAAAAACGTAGGCAACATGGTGGATCATAGCCATGTTGTTCATCCCCAAAGAGGGTGAACAATGAATGTACCGAGTGTATAACAGTATCCAAGTCAGCGTTAATTTATTGAAGTGATATAAATTATTTGAACTCCAAACTTAAAGTGATCCTAAATGAGTTTGATTCAGTGTTACTAGGAAGTAAATTCTTGTTGCATGTTTCGAACCTAAAATAAAATCATTAAAACAAAGTTGATTCTAGATTTGGTTTTCTTATCCTACGGTAAAACAGCGAATATCAGAGAGCGCCCATTGTGGTGTAGCCAGTAAATATACAATGCTCTGTGTCCTCTATTCCAGGAGTCCTTGAGACTGTACCCATCCGTGCCCTTAATTGGAAGAGTTTTGGACAACGATCTCGTCATTGGTAAGCACGAGCTTAATCTACTATATCTTATATCATGCCCCGCGGCAGAGACATGGCCGAGGTGCCTGTGCCGGTAATTAGTCAGTGACAACTGAAATGTGGATGGGCCCGCTACAAAAGGTTTAGTGCATCTGTCGCTGTGAGTCGTTTCAGCACCCATACTTATACACCATGGCTGGAAGGCGAGTTTTCTTTGTTTTTTCATGCTTCATAGCCTTATAATGGCAGTGGCATGAGTCATTTTGTATGCCGAACAAGACTTCGTTATTGGGACCCAGTACATAGATTGTACATACTAAGAATTTAAACTCAAGACTAACGAACCGCCGATTAGAAAAAACAGTATGTGTGTCTACAAGTGTAATCCTTACAAAATTATCAAAAGAATGACTCACACATTGCGTGAAATGTAGTGTTGTTAACTGACCTGGATTCACATTTCTGCAAAATACCCTCGATAGTCAAGGTATTCGATCCGTGCCCACTCATAGCAGCGACCTTTAAAGTGCGCACCCACACTCTTTATCATTCCGACAGACGGCCACGTCGTTCCCAAAGGAGTAACCTGCATGGTGAACATTTTCACCCTGCAACGCAATCCCAAGGCCTTCCACAAGCCGGAAGAGTTCATTCCAGAAAGATTTGGAACGGAAGAGTACAGCAACAGGCATCCTTACAGCTACATCCCCTTCTCCGGAGGTCCCAAAAACTGTTTGGGTAAGCTGATGTTGCTTGTCTAGTTTTCTTCTACGTATACACGCCGAAACGCTCCTGCAGGTATAAGGTGTCCACAATAATAATTCATTTATTTCCATCACATGATGGCGGGGACCAATGGAAAAAAAAGCTGCGTACGGGCAGTTTGACGAGCCTTCGCCCCCCCCCCCCCCCCCCCCTCTACAATGGGAGACAGTGGTCATCAGAAAACAGAAAATATGGACATTCATCAAAGCTCGTATCTAAGAAATGAATACAAGCATAAGCTAATTTCACACGAAAATATTGCAAATAAATACTTAATATATGGTTTAAAAGTAACAATAAAAATAGAAAATGATCTGTTCTATACGTACATAAAAAATTTACATATGCAAATCTCAGCACATTTATGTATTTCAAATGTACTTGGAAACATTGTATGTAAGCAAAACATGTCTATATAGGCAGCAATAACGTATAAAAAGCCCAGAAACACATAAAACAATACAAGGTAGAAGACATTATACTTAAAGAGACCTTAGGTTTCGAAAAATAGTACGAAACAAATCACTGCTCTTCGCTATATGATCATTTAGAAATTAGAGCTTTTGGAAGTGTGTATTTGAACATTTGGAATTTTTTTTCTGCATACGTTCACCTTCTAGCCTTAGATGTGGCGGGTTATGTAAGAAGGACCATTGCTGGTTAATGAAGACAGAGATGTTAAATTTTGGATGTTTCGTCTCGATTCGATAAAAAGCTGCGGCTCAGCCTACAAAGTATAGAAAAGTATAGAAAATTCTGATAATAGCAAGTCGCTAAAATAAGGGCAAAGTATTGGGAATTTGGAGGAGCACCACAAATGCAGGGTACAATTTTCTTTTGGAGTATATGCATTGTTTCTAGGCTTGTAGCCGTTGTTGTGCCCTAGACAAGATGGCAGTAACTTAGATGTGAGTAAAATTGGAGTTACATAGTAATAGTTTAACCTTGACGGCAAGTATAAAACTATGACGTCGTACTGGTCCAACAGTCCGGGCTAATTTTGACGCAATATAATCTACATGCTGGTTCCAATTTATATGCTCCAAAAATATCACTCCTAGAGTTTTAAAAGATTTTGTAATATCAATAGCACATGAATTGTATAACAGCTATTTCCGGGTTTGTGTTAGTTTACTTTTGTGGCGAAATAAAACAGTTTTTATTTTGTAGAGGTAACTTTCAAAAAGTTATTGAAAGTCCATTCAGACAGCTTTGCTAAAGTATTATGTGCCATGTCTATAAGGTCGTCAGCTTTATGACCTGATAAAATAAGCTAGTGTCGTCAGCGTATATAAAAAACTCGCTTCTAGTCTAACACTAGTTATAGTGTAGCGGCAAGGTAATCCGAACCGACGAGAAGACGACGAGAAGGTTGGCTAGGAAAAGAGAGACGCAGCCGAAATTGCGTTCACTCGCATCAAAAAAGAACTTTCGAAAGTTACTCTGCTATCTTATCCTAAGTGTGACGCTCCAACTTCACTTATGGTAGACGCGTCCGATACCGCTGTGGGAGCGGTGCTCCAACAATTCGTTGATGAACATTGGCGACCAGTTGCTTTCTTTTCGAAGACATTGTCACAAACTGAATCACGTTATAGTACATTTGGCCGTGAGCTCCTTGGTATCTACCTTGCTATCAAACATTTCCATCACTTTCTGGAAGGTAGAGATTTTTTATTCTTACTGACCACAAGCCTTTGACATACGCCTTAACATCTAGCAGCACATCGTATACAGCACGTGAGATCCGACAAATGGCCTATATTTTAGAATTTACGCACGACATACGTTTCGTAAGAGGCCAACGAAACACAGTGGCCGATGCCCTTTCAAGAATTGCGATAAACACCTACACACCTGAGCGACACTCCATCGACTTTACAGCTCTTGCTATGGCGCAGAAGAATGATGCGGAACTGAGGCAACTCCAGGAATCCTCGTCTCTAGTGCTTGAAGAGGTGTCTCTGCCATATTGCCCACAATCCCTAATCTGTGATGTCTCTGGTCCCGCGCCTCGACTTTACCTAACACCTGCATTTCGCCGGGTAGCCTTTGATGCCCTTCACGCGCTTTCTCATCCAGGCATCAAGGCAACACAACGCCTCATCTCAACGCGCTACGTGTGGCCGAAGATGAATGCAGATGTCAGACGCTGGGCACGAACATGCTTGAGTTGCCAACGTTCCAAGATCGGTCGTCACACCGTCACACCCTTGGCTGCATTCACACCCAGTCGGTCCCCTTCCATTTTCTGGAGGTTGTCGATATATTTTTACTTGTATCGATCGCTTCACACGATGGCCAAAAGTTATGCCTATCCCGGATATCACCGCAGAAACTGTCACCCAAGCATTCTTGTCCACTTGGGTTAGTCGTTACGGAGTACCGTCGACTGTCACAACTGATCAGGGCAGACAGTTCCAGGTCGTCTGTCTTCTACAACTTATCAAAACTCCTAGGCATTCACCACATTCACACAACTCCCTACCACCCGGAAGCCAATGGAATCGTGAAAAGATTTCACCGACAGTTAAAGGTTTCTCTGAAAGCGACCGATTCATCATCGACTTGGTCAGAGAGCCTTCCTCTTATTCTGCTTGGACTTCGCACAGCGATCAAGGCTGATCTTGCGTGCAGTGCTGCCGAGCTTGTTTATGGGACTACTCTGCGATTACCAGGGGATTTCTTTTGTTCTTCCGCACAGACAACAATGCCTGATCCTCTTGATTACTCATACAGGCTTCGTGCAGCGATGCAGGCGATTAAACCATGTAGCCCTAAGAGAACAACGTCAACCCCGTGTATTCGTCAGCCCCGACCTAGCGACCTCCTCGCACGTCTTTGTACGTCGGGATGCTGTGCGCAAACCTTTACAACATCCACATGACGGCCCTTTCAAGATTCTTCACCGTGGTCCAAAGCATTTTACTCTTGACATCAAAAACAAAAAGGTGGTCGTTTCCTTGGACCGTCTTAAACCAGCTTACATTGATGAAGCCATCCCAAAACGCCCGAGCTCAAATATCACAAGTTCAACGTCAGGCAGTTCCCCTTCCGCTGCTACCAAGCATGCCCAACGAACTGTTCGTTTTGATCTCGGCAACGCTCCAGGCCTGCCATCACGACACGCTCCTACAATTGATATCGCTCGAGGCCCCTCTGAGGACGCCTCAACGCTAGGGGGGGGGAGCCCTGTAGCGGCAAGGTAATCTGAACCGACGAGAAGACGACGAGAAGGTTGGCTAGGAAAAGAGAGGCGCGAGAAAGAAGCTCGAGGACAGGAGAACGATTCCGGATCTTGACGGTGACAGACACCCATCTATCTGTCACGCAATAAAGGATCCTACAGTAGTATTAATTTATATAAATTAAAGAGAAGTGCAACAAGTATTCTCCCTTGTGGCACCCCCCGAAAGAACATGTAAATGGATGCTCAAAAGAGTATCCATTTAGGTGAACGAACTGCTGTCGAAGCTGTAAATAAGAATTAAGTAAGGAAAGGGCGTGTACCCATATACCGTAGTGTTCGAGGTTTCTAAGCAACGTCTCGTGGTCTAACAAGTCGAAGGCCCTTGTAAAATCGATAAAAACGCCAAGTACAATTTCGCGATCTCCGAAATTTCTAAAATTAATTCCTTTCGAGTTAGTAGCGCGGACTCAGTAGAGTGTCTTTTTACGAAATCCAAATTGTCAGGAGGTGAATTTGTCGTGCTTATCAAAAAAGACCAACATGCGCTCATGCAGCATTTTCTCGAGGCTCTTAGAAAAAAAAAAGGTAAAAATAAAATAGATCTATAACTATTTAGGTCGTTCTTATCACCTTTTTTGTACAGAACCGACACTTTAGCAATTTGCATACGTTTCAGAAACACTCCTGTTTCTAGACTGAGGATAAATATATGCGATAGGCGAGGACGCTATTAGATCCATGACGAACTATACAGGGCGAACTTTAATATTGTCCCAGTCAGTGCGGCTACTATTTTTAGTTGCATAAATTTAGTAAACACCTTAGCATTACTTGTCAGATTTATGAAAGCTGAATGGCTATTTTTGAGAGTGGAAGGTAAAGCGACTGCGTAACTTGTGCTAGGTATGACTTTATCTTGAATATTTACAAAAAAAAAAAAAAGCTATTGAAATCTCTGGCTAATGACATATCACTCAGTTGCTGATTATCTCTTAGAAGGCCCTGGATAGTTAACGGTGGCAAATTTCGACTCAGTGCTGAATTAATTTGTTTCCAAGTAATTGCGCTATTACTGCTAGCAGAGAAAAATGAATTCTCGAAATACTCTGCTTTTGCACAACGTAAGTCTTTGGTTAGTTTGTTACGAAAAAGCTTGAAAGCCTTTAAAGCTTTTGAACGAAGAGGTTCTTTGCGAAGGTCTTCGTGTAAGTCAGGAGTAAGCCATGGTTTACGTATTTTTGTTTTTTAACCTTACAGTTTTGCAGCGAAAGTGATGCACATACGGACGTACAAAATACTCCAAAAATCATTGCATCATTCATTGGCATCACTTAGATCAAGCAAAAAGTTCCAGTTCATAAGGGATAGTTGCTTTCGAAATGCATTTAAACGATTTGAGGAAATATCTTGGAATAAACGAATAGTCTTGCAATCGCTTTTAAGTTGTGGTTCCCCTTTATGCAAACAAATAATGGAAGGTGATCGCTTATTTTGGACGTTATAATTCCCGATTTAATCTTTTCAGAATCGTAGTTCCTAAAAAAAAAATCAATGAGTGTCTGAATTGATGCTGTAATCCGTGTTGATTCACTTTTAAAATTGAGGCATTCGTTGGATTTTATGAATTAAGTCACTTTCTCCTTTCATGTTGGTATCACCTGACATATCAATATTAAAATCCCCGCAACATATTAAGTTGTATTCGCCTTCATTCACAAAGGTCAAAAACGTTTCAAGAAAATCGAAGTATGTCTTATTTTTACTACCAGGAGGCCAATCAAAAACAGAAAAATAACATTATTTCTTAGTGCAGCGTTCGTGCTTCGTAGTCTTGCGTTTCGCATGTATAAATTGTGCTATTATTTCACAAGATATGCTATTTTTTGTAAGCATACAGATACCTCCTTCCCGCTGCGTGCTGCGATTAAGGCGATGATTGTTATAATCTCGCAACGTGAAGGCATGTGACTCATCGTTATACCATGTTTCCGAGAGGATTATCACGTCAAAGCTAAAATTCACTCAATTAAAACAATATATTCTAGGTCCACATTTATTTCTCGCTGACTGGCAATATAGGTGGAAGAACGTAAAATAATGTTTTGGTTAAGGTTGAGGTAAGATCTGAGCTCATTAGGGAATAAATACCGAGTTTTTTGTGATTGATCATTGGCTCGTGCTCGCTCAAGAAATTGTTACCTTTAATTTTTTTTTTCCAAATCGGTCATGCTAGCAATACGGATCGCAACTGCCTCATTATCTTTACGAGCAAAGATTTTCCCACCAGACGACCAGACAAATTTCCAGCCTACGGGTTTCTTTTTTTGCGATTGGAGAGCACAGGAGCCTTTTGTTTAAACTTGTTAAATGCTCATTCACGTAGGTAGGGCTGCCCTGCCCTACCTAATCGAGGTCCTTTGTTATCATCCTCAGCTTTTTGCCTTTTTTGCGAGATTTTGTCTCGTTTGGCTCGCTGCACGAAGCGAACAATTATGTTTATCTTGGGTGATCTGAAAGTTGGGACACTGTGGCATACATCAGTGTCCGAATCTAAGATCGGCTCGTCAAAAGGTTCCCGATTCTCTTCACAACCTCATACACATCGCCCGCTTCGGCTGCATCTTTTATTTCAATGTAATTTGACCTTTGGTATTGATCGAGCTCATAAACTTTTTCACTCAACCTGCGGTTCTCTGCGGTTAACTCTTCGTTCTTTCCCGAAAGTTGCTGTACTTCTTTTCGCATTTCCTTGAGTTCGTTTTTAATATCATTCCTTTGTCGAAAGTGTCGCTACAATGTTTAACGCTTTCTTTCATAGTCCTAAGGTCGGCCCTCAGCTCCCTTTTCAGTTCGTCAAGGGCCTTTGCAACATCCTTGCCCGCTTTACACCTGTCGATAGGGAGACCAAAAAAGCACCAGCGAAAAACGCAATAGTTACACACTTTTAGAACGGCGATTTCAGAAGTTGCTGTGTTAAGCGGCAGTGCACAAGTTTTGAAATTCACACAGCAAAGGCGCTGCTCACCTACGAGAATACAGTTGATTAGTACAGTAGTTCAAGACTCACTGCTGCCGGACTGAGGACTGGCCGGAGCTGGCTTTTTATGTAGCTCGATCCCGTCGTCAGGGGCGCCCTGGCTAGGCCTGTGGCGCTGCAGATAGTGATGCACGTGAAGAAATAGTGACTGGTCGAAATCTATCGCATCAGAATCCGCGCCGAACCCACCTCTACGCTCTAAAACCAGCCGAAAAAAATCCGCGGCTGCACATAAAAAGCTCGAAGTTTCACCGTATGTGCATTGAAGTGGTGGATTTAGGCCGATGAAATTTTAAGACATAGCTTCTTTCCCGCCGCGAAAAATTATTCTAACAAACTTGCTAGGGTCAACGACGACCGAGTTAGCGGTGCTTGCAACCCGTGGCGCCATCTCCCGAATCGGCGCAGCGAGCGTGCGCCATCTGCTTCGCTGCCGTCATCTGCTCGGTGCTGATACAGCTAGTCGCCACTGCAAGCCGTCATATCATTTTGTCGTAACGAGTTGTAATCGGTTGTACCTCAGTCGGTTGTGCTCTGAACGCAAATGTGTGAACCAGTATTTTTACTGCAATTCACTGCGACCCTGGTGGCGCTACATCGGCGGACAGGAGGACGGCGCAGACCCCTGTTCCGCTGTAATTCGCTCTGCACCTGACCAGTCGACAGAAACTCTAGCGGTCACGAGTTCTGACACCGCGACGACAGCGACACCTGCACCGCTCGGCGTTTTTGCCGGCGCTTCTCCAATGAACCGCCAGGATCACGACGCGACGCGTAGCAGTATACGGTTGACTCGGCTGCTCTCGTGCCATTTCGGGAACGCTCCAATTATACTCCGTTTCACCTTATGGTAGACCGTAGCGGACGTTACGACTGATCCCAGCCAATTCAGTGCTCTGTACGTATCACGTGACAACGCGCTCCGCGCGTCCCCCCCGGAATGTTACGTGACAGTCACACGGCATTGGATTGGCTTCAATGTGGAGCGCAAGTTCGTCTGCTTCCTTTGCAGGGGTTGTGGTGACGTCAGAACGCCGACCTCTGGTTGGCTCTGATTGAAGGATAGTGAGTAGACCTCAAAGCCATCTGCCTTGAAGTCTTCCCACTATCCTTCAATCAGAGCCAATCAGAGCCCGGCGTTCTGACGTCACCACAACCCCTGCAAAAGAAGCAGACGATCTTGCGCTCCGCATTGCTTGTAGACTTCTCTGCGGTCCATTGTAAAGTGAAACGGAGCATGATACAGTGGAAGCTATATGACGCTATACGCATAAATCGGAGGCGCGTCCCATGGTTTCATAACTCAGACAAAAACAACGCGTTGACTACCTGGGAACGACTTAATGTCACAACGCCTTGTGCAAGGTCTTCTGATTCGTTCCTCATTTTGACGCGAGGCCGCTGCACTGCCCGAGTGGCCTACTCTACCATGTGCAATGGTCACTCGGTCGATTGCAATTAGTAACACTTTTCTTTTCTTATTTTTTTTTTCTCGGGCCCTCTGACCCTGCCACTTTTTCACGGTTTTCCATTAAGCGAAACGCAATTCTTTAGTAGGGTTTCTGGAAAATGTAATTTTCTACAGCGACACCTAATTTTTTTTCTCTCCTTAACAGCACGCTTGTTAGCCAGGCTTCACGCCTGGAAACCTGGCAGTAGTTACCCACTGCACGGCACCTAGCAGCACACGTTTTCTTTTCGTCTTTCAATTAGGGTTTTGAGATCCGTGTTGACGTCACGGAAGAAGTATACGAGGGGCGTTCATAAAGTTCGTATTATTGTCACGAAGGAATAGAGATTCAGCAATCAAACTCGAGCGTGAGTTGAGACTTTCTCTACATATTCGCTGCCAAAAGTTACCCACCTTTTCTAGCGATTCACCACATGCCGGAGGCCATTGTTATAGAACTCCTCGTTTTGAGGGTTCAGGAATCGCTCCACTTCAGCAATCACTTTGTCGCCGTCCTTGAAATGCTTTCCTCTTATTTGGCCACACTGGAAGCGTCTCCGCCATTTAACCAAAGTGTCATAAACTGGGGCGTTGTCCCCGAACAACGCTCCCAGGATGGAATGAATATCCTTGGCATTGCTTCTCTTCAAATGGAGAAAACGGATCACTGCATGTGCTTGGTACCGATGGGCAGTGCCATTTTTGTTTCGACTCCCTAGCGGCGTTCCGAGCTACTATAGCATGCGATGTTTGTACTGTGCGGAAACTAGAGGGACGCGCGGTCATGTTGATGCCTGTTTTGTTCCATTTCTTTTTTTTTCAATCCTTTGTGCCGATAATACGAACTTTATGAACGCCCCTCGTACTTTGTAGCACCTCAGATACGTACACGAGTAGTTTAAACGATATGACCAAATAAAAAACCGATCACTAAACGTTCTTTCAATCGTTCTTCGGTGTTTCAGAGAATCTTGACGCGTGACCCGGACTGCATTTCAGAGTTCCGGAAAATGATCGCCACGTCCAATTTGTGGACACTGACAGCATAAGGAACACACTAAGGGTCATGAAAAGTTACGAGCATCTTATCTTTCGTCAGACAACGCGATTGCGGCATAGCTGATAAGAAAGAAGAAATCACGAAGCAAAGAGTGTGAACACAATAAGCCACGCCCCGGTGTCAGTGACTACAGCTAAGATATGTATATAAGTTAGGTATCTTACTGAAACGTCAGCTGTTATGCTAAGGCTTCTCGGATGTTGCCTTCTACGCTGTCCCGTTCAGTGTGGCCTAAAAGTAACCTCACTTCGTTTTATTTCAGGTCAGCGTTTCGCCATGACAAAAATTAAAATCCTCGTGGCGAAGATGCTCCACAGGTACGACTTCGAGGCCAAGACTCCCCTCGACAAGCTGAGGTTGACGTGCGAGGTGATCGTCCGAGCCAAGGAAGGCCTTCATCTCTGGATCAAGAGGCGGTCGCCCAAGACGGCCACGTGATTCGTCCGGTCACCTTCCGCGATGCCTCCAGCGGGCCACACTTCGTTTGAGCTTGGGTCCAGACGCAGCCGACGCTTCCAGGTAATGGGAGCAATCATGTATCGTCAAAAGTGCAAGTCGCTAGGCCTTTCCTGTTTATGATTGGTTCATCGACTGATAGACCGCGTACAGTAACATGACGAACACCATGGTGGTGCGCTTTTGACACTCTCTGATTGCTCTCATCAGCTCGTAGCGTCGGCTGCTTCTGGACTTATTGTGTAGAACTTGTCTTTTCACGTCCGTTCTGCCACAATCGGACATTCCGAAGATGCACGCCATCTAACGGTGTCAGAGGCCAATTGGCCAATCAGTCTAGCACCTCCTCGGCGGGAGGTGGTGAGAAACACCTTTTTTAATTTTTGTTTTATAGCATTGCGGAGTTATCGCGAAACGAGATGTCACTATTTCATCTCACAATTGTTGCGCGCATGTTCAGAAGTGTGAATTCGTTTTCAAATTCAAAAGATCGTCTTCTCTTTTTGCGCGTGTATTGATGAGCTCTTCTATACTGTTCTTTCTTTTGCATTTCTTTTTTTTTTATGCTACAGCCGAACCCCGTTCCTACCATTACATATTCGCTCTGGCGAGCACAGAGGGTTTGTTTTTTATTATTACTTTCACTGATTCACGCTAAAACGTCACCGTCACGCTTCGCAATGATACTCCGTGTCGCCATACCACAGCCGAGGCTACGACGATGACATGGGACCAATCAAGAAGCTTCAAAAGTGCATTGTCACGGCGCTCATCACCTTTGTGTATGTTACCACCAACTAAACTAATCGAGCACAGCAAAAAAAAAAAAAAAAGAATAACCATGATGGCGGCCCATTCACTGCGCGTAATTGTCAGCGATAGCAGACGTACAACGGCGATGAGCGTCGTGACGATGCACTTTTTTGGCGCTGCTTGATTGGCTCTTTTATATTGTTGAGTCGACCGTGGTTGGAAGGGAAACGGTCCATAGACCAACTCAAGTCTCTGACGTCACGCCACTGCGGCGGGACGACAGAGACTTGCCGGCACTGCGCATGCGCAGAAGCATCGCCTCACGCGAATCTGGTTTCTGCGCGCGCGCAATGAACCCGGTGTGGGTAAACGTGGGCTTGTTCGTAAACACTGTGCTGCAGTGCTATGTCTCCCGGCTCCTCAGTCTTTACGTATACGCAGCTGGGAGATACAGTTTCTTCCGGGTACTTGGCAAATCGCGCCATGTATCTAACCAACCCTGGCATAGCGTGACTGCTCGAAGGCGACGCAACTCTTTCACTTTGTATCTATTTTCGGGACATTTTTTAGTCCTGCACCTATCACTGACTCTGAAATTTGTCGGGATTGTATTTCTTGTTTTCTCGTGATTAAAATCTGAAAACTCTGTTGCGAGGGTTGTCATCGTTGTGTGCTGGTTTTAATGTTTTAATGTACAAGAAACACAAAAAAGTGCTGTTTTGTGTAATCTAAGTCGTGTCTTTTTTTTTTTTTTTTTACCTGTGTTTTCGGTATCCCGGCATAAAGAGCTTGTCTTGACAATTTGACGTAAAAATTGCACACTCGTTCTCGTTTTCTTTATTTTTGTTTGCTTTTTGCTGTGCCTTCATTTGTTTGTTTGGCGCGTATGCGAACAAATTTGTTGTAGCCTTATGCATACACTGGCGCACGACTTGTGGCAGGAAGTGCAGAAACGACACCAAAGTGTTTCTCCGTAAACTTGCCGCTCGCTCAAACAGCCGTGCTGCGCAACGCTCTTGGTGCACAAAACAAAATGTGGCAATGAAATAAAATTGCACGCCCTACTGGGGATCGGATACACGTTGCTAGATTGACCCCTTTTACTAAATAATTTGAGCTTCTGAAGTTGCAAAAATCTTTGAACGTAAATTTAAAAAAAAAAATAAAGATGAACCTGCACATCTTTAAAAACCTTGTCATAATGTACGCCAAGATCGGTTGAAAATGGGCTAAACATGAAGCGTCGATCTAGCAGAACTGACAACTGGTACTCAAGTTCACTGACTCTGAGTGCAGCTTTTCGAAAGTGTGTATGCAAATATAATCACTGTAAGGCCGCCAACATCGACCATCGATGACCGTAAGAACTTTGTAACAGCTCTTTAGTTATTATTGGCAGGCATGAGCTGTTATGTGGCTCTATCAGGCTTCCTGAAACCCAAACCTATATACGTACATGAGGTCGGTGATGAAATAGTCGTTCGATACACGGGCGCCATTTTCTAGAGTACCGTATTTCCTGGGCTATAGTCCACACCCGGTGTATATAGTCTAGGGCAAATTTGGAGTCAAAAATAAAAGTTTTTGCTTAGATAGTCCGCACCCGGTGCACCTGGTGCTTAGTCGACACAAAAATCTTCTCATACACGGCACACCTTGACAAATGTCTGCTTTTTTAGCTCACAAAGAGGCTCGTACTATACACAAATCATCATTAACACGCTCTTTCATTCACGAAATCCGTCACGCTTCCTCATAATAAACGATTTTGAAAAACAAAATTCATCTATACTCCGCACGCGTAAATAGTCCGCACAGCCTAGAATTTCAACTTTTAAACACCTATGGTTCGCGGACTATAGCCTGGAAAACGCGGTACCTTTTTGGGGCAATCGGCGGATTCATTTTTTGTGCCATGAAATATTATCCAGCGCTAGTAGGCATGCAAGAGTGCAAAAAATCTCACCAACGGTTTCTTCACAAACAATTATCTGAGGCTGGAGACCTCACTTGAACTTTAACGCGTGTCCGGCATATGACGGCGTCACATAATTTGTACGGTCGCCAGTAAGCTGCTTCTGAAGATGCGCACAATTCTAGAACCGTAAAAACAGTAGAAGTAAAGTCGATTCTAATGACATCCAGGGCAGAATATCTTCACGCCCTGGCCTGACGAGCAGCCATAAGGTCAGAGGACTCGATATAAATGAATATTTTTCACCACCACTAAACGACACCCACCGCTTGGCAAGAAAGTCTATAATCTACGTAAGTCTATCGCGAAAAGTTCACTGTCACGCATTCTCATGCTATTTAAATTACGAGTAATTGAAACATTCATGTTGTTTTCCTTATTTTATACCACCATTTTATAAAGTCATATACTCACTGTGTTTGTATAACTTATTTAAGAAAATTAATTACTATTGGCCGATCCTGAGCCCCGGGAATGCTTAAGATAAAAAAAAGATAGTCTCACGGCCTATTCAAGTGAGCGAGAAAACAACTTTTCCTTCTTGGATGTGGGGATTTGAACCTGTCATTGAGTAATGTAAACAAATACGTCTTTGATTCGAGAATAATTATCAGAAAAATAGGTCACCTATTTTTGGGATGGGGAGGGGGATAAAAAGGGGGAGGGGTGTTCTCGCAGATTTATGTGCAAATCGTTTAGTCATAAGAAAAAAAAATGAACTTGACGTTCGTTGTTTATACAGCGTAAGGTCGGTCTGCCTTAGAGGTGTCGGTGTTTTTAACGTGCATCAAGCAGTAGTGCTACACGTCCGCACTCCGCGGTACGATGCTCATCCAGATCAAAACGGCTAGGTGTTGGGATCGACCCCCGGGATCCCTGTGTTCAATCGTTCCCCCTAGGGCTTCCACACTCTAATAAATCTAGAGCCTCTACTTACCCGTTAAGCCCTTGGGGAGAGCCAATCGCTGTCATATACGAAAGGAGTTTAGCCAATGACGAGGCTGGAAATATCTTTAAGCTTAAGAAAACAGTGTGCACTGGGACACCGAGCGTCAAGCTTCATCATGCTCAATATCACAGCGCAAACTGCTCTCTTTGTTTTCTTTCTTTGTTTCGTTTCTTTTTCGACTTTAACTTTTCTTTTAGCCACGTCATTCGGCAAACTTTCTCTGTAGATCGCAGTGGTGGCTCCGCCAAGTGCTGCAATCCAATCTGTCAAGTACTGCAATCACTCGTGATGTTTTGTTTTAGAGCGCAGCTCTTAGGCGCCCGTTTCCGTATTGAGCGCAGTGTTGCCAACCGTAGGGTAATTACCCTACTTCATTGTAGGGTTTTAGGGCCGTCCGGCCATTTCCCCGCCAAAAGTAGGGTATTTTCAGACGTTGCCTCTTCAGCGGCTAGAATATTACAAAAAAAAAACAGCAAAAAACAAAAAAATAAACTGCCGTGCAAGCTTTGCATAGCTTTACAACCCGTGTGCTGCCACACCACGACATCATGCAAAACGAAACTATCCAAGTTGCAAGACGTGCTAACAGAGAGCACCACACAACAAGTTGGAGAGTAGGGAGGCTCAAGTGAGGGTGGGTGCAACTGCTAGATCGGGGATCACGGGACATGGACGCCATTTAATTGATAAATTTTGCTGGGAGTCTATGGGGCAAAGGGTCGTTTTATTTCCTAACTCAGGTCATAAGAGCCCATTAAGGTTCTTGAATAATTCATACAAGGTATAAATCATTACTTTTTCATAGCCACCAGTTTTGTTGCGCTAGGTTAAGTATTTGTTTAACGCGAAAAATGGTAAATTCCGCCATCTTGGACGTTACTGCTTGTCTGGCAACCCTGCTTTCTCCTCTCGACGTTTGCAATTCTCGGAGCGAGAAGGAAGGGAGAGAGGCTGCGCCAAGGCGTTCGTTGCTTGCAATGGGAGGCAAGAGGAGGAAAGGCGCATGGAGCAACAGAGTTGCAACAGAGCGGGCGTCTGCTCTCGTGCAGGCAACATTAGCTCATATCCTTTCCCAAATTCTGTCCCTCCGGCGCCGCCATTAAATTGCAAACGCTCTCCAGGTTTTGAGTTGTATCCACCCTCACTAGAGCCTCCCTATTGGAAAGTATTGGAGAGCTGGAGCAAGGGGGAGAGGTGGGAGGAGGTGGAGTTGCGCTTAGGAAGTTTGGAGCCAGAAGATGTATCTTCCCAGTGGAGATGGTCCCGCTAATTTTTCTTTGATGACTATGGTCCATCCGGCGGTCCTTGTTACACCTGCGAAACACGTGGCACCGCGGGCGGAACCACCCCGAGCCCACCAGAACCGGCAGCCACCTGTTCAACTGTCCTTTTCTACGTGCTAGCGTTAGGTGCGCATGCTGCAAATAACCATAGCTGGAACTACTACTCGTCCGGGGCGCTCTGTTGTTATGGCGCGTTGCAATTAACTCTCCTTACCACGCCCATAGAGTGTCGATCACGGATGATCGACGAGTACGGAGACCGATTTCAAAGCTCCCGCGGAGCTTCCCGGCACGTTGTGCAGTCGGTAGGCGGTTTGAAGACCGTCTACCGACGGCACAAGTAGTTGGGACTGGAGGCGTTCACTTGAGCGAACGACGTTTTAGCGAACGAAGCCGATAAATAAATAAACCATGACGTTTCATCGAATGGCACTTTAGCGAATACGGAAGAGCCGCCGGTTTCCTATTCTATTTTGGTGTATTAGCCTAGTTTGTCAAAATAGTACCTTAGTTTGACGAATCCCTAGGCGGTACACCCAAAGAAGCTAATATACCGCTCGGATTAGCTTCCTTTTGTAATGAGCCGAATTGTCGGTCACGGCGAGTTCTGGTCCCACGTAGCCCAGTTTTTAATTTCACGACAAATCGGTTAAACATGTTGGTTGGGGATGTCTGTGCGCTCGCTACATCACTGGTGTGCTGATGCTACACAGCGCACATGCAAGCATTGTGTTCTAGAATAACGCAGGACTGTATTAATGTTACTCTGTATCATCATAGTCCATGCAACAGTAATATTTAAACAAAGATTTGCCTCGTAGGGTAAAATGTAGGGTAATAGGAAACATTCGTAAGGTAATGTAGGGTTTTCTGGACGCTGGCGTGGGGTATTTTCGAAAAATAGGTTGGCAACACTGATTGAGCGGCGTCGGCGTAACAGCGGCGACGTTTCGGCATGGTGACGTTTCGGCACCGTGCCGAAACGTCCGCGCGGAGTCACGTGACCTCAGGGGGGGTCACGTGACCCCCGTGAGGTCACAAGGGTCACGTGACGTCACGAGGGGCACGTGACCTCACGGTTACGCCGACGCCGCTCGGAGGGAGGAGTAGCAGGCAGGATGAGGCGGTGAGGAGGAGGGAGGAGGGGTATACCCTCCCCTCAGTACCCTTCCCTCCTCCTCCTCAAGAGCTGGGCTCTACTTCGGCGTTACAGGCAGTTGCAAACGGCTTTCATGTTTTCTCTCCAAATTACAAATTCAAAAAAGTACCCACAAAAAAAAAACGCGTGTCTTAATTATTTTTATTGCAGTCGCTTTTAAAATTGTTTGCCTGTTTCTAGCTTATTCCTATATAAAATATTTGCGTCACCAAACAAACTTCAAATTAACGTCTCGCTCGCGCATCAATTGATTAGCCCGGCCGGTTCCCAGTGTATCTACAGCTCATGTTTTATTCGCTTCTATATAAGTTCGTGGTTGATTCCTTAGCGTCCTTATCGGCTCTACTGCCCCGATCTCATTGGCTGCGGAGAGATGATAAGATGTCGCCACAGCATTTATGCATTCGCTGTGTTGCAACACAAGCATATTCGACCTTGGCCTCCGCATGGCGAGAAGCGATCAGTTTCGGTCTGCATCCGACCTCGCTCACGAGGACGCCCCATGGAGTCCGCGCTCGACTCCGCCGCTTCCCAAGGGTGGCTATATATAATTACACGAAGGCATGACGCAACATTCGCCGTTGTCGAGCAGAACTAGAAGCACGACTAAGTCTGGGACCACACATAATTGCCAATTGTCTTTTTTTTTCAATTTGCAATTTATGTGTTGTTTTTTTTTTTAGTTTTTAACCTTCAAGTTTTTGCTTCTTGCGCAGGAATTGCGGTGACGTCCAAACGACGCCGAGTTTTGACGGGCTTCGATTAGAAGGATATTGCGTAAAAGGAATGCTAGATGCCTTAAAATCTATAGCCACTATTTTTTTTTTTATTATTTCAATCAGCCAATAAGAATTTGGCGTTCTGACATCATCGCAACCTCTGTGCAAGAAGCAGACGAACTTGCGAGTTTCCATACTCCTTTTCATATTAAGTCCTACCGGGACCAATGCTGCGATCCGATAGAGCCAATCAAGCAACGCCAAAAGTGCATCGTCATGGCGCTCGTCGTCTTAGGCTAGGTGGCGCAAGCTACCGCCCATTACAAAGGGTATAGCTAGTAACATCCATCCATCCAACGAAGCAGCATCCCTCCTTTGTCCGCTTGCTATCTCACCGGCTAAACGAACAACAACAAAAAAGCGAAGGATCACGCCCCGCACATCTCTCATGGCACTAAGCTTCAAAGTTATTTTATTTTTTTGTTGTTTATAATGCGTTTCTTTTTAAGGCGCTCGGTTTTCGTATAAGCCTCGCAGCTTTATTCGGCAACGCTGGCAACTTTATACACGAGTCTATCGATAAATTAGAAAGCTGCGTTAGAGCCAGTGAGCCGTCGTCGCTGACATCGTCTTTAGAAAAATTATAATTCGGAGAATTCCAATCTACGTAGTTTGGTTTGGAGTTTCTTGCGTTTCTAATGTAATCTATTGGGCGCCCATTCACGGCACCAACACACTCGTAATTTCTTATGTTATATAATGTAACGAACATCCGCGCACATCCCCGCTAACGGTGAAATCGAAGTACAGTGAAAATTGAGCATTGAACTATATTTTGAGAGCGGCATATCGGGAAGCACAACAAATAGTGGGTAAACCTCAATGCTAGTGCCTTGAGGTCTACCCACTATTTTGTTATCAATCAGCCAATAAGAGCTCGCCGTCGTTCTGACGCCACCGCCACTCCTCCTCAAAGAGCAGACGACTTGCTCTCCGCATTGTACAGGATTTGAGGTATGACGCATTGAGCACGAGAGACCTCGAGCGTGATAAATAAGCAATGAGCAAAACAAATTCCGCGGATTGGGTTGATGTTGAAATGGAGAGCTCTGTTGCGAGGGAACGCAGTCTACATAACGTTGCGAACTCGAAACTAATCGAACCCATCCCATCACGGTCGGCAGAACAAACAGGGTAATCTCACTAGTGGGCCGCCCGTTCCAGCGAGCAGTTGCCTCAGAGCGCGTCATTACAACCGACTGAGTCCGATATTTTTCTACCTGCCTTATTCCGTCCGAAGCGGCCGGAGTGCAATTAAATAACATTATGGCCAAACTGCATATCTCAGTTATGACTACCTGCCCAAGTGCGCAGCTTCAAGACTTGCTTCGTAAAATCTGACGATGTTTCCTTAACCTGTGGGAGTTAATTTTGGGTGCGAAAGATTACAAAGATCATTCCTAAAGCCTTGGTCATAGAGTTATTATAATGTACGCTAGAGGTTCAAATGGCGCTAGTGTGCTGTGGCAAATTGAAGCAGACAGCAACCAGTCGGAAATTGACTTCCGGTAATGTATTGTTATAGAAAAAAGTGAGTGCATTCTCTTCCCGCGCTCGATTATAAGAGCAAATATCCGTATTAATTCGCACGTAATAGGTAGCTTGGAACATTTCTCAGTCAGGCAGACGAAATAATTCTTATAGACCAGTGTCCGCGCCAATTCCAGGGCGCCGCCATGTTTATCTACGCTCGCGCCACCACGCGGAAAGAACTGGCAGGCAGGAGGGGGGGAGGGGGGGGGCTGCGTTGGCGGCGTTGCTTTGGGGAGCTGGATGCGGCAGGCTGTCCGAAGGCACCGACACATCGTGAAAGATGTCTTCACCAGAAGCCTCCGTGGCCCGTTCTTCAACAGGGAAGATGTCGTGAACATTCGAGAATCAATCTCGATCAAGAAAACAAGGGGAAAACCTTTCTTGTCGTAGATGTTCTCGGTGTCTGCTGACCCTTGACATCCGCGTTTCAGTCCGGGTTCATTGCGTAGTAAATATTTCGCTACCGCTTTCTTGTAGCTTTCAAATGCTTGATTGTTGGCTTCTTGTATACGACATTACATTCGTGACACGTTTGAGACCGATTTTCGCGATCTACTTGCCTTTCTGCGACAGCGCGGCTCTGCCGAGCCTAAACCGAAACCGAAACGAAGGTACCATTCGTAGCTAGCGTACGTACACGACGTAAACGACCTGCCGACTGATCACGGAGAAGTGCCCACCTCTGTTGTATCCATCACGCACGCCAAACGTACGCATAGAAAAAAATTGTTGCTACACTGGCACTCACTCTTGAGTTCTTGCTCGGAGTGAAGTTTTTTCTTCTGAGTGCGGCTGTCCATTCTTGCCGAGAAACTGCATGGGACGGAAACTTGTGGAAGCCGTAGACGTCGCATCCGCACTCGCTTCTTAGGCAATTGTGTGACGGGCAGTGGGTGTCCAAAAGAACCCTGCGTTTCCTCTGGTTGTTCGTACAACCAACAACGGCACAGTGCCGTCCGGACGAATTGCTCTGATACATTACAGGCCGGTAAACACCGACGCCGGCAACGTGCTAGTACTGGGAAAGGTCGCGGTTTCTCGCCCCCCCCCCCCCCCCCCACCCACACACACAAACACACGCTGCGAGCGTCTGGGTTCGAAACTATTAATTGCCAGTTCTAAAGGATGGTACTTACTTGAAGTGGGAGCTGGAATTCTACGAGGTACCAGCTGAGACACTTACTATCGGCAACGAAGCAGGGTGCCTGTGGGGGCGGAGTCTAGGAACGCTACTGATTAATACTGTGACAGGCGATCAGTTATGATAACAGACGAAACCTCGACTCGTTTGTTCAGAAGTTCGCGGTGATATTTTATTAGCCCTCGTTACAGCACACCAAAGATCTTAGGCAGTGAAATTCACATCACGCAGGCTGGTGCGTCGTAGTAAAATGAGCGCAGTCGACGACGAGGTGTAATGAGCTACTAAGCTTCACAAGGAAAATGCGCGTGAGAAAGTGTTTTGAGGCAGTCCAAAACACCGATCCAGCAGACGCACGTACGTACGTTTACTCCGGACTCCATGAACCCGACGGCGCAAGATCAAAGAGCACCGCCGCCATCGCCACCCGGTTTTCTCTGCACTTTGCGCGACAACGGCACTGCAACGGAGGGCACTCGCCTCGGCGTTAACAATCCGCGAAATAGATTAATTTCCCACTCTTGAAGCCATTCCAAATGATAAATGAAAATACCTCGGCGTTGTAGAACATCTGACGACACAACGGTGCCGAGCGCTTGCTCGGCATCGTATTGCTCGTGAAGGCTTGCTTATTTGTAGTTGAGACGATGATTCCACATCTTTCGTGCCACTCGTGGTGCTTGCAATAACTTCGAAGGGCAGGGGAATCTTCTCACGAGGACGTTGAAGACACGCAACACCGGAGCCACCAAAGCAATCGTACAAACCGTCGCCATGTTTGCTTTTTCTTCGTCACTCGCGGCGCGGTCAACTCGTCGCGAGATGTTTTCTGGCTCGGCTAGATGGAAACCAACAGCGGCAAAGTGGCGTATGGACAAACGGCTCTCACATTACTGGCACTATACTCGCATGCCGTGTTAAAGAGGACCGATGCCGGCGAAACGGCAGTCGGCACACCAGCGAAGAAGCCTACCGCGGGTAGCAGCGGCGCAGGCCGACGCAGCCCCCCCCCCCCCCCCCCTCCCGTGAGCGCCTGGGTTCGACATTATTGTTCGCTTTTGCTCCTTGCGATCGAGGCTAAAAAGAGCACTTCCGGACAAAGGTCTATAGAGCGCAGCTCTTTGGCGCCCGTTTCCGGCTTGAGCGGCGTCGGTGTCGGCATCGGCGTCGGCGTCGTCGTCGCTGTCGCCGTCGGCGTAACCGCGCGGTGCATGATGGGTAAACTTCCCCGCTAAATTTAGCGGAAAATGTTCCCCGCTAAATTTAGCGGAACAATTTCTTCGCTAAATCTAGCGGAAAATTGTCCCTGCTAAATTTAGCGGAAAACATTCCCCACTAAATTTAGCGGAAAAATTTCCCCGCTAAATTTAGCGGAAAATGTTCCCCGCTAAATTTAGCGGGAAATTTTACCCGCTTACCTTAGCGGAAAAATTTTCCCGCTAAATTTGGCGGGAAAACTTCCCCGCTAAATTTAGCGGAACAATTTCCCTGCTTAATGTAGCGGAAATATTTCCCCGCTAAATTTAGCCGAAAAACTTTTTCCGCTAGATGTAGCGGAAAAATTTTCCCGCCAAATGTAGCGGAAAACTTTTCCCCGCCAAATTTGGCGGAAAAAATTCCCCGTTAAATCTAGCGGGAAATAGCGGAAAATTTTCCTCTAAATGGGAGCCGAGCAGGAGAGGAAGAGGGGCTTAGCCCCCTGTCCGTACCTTCCCCTCCTCCTCCTCAAGAGCTGCACTCTAATTCGGCGTTACAGGGAGTTGTAAACGGCTTTCATTTTTTCGTTCCAATTCATTCCGTCAAATACGGTGCTAAAACGGCTTCGAACATGTATTTTTTGTGCACTGTCGGACACCGTTAGCCCGAACACGACGTCGGCGCTTTTTAGAATGGGGGATATACGTGCCAAACAAACGAAGGACATCTAGAAAACCAAGAGAGACGGCAAGAACCACGCAGTAACACTGGATCAGTAACGTCCTGTGCATGTACAATCAAAATAAATTAAAGGCCACATGATATAGTACGACTTTCAATATGTAAGTACTGCCTTATTCTTTCTGCTCTGTGCGAAGATGCTTGTTCTACGTTCAAAACATCACCATCTTTGAGAACAAGGGCCTGATAAATGCTGCCCCGCAGAGAAAATAAAAAAAAAAGATACACTTTTCATGGCCCACATACTTTAATCTTTACGTCTTCAATGTTTTTAGCCGCTCGTAAAGATGCAAGACGGGGTCATGTTCGTATAGTGACAGGACCGACATATTAGCAATATATAAACGTCACCCGAATGCTGGTGAACCTTGAACACACTCTGCATTACTTTCGTTCTTTTTTTGCTTAGAATCGTCGCTCGGCTTTACCCACCTGCTGTGGAACGCAGGTATGGGCCAGAAATTTAGCAAAGTTAAACATCGTTCACTGATGGAAAAAAAAGCGCTAACAAAAGCAATTACACTTTTACAATGTTAATAAAGGAGCATACTATTCGGTACAACCAAGATTGCAAACGTGTTATACGTTATTTTCCGGCGAAAATACAAAATACACGCGCGTTTTCCCATAGGAATGCTCAGGAGCAACGTAAAAGTAGCCTGGTTGCTGTCTGCTTCAATTTGCCTTCCGGAAGTCGCATTAGACCCTAGCGCCAGTTGAACCCCTAGCGTACATCATAAGAATTCTGTGGCCTCGGCCACAGTGCTAATACGTCAAACAAACGACAGTTTGCCGACACCATCTGAGGCGTGTTTGTTCCTTGCTGTGGCGGCCCTGTCACATTTGTCGTACAACGACCGCCTGCGGATATGTTCGAAGCACACATACGTACAAAGAAAACATGCTTCGACCATTCTTGAGGCGCCTCCGAAGATAATTCCGTCATCGTGTCTGACGAGAAACTCCGCGTCTTTTGTACGATGCAGTGTCACTATGGTGCCTGGATCGCGTCTCCGACTGGTGTGTTTAGCGTCCTATGCTGCCCATACATCAAAAGTGGTCCCCAAGTGGCAACAAATGACGTCACAGAAGCCGGAGTGTCATGCTGTTGCCTGTCGCGATCCTGGCGGTTGGCCGTAGAAATGCTGGCGAAAAGCACGAGGGAACGCGAGTGTCGCTGTCGTCACAGCGTCCCAGGAGTCCCATCTTCCGGCTGTTGTAGCTTCCGTGGACTGTCACAGTGGAGAGCGACCTACAGCAGAACAGGCGTCTGCCATATACACCACAACTGTTGGGACGCCACCAGGATCGCGACCGGCGACACCATGACACTTCTATGACGTCATCAGGCGGAAATTGAGGGACCACTTTTTTGGACGTGGTAAACACACCAGTCGGAGACGTGTTCCAGGCACCATAGTGTCACTCCGGCTCTACAGAATTATCATCGAAAGGAAACCTAGCGATGATAACTATAACCCAACAAATATCCTGACACAAAACTTGATGAGAATTCATTATCATCGTGACAAGAAAAAAATGTCCGTGTCGATTCTCTTTTCTTTTCAATGAAACGCTAGTCGAGACTCGTCACTCCCTGGGAATTTGTCATTTACCATCAGAGTAGTCGACCCCTCTGGTCGTGATGATTCTTACCTTTATTAAAATTATAAATGACAGGTGCGCATAAAGTACGGGCGCTCTCGAAATTATGCTTATTTTCATCACGAATATGAGCGAAGCTCGAAGAGTTGGTAAAGACAAAGGGAGCTGGCCTTTTCGTGTACCCACTAATCCTTCTAATCAGAGCTCGGCGCTCTGAAGTCCCCGCGCGCTCTCATCTCCTCCTCTCCCTCAACTTATTTGCGCACCGTATAGCACACTGTATTTTTCGTTTTCAGTTGTTTTCAGAGCGTTCTATTAACATTCTCGCTCACTAGAACGCACCAGGGGTAAACCTCTCAAGAACAATCGCCATTCGTAACGCACAGACGCAGAACCCTGGAGGTATATGGGTGACCCGCTGTAATGTAAGGCACGGCAATTTGCTCCGTAACCTTGAGACGGGCGCCGGACGCGGGCCAAACCCAAAAGGCACTTAAGGAGAACGTATACGTGTAGACATCGCGCTCGCGAAGCACATCTTACAATAATACAAAGGGATAGGCAACAAAAAAAAAAAAAGGAATGCGAGTTCTAACGACACGGGGAAAAGCGCCCAATTGTGAAGAGAAAGAAAAAAAGGCGGACAACGAAAAATTTCAGGAAAAACTCGCGAAACGAAAGGAGCCAGGGGAGGGGGGGAGGGTGAGGGAAAGGTAAAAAGGGGTGAATTGAGGTTGGCAAATTACGCCACCTCTGGCCAAACAAAACCGTCACGACGGAGCAGCGTATCCTTGACCGGATTGAGAACCGGGAACGAAACCGCATCCCACTTTCAATCTCGATCGAGAGAGAAAAAAAAAGGAGAGAAAAGAAAGCGCAACATCAAAAACGGGTCAGCGGCGGAGAAGAAAAGCATCGTAGTTCTCCCCCTTCGCGAGGTAGCAGTGGCCGAGCGAAAGCTGACGTCTTGCCCGCCTGCCTTGCCGACCCGGTGTTATGTAACTTATACAACTGCCGTCGTCGTCGTCGTCGTCGTCGTCTGCTGGAGAGAACACACGGGGTCCTCTTGTGTAATCGAGTGGCGGCTTTCTCTCGCACTTTCTTAAGAGTCACAGGGACGGGAAATGTGATTGGTTCGCTTCGGGGTATAGCCAGCGAGCGTACGTGCAAGGAGTTGCACATTTGTCTCCCCCCTACACTAAACGCCTCGTCTGTCTGCACTGGATCGTTGATCATGTTATTGAGGATTCGGGGACTTTGTTCGTGTTGTAGTATTTTATTTTTCACGTTCTTTTTCTTTTTTTTTTTTTTGCGAGACGAAGACATGTTTCGAGCTGTCAGTCGCCTAAAGCTGAGCAGCGATTCATCTATGCCTGCAAGTCCCATACGATGATTATTATGACGTTTGAGGGGGTTTCATATTCCCGCAATATGATCAATCGTGTTCGACATCGTCGGCGCTGATTTCAGTTGGCGGGCTTTGCTTGTCACGGGCGCTCCCTGCAGTCATTATCAATTAAGCGGTTGGTGAGGATTCATAACAAGAGCAAATTTAAGTATAGAAAGTCGGTGGAAATGCATCGTGCGTTTAAAAAAAAAAACGGGAAACATAAATGGCGAAACCAGTGTCACCTTGGAGACTCCCCATTGGCCTGCCCGGTTTCTACACATATGCCTTAAATATACACCCCTATCACCACCGAACAGCATGTCGCGATTTCGTCAGAGTGATGTAATGTACTGTTTTACGGCAATTAAAAAAAAAAAAGAGATTTGAGCTAAAGCTGCGAAAAATATGCATCGAGTTTACCGTAAGGATGTCTGTGCTTTCGTAAATATTACCGTTAATAGTCAGTTTTGTCGCGAACGTTATAACGCCTCATATTTTTATGGCGTTCTTACAAAGGACGAGAGGCCTTCTCTGCCTACACCTTAATAAAATAATTACAAATAACCCCGTTTTGTATATGTTCGGCTTTTCTTTTTGTTGTCGCCATTCAAATATTAATAGCACGTCTGTGCTTCGCTTTATGAGTAATAAATATGTCATCTGTACATGCAGTACTATAGTAAACTTATTACAATAGCACTACCCCGCCGCGACAACACGAATTCGTTTCTTTTTCTTTTCTTTTTCACACACTTGCTAGAAGAATTGAAATACGTAGTTCACGCACCTTTCTGCGAAGCGTCGTTTTAGCTGCGGCACATACCACAGTAAGCAGTCTGGTTTATATGCACCATGATTACTATAATAAAGCGATTTGCATGCCGTCAGCGCGCATACCCCAAATCAGCAGCAGCAATAACCAGACATAACACTTCCGCATGTAGCGCACGTGGTGTGACCATACAAGGGTTTGAAACGTCAAACGAAAACTCACAAACAACAGAGTGTGTCTCGCGGTATGGCAATCTCCGACGTGAGGGAGCAGCCGTCAACTAACCACAAAATAACCAAATGGCACACGAGCTTTATTTCAAAACTTTTAGCTCACGCGTAGCTCGAAGCACGATCGAGGATAGAACCAACCGCCACCACGAGGTGTTGACACGACGCACGACTTTAAATGCGGAGCACCCGAGACAAACAACCGTCTTTCCTCAACCTTCAATGACATTAGGGAGTTTTTGGGGAACCGTTCTTGCACATCCGATACGGTACGATGGGCTCCCCGGTACGTACTGCGCATGCGCAACCAGAGAAGACTAGCATATGTGCAGTTCGCACCGAAGGGCCCATCCTACCATATCGGATGTGCAAAAACGGTTCCCTAATACTCTCTAATAACCAAAACGTAAATTAACATGACAATGTAAAATTGTGGAAACAAAACCACCAAGACACACAAGACAAAAACACGTGTGCAAGGAGGAAGTCGATGTCAGCCAAATGCTTTAAAATAGTCAGCTCTCCAGCTCCTCCGACGTGTCCCGCAGCTCGGAGCACATGGAGCGCAGGCTCGCGCTGCCAGACCTTGGAATCCTGGGTCCGACCCCACCCCTGTCCGTTGCATTTTAGATGATTTAAACGTACATGACCGCACGTACAGGCGTGCGGTCATGTACCGCTACTGCGTGATGCATGCTCTACTACAATGCATGCTTAACGAAATTTCTCATCTATACTGCATAGACCAGTGTCGTCATCTCATGTATTTGGTTTTTGTTCTTGTTTACAACTTCTACTGATTCGCAGCGACAGATTAGAAGAGCGGATTTACATTCTCTCTCTCTCTCTCTCTCTCTTCCGTTTATTTAGATCGGCGAGGTGGCGTAATGAGACTCACATATGACTAAGTTTCCTTGATTCCCTTGTGTATTTTTCTTACAATATTCGTGGCAATGAATCGACTTTTAATACACAACTCGTGTTTACGGGTTTCAACAAATACCGAACGAGCACTTACGAACCGCACACAAAATCGGTGAAACGTTACCCCCGAGGAGCAAGTGGAGGTGTCAAAAAACAAGCGAATGTGCAGAAGAACTGAACAGGAAAAATGTACTCTCATTCGTTTAACTGCTTGAGTCTTTATGACTGCATGCACTCACAAATAAAGCATTACCATAACCGGTGGCTGGACAGTATAACGTCAACTCTATGCAAAATACAAGGAACAATTAAACTTAATGTCTGATGGGATCTTCCAAGAATGATACTTTTTTTTTTTTTCAGCGACCTGTTTTGATATCATTAGACCTATGTATATCGTACAGCCACTACGAGCCGCACGATCCTCCAACCGCTCCCGACACGCCGCAATCGGCGGCGCGAAGGTGGAGGGGGTTCAGACGGGCCGACTTGACCTTCTTCCGCTCACGCGCCGCGCTTTCTCCGTCAACGGCTGATACCCTCACCCCCTCTCGACGAGCGCAGACGCGCAATGGCAAGTGCGACAGTTGGATGAACCTCCGCTCGCTGCCGGAAACCGAGCAAACACCACCAAGCTTTCCCCCCGGGTCCGTCTTCCGCGCTTTCTTTGCTACCTCCTACTTCCTCCTCCACCCTCCCCCTCCCCCCCCCCCCCTCTAATATCTCATCTCAATACCCACCTATCCACTTCTGCGTAACATCGCATCAACTTTTGCCGCGACAGGCCGATGGCTGTCCGCTGCGTAGGATAAGCCAGGGACTAGGATTCAACTCCAGAAGCAAGCCAAGACCATAGCTGGGACAAGAGGAACCAAAGACAGCCATAACTTGGACAAGAGGAACCACAGACGACCATACCTTGGACAAGAGGAACCAGAGACGCCCATAGCTGGGACACGACGAACCAGAGACGGCAACAGCTGGGACAAGAGGAACCAGAGACGGCCATACCCGGGACAAGAGATACCAGAGACAACCATAGCTGGAAGAAGTGGAACCAGAGACGGCGGCCATAGCCGGGAGAAGAGGAACGGTAGACGTTCGTCGCTGGAACAAGGGGAACCATAGACAGCCATATCTGAGACAAGAGGAACCAAAGACCTCCATACGTGAGGACTCTGTTTTCCAGAAGTCCTCCGACGACAACTATGAACAGAAGGGACGTCGTTCCCTGAAGCGGATGATCGAGTGATCATCATGTTTGCCATCGTGACGAGTACGTTCTCGGCAGTGTCCAGCGCGACGTCGGCGCTGTCGCTGCGGTACGTGATGGTGATGACCGTTACTGTGGCCACCCAGCGACTCCTGTTGTGCGCGCTGCTGGCGGTGGCGTGTGCGTACGCTGTCCAGGTGGTGGCTCGCTTCTACCGCATGTGGAAGGCCCTGAGGCCGATGGCCGGACCGTCGGATTGGTTTCCGCCGCTCTTCAATATCCACTGCCTCATCACTGGTGCGGCGATGAAGAACGTGTTCAGCACATCCACAGGTACGTAGGATTTCCATATCGGCCTCTCGATCCTTCCCGAAGAGTCTTTGTTATTACAAGTGGCTTACTTATGGTCGCTGACAACTTAAGAAACGTAAGACGTGGCGAGTCCCGAACATATTATTTCTCCTTATTCCATGGGATTCAAGCATCAGCCGATAAGAACGCCGAAGAACGAATCGTGAAGCGGGAACAAGACAAGCTACGCCCTGCGTTCCTTAAATTGTGAGACATTTATTAAGGTTCTTGAAGTTAGCAGCGACTTGAAAGTGCATGAAGCAAAGTTCATCTGGATGTTTTATTATAACATAAGGCATTCTTCTGGGCGAACTACGAGGTACCAAATTATTTTATATGTAGACTCAACGTGCAGAAAACAACAATTAACGAGGGTTAATATAAAACTTCGAAGGAAATAAAGAACGTGTATAGCGAGATGATTTGAAAATGTGATGCGTTGTTTTACGTGTGAGAAGCCAAGTGTGCCTCTAAACAAACATAATTTTTCAAGACAGCAACAACTTAATCTCGTGGAGGTCGAGTATTAACTATTGATGATGTTAATATTATTCTGTAAATGATAGTAGTTATATAATATAGTTAGATCTAGATAATAAAGGAAGCAAAGCTGAGACAGTAGTTTATGAATTCACCTCAAAATAAGCCCACAGAGACAGGAAACAAAGGGGAAAAAAACGGAACAGACAACGAGGCATGTTCGCCCTTATCTTTATAAACTTCCTGCATCGGGGCATGAAAACAACAAAACAAAACGCCCGTATCGTGAACGGAAGATAATGCGCTTGAGGACAAGCATGCAGCTTACGCAACTTGGAAGATAAAAGACAGCAGCCATATAGCGACTCCTTGATAGCAGCAACGCCCGTCACTTTGTGCGATCAAAAAGGAATTGCGGAGAAAACCGCATGTGTGCGCCTCTATCCCTCGCTGACCTCCCGGCCCTGCAGGACGCTACAGCTGTCCCCTCCGTCGGGACACTACCGTATCCTCCTGCACCCCGCTGTTGTTTCATACATGTGTGCATGTGTGTGTGTGTGTGTATGCGTGTGCGTCTGTGTGTGCGTGTGTGTGTGCGTGCGTGTGCGCGCGCGTGTGCGCTTGTGCATGTGCATGCGTGCGTAGGCGAGCACGCGCGCGCCTACGCGTGACAATAATTAAACAACCGCACAACCAGTCGCCACTTCTCAATCCACAATGCCTCAGTACGAGTAGAGGGCAGCAAGCTAAACAGGATAGCGGCGAGAAAATAGCATCACAATGTAATATTAACTATACGGGTGTGCGAGTATACGGCTTCGAATCGAATAGCGCGACGTCCTCCCTAGCATCAACACTCCAAAGGCAACCGGCATGTATGGGTTTCCCTGGCACTAGCAAAGCTATAAACGACAGAGCGATATTCCATTCTAATCACTATTCGCCCGCCACTAATAATAACCCATAATGGTAATTCAAACTTGTAAAAGAAAAAAAAAAAAGAGTAGCCGTCTTGATAACCCTAATGTTTGCTTCGCCTCAAAGCGCGGCTGTAGCGCTCGCGAGCCCTGCAAGAATCGCGTTACACGTGTCTAATAGTCGTATCCAAGGTCACGCCACTTGGCAGCGTTCGGAGGAGTGCACCGTAATGTGTTCTTAGGAATCGATAAGCGGTAGTATGACAGACAAACCAACAACAAAAAACAGTCAAATCAACTTTCAAGGACGGTTGTGGTTGGCTCGAGCCTCCGAGTCCCTCAAACCTTAAAGGAATGCTAATGGCAATGCAGGTAATAACAGGTATAACCCAAGCGGGCGATAGCCGGTGATCAAAGAGTTGATGTCAAAACAGCCTCGTTACTCGGTGCGCCAGGGCGCAGGTATACACGTTCCTTTTAAAGAGAGCTGGGAGAAAAGTGGTAAAGCGTTTGCTGGTTGCTAAACTTACTATTTCGCAAGCCGAAAAACCCTCAAGTTTTATACTACGAACAACGCTCACTTCTTGAGGACAGGTGCTGCGTACTGACACGGTGAAAAACTCCGTTTTCGCCCGTTTGTTTGTTTGCGTGTTTAATGTAACCTGATAACACAATCAGTGTATGTAACGGCACATACTGCTGTGTCCGAAAGTCATGCAGCCTGCGGCGATACTTGCTATATCCTGCTGCCCACTCCACAACCCCAACCGAACGTTCTCGATATATTATTGTTCCTACGAATGGCATACGCTTCTGCAAACATTCACTCTCAAACAAAGGCTTTCCTCGACTCCTAACAAAACAAAACAACAAAAAAAGTAAATCCAAGATGCACAACCTAACGTCGTTCCTGATCAGATCACCAGCGGCATGCGGTAAAGCGCTTCCGCTTGGGTAGCCGAACTTGTAAAACCGCGTAATACCTCGAAACCCAGCCGGGCCAAATCCTGCCTCCCTCAAACAGCGCGTGAAAGCAGCGACCTTATTTCGAGGCATCAACCACTCCGACGCATTCTGGCTCTCTTTTCCGTGCCCAAAAAGCGCCCGCGCGCCGCGCTCGCCACGAGGACACTAGCGTGACCCGACTTCCGGAGCAAAAAAGCCTTCTGTCGCAGTTTCCTTGCTTCGTACTTCCGAAAAGCGAAATGAGCCGTTCAGCGTGTCACACGCTGCACGGCTTCAATGCGCTCTCGTCCGGTTGCGAGGCTCCATCGTGGCAAAACAAAAATTCAAAAAAAAAAAAGAAACGAGGAGATTGAAGTGAGTTGCGCAAAGCTCGCATTTGAATGCTGGATTCACGTTGAACCTATTTACCTCGATCGGACAGCGGTGTAGAAGACGGTCGGTGAGTTCGATTTCGCGTCACGGCAGCCGCGACGGTATACACTGCATGCCCTTCATCTAAGGCAGCCGGGCTTGCTTTCTGGCCTTCGCGGTTCTGTACATGTCGTTTGGCATCATCGTCGAGGTCGCCTCGTGTTTCATGTGACGAGGGTGACTTCGGAACCATGGCTAAATAGAGAGCGCTGGAAGGTATGCGGAACAGGATTTTGACCTTGACAAAATGGAGTCTTTCTTGGTCGTGCATCTCAATATAAAAGCAAAAACGCAAATTTTCGAATCTTCTTTTTATCATTTTTACGCAGTTAACAGAGGTGCCCTGGGCAATAATGACAAAGTTCTACTAAAATGAATGCTGCGTCAATTGTGTTTGTGTTAGTAATTACCTATGCATAGTTTGAATGTAACATCACCGTTCCTTTCTCTCTCTCTCTCTCTCTCTCTCTCTCTCTCTCTCTCTCTCTCTCTCTCTCTCTCTCTTTCACACACTCTTCCTTTCTCTCAGGATATCGGAAGAAGTTTCGGCTTTGAACTTCAAAGTTTCTTTGTTCTTTTTTTTGCCCATTTTTATGCCTTATTCTAAGGATGAATACTTCTATAAAATATCTGCTAAACACTAAGCAGCAAACCTAGCGAATCTGGTATGGAGCAAATATAAACAATATAATTTTTAAGTAACATAAAATCTAGTTTAGCCTAGTTTCACCTTTTAAGATAAATTGTTTAGAACACGTTGTGGTATTTCAACTGAAATAATGCAAGCGGAATCAACCTATCTATGTACAGTGTGTGTGTGTGCGCGCGCACACGTGTACGTGCGCGTGCGTGTGCGTGTGCGTGTGCGCGTGCGCGTGTATGTGTGAGTTTCAGTTGAGGCCATTAGTATTCATGCTTGCACCTTGAGGATGGATCTGTTTTAATGCACGTCGTTTCAACCCATAAAATTATTTCAGGTCTGTTTCACCTACTGGTTGGGATGACACACTACTTCGAACGCGAGAGGATCTTCAAGTCCTACCTGGGATTCCAGCCCGTGGTGGTACTCTTCAAGCCAGAGTCCGTAGAGGTACGTAAGCAAACGGGAATGCTTTTTGACTCAAAATGAATGTCTCTTCATTCTTCGGAGTTGCTGCGGTTGTATTTTTGTTTTTGTTAGGACGCTCCCGAAGTTTAATAGTCCTTGTCTCCCACGCCTTGCTTCTCCACGGGAATAAAAGTGTTGAAATGACCGCGACATTTGTGAATTCCCAATTGCGGCTTCAATATTTCCTGGTGTTGCATGTTGACACGTCCCCGTATAGAGTGAAATCATTTATAAAGATATTTCTTCGTCTCCTCGTACCCCCGTAGTTATCCTTTCGTGCGCGCTAACCACGAAAGCTTAATAGCTATAGCAGTAACATCCACATAATGTCCGTCGCAGTTGGCGCACTAACCACGACCCTTTTAAATAATTCTACAGGGTTCCGCGGCATAACAGAACATACAACTGAAATAAAACGTGTAACAACGTTTCAGCCAGTGGCGACTCAAAACCAGTTTAAGCATTGAAAATCCAGTACGCATACATACTAAAAACCCCGTGCGCAATTTGGGAATCCCGCACAAACACTAGAAATTCAGCATGTACACCAACCGCTAATACTGAAAATTGATCCACGTCATTCCATGGAAAACACAAACGAACTGTCAAAAGTAAATGTTTAACAACGTTGCAGTCTATAGACCATTCTAAAAAAGAGCGTGTGGCCGGTGCCATTTTGAGTGTTCGTGCGTATGGCGCGTTCTTTGCTCGCTTTCCGAAGCGACGAACACGCACGTGCTGGACTGTGAAGATCGCACGCTGGACTGTGATTTTGTAAACATTGGAAAGGTCTATAGGCCACCTGAAACCAGGGTCGGCTTGCTAGAACCAGCGTCTCAGCTGAGACGGTGAAAGAAAGCACTGCCAAAGCCAGCGCACGAGCTGAGCGGGACTCAAGCTGCGTCTCAAGACGCTCGCGCGCCCCAGCATTTGCAGTGCTTTCTTTCACCTAGTCTCAGCTGAGACGCTGTTCTAGCAAGCCGGCCCAGTATACGGATGTCCCTACAGCATCGTTTCTTAGCATTTTCTTGCGGAATGCAGAACCAGCTCTCCCTCTCCGCCGTTTCCCTAGCCAGTCAGCAAAACGCCACCGACAACAAAAACAGCTATAAAACGCGAGACGGGCAACCGAACCAAACTGCCGAGACCCGAAAACCCGCCTACCCTAACCTACTACCAGAAGAGTGTTGGTTCATCCTGCGGAAAGCCCGCAGCCAGTATAACCATTATCAAACGCGCAACAGCAGCGCGTGCCTGCTCTCTAACGCAAGAGAGCGGTCGGCTTCCAGGTCAGTCCGGAGTGGTGGAGAAAACGCGAGAGAGGGAGATGTAGGCAGCGATTTTTCTCAGCCACCGCCGTAGCTTCGTCCTTGACTTTGTTGACGGCGCGGCCGCTGAGACGGTGGCCCAGTCCCGGCGAAAGAAACGAGAACGCCGATGCCGGGCACTCCTCGCCGTTACGGCGATCGCCCTTCCGACTCGTTTTTGATTGTTGTTGTTTTCGGTTTGTCGGTGTGTTGTGAGCAAACGAGCGCCGTTCTAATGTCGTCAGAGTGCGAAAAAAAGCGGAGAACGCGCAACTCTTCTTGCGTAACGGAGCGGTCAGACGGGGCCAGGAGGGAGGACGTCGAACTCGTCGGCGGGGATTGTGTCGCGCGCTGACGTTCGATCGTTTTTACGCTGTTAAGAATGTGCAAATGATATCAAAAGATGTAAGCGCGGTTGGAATTAAATTGGGAGCGAACGCCTGCTCGGAATGACTTGCGTACGTCTGACACGTACCGAAATCGTGCATTTTTGCTGTCCGTCTGCTTCGTGCAGCGCTTCGAACACAAAAGTATTCTTATTCTTGCTTGTTTTCTGTCCATCCATCTATAAGCTCATCATCATAAGTTTATTCAAGTATATCAACATGGGCGAGTTCTTCGAGGGAATACACACTTCCAAGACAAATAATGCGCCCAGACCAGAAGGCGTCATCTGCTCGGCCCTCAAGAACCTTCCGGCTAAATCTAAGGAGCTGCTTGAAGAGCACAACCAGACATGGAAAACACGGGACAAGTTCTCAACCACTGGGAAGTTGTCCTAGGTCATACCCATACCCAAGCCTGCTGGGGAAGCCAGAGGACATGATCGAAAACCTGAGGCCGATCTCGCTGACATTCAACGTATGAAATACGATGGAGATGAACCTACGGGGTATGGATTAGTGGATACCTGGTGATCTATGACAGACCCGACCTCGGACAAATCGGTTTCAGCTAGGCTATGGGAATTCAGGACAGCCTAAAGCTCCTCTGCGAGACAGTGATGGACGACAAGGATGCGACGAGCCCAAAGCTTGTCGTAGTCCTGGATATCAAGCAGGCGTTGATGTGGCTACGCGCTTGGCAGTCTTATTATGGCAGCAAAGACTGTGCCCTAAGGGGCCACAGCCTTTCCCACAGTCATTGACGGTTCATACGGAGCTTCCTCACGGACGGAAATGGGGGAGGGGGGAGGGGGGGGGCTTCACAGTGTGTTGTAATATCACCAGCCTTCTTCAGTATCGTAATCGCTGGTCTTCCACTCACGCCCTAGCGCATTATGGGCCTGAGATTAATTATATATGCATATGCAGACGACACCACATCATGGACGAAGTGAGCAGCACTGGAAGATCAGGAGCACATCATGCAGCAAGGGATAGACGAAGTCCACGAGTATCGCCCGAAAAAACAAAATTCATGGTTGTGGTCAGACCGAAATCAAGCACCAAGTGGAACTACAAGTCCAGGGACAGAAGATAGCAAGAGAGACTACACACAACCCCCTCCCCCCCCCCCCCCCCCCCGAAACCACAACAAACGAACAAGAAACGGGACACCGAAACTGGACAAATAGTAGGAGCAGACTCTAAAGCTCGTACGGAAGACGAGTAAGAAGTCATATAGGAAGCGGACAAAGACCCCATCAGGATCCACGCCCAACTAACGGCCAGGAGCTATACATATAGCTGAGATTGACTCAACTTGAGCAAGGAGCAATGAAAACGGATAAAAATCAAAATCGCCGCGGCGCCATTTTTTTGTTAACACCTATTTGCTTGTGTAATAGCCGCGCTGTTTATGAACAAAGCCTGTGGGTCTGCTTTCACGCGGAGCACGGGGACAGCGAATCACCGCGATCTGCAGAAAAATGGCAGCGATTTACGGGAGATAGATAGTCTGCGCGCAAAATTGCTATCTGCTCAATCGCAATTTTACGGAGAATCATGTTATCGACCTTGGCATTAGCTGCGTTTTCTATGCCGTGATCATTGGCTGTAAGTGTGTTATGTAGGAAAGTAGACGCAAGGGCCTTGTTCATAAAAAGTGTGGCTATTACTAGAGCAAATACTGTACTGTTGATTTTATTCGAGGAATCGTGGCAGGGTGAAAATACATACAAAAGAGAACGAGGTAATATAATACAAAACAAGTTATACAATCACTTGGAACACAAATCAGAAACAAATGCACCGGTGGCACCTTGGTATAATATCTTAAGAAAGCCCATTCCATTCTATAACTGTCCGAGCAAAAAAAAAAAAAGAAAACTTAAAGCTATTGATGCGTGGTTGGTAGGATAAAATGGTAAGTGGGTGCCTATGTGGGGTGGCGTAGCCAGTAGGAAAAGTTGTGTAATCACTCACGTTAACGGTTTACTAACCCTTAATTAGTTCAAATAAAAATCGAAGTATGCATGTACGGGTTTCTTATCAAACTGAAACAAACCCAACCCGTTGGGTAAGCTGAGATACAGTTACATTTATATGTGCATTAAAAATAAACCCTACAATCTTCTAATCTAATGTATCCGTTCTATGCGGTTAATGTTTATTTGTGTGAATGGATCCAAAACGATGTAAGCAAACTTTAAAAGTGGACAAAGGAGGGTTTTGTAAGCTAAGACTCGAGTATCTGAAGTGGCTGATTTTAATGTTCATTTGAGAAAGAATAACTTTCTCAATGCGTTAATGGAAACTATGCTGATGTGTTTACCCCATCAAATATCTGAGCCGTTCCAGAGACCCAGGTATATAAATTCAGTGACTCTAGCTAAAGTTTGTTGGTTTAGATGATAAAAAATGAAAGAGGCTTCTTTTTGTTACCCACAGTCATACAAACACTTTTGTCGTGGTTTATACACATCTGCCATTTATTGCACCATCTCTTAACCTTGTCGAAATCGTCATTGTGCTTAATCTGGTCATTAACATAATTAACGTCACTGTATATAACTCAATCACCGGCGTAAAGACGTCTTTTAACAGAAATGTCATCAGGAATATCATTGATATGCAGTAAAAATAAAACAGGTGCAAGTACCAATCCCTGGGGGACGCCAGAATCTACCGAAAGTCAGGATGAACATTCATTATTAAATTCTTCATGTCTGTAACGATTTGTAAGATAAGCCTGTATCCAATCAACTGTATTATCGTTTTTTTAAGTAGTTTCTCAGTCAGTTTAACGTAACTTGCAGTCACAATTTTAATGACCGGGAAGCATATATGTAAAAGTAAGAACATCGGCTGTTGGTGACAGATCTTGCAATTAAAATAGATGCAAGCTATAAATGATATTTTTTTAATCACACATACACAAACACACTCGCAAGCAGGCTCACACAAACACGTAAACACAAACTTTTATTATCTATGCACACGCAGTCAGGCAGACTCACTGTCATGCACATCGCACAAACAAACATACCGGCACGTGTACGCAGCAGCACGCCAAACAATATGGCCGAGAAACTCGGGGTAACAAGAAGCGAATGGAGTGATGTAGTATTCCACCTCACGCTCCGCGGCCGCAAACAGACCAAACAACTTCAGAAATTTCTAGCGCCCGTACCGTCGTCCCGTCCGCCCAGACAAACAGCTTGCCAACATTAAAAAAAAAAAGCACGCGAATGATGAAGCGACGTTATACGCCTTCGGGAGATGGCGGAAAAACCACCGCAAGACCCGCCGGAAATATTTACACAAAAACATGCAGGAACTCGCGTTCAAAAACAAACATGGAAAGTTTAGTCCCCGGCACGCTTCCGCAAATAGGAACTTAGAAGTTTCGGTGTTGGGAAGGGAATAAAACGCACACAAACCTATAAACACGCACATACCTACAAACACACACACACACACTCACCTCACATCGGACGAGAAAAAAAAATAATCGAGTGGTAGTAAGGAAAGTGTGTGTGCAACGCCCCTTCGATGTGGGTCAGCGTGCCGTAGTGCCGATCTTTGCATTATCGTCGCTCTGTCGCGGTGTGACACAACCGCGCGCGGGCGCGTGCATTAATGCGAGGCCTGACCCAAAGGGGCCTCCCGTGAGCGCACTAACGTACGGCGAAGAAGTCTGTTCGACGTACGTTAGCGCGGTCGTTTGCTCGAACCTTGAACTGTAAAGCGGAGACATGGTAGCCGATTGGGCATCGCCTACACACATGCGTTCGTTCCTAGGGTGTTTTTAGATGTTTCTTCACCTTTAATAATAATCAAATGAACGTATTAGTTCGTTTTTTTTTTTTTTTTTATTCGACAGAGCAATTATATTCTGCTTCAACATAAGTCAGAATGCACTCAAAGGCTGGAAGACGAGAACCCGAACACGCATAGGCTAAAGACGCAATGTCACGGCGCATTCATTGCATTGCACATGATTGGTCTAGCCGATTATCGTAAAAACGCAGTAAAATGGTGAACGCCGTGACATTTCATTCTTGGCGGTGCTTTATTTGATCCATCAGATATTCGTGTAAAGTCTATGGGTATGGTAAGAAGACCAATGCCAAAGTATTAGTGCCATTTCAAATGGAATAGTTACATACACCCTAAGAAATCTGCTGTGTCCACTATCCTGCACAGCACTTGGAATAGCTCTGGGGGCCTCCGCGAACGAAGACGCTGAAGATATGTATAGGCCTAAAATGCAGTAGACGTTGTGACACCAAGCATCACGTTTTATGAGGTTTCATTATGCTCTGTCTCAAATCGCAGGCTGTTTAGTTTATGTTCAGAGATACTTTCAGTCTCGTCATTCGCCAAGATCCCTTCATAAATTGCAACAATTGGCTTCTTTTTCTTTTCTCTCTTTTGTTTTTTTACATTTTAGAAGAATTTGGGGCGCCGCATAAAAGCAAATGGGTAACATGCTTGGAGGTAGGCGGTGACAAGCCCAATCTGAAATGGCCGCTTTCGCATATCGGGAGAAGTAACATAGGCTGAATTTACGTCGACGCGTCCGTAGCGCATCGGGTCGAGATCTGACTATTTTGATTGGTAGGAGATGGGTAGAAGAGGAAGAAGTAGGAAGACAGGCTGCGTGCGAATGGTTCCTTCTCGATTCGATACGTCACGATCGCATTCGTGTAAACGTAGCCATGAAGCGCCCGAGTAACAGCCGTATTAGTGCAACGCCTGCGTACAGACACTCCTTTGCTGAGAGATGACATCACGGTCATTTCACCGCGCCCATGGTTTTTCATGTGTTTTCCAGGACGCTCGCGATCTTGTGTGACTCGGCTCGGACGTGCAGCGTTGGCTAATTCTTTTACGTTATTCTGCCACAACTATAGCTTCGCACCTTAAACACTCTAAAAAACGTTTGTGCGTCTACTTTCACGCACAACACTCGGAGAGCCAATCAGCGCAACTTACGGAGGCAGCTCAGCGAATGGCACTGCCGAAACATATGTTTAGACCAAACAACGCAGTCTGAGTTGTGACATTAAGCAATGCAAAACGTCACGCTTGCATTGCTTAATGTCACAACTCAGACTGCGTTTTTTGGTCTAAGTATATGTTTCGGCATTGTCATTCGCTGAGCGCCCTCCGTAAGTTGCAGTGATTGGCTCTCCGAGTGTTGTGCGGGAAAGCAGACGCACAGGCTTTTTTTAGAGTGAAGGGTGCCTTCGCCCTGAAACAGACAATTATCGAGGCACCCGACAACCACTTAAAGCTTCGGAAACGCAAGGCATGGTTCATTGTGTTCTCACTTCTTGTTTGGGGATTCCTCCTTCGGAGTTGTTATCGGCTGAGGCTGCAACCTGATTCCCTGGGGAGCAATATTAAGGCATTTGGGATTCCCAACGCCGTTTCATAAACTGCCAGTGACTACGTATAAGTAGAATAGTCCAATTTCAGGCGCCATTTTGCTCGAGCCCTTGATTTCTGACTTCGTCATAATCGTGTTTCTGCACCCTCTTGATTGTGATGCATCCATGTCTCAGAGCAAGGTCACAGATATATTTTGAAAAGATTTATGGACGTGGAAGAAACTCTTGTTTTAGGTAGACATACATGATGTTATTGATGTTATTGTTTTTTTTTTGTTTTGTTTTTATTCGGTGTTCACCACATGCAATCAGAGTTATCAGCAAGGAGATCGAACTATAAGAGACGCTATGTCCAGCGTGTTTTTTTTTTTTTTCCTGGATTTATGTGTTTATCACTGATCTCTATAACAATCTGCTGTATCGCGCATCCCTGCTTGGTCGCTGCAGCGCAAGTGCGGCCACCGGAAGTTCCGAATCGGCCATCTTGGGCCTGTGTAAATCTGCCGGGTGAAGCGTTGCAGAGGCTGGTCGGCTGCGTGGCTGCGTGCTGAAAGACAAGTTTTCTGCTCGTTCGCCGTCACTCGCCGAAGAAGTTTTTGAAAATCCTGTGTAAACGGTCGTAGCTGCCTTTAAAAACCCGTGGACTTTTTTTTTTTTTTTAACGACAGCTTAGCACTGCAACAAGAAGACACAGCTCGTCGAAAACAAGTCTCGCGGACAGGCGGCGTGATCAGAGGACATTCCTTGGCACAACTTCGGGCTACGTCTCTAAGCCTTCGCAAGCATGGATATCGATCAAGAATCGGCGCCGTGTTAAACCTTCGGAAATACGTCGCCAGTGCAGCGTGCGTGAATGTGTATCTGCATCTGGAGCAGCGTTTTACTTTGTTTCGACGACTGTATTTGTTACTTGGGTGTGAGCTGTTCCACTAAGTCTTTAAAGGGGCGATGCAACAATTTTAGAGCGCGGCTCTTAGGCGCCCGTTTCCGCGTTTCGCGGAGTCGCCGTTGGCATTGCCACCTCGTTAAATTTAGCAGGAAATTGAATTGGTGTTGAGGACACGTGACATCAATGTCCCCGCTAAATTTAACCCGGAAAATGCCGTCAAATGACTTCGCTTCACGTCACCCATGAACGAATTCAGTTTCTACTGCTAGATTTAGTGGGAAAATTGACGTCACGTGACCTCAACACCAATTCAGTTTCCCCGCTAAGTTTAGGGGGGAAATGACACCACATTACTTCGTGTCACGTCACCCATGAACAAATTGAGCGAGAGGAGGAGGTGGAAAGGAGAGGGGAAGGATGAAATCAGGGGATGAGGAGGGTACGGAGGAGGAGGCGGGGAATTCCCTCCCCTCCGTACCTTCCCCTCCTCCTCCTCAAGAGCTGCGCTCTAGTTTCGCATTACAAAGATTTGAAAACGTCTTTCATTTTTCAACTTTCAATAAATACAGCTTAGAATTATTCCTTGACATTTATAACCTATGAAACACACTTTTTTTTTCGACGCAATGACAGTCACAGAAAAAAAAATCAGAAAAGAACGAACACCGTTTACCCCCTCAAATCGCAGCCAGACAAGCGGCCACGTGATCTGGAGCCGAGTATATGCCGCTAATATTTTTAACACATCCACGCATGGGGGTTGGCAGGGCACAGGACGAGCGCTGAGTCCCACGCATTGTCAAGGTTCGGCTGTTCCCGTCATCCCAGCGATTGGGCACGAGCCACTAGTTGAACGCGTGTCGAGGCATTGATTGTCACGAGCCAAAATGGAATGCCTACGCAGTTTTCGTGTTCAGTGTGTGAGCAGCATTCAAATATCGTGACAGCGGGGTTCGCAAAGCTTGATGACGCACTCCCGGGAATCGCATTGTTGGCACTGTTCCCACAGCTCCTTCATGAAGTTTTGCAAAGGAGAGACTCAAAGGAATGGTCCGCTTTTATCCTTGCACATCCACCGCGACGAAGACACTTCTTGGTCATTGGCGTTGCGTTCAAGTATTCCTGGGTCCCACTATAGTGCCAGTAAGCTGATGTAAAGTGGGAAACGTTCATACCTAATATCGTTTCACAACCCCATAAACATCTGCAACTTTTTTTTTTTTTTTTTTTTTTTTTTTTACAGCGGAGTTGTTAAGGGCTAGTTTCCCCAGTTTCGTGTCCGTGGACAAATAAATCTCGACACAACCCTCTAGACAGCTACCGCCATCTATGAACGACGACGGACACCAGACAATCGGCTTGCCGGTTGTCTGGTTGCCGCCGTCGCTCTTAGACGGCGGCACATAGTACAGCTCCACTGCTCTTCCTTCTTCACCAAAGTGGAAAACCTGAAAGCTTTTCTTCTTTTTTAACTTTCAGTAAACACCGTTTAGGATCATTCCTTAACATTCGTAACCTAAAAACTCTCGTTTTTTGTTTCGTTTTTTTTTTTTTTTTTTTTTTTTTTTTCTCCACGCAATGGCAGTCGCAGAAAAAATTTGAGAAAAACGAGCAGGTTCATCCTCCCAACCCGCAGACAGAACAAGCGACCACGTGATCTATACTATATTCGAGGTGAGATGTTTGAGTATCGCCGCCTAGTGAACTTTTTTCACAACTCAAAGTGAGGACACTTCAACTTGTCCTCCTCGTGCAAGCAGGTGCAATGCCAAGCTTCTATGTACTATGAAACTTAAAACATAACCGCGTTGGTAGCACGCGCACTACCCATAGTGAGGAAATCAGAAGCGTCCCTAGCGAGCTTCTCACCACGAATAGAGCCGATTATAAGCCGCCAATGTTTATCATAGTCACCGGCTGGGGTTGGCAAAGCGCAGGTAAAGCGCTGAGTTCCGCTGATTGTTAAGATTCGGCTATTCCCTTCGTCGCAGCGGTTGGACGCGAGCCACAACCCGAATGCATGTCAATGCATTGATTGTCACGAGCCCAAATCGAATGCCTACGCAATGCTCGCGTCTACTGAATGAGCCGCATTTAAATATCGTAATCGCGGGGCTCGCAAAGCTTGATGACAAAACCATGGTGGTCGCATTGTTGGCAACGTCAATCCCTACAACTTCGTCATCAAATATTGCAAAAAAGACACTAAAAAAGCGTCCGATTTTATTTTTGAATTTTACCTCGACAAAGACGCTTCTTAGTTAATAGCGTGGCGTTCTGGTATTATTGGGTCTCACTAGTACCACTTAAGCTTCTGTAAGGTTATACATATTATTACCCAATAGCGTTCCACGGTCTCTTTAAAAGAGTTTGTTCTGAAAACTTTATAATTAATTGCCCGTGTAATAGGGATAGGTGCGATGTCACTACATTTACAGCAAATGACATTTCAGTTCAAAGGCACTTTATACCCGTGCCACACGGACAACTCGAATGCCATTTACAACGAATGACATTTGAGCGGACGGCCAATCAGCGCAACACTCCGGGCGTGGCGCATTCCACGCGCGAGAGATTGCAAGCTGATTCGACGATCACACAAATGTCATTCGTTGTAAATGGCATTCAAGTTGCCCGTGTGGCACGGGTATTAATGCTGGTATGAGAGAAGTGCAAGAATATGTAAACGCTTTACACTCGAGCCAGAATACAGCCGCCATTGCTGACCTTCTCTTGTCTTACCCAGATGCCGAACCACTGAAGCGGACGTCGACGACCCTGCACAAAGGCATTTGCTGGGGGGGGGGGGGGGGGGGGGAGGAGAGTTTAAAATGGCAATAGCCAGTCCCGCTGTGGTAATAACGAAGTGAAGTAAATGGAATAAGAGGAAACAAAAACTGGACGTCGATTATGCCGGTGCACCTGCACAGCTGCGGCAAAGTGTCTATAGAAGCTGATCCCTGCGTGCAGTACGCGTGATCGGGGCAGTCCTAAATTCAGATTCACTTGTCAATAATCTGACTTCGGGGTACAAATATTGCGTACAAATTTCGAACGCACTGAATACTGGATTTAGAAGTACCAATTTAGCAAGTTTCGTGGTTGGTGTATCACTTTTTTTTTTAATACTGATCAGTTCTAACCGGTAAGCCTGCAAAAAAAATTAAACATGTCATACCATGAGTGAAAAATGAATAATGTGAAGTTCTAACAACGAAGAACTTTCTTTGCTCTCAAGATAATAAAATACACAAAGTTGGGTAAAAAAAGGTAGCCAACAACGCTTCCGTCTGCATAATAAATCTGCACAATCATGAAAATGTGCGTAAACCTTCTTAAAACAAATTTTAAAAAAGTTGGTTACCCTAGATTTAACAAACGCGCCTTTTTTGCTATGCGCGTTTCAGTCATATATATTTTCATCTAGAGGTGAACTCAAGTCTTTCCACTCCTGCATATGAAACATGCAGTGTTTACATAATGCTGTTTATACAACAAATATAACCGCATAATAACGTGTATGTTCTTGTTGTTTTTATCATGCTTGTACTTCAACTATACTTCAACTTTGAAGTAGAGGTGTGAAGAGCCTGAAAGAAAAAAAAATTATACAGCTCAAGTTCGTCTGCTTCTTTTTCAGGGGTTGTAGTGACGTCAGAACGCCGAGCTCTGATTGGCTCTGATCGAAGTATAGTGGGTAGACGTCAAAGCAAACTTCCTTGAGATCTACCCGCCATCTTTCAATCATAGCCCATCACAGCTCGGCCTTTTTGACGTCACCACAGCCCCTGCCAAAAGAAGCAGACGAACTTGAGCTGTATAATTTTTTTTTTCTTTTGGGCTCCGCATAGCTTTGTTCCGAACAAGACAAATATACACAACCCTTTTTTACACATTGCCTGAAGGTACACGTGTCTACCATACTCAGTTTGCTCGAAAAAAGATAACACAAATACTTGAATTCCATTAAGTTGGTCAGAACTTCAGCTTGGGCGAGTTGGTAATTCATGATACTGCTTCACAGCGCACAAGATCAGACACACTTAAAAGAAATTTCACGCACACAAAGGAAGAACTCTCACACAGCGCTGACTGACAACTCGAAATATATTATGCATCATCTTCTTCTTCCTTCACTCCTATGCAAATGGAGGTGAACCCCAAAAAACCGAGGAACGTATGTAAAAAGAAAAAAGGGAAGAAAAGAAAAATGGAATAAAAACAAAAATAGAAGGAAAAAATAATGAATTCTCTGTACAGCGGACGTTGCTATTGTGCTTATTCTAAATAGTTGAACTCTTTTTCCGTTAAGGCTAGCGATGGAGTGCTCACACATATCCTATCTAGCCTTACAATGTTAGCGGTTTCTACTATCTCTCGCGTCAGTTTGTTCCTGCTCCGTCCCAGAATGGTGCATTTGTCCAGGAGGGGAGAACATCCACAGTCTCTGCAGTGGATGCCTAAATGACCCGAGTTGGCATTTTTGGCGGTATTGTTATGCTCACGAAGTCGGTCATTTAGACAGCGACCCGTCTGTCCGATGTAACGCTTGCCACATGTGAGGGGGAAGGAGTAGATGACTCCTTCATTGCAGGACACGAACTTGGTCTGGTGGTTTTTGACGCATCCAACTGGTCGACTAGATGTCCCATTCACCTTCTTGCACAAGCTAGCAAGTTTGTTCGGCGCGGAGAATACAACGTCAACGTTGACTCTATTGGCCAGTTTCTTGAGCTTGTGGGACAGGTTGTGGATGTAGGGAACTATGACTGGCCTTGTGGTGCGGTCTCTTGTTCTGCGTGTAAAAGCTCCTTCCTGCTTAACCTCCCTGAGTAAGACTTCGGCCACTGAAGTTAATAAAGACGTGGGGTATCCCGCTGAAATCAACCGAGATATTTGCGTGTTGAAACTCATATGGACAGTGTGCTTGCAAGATTTTTCAAGAGAGTTTTTTAGGCAGAGTTTTACAATGCCTCTTTTAACAAGCTTGGAATGTGCAGAACTATGGTTGAGGAGTGGCTTCTTTGCTCGAGGTTCGTAGGACCAGCAGGTGTGACTGCTTTCGAAAAAGAGTCGAAGGTCTAAGAATTGTATAGATCGCTCAACCGGAAGTTCATGGGTGAGTTTTAACGGGTGAAGGCAGTCCTGGAATGTGGCCAGAACACTGGCCACTAAGCCGGGGAAGGTTCCATTGTTACAGTCAAGTAAAATCAAGTAATCATCCACGTACCGAAACATACGCACTACTTTGGACTGGTCAAGGTTATGCTGCAATATTCTGTTATGAAATGCCAGATACAGGTCACTGAGGACGGGAGCTATACAAGATCCGATACATACTCCCGTTTTTTGCAGGTATGTTAGGCCTTCCCAGGTGGCAAAAGTAGAATTCAGGTAGGTGGTTATTAAATCTAGGAAACCCTTGACTGAGACACCTGACGCGTTTTGAAAGGCTATGACGCCAAAGGAGTCAATGCTTTCCTCTATGCACCTAAGAAGACGGTCTTGAGGTAGGGCATAATAAAGATCTTTGACGTCGATGGAAAAAGCGTTGAGGCTTCTGTCTTTGACATCATGGAGGAATTGCCAGACCTCATCTGAGCTCCTAATCTGGTAAGGATCATTGATGTCGAGCAGGTTTAGTTTATCTTGGAGGAACACAGCGATGGACTTTTGCCACGTGCCTCGTTCAGACACAATGACCCTGAGGGGGCAATCAGTCTTGTGCGTTTTTGCACTGAAGAAAATCTCAAGGCTGGATAATTTGCTCCGGTCGATGGATGAACAAAGTTGCTTGAGGTCAAGAGAGCTACATAACTTCTTGGCTTGGCTTTTGATTTTGCTTAAGGTGATATCTTGGTGGCAATGGAAGACAGACTCCAGGGCCGTTAAGGCCTTATTGCCAAACAAGTCCTTGTGCATGAGCACAAAACCACCTTCTTTGTCTGCCGGCAGAAGAGATAAGCTATGCCCTTTTAGGTAAGTTTCAACCCTCTTAATGGATGGTGGTCTGATCTGTGTTGCGTGGCGCGAAAGAATGTCCACTCCTTCTGAAATACATCGATCGATTTCAGTATTGGAGGCTCGCTGTGAAACTTGCCTGACCAAGGAGAGTAGCTCAGGTGCCGACTTGCGGGGTTCCACCGCGAACTTTGGACCGAGGCTGAGTACCTGCTCCACGCTTGGTGGAAGAGGGATGTCGCCGATGACATGCAGAGGCTGGCTTTGGTGTCGTGTCTTTCGAGGAGTGAGGGCCCTGAGATGCCTCAAAGTGAGTCGCCACAGAAGCAATGAAGGAGTCATCTACTCCTTCCCCCTCACATGTGGCAAGCGTTACATCGGACAGACGGGTCGCTGTCTAAATGACCGACTTCGTGAGCATAACAATACCGCCAAAAATGCCAACTCGGGTCATTTAGGCATCCACTGCAGAGACTGTGGATGTTCTCCCCTCCTGGACAAATGCACCATTCTGGGACGGAGCAGGAACAAACTGACGCGAGAGATAGTAGAAACCGCTAACATTGTAAGGCTAGATAGGATATGTGTGAGCACTCCATCGCTAGCCTTAACGGAAAAAGAGTTCAACTATTTAGAATAAGCACAATAGCAACGTCCGCTGTACAGAGAATTCATTATTTTTTCCTTCTATTTTTGTTTTTATTCCATTTTTCTTTTCTTCCCTTTTTTCTTTTTACATACGTTCCTCGGTTTTTTGGGGTTCACCTCCATTTGCATAGGAGTGAAGGAAGAAGAAGATGATGCATAATATATTTCGAGTTGTCAGTCAGCGCTGTGTGAGAGTTCTTCCTTTGTGTGCGTGAAATTTCTTTTAAGTGTGTCTGATCTTGTGCGCTGTGAAGCAGTATCATCCATTAAGTTCTCAACCAAATTACTATCTCGCCTCCTACAATGTTCTTACGTTCCTCCTTTTTACGTGTCCTAGTTTGTCAATTCCTTGTTGCTGCGTAATCCCTCGACACACACTGAACAAATACCAATCACAGAAATTGTAAACTCAACATTCCGGCAACCTTCTTATCAGCTGGAGCGTCAAAAAATTGGCCACGAGGGAGCATGCTTGTGAAGTTAAAAAAAAATTAAAATTTGTCCCGTTCATTCTGACAAACCCGTGGGCACAAAATGTGTCGTGCATGCGTCATGGTTTGTTATGCTTGGTTACGTAAATCCTTGGGTAGTTTCGGTTGCGTTGCACGCGAGACACACCCATGTACTCCTCGGGTTCAGTCAGAATGATCTAGACTGGTTTAAATTAATTCAGGACTTGCGATCACTCGAGAATACGTTGAGAGCAACGCTACGTCATTCGAAAACCACCTGCGCGTGCCGACAGTCACCTAAAACTGCAGGCTCTTATGAGTCATACTTAGTCCAGCTGCTTGCGCTCCAGCTCGCCGTCTCCCCATAACGCCGAGCAAAGGTGTCGGGTTGCAAATCACGCGGTCCGGGTTTTGATCCCGTTGCGCCGCTTGGTAAATCTCGCTAATTATTCTTAGTGTCTAGATTCTTTGTGTGCATGCATTGCCTGCGATGGGCCATATATGCTTATGTTGTATTGGCCTGAGTGTAACGGCGTTTTGTTGCGCTAGGGCGGAACGCTTGTCGCGTGATATTCAATACATCAACACGCTTCGTGTTAAAACGACACTGCGGAAGATAGCTAGCTTCGCCGTAAAGCCAATGTTTTGTATGTTAACGAGCAGTGTCCGTTGTTCGTCCGTCCAATTGGACGGCCTAGGCACGCAAGAAGCATCTAATTTTGTTCGCCGACAAAAACTAAGTCAGCCCCTTAACGCCCCCGAGCAACCGTCCCCAGTAGCGCAGTAGGCCTTCCAGCAATCCTTGTGGTCGCCATATTGTAAGCATCGCTTCCAGCACCAAGGTTATGATTGGACCCCAGTTCATGCCGAAAGCTGACGCGGAGATCGTACCTAATCTCTGCTCAAAACGTATGCCAAAGATGTGGTGGCCTCAGTCAAGTGAAGCAGATTTTATATGTGGAGAACAAGTCGTCTGCTTCTTGCGCAGGTGTTGCGGTGACGTCAGAACGTCGCCGAGTTCTGATTGGCTTTGATTGGAAGGATAGTGGCTAGACCTCAATGCTAATGCCTTGAGGTCTACCCACTATTTTTTTTTAATTAGCCAATAAGAGCTCGGCGTTCTAAAATAATCGCAACCTGTACAAGGAACAGACGAACTTGCTTTCCGCATTAATTGTCCCATCGAAAAAAAAAATGTTTTCTACATTTTTTATGCGGTGCGCGAAGTATTTCATAAAATATGTATTTATCGAAGCACGTAACGATGCTTTTAGCGTTTGAAAAGTATACGTCTTAAAAAATTTACATAAAGCTTATCTAGGATGCACCTACACATATCTTAATTTTACAGGGAAATTAGTAACGTTCCACGAGGAGTCGGACTTCTTTTTACTACAGTTCTTGAGGTGACCACAAACAAAAACAAATAATGTCCGAACATCCAGGGGTTGTATGCTACTTCCGGTTGGCTATTGTTTTTGCTTGTTTTTGAGGGCCCTCGGTGAGTAGCGCGTACTTCAGAAGACTCACCGCCGAGGACTATCTGCGGTACCTACTGACATTTACTTGTTCCTCAAGGAAATAACAAACCTGGCGAAGGTATCGTGGGCGCATCTTCAGGGCTACCTGTTCGACTAATTTGGTCCATTTACGTGAAAACTACTTAAAACCTACAAATCCCCAAACGCGTTCAACTACTCTGTGAACGCCAAGACACCGCGGCGCAGACTGCATTATAATAATTGTTTGTTCGGCACGTCAGAACCTTTGTTGTTTGTCCGCGCCAGTCAAGCAACATCAAGAAGGCAGTGTTTGCATTCACTACATTTTATTTAACACCTCGATCGTTTCGTAGCCAACGCACGCGTTATACACCAACAAAACAAAACTAAAATAAACAGCGAACCCACGAAACTCGGTTAAAAACAGGGCGGGAGCTGCAGATGAAGCTAGACTTTGCGACCGTACGAAGCCGCGCTCGCACGGTAGTGGAGGCGTGAAGGCACAAAAAGCGTGCCAAACTCTCAGTGTCACATGGCGTACGCACTTACGTTTGTGACCTGCAGGCAAGATATAGGTATATCCAGATCGCCTTTGCTGTGGATTCAATATTTTAAGCGAGACGCGTGCCGAAATGACGTGCGAGAGCTCGGAACATCTCTGCCGTGCGTGTCACGTCCGAAAGGATCAACTGTCGAGCTAGTCGAGCTCACACACAAACTTAATAAGACACTTTTCTAGTGGGCATGCGACACAGCGACACATGATTTCGTCAATACAACACCGATAACACCGTCAGAAACTAAACATAACGAAACCACGAACGATTGCTGCGGTGACGGAGGACGTCGAAATAGTAAAGCTACAATTTTGACATTTCATAGAGGTGGCGTCATATACGTCAAAATAATTTGTGAGATATTTTGACGGAAAACGTCGAGATAGTATACCAAAAAGAAATATTACCTATTAGGGTGTCCCAAACGAACCTTCCGCTGTAAAACGAGCTGGAAAAATCGGCGCCTACTCATAGAAAGCTCACACTTTCACCGAATGTGCCCTGAGCGGGTCAGTTTTACCGTGTGAAATTTCAAGGGGCAGTTCTCTTTATTTAAAAAATGAGAGCAAAGAACTTGCCAAAGTCAAAGTTGGGCGCGTTCGCAGACGACCGAGTATGCGGTGCTATTTACTTGTGGCGCCATCTCCCTGTAGGCGCAGAGAGCGGACAACAGAGTGCGTCGTCTGTTCGCTGCGTCTATTAGCGGAGAGACGTTTTAGTGGCGCCCTCTTATGGTTACCTTTCGTGACGTCATTACCTTGCGAACAACAAGTTCGATGGTGTTTGTAAGGAGCATGGTGGAAGCTTGAAATCATTGCGCTCTTAAAACAACACTACCAACACCGCCGAAATTTAAGTTCTTCCATTCCTCTTATTTCCATCGATGAGAAATCCTTTGCTGACGTCATAGCCAGCATTCGGCCAATCGCGGAAGGCCGACCATAGCGACGCTTTCGATCGCGCACGTCGCCAATAGGGGGTATGCACTGGACGCCATATTTAAAGGCGATGTTTAGAGCACATGCTCAGAACGAGCTTATATGAACAGGCTTCTAAAACCGGCGATCTAGATGGTGCGGAATGCACGTTGCAAAAGAACTGCGGAAGCTCGCCGTCAGCACGCGCTCAGCAGCCGCGCACACCGCTATGGCCGCCAGTAAATAATTCCTATGGAAAGATGATGCCACAAGTATTTAAAGTAGTGACGTTAACTAGGTCGTCTGCGAACGCGCGCAACCTTCACTTTGACAAGTTTTTTAGCTGTCAATTTTTAAAGGGAGAAAATTGCGCCTTGACATATCACACGGTAAGACGGACCTGTTCAGTGCGCATTCGCAGAAAGTTCCAGCTTTCTGTGTGCAAGCGCCGATTTTTCCGGCTCGTTTTACAGCGTAATGTCCGCTTGGGACACCCTCTATGTCAAATAACCAGCCGCTTCTTTTTCTTCTCTTTTCTTCTTTTTTCCTTGCTGTTATCAATTTAAACTCAAGAAGATGAAGGGGGAAGTAGGGAGAGATATCAGGACCTGTCGATGTGGACTGTTGATGTGCATTCTCATGTTTCGTCGCAGGCCGTGCTCAATTGTTCGACGAACCTAAAGAAGCCCATCCTATACTCTCTGCTGCACGCCTGGCTTGGAAAGGGACTCCTCACCAGGTATGTTACAAAAAAAAGGGGGAAAAAAAGACACTTGGTATATTGCTTTACCGAACTGCCACAATCCTCAAACGCCCTCGTTTTAAGGTTTTTTTTTTTTTTTTTTTTTTATGTTCCACACACGTGAAGCGAGTTCTCGTTTCAGTCTGACTTACTCCTTCTGTGGGAACTTTGTATCTGCGTTTCTGACATGCAGCGGACGAGGCAGCCAGGCCGGCCACCTCATCCTCTGAAGCTCACATTTCAGCCCTGCGACGTCCTTTTATTTTTTTATTTTTATTTAGTGCATACTGCGGACCTTCAAGGTCCAAGCAGGATAGACGAAAAAATAAATAACGCTACACAAAACAATGGTTGCACATAAAACAAGAAAACAAAGCCGAAAAAACTGCTGCACAGAAACTCAAGACAAACAAAATATAGATATATTAAAATCTAGTAAATCAGAAAGTTATAACAATAACCCACCAAAATATACAATGACAAAGATTAGAGTGATACTACAAAGCTGAGAGGTCCATCAAAATATACATTGACAACAAGATTACAGTGAAACTACAAAGCTGCGAGGGTCACTGGGATAGATAAAAAGATTCCAATGATGATGCAAAATCAGATGATGAAAACAGCTCCAGGGGCAATGAATTCCACTTATTTATTGTCCTTGGGAAATATGAAAACTTAAATGTATTCGTACGTGCGAAATAGGGCGTTAAAGAGTAGCGGTGATTGTGTCTTGTTTGCCTGGTTGAAAGTGGACTAACGTAAGAACAGAAATCTAGAGAAACCTTAGAATTGACAAGTTGGTATAAAACCTTTAAACGGGCAATCTTACGTCCGTGTTGGAGAGTAGGTATATTGTTTGTCTGCATTAGTAATGATGGGGAATGGGAGCGTTTGCATTTACCATAAACAAAGCGAACAGCGCGTCTTTGAACTTTTCCTAGAATGTCAGAATGTATTTTTTCTTTTTGTATAGGAATCCCATACTATGAAACAATATTCGAGTTTGGGTCAAATAAAAGAAGTGTGGGCTAACAATCTAAGTTTGGGGGGGAGGGGGGGGGGCGTTCTTAAGTTTATGCCGTACAAAAGCAAGCTTGCGGAAGGCTCCCGAAGAAACTTTATTCACGTGATTGGACCAACTCGGGGTTCAGTGATAACCCCACATCTCTACGCTTTGCTTCGACGGGAGCTTTTTCTGGCGACACTGCTAAAATTCGCCCGTTCTGGGTGATTTCGTTTCTTGTCTCTCCCAAAAGGATGCTTATCAGCCAGGGACTTGCCTCTCTTGATAGAGTTTGGACAGTGGCGTACAAATAAAGATGCTTGTGGATAAAGGAAGTCCATCTGCACTTTCGCATTTGCCACTTTTCAAGTCATGGAGATGAAAGGTATGAAACTGGGTATATGTGATGATCGAAAATCACACACAGCTAACTTCATTCTGGAATATCGTTCAACCGAAGGTGTCGCCAATTAAGCCGACGGTATCGTAGACGTTAAATCCTTTGCCCAAAATAATTCTTGGGCGAAGGATTTAAAAGTAGTTTTTCGAAGTATCGAGTAAAGTGATGTCGAGTAAGTTGACTCCTTCAGAGTCAGTGACAGCTTGAGAAACCCAAGTGCCTCGAACATGATCGCTCCACCGCCAATGGAACTGCGAGATTGACTGATGGGAACGCCGAGAACAAAACACGAAGCAAGAAGATAATGTCAAGCTGCAAGTGAAATGTGACTGGCATGGCTGTCAGAAATCAGCAGCACAAAATTACGGTTCACACGTCAGAAGAAGTGCTCGAGGCATTTGAAGGACTTGTCGTCCATCTGCCGTTCGATTTGCAACAAGACGCACAAAGCAAACTTCTTGAGTCATTTTTCTCCGGCGGGAAACTAAACAATGCCGTCAGCAGCACTCATGCGCAGCATACCCTCATGACGTTCGCAGCTTTATTCTTTTCTTTTTTTTTTTCAACACGTGTATTGTTTTTGACCTGCTTTTTGACCGTTTTGTAAGAATATTTTCCTCTGATTTTCACAATTGAACCACTTGCATCGACAGTGAACGCGCGGGATAGGTGAGTTTCCAAGTTCTGCGTAAACTTAAACTTCAGCAAGTTACAAACATTTCGGGTCGCTGCATTCCGGCATTCCGGCATTCCCGCAATAGTGGTTGCTTCGGGATCGCGGGCGGACCACTCGGAATGGGGCTTCAAAAAAGAGTTTATATGTAATGTTTTGCAGCCATTTCTAGTTTAAAAAAAAAAGTGTTCGCTTCAGTTGGTTATTGACCATGATCAATATCGTACTTCAAATTGCAAAGAGCTGTGGTATTGATGCCAAAGAAACGATTTTTCATTTGATTGATTTTATATATAATTCATTCACTTAAATATATGAGGGCTTATGAAGGACCTCTTACTGTAGAACTACCGTAATATTTGAGGGATGGCCCACCTAAAATTGATAGTAAATCGGATGAAAATTAGGTGTAAACTAACTGTAGGTGTGCTATAAAAAAATGTTGAAAAATTCTAGTTCGAGATATTGTGACTCGCAAAACTTCTGATCGCAGAAAGGGGCGATAAACTAGAGACGACTGTCCTTCCCAGTCAGCAAAGTTCGCTTATGTCCCGCTGTGGTTAAGTAACACCGTTTTTGCCGAGGTCACCATTGGCTAGGGCCCTGCAATTTCTTTCGGGGGTGGGGCATCTCTCGTGATTTCACGGAAAGATATGAATATTTACAAAACAAAAATAGTTACTCTGCCGGTCTGTGACTGTTTTCTTTCTTCGCCAGCCTAAACTGTTTTTTTTTTGTTTTGTTGTTGTTGTTGTTTGTTGTTGTTTTTTGCGTCAAAAATTTAGTCGTTTCTTGACACTTAATTAGTTTATCCATGGCACGTCCAGCAAACTGAGGAGCTCGTTGCCTTAATGGGGATAACCGAACGCAGACTGCTTGATTCTAACGCGGCCAACCATAGGGCCTGACAGCTCAACAGGCTCAGGGTGACTTATTATCTTTCCGCTCTATGCTTCTCCGTTCTTCGATGTTTTTTCGACTAATCCGGAAATTTCATTGGCTGCATAGAGTTAATAAGATGCTCGAAACGAGCCACGCACCGCGTTTGTTAGGATATGCCACTGCCAGTAACTTTGCTAGGCTGCTAGTGTCTGGGTTCTTTTTTGGTCGGTGGCATGTCGGCTCGGTAAGTCACTCGGCCAGCCCGAGAACATCGATGGAACTACGGTGGCCAAAGAGAGAGAGAGAGAGAGAGAGAGATGTAATTATACAGTGGCGTCGCTGCTCACCCGACAGTATCGTCAAGTCAAGAACACCGAAGAGACGAGGCGAGACCAAGCGGAACAACAATTAATAACTTAATACCAAAAGGAGAAAAAACAACGAAACACAAATAATCATAAATGCCCGCATCATGTTTTCAAGTTCTTTTCAATGCCAAGGTTGTGCTGCCTCCCTGTTTTTCTTTTTAATTGGCTCTAAAAACTAAAGAAACTTTTGGCCAATTACGGCCCTCGTTTTTTTTGTTTTTTTTTTTAATTGGATTAAACCTGTTGTACCGTCAGGTGTTGCAGGTCGAGATAAACAGTTTATTTCCTTTATTTTTAACTCTCACTTAAAAATTAGTAATTCAGTATCGTCCACAGAAGCTATCTCTCGAACAATGTACGAAGCTCGCACATTTAAGATATTTTTTTTTTTTTTTGTTTTATATAACTAACAGCTAGTTGTCAGCACACCAAATGAAACGTTGGGCAGTCCGGAAACCTCGTCCCACTATCACACGAGCAAAACGTTCCGCAATTGCATCGTTCGCTCTGCAATGAGGCCATTTTACCGCTGCGAGTCGCTCGATGCAGGGGCCTACGACAGGCGCTCGTCGTCGTTTAGCGCACAGGACTCGGCGTGTTCAATCACACGCTCTAAAATAAACGTCTGTGAGATCCCTTTCCTGCAGGACGCGAAAGACAGCCGATCACCGCGAACAATAGAAGAAACACAGCGAACGATGGATCTTGAAAGACGATTCGACCAAAAGATATGTATGGTTCCTTGCCGGGTCCTGCAAATAAGTAAACTGCGGAAATACATTTGCGAAACTCTGCAGACAGTTACACTGCCGCGTTTAAATTTAGCGGACTTGGGTCCAGCAAAACTTAGCAGATGGAGTTCACGTGACAATGTGACGCCACGTGGCACCATGACGTCACATGACACGAAATTCCCCCTAAATTTAGAGGGAAAACTGTGACGTCATAACACTGACACGATCACACACTGTGACTGACTTCCCGCTAAACTTAGCGGAAAAATTGTGACGTCATGACGACGTCACTGACACTGTGATATCATGTGACAATCACAACACCGTGACTCCTCGCTAAATTTAGCGGGAAACCTGTCACGTCATGACGACGTCACGTGACACTGTGACGTCGTGTGACGATCACAACACTGTGACTCTCCGCTAGATTTAGCGGAATTTTTTTTCCGATAAATTTAGAAGGCCGCGACATGGCCACGACATTGTACACGAAACGCACGCGAGATCCGCTCCAAAAACCTCGCTAATAACGGCTATCTCCGTCATCATCATCATCATAACTCCCTCTCCCTACAACCCTCACAACCCCCATTCCTCCTGTCTCAGGTTCACCAGACCGTAGGCAGGTGAACCTTCTTATCAATAAAGGACACGATTTCAATCAATCAATCCGTTAAATGCGCAGTGAGCAGGGACCACGAACGTGACATTACACTCACTCATTTTTTTCTTCTTCAGCAGGAACGCGAACTCACAAAGTTTATTTTAAAGCTCCCTCGCTCGGTACTGAGCTGTCTGTCTGCCGTGTGCCTTGACCGAGTCGGCCAATGGGCTGAGTGTGCCGTGCGCAGCTCCGGCTCCAAGTGGCGGTCCCGGCGGAAGATGCTGACGCCCGCCTTCCACTTCCGCATCCTGGAGGACTTCCTGCCCATCATGAACGAGCAGGGGGAGATCTTCGCCAGAGCGCTCCAGGGACACACGCACGCCGTTTTCGACATCACCAAGTTCGTGACGGCCTGTACGCTGGACATCATCTGCGGTACGTGTACGCCTAGCCCTTTGAAGACCGCTGTATCGTGCTCAAAATCCACATAGCGACTTTTTGTTTTTGCGTGACTGTAATTATTTGTTATTAAGCTTAGCACCTGCCGCAGCTAAGCGACGGTACTTAGTTGGTAGAGGAAAAGGAGCTTGAAAGACGGGATTCCACGTGGAAGACTGCAAGACCTTGTTTCTTACAATATTCGTTCAAGTACCTTTTGTAACGAAATTTTATGAAACCACGAGATATTGATGAGGCGAGCGAGCAAATTAATATAAATTAAGAATGAGCATAAATGCTAATTGAAACGATTGTATAGTTTCAATATAAGCTAGACCTTCATTATGGTACGAGAGTTACTCTATTTTCTGATATTCAACGCTAAATTCAATTGCAAGTCACGGCCACGAAAAATCAATACTTGAAGTCTTAATTTATATGACGAGACTACATATAAAAAAAGATGCGACATTTATTTTTTTTATGTAGACAGATAAGTGCTTAGTGATTCTCTACAACATTTAGAATGATGTGTAGTCAAAGTGTTCTATAATGTCGAAAATTATCTGCGGTAAATTATACGGTGCTTGGAATATTACGCAGTCAAGTTCAGCCTTCCCCTCTACTGGTTGCGTTAAAAAAAAAAAGTGATGTTCTGAAAAACCAAGTCATCCCTTTCGTCATTAATTCATCGAATAAGAGAAGTGGTCGGATAACTTTGGAAATCTCGACCGCTTCCCAGAAACCGCCATGGGAGTCAAGGTGAATGCTCAGACGAACCCAAGTTCGGCCTACGTTAGCAATATTTACAGGTAAGAACTCCCGCGAAGTTCTAAAATTCAAATGTATTTCCAAGAAACACGCACAACCGCGAGCACTTTGAACAGAGTGCTGCGCCAATACGCAAGAATACGAACCTATTAAAAACGGATAATGAAGTTTCGGCGAATATAATCCTACCTGTTTGCCACGGGTCATTGTTCATTCTGTGCTGACAGTCTTTTCTGTGGTCTGGCGATTGAGATTTTGATGAAAAAGAAATATGATAGTAAATAAAAACGTGCGAAAAGCGAGCAGAAGGTGCGGGGATATGAAGGTGACTACAAACAGCCGATTTGATGTACAGTTGAGTTACTCATTTTTAGTTAGAGGACAATTTCACAGGTGCAAGTAATATGCTGTTGTTCTAAATGGACGTTCAAAAGCCTTCTTGATGGAGTGAAAGCACTTGCAGCATGCACGCGGAGGTAACTGGCCGGCTTGAAAGTTGCAGCTCACACGAGCACGAGCAACACCTCCTAGACAGCTTTAAAGCCTGCGCGCTACGTCACATGACGTCACGTCCGGGGGTCCCGCACGGGCGCTGATTGGATGCGAGTGCCGCGTCAGCGTTCGCGTGGGACTATGATAAGAAACGAGCCACACGCGAACGCTAACGCGGCACTCGGATCCAATCAGCGCCCGTGCCGGACCCCCGGACGTGACGTCATGTGACGTGACGCGCAGGCTTTAAAGCTGTCTAGGAGGTGTTGGCACTATACTTCGTTTCACCTTCGGTCCGAGCGCGGACGATGGTATGAACCGAAGGGCCAATCCAAACAGCGCAAAAAGCGCAACGTCATGGCGTACTCTCTGCGCTTGATAGGACTAGCCGGCGTAAGAGCACGCACAGAGAGACGGCGAATAACCGCAGGTCCTATCAACTGCAGAGAGCACGCCATGACGTTGTGCCTCTTCGCTGTTTGATTGGTGCAGCATGCACGTGAAGATAGCCTTGGCAGGCCTGGAATTCCACGTGCTTGCTCACACGAGGAAGAGCATGGCGGCCGCCAGATGCCCTGTTTGCAATCGTCTATAGGCGCTACATGCGGCAACAACGTGCCTTTGCCATTCTGTGGATGTAGGTGTGGAAGCTTCGGGAGTACAGAGTTGTGAAAGCAGTGGGCGGATCCTGAAGAAGTTCCTGAGATCCCCTAAATGTGGCGATAACTCACTCTGTGGTCTCTAAAGGCTGAACTCCATGGAACGAATTATGTGACGAATAACTGGCGAACGCCGCCCGACGGCACGCTCGTTTTGCGCGCGACGTAGAGGCCACTGTGTTGATTCCACGCACAGAGCAAAAGCCGCCGTCCAAAATTCGTCGGTTATTCGCAGCATATTCGTCCCATGGAGTTCAGCCTTAAGCATCTTAGAAATCCATAAATCATAATGATACGCGGCCGACTTCCCGATTAAAAAATCAATCAAAGATCGAACACACCGAGGTCATCTCCGGCGATGGGAGGAGCATTGTTCCGGCAGCCAGGACGACATGTGACCAATGAAAGCGCGACATTTCGTTGAGATTGCAAACGCTGTTATTATAAAGTGTGTATGATTTTGTAGATGATAACAGCAAATAAGAGTAGTCGAAAAATTATAGTTTCTCGAGGAGAGGGAACATAGTACTGCAATAATCGTCTAAAAAACAGCGCACTATGTTTAATTGTTTTGTCTTCCGCGGGAGCGATGTGTCTGGTCGTCAGCTCTCGAGCGCCTCGCTCGCTGGGTTGAATCGTAGTTTAGGCTGTATGGTCAACCAGCCGCTCGCATTCGAGATGTCACTCAGCGGTCCCACCGGTCGGAGGCGCGAGGATCCTTCGCTCGCTATTGGCCGACACTGGTCCTGGTTTCGGAACATGTTCCTCCCATCGCCGGAGATGGCCTCGGTGTGTTGCGATCTTTGAATTTTTTTTTTTTTTTTTTTTTAATGGAGAAATTGGTTGAGCATTATCATGATATAGGGATTTCTAGGATGCTTAGAGCCTGCAGAGTGAGTTATTGCCATATTTAGGCGATCTCAGGAACTTCCTCAGGGCACATTTAGGAGGGGGGGGGGGGGGAGAGGGGGGAGCATCCCCCCCCCCCTCTTAGCTTCCAAGCTCCCTAAGGTCAACTTTTTTAAAATAAAAATATCGACGTCCACCAGCTTTTTTTTAAAGAAATGTTCAGTTTTTGGTGACATAGCAAATATTAAGTCAACAAAATAGACCTGGGCAACGGTTCACCCGTGACGTCATCTCTCTGCAGACCCCTCCCCCTCCCTCCCCCTCCCCCTCCCGCAGCCTGACCCATAAATCCGCCCCTGGTTGGAAGCTAAGCAGAGCGTGTACACTGATGCTTCGATCCCACTTTGGACAGTTCGCATAAATCAGGTTATTAATGTATCGCGCTAAGATTTACTTCAGAGGTACCTGAAGGCAGTGGAAGCTTTCACTGAAATTGTAGAAACATTGGCTCACCCGAAAAAAATTACAAAAAATAACAAAAATATGTTTTCCCTATACTTTGCATGTACATAATATTTTGTGTCACTGTGGCGCTTATTTGGGCCAGATCGAGTGAATAATAGGTAAGACAATTTTATTTCCTTTTCATTTCACCGATATTTCAGTCGTAATAAACGCCGGAATAGCCCAGAACGAGGTTTTGATGATTTTGAGAGAAAAAGCTTACCGATCATTTTTCCATATACAAAACCAGATATTTTTATTCTCTTTCTTTTAATTCCGGAGGTTTCATGTATTCATACTCTCAGTTACTGGATGTACCACCTTCGACAACTTCTGCAGTAAATCCCAGCGCGATAAGTTGAGAAACCGGTTTTTTGCGGATCCTCCAATGTGGTATCGAAAGTGGCGTTAGTGTACACGCGGTATATGCTTGAAAGCATAGATACGGAAAGTGTTCTGCTGGATCCTCCTAACTTTAATTTAGCGGCAAACAACTGTAGTCGCCGACAACTTAAGAAACGCGGGGCGTAGCCAGTCCAAGGCATCTCATTATCGTTCCGCGGCCAATAAGGTTGCGGCATTAGCCGACAGGATCGTCAAAGAACGAATCACGAAGAGCGAAGATGAGAAGCCACGCCCAGCGCTTCTAAAGCCGTCGGGTGACTACAGAGTGAGACAGGGCGGACTTGCGAACGTGGCGCTGCCACCGACCAACTGTCTCCTTTTCTTCCGTCCCGCCGTGGAGAGTGGGCAGCAACTTCATCAACCGGGCGGTGCGGCCCTGGCTCTGGCTGGACTTCCTGTACCTGCTGACACCCCAGGGACGCCTCTACCACCACGACATCCAGGCCATTCACAAGTTCACAAAGAAGGTCTGGCCCAAACGCGCAACGCCAGCGACTTGACAAGACATTCGTTATTTATTTATTTATTTATTAGTTTATGTACACAAGTTAACCCGAGACAGGGGGGGGGGGGGGGGGGGGGAGCGAGAGACACATAAAAGGAAGGAACACTATACAACGTTCCCTTTCCTGTCTCGGATCACGGTATAATGTTTCACCGGCTCGCCTGTGCGCTTACCCTTCTTCCAAGTCGTTCCTTGCACCGAACTGACAGCAATACGGGTTATTACAAACAGTGAAGTGTCGTAGTATCATTCCCGCCCGTTTTTAGTGATGCTTCCTTTTGTTCAATTAACGAAATAACTGGCTATTTTTTTATGGCGTTCAGACAGTTTCATTGGTTGTTGCGTTCAGAATGACCGAAACAGCAGCAGCGACAACAACGCCTAGTCAACTGCACGCCGTACCCGATGTGGCGTGCGATGCAAGAAGTAGATTCGTGCAGATATCATGAGTCACGGTTGTGCCGGTGTCCCGGTCGTTGCTGTCGTCTGGGTTGATGTGGACTCCCGGGACGCCAATGTGTGATCCAGCCACGACTTTCGAAACCTGCCATGCCCTTTTATTCGACGCGATAAGGCGCCACAGTTGCCGCCGTCTGCGAATGAGCGGCGGGTATGTGGCAATTGTTTGTTCTTTATTGTGTTCTAGGTAAAACTAGCGTGCACCAATTAGTGGAAGTTTGCCAAATACCAACAGATCGCCAAGGCGCTTGGTGTGGACGCGTTTATACAAAACGACAGTGACGCCATGTTCCGCGTCTGCTTACAAACAAACATTTGCTCGATAGGGTATTGGGCAGGAGATCGAACTATAGGGGGCGCTTTATCGAGCTTGTTGTCCCCACAGCCCGGTGTTTACCAACACAGCATAACAAAGAAATTTAACCTGGCCGAGCACGGTCTGGGCACGAACGCTTCGCTCTGACCAGTGCTTTGGTCGAACGAGGAGTGGCCTTCGAATCGACATCTTCGATTTCTCGGATCAAAAACAAACAAGAAAATACGGTTTGTTGTCCCCACAGCTGAAGCGCACCGCTAGAGGCGTGACTGTTCGATCTCCTCCCCAATAGCAGAAATCAGCCCAAAACTGTGCAGTAGCGAACTTTTACTGATACTTATTAAGGCGAAAGCCTTGCTTGTCCCATTGAGCGAAAAAGCGGCGTATATGACATAAAACTACGATTGAGCTCACCTCTAGGTCGACCATACTTGTCCCATTACGCGAAAAAGCGACGTCGTAGTGCCCGAAAGATGGCCATAAAAATACGTCATCAAGCACGCGCTGCTCACGCTCAAGTGCGGGAGCGTGATGTCGCCACCGGAGCGCCGTGTGCAAAAGGTACGCTTCGGAGTTTATCTGTGCTCGTTGTGTGCCTCGTGCGATATGGACTGTGAGGCGACCGCGTCTACATCTACGGCGGCTTCCGCAGGCAACCGTGGCCTCCCACGCAAATACGCCCCAGTCTCCTTAAGCTTCCTCCTCTAGGCGTCGTTCTCGACGTCGTCCTAGACGTCGTCCTCTAGGCGTCGTTCTCGATATCGTCCTTAAGGTCGTCCTAGAAGGTCGCCCTAGACGTCGTTCTCGACGTCGTCCTATAGGACGTCATGCTCGACGTCGTCCTCGACGTCGCCCTAGAGGTCGTCCTTCACGTCGTACTTAGCGTCGATCTCTAGGACGTCGTCCTCGACGTCGTCCTCAACTTTAATACGTGTAGGAACATTACTCCAAAACATTTGTCCCACGGGACTATAATGCTTTCGCCTTCCTACACGTAAGCAGTCTTGAGTAACCTATAACTTTTAGGCTATTTCTATGCCCGAAATTGCGCCGGATTACAATCGCGCGAAGCCATGGCTTTCTATCTGCTTTTCATCGACAATAATGTAATGGATCCCACATACAAATATACTTCTACGGTACTCACGATAAGTAATCAGGTTACTTGTAATACATGACATTTTTAACTAATTTTGCGATCATTTGATTACCTTTATTAGGTAGTAATCGCAAGAGCAAAGTAATTCAATGACTCGTAACAGTTACTATATATCCGTCGCCTACCTAATGGCGCACTTTGTTTACAGATCCTTCCCACCAAGGAAAACGAATTCTCCGATAGGGGGACGGTCTACAAAAAATGGTGCATTTAGAAGATGTTTAGTTTGTAATCCGATGGTTCTAATCGAATAATTGACAGTACGAAATCGGCAGGAAGACACGCCGTTTTAAAAATCGGAAGTAATCGGAAAGGTAACGGTTACTTTTTTAAGTAACGGTCAATTACTTTTCCCTTCAAGTAATCAACTAATATAACTAAATACGTTTTTAAACCAAGACTAATAGTAATTGTAACTGATTAGTTCTTTTGAGTAATCTGTACAAAACTGTATACAAATCAACAGCAGCGACGGCGCTTTTCTTTCTTGCTTTTTTTTTCACACGCCGCAGTTTTGCAGACTCTCACGCGAATCTGAAGCGTGAAACACGTGTGAGCAAAAACCGCGTCGCGTCGCGTCGCCGAGTAGCGTAACCTTAGCAACCGCCATTGACGCTATCGCGTGACCTAATGCCGCGCTGCCACGTCTCCGCATCAGCGACGGTTGCTATGGTTACACCGCTCAGCGGCGCGATACTGTTTTTACTTACATGTGTTTAAAGCGGGTTTCACATGCAGCGATTTTGGCCCTAGAGCGGCGCGATTTCTGCCGTCGCGGCGCTCGTGCCGCTGAACCGCTGGTGCTGGCCAGAGCGCCGCGACGGCAGAAATCGCGCCGCTCTAGGGCCAAAATCGCTGCATGTGAACCAGGCTTAACGCTGAAGATTCGGTCACAGCACTCCTCCCTACCAGTGTATACATGCACCTATAGTTAAATGCCCCGAAGCAGGCAACCACAACCCATGCTCACCTCGTACCTCATTATTCATTGCTTACATAGTTTATCGCTTACGACGGGCTAAACAATGAAACAAGTGACCTTCGGTAACCTGGCACGTGGCATTGGTGTCCTGTCATTCTCCCAATATACACAGCGCCCAAAAGAACACAAATAAGCGGTCGCAACCAGTTCCGAGGCCAACACACACCCTTTGCGTCGCCCGCGAGCTAGCACTAGTGACCCACTCCGCAAGGGCGGCGACGCACTGGAAGATGACATTTGGCCCCGCGATTACGTCTTTGCCAACGCATAGCCAACATTAGTGCAACGGCAAGGCCGACGTCATTAGCGACGCGTGGCGTAACGGCCCGTTACGTAAGACGGGGGCCGAAGAAAGAGCTAAACTGTTACGCGCTTTCTGTCTGACGGCGGTAGCTCGACACGGTTCGTCGAAAGCGTGAGTTTTCGACGGAAAGAAAAAGAATCGCACGACTTGAGATGCGTGTGAAAGCGGATCCAGGCCAGTTTCGCTGTCTCGCCTTCCTTTCAGCTTACGAGGTCCACAGCGCCACTGTCGACGAACTTGAAGGCGATAGTTGTTGACTAATGCTCAGTCGCATCCGGCAGTAATCACAATACAAATGTTTGAATTTTGAAGAAAACCTTATAATTAAACAACGTAATCCCCCACAGTCAAGTCTAAAAACATTTATTTAAAAGTTATAAACGCGACTCAATGCCACCATGCCGAATTATATGAGCCCTAATCAACGTGACCATTACTAAACTCGTTGTTTTTTTATTATTATTATTATTATTTAGATGCCTAGCGATGCAGAAGTTTTTGGTTGACCACTGGCTGAGAAAAAGACCGAAAGATTACAGAGAGAACGGTCCTGACCAAGCTTACGCCAAATTCAAGGCATTCGTTGCAGAGGATGCTGCTCTTACTTGTACATGGCAAAAACCTATCATATGTGTAGTGTGCCTAAGAATAAAATACTTTCACCCAAAAGTAGAATGTGCAACACTGGATCATACAAACACAAAATGGTTGCTTTAGCGCAGTTGCTCCTGGATTGATGGTAGGCAGACTCAGTAAAAGTTATACAGATGTAGAGCCCCCTCATTTTAACAGTTTATTTTAGTGTGCTTCCTTAAACAAAGGGGTTTGCTTTGTTTCTTATTTATTTCTGAAACATGGCTAGAAGGTGGACTTTATACGGCGTTGTTCCGTCACGTAAAGTGCTGATGAAAAGCAATGTCATCACGACCCCATTATTGAAGAAATAAAATCCTTGCGAGTAGGGCTGGGCGTCGATTAAAAGTTTTAACCCGATTAATCGCCACCCTTTAATCGATTAATTAATCCATTAATCGGTCTCGTTTATATTTATTCGTAACATTAATAAATTCAAAATTAATATATTTTGTTTGCCTTTGCTGAATGTGATAAAAGGCGCAATGTACAACTTAAATTACGAATCAGTCTCGATGTGTGGATTTGCGGATAAGTAGACGTGCAGGCTTTTCTTAGAGTGTACACTTGTCCGGAGTTACAAAACTCGCCCGTACAGTTTACTTTATTCTAAAATTTGACCTAAAGCTTGCCCTCATACAGGTGTACTCGCTCGTTCACGTATATGCGTGGTGGAAGTGTTTAATTTTTTACTTTATGTTGTTTCGTCAACATTTTTCTGATTAACCGGTTAAAAAATTTAAACGCAATTAAAGCATTAATCGATTAATCGGTAGGTTAATCGATCAATTGCCCGGCCCTACTTGCGAGCCTGTTTAACTTGTAAAATATTCATGAAGATAATTTCAATATATATTCCTTTCTCTGAGACATCGTTTCAAGGTATTCACAAAGTTCACTGTAGTTCTTAAAGACGAATTAAAACTTTTTCTACGCGTTTCACAGAAACAAAAACTTGGCATACTCGAGTTATTGCAGATGACAGCCATGGGGGGTACAACTCCCTGATCATCTTTTTTCACTTTTTTTACGGCTAATAGCTCTACTTCAATGCTCTGCATAATCAAACATTCACTGCCAAGTTCAAGAGCCTTTATTTAGGCATGATTTAGTTATGGTTCCACCACCTTACGCGTGAGCCCGGTACCGTCGACTCTTGTTCATCATAGGGTGCTTCATGTGCGCACAAGCGCACATGAAGGCTCCCTAGTTCAGCAATGCGTCTGCTCCGGTTCAGCAAACTTCAGGAGGTCGGAACGTCGTGACCGTGACCTTGGTTTGTCACACGACCGCCGGGGCGATGGTTATTCCTTCTCCCCCTGGACGGCGCAGGTAATCCGTGAGCGGAAAGAGGTCAAGCTGGCCGAGCAGCGGCTCATCGAGCCCTCGTCGGATATCAAAAAGAGGCCGATGTTCCTGGACGTGCTCCTGGATCACCACATCAGCGAAGACAGCATCTCCGAGGAGGACATCCGGGAGGAGGTGGACACCTTCATGTTCGAGGTAACCGGCTCTCCCCCTATAGTGCCTGAAACGCGTCTCCAACTGGTGCGTGTACCACCTCCTAAAAATGATCCCTCGATTTCCGCCTTATCAGCGGTTTTGGATGTGGCAGACGCCTGTCCTGCTGCAAGTCGCTGTCCAGCTTGACAGTCCACAGAAACTTCAGCAGCCAGAAGTTGGGGCGCTGCGACGGCAGCGACACTCGCGTTCACTCGTACTTTTTTGGCAGGATTTCGGCGCCAACCGCCAGGATCGCGACATCCGACAGCATGGCGCGTCCAATTCCGTGACGTCATTTGTTTCCACTTCGGGACCACTTTTGATGTATGCACTGTACAGGACGCCAAACACGCCAGTTGAAGACGCGTTCCACACACAGTATCTATGCGGAGCGCAAGTTCGTCTGCTTCTTTGCAGGGTTTGTGGTGACGTCAGAACGCCGAGTTCTGATTGACTCTGATTGGAAGGATAGTGGGTAGACGTCAATGGTTGTTGCCTTGAGGTCTACCCACGATCCCTCCAGTCGTTATCATTTTAAGGCAACCTTGTGAACATACTGTCTATTAGACAGTATGTTCACAGTCACGGTGTTTGTCTTTCACATTCGAACGTGTTCGACAAATGCAGTGGATACAAAGGTAGCCTTTGTCTCTACTGCACTCGTTGAACGCGTTAGAAAGCGGAACGCCAGCGTTCGGCGTTTGACTCTCGCATTCGAACGCATTCGACGAGTGTAGTGGCATAGCCTCCTCTATACTCACAAAGCCTGGCAGTTCGACGACAAGGCCATAGAGTGCCCGGTCGCAGATTTGAAGCGCGAGGATCTGATAGCACAGACTATCAAAGAGCCATTTCTCGGGGAACCTAGACGTCAGCGCACAGCTTTTTCAGCGGCGAGGACCCGAAACACACTTGTTCGCTCGGGAGAAGTTTTTCGGCGTCTCGCCGCAGCGGGGCGCCAGTCACGTGGCTCTCCTTTCATTCGTTGTTTGCCGCTCCACCTTTTCCATTTCGGCGGCCGCTTCTCGTGGCGGTCTGCCAGGCTTTGTCAGTATATAGGAGGCTATGGTAGTGGAAACAAAGGCAGCTAGCTTTGGGTCTACCCACTAATCATTCGAACAAGAGCCCGGCGCTCTGACGTCCCCGCCTGCTCTCTCCTCCTCCTCTCTCTCAGTTTCTCGGAGCATAGGGGACCTATGTCCAGCGTGTTTTCCACGGAGCTCGGTGTTTACCCAATTACCCAACACAAGGCCTGTGGAGTAGATTATATACGTCATCTACCTCGATCAAGCGCGGAGCACAAACTAGACACGAGTGCTGTATCAGCGTTCAGCTGAAACTTGTGTTCATCATTCTGAATGAACACGAAGCACCAGAGCCGGACATTGATGCAGCGTTCGACCAACGTCAGCCGAGCGCTGCTTTAGAAACGCTAGCAAATAACGTATCTTCTCGTCTCCATGGGTTTGGTTCTCAACTTAGCCGCTAGACACACGACGGTTGGATCTAATCTCCTCTGACTACGTTTGACAACGTTGAGAGGACGTCCGTCAAGTCACGACTGTGAATTACAGGGACATCCGTGCTTTGTAGGCCGCATGGCAATCAATATAGGAAATACAACTGTAGGGTTGTGCGAATATTCGATATTTCGAATAGTAGTTCCGAATAATACACTATTCGATATTCGCTTAGAGAAGAACTGCACTATTCGCGTTTTTCGAAGTGTTGATTGCGGCGGGTTAGCCCCGTTGAGTGCGCTTCTTACCAAGCACCGGCGCGCTGCGGAGAAGCAATACTCGCAGAAGCGAGCTCCGCGGGTGTTGCTTCTCCGCAGCGCACCGGTGCTTGGTAAGAAGCGCACTCAGCGGGGTAACCCGCCGCGATAAACACTTGGAAACTTATGAATATCGTAATTGCGTGCTTGAAAGTAAAACATACTGCATTCAAAGCGGGATGGTGCACCTTTGCCGACTGTATTCGAAAATAAATGAAAACTTTGTGAATGTGTATATCTACATTGCAGTAAAAGTTTTAAAATTAAACTGTTATGCAAGAGTATACTATGTTAGGCAGAGATTCCCTTACAACCTGCGTTCATCATGCACGATTCATTATTTTTTAACTCGAGATTAAAGAAAGAATATTTTATATAGCAAGATTCGTAAATGAACTCCATTGGGTATAGTTGCCCATCTCTATAGGATTCATTTTATGTCAAATCAGTCGTTTACTTGCCATCCCAAGACACCAGACCTTCTGAGGTCACAGTTCATAAATATAGATAGATTAAACTTAGCTTATAAATGAACAAGTGGAACAACCTTCACAAGTTTAGCTGGGTTTTCGTCTAAGCATTATGCAATGGTAGTAAAAGGCACGGAAAAACTATTCGATATTCGAATTGAAAATATTCGGCCAAAACCACTATTCGCTTCGAATTCGCTTCGAACTCAAAATCCACTATTCGCACAAGACTAGGAAATAGCTTTCCATGTGACATACCTGCACGGATGTCCCATGACCCCAGTGACTCGCCGTGGTATCCCGTCGTAACGTTAGATTGTCGTATCGTAGTCCGTTGGTAAACGAGCTGTTTATTCAGTTATCGTCATAATTTTAAGGCAGCCTTGTGAACATAATGTCTATTTGTTTATTCAGCTGAACTTATCTCGGTGACCCGAGATGATATACGTATATTTTATACCAAGCAGCCACAATGTACCCACAAATAAAACGTTTACTGACTAACTGACCCAAGACTGTGTAACAAGACATACCTTTGTCAGGAAGCTTTGATAGCGGTCAAAGTAAATATAAACGGTAACAAATTAATGGCAAAGCCCAACACTAAAAGCTACCATCGATAAAACAAACAAACATCGACTTCGCAAGAGAATTCGAAAAATCTATTGTCGTCCAACGGCAAGGCCAACTGCCTTTTCCAGGGTCACGACACGACGTCCGCGGCCATTTCTTGGTGCATCTACCTGCTGGGCAGAAACCCCGAGATGCAGAAGAAAGTCCAGGACGAGATGGACGCCATCTTTGCCAACGACGTGGACCGCTACGCGACGGTGGCGGACCTCAAAGAGATGAAGTTCCTCGAGTGCTGCATCAAGGTTTGCAGCGACCGATCCATTGTAATGGCCCTTCGCGAATCATTCGGGATACCAGCGGGCTGCAGACAGTCAAGCGATATATTAATAAAAAAAAAAAATGAAAGCCGTTTACAACTCCCTGTAACGCCGAATTGGAGCGCAGCTCTTGAGGAGGAGGAGGAGGGAAGGGTACTCAGGGGAGGGTATACCCCTCCTCATCCTCCTCCTTCTCCTCCTCCCCTCATCCTTCAATCTCCTCCGGGGGGTCACGTGACCTCGGAGCATGTCTTAACATGCACCGCGCGGTTACGCCGACGGCGACGCCGACGCCGCTCAAGCCGGAAACGGGCGCCTAAGAGCTGCGCTCTAAAAGTGAAAGACGTTTACAACTTTCTGTAACGCCGAATTAAAGCGCAGCTCTTGAGGAGGAGGGGGGGAGGGTACGGAGGGGACGGTATGCCCTTCCTCCACATCCGTACCCTCTTCTCCTCCTGTCCTCCTTGCTCCTTCTTGACGTCACGTCACCCTCGTGAGTCACGGGACCTTGATGACGTCACGTGACCCTGGTGACGTCACGTGACCCTGGTGGCGTCACGTGACACCCATGAGGTCACGTGACCCTCGTGACGTCCCGTGATTTTTATGAGGTCACGTTACCCTGGTGACGTCACGTGACCCTCGTGAAGTCACGTGACCCTGGTGACGTCACGTGACCCTCGTGACGTCACGTGACCCTCGTGACGTCACGTAACCCTCGTGACGTCACTCGTGACGTCACGAGTCCCGCGCGTTGCATTATGGGACATTTCCCATAATGCACCGCGCGGTTACGCCGACGGCGACGCCGCTCAAGCCGGAAACGGGCACCTAAGAGCTGCGCTCTAAAAAACAATTTAGAAAGAACGATGCGATTTCAAAAGTCAAACTTAGTCACATTCTTTGATATAGTGAGAATATTGTGCTACTGACATAAAACTAGACTAATCTCGATTCTACCTATTTTAGAGCGCAGCTCTTAGGCGCCCGTTTCCGGCTTGAGCGGCGTCGGCGTCGGCGTCGCCGTCGCCGTCGCCGTCGCCGTCGGCGTAACCGCGCGGTGCATGTTGGGACATGCACCGCGCGAGCACCCCCCCCCCCCCCCGAGGTCACGTGACCTCCCCTTCGAGGTCACGTGACCCCCAGGTCACTTGACCCCCCTCCGCCCCCCGAGGTCACGTGACCCCCCCCCCCCCCGGAGGAGATTAAAGGATGAGGGGAGGAGGAGAAGAGGAGGATGAGGAGGGGTATACCCTCCCCTGAGTACCCTTCCCACCTCCTCCTTCTCAAGAGCTGCGCTCCAATTCGGCGTTACAGGGAGTTGTAAACGGCTTTCATTTTTTTTTTTTCTAAAATATTTCAAACGATACTTCACATAACACCAGAGGAGTTTTTTCGTAAATATACTATACTCGCGGTCAGCTTTCTGTGGCAATGCAGTCAATGCTAGGGGAGAGGGTGCACCAACCGCTGTACACGCGCTTTCCTCCTCTTTTCGGATTGCCACAGAAAGTTGACCGCGAGTATATTATAAACAAAGCACAATATAGCTTTCAATATCATAACTATATAAAGCGAGCTTTACTCCACATAAAATACAGAATAAGTGACATTAAAAAAATTTACACATTAGGTTTATTTTTGGACTTCACCAAAGCACTTGACATAATACAGCATAATATATTGTTAATTAAACTAGACCATTGTGAAATGCGTGTAGCTCTACAGCTTGTTGAAATTACCTAAAAAGAAGATGCCGATATTTAAACGTGAATGAAATAGCCTCTGAAAAATTAGAAGTACGACATGGAGTTCCTTAAAGATCTATTCTTTGTCCTTGATTATTTCTACATGCATACGTCAATGATATAACTACCATAAAAAAAAACTACCCGAAGCTTATTATGTTCGCTGACGGCACAAACGTAATTTTGTTAAATCTTCAAAGTTCAATGTTTATTTTTCACGCGCTTGCGGACAGTCGGAAGCCCTCTGCGGTAAAACACAGAACGTGAGATACATATTCACCACAATTATACATGCCTAAAAGTCATACACAAGCGTAAAACCATAGACATGCTTACAATTCATACAGATTCTTGTACAAAAAATAAGTGTTACAAAACTTTGAATTTAAAACCTGTTGCATTCGTGATACCGGTGACAAATTGTGATGAAGATGTGGGTAAAATACCTACGATTTCTATAGCTTGTGCTAACAGTGATACGGAAGTGTAGAAAAAGAAGTCATGGATCTATGCAAAAACTTAACATCCCGGATACACCTCCTGTTATTTAAAGTGCACAATCTTAGCCTAGATAAAATCAAATTATATTCAAAGTAATATTTGTGACCAAAATATCTGTCGTAGATTATCCGTACAAACCGTTTTTGTAAGTGTTCAATATTTTCACTTGCTGTACTGAGAAGAGAGTTAGAAACGACAGATGAAAATTCAAGTTTAGAGCGTACATGAGTACTGAATGGTTTTAACAGGCAATAATGAGTGGTGAATGGTCTAGCTAAATGAGCCATTATTCCCAACGTGCGCAGGGACGGCCTAACAATAGAGTTCTTGTGACAATTAAAAAGAATAAGGTGATCATCCACAAAAACCCCTAGAGCTTTTACTAGGGTGGTCCGACTTATAGTTTTATTTTCCCGACAATATGTACAGAGCAACGTGCTATGCTTTTTTGACAATGAATTCACTTCTGTTTTGAATGGATTAAAAGTAGACTGCTCGAGATGCACCACTTTCGTACTGAATAAACATCGTCTTGCAACAAAGTATAGTCGGCGACAAAGTTCATTTGCCGAAACAGATTTACATTGTTAGCGAATATAAGCACTTTCGAGTGTTTCACGGAGGATATCAAGTCGTTCATAAAAATAATTAAAAAAAATAAAAGACCAAGATTCTAGCTGTGGCACACCCGAAATAGACAAGAAAGGACGTGACAAGAAGCCAGAAACTATATCGGTGTTGTCTTTCATGTGCATAACTGCTAAACCAGGCAATGTATCCAGGGTCAACTCGTGATTGACCTTGTCGAAGGCTTTGGACATATCCAAATATATTCAATCTACCTGACCCCGACTATGAACAATTAACAGAATAATTATGAGATGTGAATAAATTTGTTTTAACGAATCTGCCTGCTAAAACCCATGCTGCACAGAAACTAACTTTTTCTTTAAATGATTATACAAGCGGCTGTAAACGACCTTCTCGAACACTTCTGAGAATGAATTTAAAAGAGATACAGGAAAATAATTACTGACATTGCTACAATTACCAAATATAAACATCAGCACAACAACTGAATGTTACCAGATTTCTGGAAAGACACCGTTCTGGAGCGACAAATTAAATATCTTCTCAAGAATAGGAGCAATCACTTCGCTTCAACCCTTCATAATAAAGATGGGAATACCATCAGACCCTGTAAATAGTTTAGAGTAAAACACCTCATTAACCGTAACGCTCGTAAAAGGCAAATAGACAATAAAACCGCATGTCACAGGCGAAGTGCTGTTGACATTAGAAAAACACGAACTAAAATAATGTGAAAACAGCTCACAAACAGACTTCGGAGACGTATAAATAGCATATCCATTGCGTAGCGTTATATTGCTTGACTCTTTCCTGGTATGCTTCTTCAGAAAGCCACAAAATTCTTCGGGTCGCTTGTTTAGGCTAAGCTCCACCTGTTTACGATACAGGTGCTGGTCATTGGCGAGAAGTTTCTTTGTGAGTTCACGACGTATGCATAGTTTTCGTACCACATGTTCAGTTTTGTCTTTTTGTACAATCTATGGTAATGTGATTCTGATTTTGAGAAATGTCGTAAATTGTTGGAGAACCATTTGGGGCACTTCTCGGGACGTTGAAGGTACAAAATAATCACCGAGACTATTTGCACATATCAGTACGAAGCAAAGTGATATGACCTTTAAAGACGTTAAAAACAAGATTTCAAGTGGAGGATGATAAGCAGCAGCATTTACCAGCGGATCATTTACGCGATTCACCTCTGAGACATGAAAGTTAGATAAAACTAAATCAAGAATATTGCCGGAGCAATTCGCACACCACGTTCTGTTGGGTAAAATTATTAAACATTATATAGTTGAAAAACAATGCGCTTTTAAACGCGTGCATGAGCTTTCACTGTTACTGATACCAGGAAACCAGTCAACGTTTGGTAAATTACCATCCCCGTACATTTTTACTGCGACGCATCTATGTTGCTTTCAGGGAAATATAAGGGGTACTATAAAAAGTGCGAAATCACAACTGCTTGGTGAAGTTGGGGAAAATTCCACTCCGAGTGCACTCTTGTCTGCATGTAGAAGCTTTACATTGGCCGTCAAAATATCAAACCGAGACGAGAACCCCACGAGCAGGCGAAGAATTTCCGAAGAACCCCCTCATGTGCCGATTTACCGTTGTCCCCTCCCCCGATGTCGGATTCCGTCTTCCAAGTTGTGGGCGTAGCCCCGCTATCGGATGCAGCGTCGATAGGCCTCATCGCAGAAGGATTGACGCGCCTTGAACAATCCTCGTATTTGTAGCTGTTTTTTTTTTTTTTTTTTTTTTCAGATTGCATGAAGATGCATTTTTCTGCCTGAATATCTAGGCCCTGGCATTGAAACCGGCAAATACCTACATGACGCACACTGTAAAAATGGTTGTCTGCCGAAGTACTGAGCAGAGCAGCAACAGCACACGTAGTACGTCCTTACTCCTCGCCACCCGCGGAGCGAAAAATATTTATTTAATTACAATTAATTTCATTTCATTTATTATTCATTGAGGGCCCGTCAGGGCATTATACAGATCCCAGTCTAACTGTTTACTACGATCAATTGCAAATAGTTACCTGGTGAAAAAGATAAATTGGCTGAAAAAGAAACCGCAGCTTAGCGCGAGAAAAAAGAAACTAAATATATATTATTTCGGTCTATCAATAAACCAGACAAAACACCTGTACTTATTAGTTTTAACGGAGTACCTTTATAACAAGTTAAAGAACAAAAATGTCTGGGTGTACTGTTTAATAAAAAAAAATTGAACTGGACGACACCTGTACAAAGACAGCTCTAAATTGTCGAAAACAATTGGCAGTATCTATAAAATAGATAAACTACTCCCTATATGGTAAAACAATCACTATATTACTCGTTATGTTATTCAAAAATATCATACGATGCATTAGCATGCGATGAACCAAGAATGGGGAACTACGATAAAATAATAGTCCTTCAAAAAATAATTATCCACATGTTAGAAATTTTCACGGATACCCGCGTGACTTACGCACGAATCAATTATTTAAAAAATATATTAAACGCCAACAAATTATATTACTTTAAATTATTTCGGCTAATACATGAAGAAAAACTATTCCTCATTCTAAAAAGTTGTAGTTCAGAGCACGCACTGAGGAAAAGTATCTGGAACGCCCCTAAAATTATAACTAATTATGAAAAATAACAAATTACTTACCAGGTTCCTTATTTGTAAAATAAAATTGAAGAAAAAATAAACTTTTATTGTTGCTTACACGATATTCCTGGTGGCGAGAGATATCGTTTCTGAGAATTAGATAAAGTTGTGTTCAGTGACTTCCCTACACACTCTCTAAAGGAGGTGTACACCACCTTGTTTTTCTGAAGGCACCCTCTTAATTCGCAACGACTCCTCTATTCTCAATGACCCCCCCCCCTTTTCGCCCACACCCTAAAAATTTAGACCCCCCCTCCCTAATTTCAATTCCTGGGTAAACCCTTGGTTGTGTTGTTTCTGTGTCCGGCCTGATTGCTAAGTGATTGCTGGTTACCTAAGCCAAAAACTTTGTAAAAGGACAGACCTTGACCGGATTTGCAGCCTTTTGCCTCTGCCTCCCATCCAAATGTATCCCCCCCCCCAAAAAAAAAAGAAACAAAATAAATACAATAAAAATATATATGTTGTGAGGAGGTTTTTCAGTGGCAAGCTAATCTGGTTTAAACTGGCGCCCGACGTCTCCGTTCAAGATTGTAAAGCATTGCCGGTACCTGTTGAAGTCAGTGAAGTTCTGGTGGCACCGTGATTTACTATTTGTGTGAGGTTGTTCAAAAATATGTAGCTCATACGGCGAGTCCGGCACCAGTAGCACCTCAGACGACTGATGACGATGTTTGCAAGAGCTAAATCAAAATTATAATTTACCATAAACCGTGTGCTGTGGGGAATCGTTTTAAAAAAACAAAACAAAATGATGAGCCTTGTCGCGCTCAACATAGTAATTTTTAGGCCCGAACTGAAGTAAATCGATTGTGAAAATGTTATATAGCTTCTTTTTCCTTTCAGGAAACCCTGCGGTTGTTTCCCTCTGTACCCATCATTGGCCGGGAGGTCCACAAGGAGTTTAGCGTCAGTACGTTGAACCTCTTCTTGCTATTGTCCGTTTATTGTGTGTTTGTCTGGATTGTGATCAACGGCACTTAAAAGCGCCCTGAGAGACGAGGCTACTAGTTTGTAACTTTAATCATTAAAGCGTTAGTTCAGTATCATTCATTACTCAACTCGTAATCTCGTCGGAAGATGGCACATGCAATAACCTGGCTTCTCTTTTCTTATATTGACGGAACATTGTTATTGCTCATCCCCAAGTGAACAACTCTTTGTCCTTTAGTTTTGTTCCATATGCCGCCAATTACGATGCAACTGGAACAGGGGTCTCAAACAAGCGGCCCGCGGGCCGCATGCAGCCCGTGACTCGCTGGGACGCGGCCTGCAGGCCAACCGGCTACGAGTCCCGGTTCCCATGTCTCGAGCGCTAGAAATGGCATGCGCAATACTGATCTCATCTCGTCGACTACTTTTCCCTCGAAACGTAGCTCTGCTCTTTTAGCGTATTCACATAGTTCATACTTATCTGTGTTCATTTGCCCTTTATTTCGTTTTACATTTTTCTTCCCAGCTTTTTGTAATGTACAACAATTCCGCTACTATAGTCTGTTGCAACTCAAGAACGAAGGGCGAGGGTAAGACGGACCGGAGAGGAGGAAGCAGACGGAACGCTAAAGAGAGGAGGAGGTTTTCATCTCTCTTCTCCAGGGTTCCGTCTGCTTCCTCCTCCCCGGCCCGTCTTACCGTCGCCCTTCGTTCTTGAGTTGCAACGGACTATAGGCTGCAAGCGCGAGCTATTCGTTGAAGGATGCATGTCGGCTGCGCGAACTCTCAATCAGCAGGAACAACTTCCAAATATAAAGCCACGAGCTCAAGATTTTCGCCTTCAAAAAGATATCACCATTAAAAGACAAGTATTTGTTCGAGTGCTGTAGTCAAAATCGTCACGGGAGCAACGACTGCCATATTAACTGATTGTTTTTTAGAGACATGTTGAGCTTGGTTAATTCCTGGGTGAATTGAGCAACTACAACGACAGTGTACTTCTATTAAAAATGTTCTACTTGTTCTATTAAAAATGCCAGCACGTTGGCGGGGCGGTGTCATTTTAATTCTTATCGCATCAGGCCAGGGACCAAAGTAGTCTTATCAACTAATCAATCTAAAGATATCACTGGCAAGACTGTGAGTTTACAAAAAGCACAAGGCACGGACTCTCTTTCCCCCTCCCCCCTCCACGATCTCACACCTTTCCGGTGTGGGATATCTGGTCCCCTTTCAAATGAGTTTGAGACCATTGCACTAAAATATAACGAGCTAGACGCTTTTCGACGAGCTACTGAGTCACTACACTTCGTTTCACCTTATGTTGTACCGCAGCGAAGGCTAGAAGCGCGAGCTCATAGCGTTGGCAGGTGCCCTTGGTGCAGGAGAGCTTGTGCCGCCGAGATGTGCCCTAGAGCAAGGAGCTCGCGCTTGTGGCCTTTCCTGCGGTACAACACAAGGTGAAACAGAGTATAGTGTGTGCATGAGTATGCCTTCGCTTGCCTCCTTTTAGTCCGCTTTGTAGATGTTTTTGTTTTTCTATTCCTATGATGTACCATTTTTAGGTTTAATGCTGTTTATGGACACATTAAACTAAAGATTAGTATAAGGTCAGTCTGTGTTAGCACGCCCTCGGTACCGTTTATCTTCTGGTTTCTGAAGGACAAGCAGTAGGGACAAAAACAGCAAATAACTAAAGGATCAATCTTTTTTTTTTTTTAACGTTGAATTCCCAGACGAAACAAAAATATTGCAGCTGTCTTTGTATCTTTCGTTTAAGCCATCATGTCCAGAATTGCGTTTTGTGCTGAACGCAGCGAACGCTGACGTCCAATCTCGGTGTTCCTGGCACGCGTCGCCTCGTCCTTCTTTCCTATTTCATCGTTTCTTGCCGTTTCCGAAATATTTTGACAGCTGGCGAAGTCCCTTGGAATCATCGTGGCGTCGCATCGTCCTCTCTCCTTTTTCTTTTGTCTTCCTTTTTTGTTGCTGTTTCTGCTTTCGAAAGCTTATGGCAGCTCACCAACTTTATGCGGGCAGAAACTGGGGGAGAGGAGTAAACGAGACCGGGCGGGGATACCAGAACACCGAGTTCTGACTGGACTGATTGGGTGGGCAGAGGCAAATCCATGGCTGCATTTGTCTCCACTGCAATCGTCGAACGTGTTAGGGCGCGAAACGCCGGCGTCCGGTGTTTAGCGTTCGCGTTCGAACGCGTTCCAAGAGTGCAGTGGAGACCAAAGCTGCCTTTGTCTCCACTGCACTCGTTGAACGCGTTAGAACGTGAAACGCCAGCGTTCGCTTTCGAACGCGTCCGAACAGTGCACTGGAGACTAAGGCAGCTATTCTTCGTTTCAGCATAGGTCCAGACGCAGCCGACGCTACGAGGTAATGGGACCAATCAAACAGCGTCAAACGCGCAAGTCACAATAGTGACTTGCGTGGCAGGAACCAAATCATGACGAACACCATGATGGTGCGCTTTTGACACAGTCAGAGCTCGACGCTCTGGCCATCCCCGCGCGGTCTTGTTTCCTCCTCTCCTTCAGTTTCCGCCAGCATAGTCACACTGACAGCCTAAAAAGCGCAGAGCGTGGCGTGCCCCGAGCATCCTATTATCGCTCCGCAGCCAATGAGATTGTCGAATTTGCCAATCAGAACGCCGAGGAACCAATCACGAAGCAAGAATCTTGAAGATACTAACAGTATCTCCCATATATGGTGCCTGGAGCGCGCCTTCGACTGGTGTGTTCGGCGTCCTATCCCGCCCCTACATCAAAAGCGGTCCCGAAGTGCCAACAAATGACGTCACAAAAGCCGGAGTGCCATGCTGTTGCATGTCGCGATCCTGGCGGTTGGTCGCAGAAATGCTAACGAGAAGCTGCGAGTGGCACGACGGAACGCGAGTATCGTTGTCGTCACGGCGTCTCAACTTACGGCTGCCCAAGCTTCCGTGGACTGCCATACCGGAGAGCGCTCTGCAGCAGAACAGACGTCTGCCACATTCACCGCAGCTGTTGGGACGCCGCCAGGATCGCGACTGGCAACAGCATGACACTTCTTTGAGATCATCAGGCGGAAATCGAGGGACCCCTTTTTTGGACGCGGTAAGCACACAAGTCGGATGCACGTGCCAGGCACCATGCTTTCACTGCAAGCCACGCGACACGCGCAACAAACACTCGCGAAATCTGAGTTAGCTTCCGTAAGAATGCAATTTTGCATTTCAAAAGAAAAAAAAAAACGGCATTTCAAATGGGGGCTATTGTTACGATTTGTTTTCCGCACGGGGCGCAGACGGCAACGTAGTTCCTCAAGGCGCCATCGTGGTGGTCTTTTCGTACATGCTGCACCGAGATCCCCAGTCCTTCCCCAGGCCAGAGGAGTTCTTTCCCGAGCGGTTCCTGCCGGAAAACAGCTTGGGCAGGCACCCGTTCGCCTACGTCCCGTTCTCGGCGGGGCCCAGAAACTGCATCGGTGAGTCCTCAAACTTACCACCTTTTATTCATTTTTTGTTTGTTTGTGTGTTTGTTTGTGCGTGCGTGCGTGCGTGTTTGCGCGTGTGTGTATGTGTGTGTTTTGAGATACTAACTTTGACATTTTTATCGTCACATCATAGCGATGGGACTGGCTCCGAAAATGCAAACATGCTTGAATCTTTAAAAAAAAAAAAAAAGATGGCTACCATTTTATGCATCTACAGCTCCTGTAGGAAACTCACTTGCTTGTAATTTATAAACTTCGGCATTTGACTGTTGTTGTTGTGGTTCTCTCTCTCTTGATATCGACCTAAACGACAAGAATATCGCTATTATAATAAAATACTTAAGTGAACAGAGTCGTTCAAAATATAACTGCCAGTATCGGATGTTGACAAGAGACAACACAGCTTTTGTCGGCGCAAAAATAAACTACGCATCGCAGTACTCTTCGCCCAAATGTAGCCCCAGCGGTTGGACCAGATACCAAATTTTCAGGACTAATCATTAACCGATTCAAAAGTAATAAACGAGTCTCGAAAATTATCAAAAACCAATCTCGATTACGTGGAGATAAATGGCGTCTGCTTCCGGGACCGGGACCCTTCCTTTTTTGTCAATAATTTTTAAGAATCGCATTAAACCTCTCAAACATTAGCATCTGGTCCCAACTTCTGGCGTATCACCTGGGCCGAGACTGGTCGTTCGGGCGATCCATAGTTTATTCTTGAGGCGAGAAAAACATGACTCGCGCCTCTTCCACACGCCCGATAATATGGCATGTAATCGATCGGTATAAAATTCGTAATACAAAAAAGAATAGTTAACAACAAAATAAAAACTTCTAGGAAAAAAAGTTGTTTTTCCACGGGACCTATGAATTCGTTGAATCCACTTCTCCTGTTGCACGGAAGCACTGTGGGGAAGCTATGCCTGCGGCGCTGCACAAGCAGAAGGAAGCGGTCTTCCTCGTAGACGTAGACTCTCTTTCCTGTAATGCACCGAAACCGCAGACGTAGCCGGGCCTATTGTTCCGAGTGTGAACCTTTGAAAATGTTTTCACAAAATAGAATGTACGCAGCACTGAATGGGAATGCATAATACAAAAATCTTGCAGCATTATCATTTCCACCAGTTTCACTGCACGATGGAGGGCTTTGAACACTTACGCAAGCGTATTCTCTTGTGAGCTTCAGTGCTGCTTCCATGCGAGCTCTGATGCTATCACACCAGCATGACGTAACAATATTGGAAAGTGAGGTCATTTTTTTCATCCTACCATTTCAATGACTTCATTTTTCCTGACCAACTCCCATTTCTGTCTCGGATCAGAATTTATTTCAAACCTCGATCGCCTTGTGGTCGGTAGAGATGCATTGATGTAAGCTTTTTCACAACAAACAATAAAAGGGAGAACTTGAAAAGGAATCTCCTGGAACTTAACACGTGCAATAGACATTTCGCTAAAAGTCAGTTTCCTCAGGGCTCTTAGCAAAACGTCGACCGCCACACTAAGGCTGCCCGGAAGTTCGTTATCGTGTTCTTCCTACCAGTTCTGACTACCTTCGCAACTTGCTTAAAATAAATGGCTAATATAATCTCAAACACAGCGCAAATGACATGGACTAATAGAAGGAGAAGACAGGCCAAGCACTTGTCCTCTCTTCTCCTTCCAAGTAGTAGTCCTTATCTATTTGCGCTGTTCATTTCAACGTATGTAACGAACTAGCCCGCCAGTTGGTTCCAATATAATTTCAACTAGAACTGAACTATGGTCAACCTCGACATATCTCCAATGGTTCGCGAGAATTCACGCACCTCGCTCCCCAACAGGCCAGCGCTTCGCGCTCATGGAGGAGAAGATCGTTCTGTCCAACCTCTTCCGGAGGTTCTCGGTCGCGTCCCTGGTACCCCGACACAACCTCAAGCTCGCCGGGGAGCTGGTGCTCCGCAACCAGAACGGCATCGAAGTGGAGCTCACGCCTCGCCAAACCAATGTTCCTGCTGCCGTCGCCCAGGATGGACCGTAGTCATCCGCTCCGAACAACGGGACGTTCGTGGGCTCTTCTGTGACGGCGTGGGTGAAAGTATGGAGCCTGGAACGGCGTCTCCGACTTCCGCTTACCGCGTCCCAAAATGTAGTCTCTCGATTTTCGCCTGATGACGTCATCCAAGTGTGCCTGACGCAATCCTGGCGTTGGCAGAAATAGCGGACGTGACAGACGCCTGTTTCGCTGCAGGTCTCTCCCCAGCTTGACAGTTCACGGCAGCAACAGCAGCAGGAGTTGGAACGCCGCAACGACGGCGAAATTCGCGTTCGATTGTCCTTTTTATCGTAACTTCTAAGACCATCCGCCAGGATCGCGATCTCCAACATGGCACGCCAACTCCTGTGACGTCAATTTGTTGCCATTTCACGGACACTTTGGACCCGTGGGCGGCATAGAACTATAAACACGCCCGTCGAAGACCCGTTCCGGGCAACGTAGTGAAAAACTGGCCATCTAGTCAACGTACCGCCATCAGTCAGGGTTTCAAATACGCAACGTCGTGGTGTTTTATTTTTATTTTTTTTAAGTTACAGGCTACGTTTCCTACACGTTACGCCGGCGATGTCCTTAGCCCTTCGACCTGCCAAAGACGAGCTTGGCTCGTCCGCCGATGTAGCTGCAAGCCATGGTTTCCCCGCGCGTCAATTCACCCGGGTGTGCTGGCAGGTATCTCTTACACCGAGCTATGATTTCGGCTGCGAAAGTGAGAGAAGTTGCCAGAGCAACGCGTGTTCCTCCTGCACGAGACGAGCTCTGAGGGAAGATTCCACGCGCAAGTCGAATCTTACTTCACAGGTAGCAGCTGGCGCTCAGAGCTTTCGCCGACATGCTGAATGGAATAAGGGCGAACCAGGCTTTTTGTACGGCAGGCGAAGGGTGAATTCAGCCATGGCGAAACTAGATTTTTATAAAAGCTCAACATACGCGCACTGCCCCTCGGGAGCAACAGTGACTGGAGTCAGACTGAACAGTGATACTCCACTGATGTTTTTTTTTTTTTTTTTTTTTGATTGTTGCTTTGTAAATTTATGTTTGTGCAAACCTAGTTCAGTGAGCAGCAATGTGGCTTTCTGTCGAATATAGGTATAACTTCGGGGGGTAACGTTTGAGCGCGACACAACTTCAAATTCTTACTTTTCAATTTGAATGTGCAAATTGACCGGGTTAGAATAACAGCGTTGACCTCTAGATTTATGTTCGAAGCGCAGAGATTTACAAAAGTGATTATCCTTTGATCAGCCCAAGAATCAGCACATGCAAACTTCGATTACTTTAAAACAAATTCCACTTAACAACATTTTAGAAGATAATAAAGATATGCACACTCGAGTGAGTTATGCCGTAAGGTGTGCAAAAGATTGCAACCACGGTCAGTTTATGTACGATAAGACGACTTCTCAATTTAAACAAAAGGTTTACTACTGGAACGTCGCGTTCATACTCTTTTATTAAAAACAAAAACAATAACTAAAAAAATCTGCTCTATATTGTGTTTGTTTTTAAGGTCATTTTTTGGGACTCGCTAGCTCATTGTGAAGTGTATTCATAGGGATACCTTGGCCACATGCAGAGATTACTCAAAGTATCCCTGGTCCAGCACGCCACATACAAGAGATGTATTTAGACATGAGCAGCATTGATGTCCTAGCATTCTGCCGGGCGGCATGAAATGCAAAGCCTTGAATGGATGTTCCTTTATTGCATGCAGTGTCGGTTGTTATTGTTGTTGTTATTAAACAGTGAAGAATGGTTTAAAAACATTCAAACTTTTAAGATTTTTCTATCATGTGTGGTATATTATTTATTAAATTTGCACATCTACTGCGTGCTAAGCACAAACATAAGCACAATTTTTTTTTCTATTATATTTTCAAAAAACCTCAACTTCATCACAAATGTTTCTGTCCGACTTTTTTACACTACCCCCATCAAAAAATGACACAAAATATATCAGCGTGTTCTACAAATAGCAGAGTGTGCAGCAAAAAATATGGTTTTCATTTTAGCATCATTCTAGAAAAAGTTTGCACAGTTGACATTTCCTAGAAGTAGTAGTCTTGTTAAACTCTCTTATTTATGAGGTATTATATCTTGAAAAAAGTATTCAGGTCCAAGCTCTAGATCGAAAGACACTAAGGCAAAACTTTGTGTCGTGACGAAAAAATTAATTAAACATATAAAATAGTGCAAAGACAAAAACAAGAACCGGACAAGCGCTACTCCTGTTTGCTTTTTGTTTTTGTCTTTTTTTGCGCTATTTTACATGTTTAACTAAGATGAACCAACTAGCCCAACAATATACCCTACTACACTCTGTTTCACCCATCGTTACTAAAACCCTCAGTTGGGAAACTCACCCTTGAAACCTGGGCCGCTGGCGTCCACCAAGACCGAGCTAAACACGATAACAGCGCCACACTTTAACGACGAGTTGAAACATGAAAGTTCCTTTACAAAGCTACTGCGAGATGGCCCTGCGAGATGGCGCCACCGGCCTTTGCCCGACTCGACGTGCATCCGTGCAGTTCCCGGAGTAAACGCTGCGGGAGAAATGGCGGCGTTGCGATCGCCGTTAGCTCGGTTCTCGAGTACGGACCGGAGCCACTTTTTTACAGCAGGCTCTATGGCAGTTTCCCAACTGAGGGGTTCTAGTAACGTTGGTTTCACCTTATGATGTACCGCAGGAAAGGCTAAAAGCGCGAGCTCCTTGCTCTAGGGCACATCTCGGCGGCACAAGCTCTCGTGCGTTAAGAGTAGCTCCCAACGCTATGAGCTCGAGCTTCTAGCCTTGTCTGCGGTACAACATAAGGTGAAACGGAGTATAAGGAGTATTCACTGGGCGCCATATTTGTGGGTGCTCTCCAGAGCGCATGCTCAGAACGAGCCCCTATTAATATAGGCTGCTAAGACCGGCCATTTGGCGGTGTGGAACGCACGTTGCAAAATAACCCTGGAAGCTAGCCATCAGCACGCGCTCAGCAGTCGCGCACACAGCTATGGCCGCCAGTGAATACTTCCTATAGACAAAATTCTGAGAAAACAGGAAAAGCTTTTCAAAACATGCTTACAAACAGCGTGCATATGAACTTTGAATCGGTATAACTATATAAATGTGCACTTCTTGAGTGTAGTACTTACATTTTTGGGCGACTTATAGATAAAAAAAATATATAAAAAATAACTGTCATTTTTGTTTTAAGACGAAGGTCTCAAAACAATTTACACTTCTTGCTATTTCATGCATGCCGGCACTTTTTCCAAACTTGTCCTTTTACCGCCGATAATTACCCACTATACAGGGGAAAGGTAGTAATTTGTTGGCAAAATTGTGCTAGAACTAAATAATGCATCAGTTCAACAGGAATTTGAACATTTGAATTTAAGAGCTGGTTTGTGCTGAAAACCTTGACTCTCAACTGCCATATTAAGGGGAGCTGCCAAATTTCCTAAAAATTTCCAAATATCTGAAAACCCTGCCTGTTGCACTGCAAAAGGTGAAAATAGCATGCTTATCCTAATTACTGCAATGCACAATTGCTTCTTTTTTTTTTACACACAAGGTTTTTCGTGTTTTTTTATTGCTAAATATGCGCCTTAGAAATTCTGAAAGAGCAGAGAGTGAAGTCATGGCTTCCTACGACGCTATTCCTTTACACACACTACTTCAAGTCAAACAAAGCACAAGGTGCTCAGGCCACAAGTCACACAAAGCAGAACATTCTTTCGGAGTTGCCAGCACATGCTCAACTTTCAAGGGAAAAACTGCCGCACTGGGCTTTTTAACAGCACCAAAAGGTGTGTATTGGTGCTATTAAGAACAGGTGCTTCTTTAGCTTTGTGGGGGAATGATAAACATCATTAACACGCTCTGTAGTCACCAACAGGACGGATGAGAATGGCAGGGCATCTCTTTCCAATGCCCGTCCTCCAGCATGCACACACAGTCTTCCAACATGCTTTGGCTGTGTTTGTACACCAAGGAAGCCCAGGCTGGAAGCAGGACAAATGAAAAACCTCCCTGCCATTTTCATCCTGCCAGCAACTCTAGCATCCACTAGCAAAGTTGTGTCCAAACACGTGCAAAGATCAAGTAGCCACGACTGTTACGCGATTGCAGTCTTGGGCCGCCATTTTATATTCTAAATGACGGTTGAACTATTATTTGTTGCCGTGAACGGCTTCGTTTCCCAGCCTGCACACACAATCAACGCATCGTTAAATATCTATGCCAACATACCGCTTCCATGTACGGCTCAATGAAGAAAAACCGTGAACATACGCAGTTTCCGTTTATTCGTTCAAGTTCCATCTCCACGGAGACAATACAACTTGGGTTGGGACTGTCAGGGAATATACCGGTATAAAAATAAACAGATCTCATCTTAAAAAGTCAGCTATTCCATCTCTGCATATGCAGTACACTTAAAAAAAAAAAAAAAGCTCCAGCAAAAGAAAGAAGAAACTATTTTAAAGCTTAACATTAGCTTCCATCCAAATCTGCACACTGCTTGAAAGCCCCAATAAGCGTCCCAGAATGAAACACTAAAGTCTTGGTAGTCAGCTTTCCACGAGAGAAAGCGACTTTGAAACTGACTGTCTGCGATTGGAGACAAAAACCGACATTACGAAGTTGCAAAATGACCCAAAATCTTCACAAATTTATTTTCAGCGTTTTACCTTTCTTCGCCATTTCCGGACACAATGAGGGCAGCACGAGGTTAGCAGCGACGCAGCGGGCCTCAGCTAGCCCCGTCCGCCGTTGCTCAAGCGGAATATAATGTACACGGTCGACTACTACCACTTGAAAGGAACCGAAAAGCAGGCTTAGCCAGCATCCTTTTTTTAATGAAGCTGGAAAAAGCTATAGTTGGAGTCGTTGCAAAACACGCGGCCTATTGAAGGAACACCCCAAGCTGCTGGGCGACTTGCAGAAGCGCCTTGAGGCCGGGCATGAAGCTGCTGGTTTCTGAGAAGTTGGACGTCGACACCAGGTGGCTGTGGATGCCCAGGGCCGCTGCATAGTCCCCTTGCTGAATCATCTGCACTATCTGATGCAGGCCGTGCGTGGTTGCAGCTGACAGCTGGAAACAAACAACAGGCAGCGCCTTTACGACTAGAAAGAAAAACTGCTACGGGAAAAATAAAGAAACATTACTCAACTGCTTACTGAACTCATATTTTACGAGATATTTCCGAGGAAAGGCACTCCTAAAAAGGTTATTTCAAGGTTGTGTCGTGAGGCGCCATCAAAAATTCTTTAAATTCGTGAAGTCTCTAAGGGCTTACCTTGAAAATTACATTTCCAATGTGGCCTATAAGAGCATTTATTTAAAAAGCTAATGAATGCATCTGAGTAAGTTAGTCAACTGACAGTGATAGTTAAATTAACCCTTTATATCATGTCCACCATGACCGATAAACATTCAGCAAGGACGGTATTCGTGTAACAGGCATCCCTTTCTGGTTTCTGTACAGACTAAAAAAAAAAAATCGCTGTATATTTTCATTTCCTTCCTGAACGAAGAGCTCTAGAAAAACCCTTAATAAGTTGCAACAGCGGCCTCAAATCATGCTTCAGATAAACAACCATTATATTGGAACAAATGAAAAGCACCCTCATAGTCTCCTGGTCGTGGCAACAAAGAAACAGCACTCACCACGTTTTCTCGTAACCTGTCGTAGAGATGTTCCAACTTCCGCGCAACATCGTCCAGCTTCCTCCGAACTTGCTGGAGTGGCACAAGACAGACAAACTCAACGTCAATCCCAACAAAAACTCGCAGCTGAATATCCAAACTGCAAAAGCATGAAGTCGGTAGAACTAACCGGATTTGTTGCAGCCTGGACGCAGTTCTGCCGGAGGTCTTCAAAAATGTCTTGGAGCACTTGGTTCTCAGGAGGGATGGGTCCCTTCTCCTTGACGGGCGCTGGTGGACAGACCTGAGGAGCGGGCTGCCGCGCAAAGACAATTTTCTTCAGTCGGAAAACTCTTAACCTGACGCCAGAGGCGCTAGCTAACCTCCAGAACGTTTGAGGCCTACAAGCCACACTCCAGGCATGTGCCATGCAAGTAACTTGCAAACACAAGCACTCCCGTCGCGGTGCCATTGAACTTATCCAAGCCATGACAGGCGTACGCCATACTCTGCCCCCTAGCTCGACTGAGAGCTGGTCCCCATAACACAGAACTAGAGCAGGGTAGGTTCAAAGCAGCAACACCTGCATGCCTTGCTAACGTATCCTCATTGAAGCAGTGACACATACAGTCCGAATCGCGCTTGACTGGAGTATGAGCGGACTTTTTCGTGCCAAAAGAACTAGCATAAGATACTGGCTGGGACGGATGAATGAAGAGACAAAAAAAATGCACGAGGTTCGGCAGTGAGACTTACTAAATGTGCATATGTGCAAAGGAAAAGGTCCGAGTTCGTTAACAGCAGGTTCACGATTTGCTTCGGTTAAGTGAGACTAGGACCAGACGCTGAAAAGGTACAGTCGCCGATCGATTTTTCGGATGCCATTAAAGGAGCTGTGCAAGTTTCAGTGCTTTGCTTAAATAATTTGGGAGTTGGTGTCTCGACCTTTCTGAAGTAAAGAACAAAAAACCGCTTTTGCCTGCATGCCCTAGTTTTTATTTTAAAAATGGACAAAGATTGAGGTTTTCGGCACCTCTCAACTCCCTCACCATCTTCCGAGTCACGTGCGCTGTAACGTCAATGGGGTTTGCGCGGGGTTGCAGGTCCCCTTTAGGCCGCAGTCGCATACAAAAGACACGGTGTTAGCTGCGGACATGATAAAAGGATTATCTTCGTACACGCCTTTAAGGAGCTGTGCAACAATTTCGGGGCTTTGCTTAAATAATTGTGGAAGTTGATGCCTGACACTTCTGAAGTGAACTACAGAAAACAGATTTTGCCTGGATACCCTAGTTTATATTTTAAAAATAAAAATATTGCCGCGAGCGCAGCTGACCAAGCAGGCCGCGCGCTCGTGGCCTATCGGTTATCGTGCCTGCCTCCCACGCGAAAGGCGAGGGTGCGATTCCTGGGAGCGACGTCTATTTTGTTTATCTTTCTTTTCCCTTTTATTTTTGGGCACAAGTTGGCCCTATTAAACTGTTAGTTTACTCAGTTATTATCGCCTCATCACAGTTATTATTGCCTCATCAATGCCGCGAGCGCAGCTGACCAAGCAGGCAGCGCGCGCTCGTGGCAATATCTAGGTTTTTGCCACCTCTCAACTCGTCCATCGTCTTCCGGGTCACGTGCGCAGTGACGTCAATGGGGTTTGCGTGGGGTTCCGGTGAAGATCTCTCTCTCTAGAGCCATCAGTGACCAGCGAGAACTCATCCGCTCGTGACCGCGTGATCACGTACTGGCGGGCGCAGCGCAAACAATATGGTGAAAGGAGGAAAGTCTCATCCGGGTCCGGCCATACCCGTCCGGCTCCGCCCCCTTCCCCTTCGGCTTCTGGCGGCTGTTTGCGGTAGCAGATAGAGCTGACAGTTTTGTGGATCTAGGATAGATGGCGCCACTAAAACTCCGTATAATAAAAGTTTTGTCGATGAAAACAAGTTTTTGACGCATTTATATTTATGTTGGAACGACAAGATTTATAGAAAAGTTACCTTTTATCGAGCAGGTATTCGCACAACTTGCTATCTTTCTACAAGACCCCCCCCATTGACGTCACACTGCATGTTTCTCATGGCCACCGCTCGCGGCTGCAGGTCAGGGAATATTCTAATTTTTGCCTCGCGATTATGCGGCGGAACCGAAACATTTCGAAGGAAGGAGGTGTGTTTTCGGTCCTTTGTGACAAGGTGAACAAGGTCAAAAGTAGAAGATGCCAATTCTTTCAACGCTAAAATCGTTGCACAGCTCCTTTAATTCGGACTTGTTCGACATTCTGGACCTAAAGGAGGAATCGTGACCTACCCAACAGAAATAATGCATATTCACGACCGATGTTTCAAACAGCTTGAAGTCCGAAAGTTCCATTTTTCGGACAAAATTGTCATGAGCAATCAGCGGGAAACACCACCGAGAAACCGACATTTTAGGTTCCATGTTGGCTGCACATGGATTGGCTCGGTTTGGTAGCGCTACTTGAGTACTGCTAAGTCCTGCTGCTAGGTGACGCTATGCTACGGCTTTTTTGTTTTCTTTGGCTGCACATCATTATCATCACCATTGTTAACATTTGCTTTGTTCATTCGTCATTCTGCAGTCGTGGACTTGCGCCTCTCATCTCGTCTCTGTCAATTGTGTTTTCGGACTACACTGGCTTAGACATCATGGCCCCATCTGTTCTTCCGCTGCCGCGAAGTGTCGCTAAGAAGCAGGAAAAATTGTAGAGCCCATCTAGCTCACGTGAGGATGAAGGACCAGCGAAGCTGTTATCTTTATGACAAAAGCTACTAGTTTCCGCTTGGCATCGGAGACACGATCTTCATCGGTCATTTTCGCCCGGCGACAATGTTCACACTCCCGCTTCTATTGCCGCTGACGCTCTAGACGGGCACATTCTTTGTCGGTGAGTGGATGATCAATCGAAGCCGATGGACCCACACCATCAGCCGGACCACGTTGGGCAGCTGCACGTTCGGCTTCTCGACGCTTTCACACACATACGTGCTGTCGAACGCGCCGACAATCCTTGTTGGCGCACTCTTCCTTTTCAGAGCGAACAATACGCGGGCTACCTATGGCAAGTCCGAAGGTCAACTGATAACGTCGCTAGGAAATGGCTAAGTTAAGAGACAAAGGAACACAGCCATTGGTTGGTAGCTATTTTAGGTTTTACAGCAACGTTACAGGGAATTGCTATATTGATTGAATAAAGACACATACATACATAAAGGCGATGAGCTCTTCCAATACTCAACATTGTAAGTTCTAAACCCAAATTTTTGAGGCACACGTCGAGGACAGTTTTTTCCGATTGAGCCCAAGTCTCTTTATCAGCATCGTGGAAGCAAACAAAAAGGTTAGACCGGCACGTTCTGCCCTCAGCCTTGTCACAGGGCACTCTTAGCTGAGATAAGTCGGTGATCGTAGATGATAACGAGGGATCAGGACCTGACTATCTAATAATGCCAAGGAAGGCTAACTCACGCGGGCTGCCCTCTCTTTTTATGTATACGTGCCACGACCAATCGGAACGAAGGAGTGCCGTTTAAACGTGAGTTTTTTGTTAACATCCATGGACGCATTTTTTTTTCAGATCCTAGCACATAACAGCTTCGCTGTAAAAGTACTCAACCATAACGCTAGAAAAGAAGGCAGCGATTCTCAAGCTAATAGAAAGTGGCCCAACGCAAGCGGAGGCGTAACCTAAAGCAAGGCACTACTATTGACGGCCTTTTTAAGCCCGCTTGGACATAATAAAGTCAAGCTTTTAATTTGCAGATTGTTTTGGACTGTTCTATATTTCGGACGTTTTTTGGTCCCTGTGAAGTCAGAAAAATCGGTCGGCGACTATATAGGGTGGTTCAAGTCACCAGGCTCGATCTAAAATGGACCGTAAAAATCAACGCCCGCACGTAGCAATCTAAACTTTTCATCAAAGGTGTATTTCACAGGTCGGTTTTTTCTTGTAAAATTACAACGCATAGTTCTCTTTCTGTAAAAAATAGGGCCAAGAAACTTGCCAGGGTCTACGGCGGGTGGCGATGCAGACGACAGGGGTTCAGTAGCGGGGTGTGTATGGCGTTCGTATTGATAGATGGCGCTACCTCCTTATCGCGACAGCTCGCGACCATTGTGGTTGATTAAAATAAACATAATCTTTTTGAAATGTACGCTCGGTCAAAAATAAACGCGGACAATAAAACAAAAAAAGGCTTAAAGTAAAGAAACGCGTCTGCATAACGGCGGCGCTTTTGCCGCCAACGGATTTCGTCTGCATGTCGTCTGCTTTCTTTCGCTGGTTGGCTGCACCTTCGGACGCTGCTCCCGACGCCGTCTATCAATACGAACGCCAAACATACCCAGCTACTGAACCCCTGTCGTCTCCGTCGCTGCCCGCCATAGACTCTGGCAAGTTTCTTGGCCTTATTTTTACAGAAAGAGAACCACGCTTGGTAATTTTACAAGAAAAAACCGACCTGTGATATACACCTTTGACGAAAAGTTTAGATTGCTACGTGCAGGCGCCGATTTTTACGGTACATTTTAGATCGAGCCTAGCGACTTGGACCACCCTATAGTATATTGAAATATGCTGCTCCTCCTTATATACTGCAGTGCTGTTCTTCCTCCACATAGCAAAGTATTAAGTAGTGTTGCGCATCTGCCAGTATAAGAGACAGTTCACATTTTCTGCAAAAAGAGAATTACGCTTTCTTTTAAATATTATTATTAGGGTTCCGTGTTTTCGAATAAATAAAAAAAAAATATATAAAAAATCAGAAAAACACTTACTGGTATAATTTTCGTGAATTCGAATTTATACGATAATTTCCAAATTTCAATGTACCAATGCCAAAAGAAAGACAGTATATTTTACAATTAAGTTAGGTCTTGAGAAAATGCCGCCTCAGTTTTCTGTCAAATTTCGGACCAATGACAAAAGGGATCTTATCGCTTATCTCTTGAAGGCTTATTTACGACAACAGGCCATTGTACTTTCGTGTCACGAGAAAAGTCACTGTTCCGGTTTCCAGTTTTGGCCATACTATTTGTACTTCTTAGAGGAAGGAAGGGGTGTGCTTGTGTAACGGTGAAAGCTATGAACTATAGAGATCAGTTCACCCTGTGCAGCTGCGGGGTGGGTTGATGGATAGGATGGGATGCCTCCAGAACTACCCCCAGAAGTTTATTTATTTTAAGGTATCGATGTTTATCGAAGCAACAATTGTTTACAACTGTTGTCGTGGGACACATTAGTATTGCTAATGGCAATAGCGTCAATGCCGAATCCAGCTGAACAAATATTAATTGATACAAGAGCATTCTGTTGAGCCTAGCATATGTTTCCACCCCGATTTTATTTATCTTTATTTTTGAATAGAAAATACTGTAAAATCAAGCTCCGAATTTCGGAGAGTTGTGAATCTAAGAAAAACAAATTCCGATAAGCTCCGAATTTGCGACAAAAATAAACTCTGAAACACCCTCCAAATTTGGCGAAAAATAAACTCTGAAAACACAGAATCTTAATTATATATATATTTTGAGAAGCAGAAATCTTAATTCACAATCATCTCGAGATTTTTGCCAGCTTTGCAGTCTTTTGCATAGAGCCTCACAAACAAAAATGTTCTTGTGAATGAAAGCTTGGCATTTGCAGCCTCCTTCAACCTTCCGGTTGTTTTACCTTAATTACCCTGCTTATAATCAAGCGTAATATAAAACCTTTAGCGTAATAGAATGTCTAAAAGAAGGGGAAGCACTACACACAAAAGCATTGCCCAGCAATATAATGCATGTGAATGAATCATCCGAATCACCCAAATCAAACCACGAGCACAGAAAACCATTTCAGCTTCAGAGTTTACTAAAGAGCCCCAAGCAAAATGCAAAAAGGAGAAAGGGGTTAGTAGGTGTTAGTAGCAACAGCCCTCACCTGCCAAGATTGATTAATAGAACACACGCTATACCAGCATTAGGTATCAAACGAAGCAAAAGAGAGCTCAGAACCGACAATCTCTTAACCTGGACCACAAAGTGTCGACGAATCTGCAGGCTCGGATTATTAACAGGTCTGTTAAATATTTTTGTTCTGAACTCTCCTTCGCCTCGTGTTGCAAGTCACCTTCGATTCGCAGGATTTACTCACAGTTGCAAGTGGATTGAGGATTGAAAGGTGAGAAGGAAGGCGGTCCTTCGCGAAGAAAAAAATTTGAAACAAGCATAAGTTGGCTGACAAACAAAAACACCGGCACCAGACACAGAGCATCCCTCTATGAACCATCCCAGCCGGAAATCACCACCACCATTGTTTTCTTACAATGTGCATGCAATATTGGTATAGGGTAAAGAAGCCGTCCCAACAACAAGATCTTCTCAAATTTGAAACAGCCTAAAAATTTCACTCTTTATCCCTTGGTACACTTAGGGCAGACCTGCAACCCCATGACATAATTGTTTTGGTGACTTCACTATTCTGTAAGTACGAAGGCACAAGCGTACAAAAATACAGCGAAGATGTTTTTCTTGTCCCAATTACAGCAGAATCTTGATGATACGATCACAGCTCACCCAAATTTAGGGATGATACGAATTTTTCAGAATCCCCGGCCAATGTGCCTTAAAACTATGTATGAATGCTATCTCGGGCCGCAGTGGATCGTACGAACTAATGTGTCAATCTCGAGAAGGTAGCATACATTGTTTACTCATCCTCTAGGGTAGCATCACTCGGCTTCTACAACCATTACAGGTGCTTTTGTGTCATTTTTCTCGCTGTTCATTCTTTATGCATCCCGTGCGATCACAACAACGGTGGCTGCGTTAAAAAATTCTAAAGCATACCCATGTCCAGCGTTGCTGCACTATCTGTGTCGTCACGTGATTCGACTTGCTAGAGTAACTCGCATTCACCTACATCCAGGGTTGCTGCTTTAGTTTTGCAGTCGCGTAATAAACCGGCTTTAGTACGTAACTCGCAATCACTCGAGTGAACATGAGAAGTGACGTTTGGAATCAGGGTTGATCATGTGATCGCCTGAACCTGCAGAACTGTCCGTCAAACATTTAACTCTGTTCGCTTTTTTATTTTTTTCGATTGACTTTCAGAAGGTTGTTTATAGTCTGCCCAGCGAGGGAATTGGGACTTGATTCAACGTGTCTCACAAGAGAAAAGCACTGTCCTTCAGGCACTGTCCTTGAGGAAAGTAAACAAGAAAGAAAACTTGTAAATATATCAGCAACAAGCTCAACTCTTAACCGTTATTCAGGAAGAAAACTCGTGGACTTAGCGAAGGAGTTAAGCCTGGCGTCATCAACCCTGTGTACCACCATGGGTGAATGGCAACGGATAATAAAAAACGCCCAGCATTTTGGCGTCAATTTGAAGCAGGCAAAGGCTGCGCACCATGTGAAGCTTGAAGAAGTCCTGTTGACGTGGTTTAAGGTGGCGGGCATTAACATTGACGGCAAGGTGCGGAGAGAAAGCCAATGACATCAGGCTGTCACTCGGCATTGAGAACTTCCAAGCATCGGGCTGTTGGGTGCACTGTTTTAAAGCTAGACATGGCTTGGCGTATAAACGAGTCTGCGGCGAAAGCAAGAAAGTGGACGAATCTGTCATCACTGACTAGTTGACAAGCACTCTCCCAATGCTGATTGCAGGTTATGAAGCCCGTGATATCCCCAATGCTGAGCAGGCGGGCGTCTTCATCAATGTACATTCAGAGAACAGCCTTTGCTTCAAGGGCCGACAGAAGAGCACACAGAGAGTGACTGCTCTTTTTTGTTGCACTCTCGGAGAAGATGAAGCTTACCGTCATCGGCAGATTCGAGAAGCCAAGGTGCTTGAAAGGTGCAGGCCGTTTTCCCTACATTTACGAGGCAAACAAGAAGTCTTCTTCCAGTAATTTCTTATTCACTTTGAGAACAAAATATTGTGCAATGGCAGGAAGATCCTAGTGTTCCTTGACCGCTGCACCGCCCACCCGAAGCAAGTCGATCCCAAAAATGTTAGTGTGGAGTTTCTACCAACTAACACGACATGCCAGCTACAGCCTCTGGATGCCGGCATGATTCGAAATGTAAAGTGCCATTTCAAGAGGCTTCAGGTGCGGCGTCTGCTTGCCAAAATCGATCGGCAAGACGAGGAGCTTTGGATAAGCCTCGTGGACGCTTTGCACTTCCTCCTTGTGTCCTGGGACCATGTTACTGCGAGCACGATAGCAAACTGCTTTCGCAAGTGCGGATACGTAAATCCCTACAGTGGCTGCTCCTCCTGAGCCCGAGGAGAACAGCTTGACAATTGAATACTGGAACCTACTTAGGTGCTGAGGGATCGGCCTCCGATTTCATTACCGCTGACGACAACCTCGTGACTTGCAAATAAAGGACTGCCGAGGGGATCGTCGACGAAGTGACAGCATCGCAAGGAGAGTCGAGTAGCAAAGATGACGACGACGACGGAAGTAATGACGAGCAACCACCAACAACCACCAAAACGCCGGATGCCTTCAACGTTCTGCGGCGCGTGGAGAGCCTGACTAATGTCGGCGACGACACGTGCGCATGTTTTTACAAGTTACAAAAATGTCTCCTGGGTGACATCGAAAAAAAAAAAAAAAAGACTCGGAAGAACATTAGTGATTTCTTTGGCTGCGAGTACAGAGCAATCCACTTATCGTATTTACTCACATAATGAATGCAATTTTTTCCCCGAAAAATTGACACATATTTGGGGGGTGCGTTTATTACGCGAGGTAAAATTTTTGTATTCACACACTTCTTGCAAATGTCATATTAGGTTCCAATATGACATGGCAAGGTACTGTGGCACGTCTCCACTGATGGAGGCGCACCCACGGCTGGTCAGGGGCGTGCCAAAGTAACCATGCTTCATAAATTGTGAACCTTTTTAGGTCACTTTCGGCACGCCTTTTGCCGAAGAAAAAGCACTCTACGATGCTCACTCAGCACGGAGAGCAATGCGACCGTTCTTAGGCCTAACCACTTTTACAATTTCACTGTCCGAAAGCAGACCACAGACGACGGCGGGTTTGTTGACATCAATGCATTCGATAGGCGAAAAATGTCCGAAGCTGGGCAATTCCTTGACCTAAGCTTCGTCAACGGTGCGCGCCGCTCAGTTTCACGGTTGATCGCTTCTGCAACTACACACTAGTAGCCATTACGAGAGCGGCTTGGCTTGGCTTGGCTTTACTTTGCCTGACCACTTGGCGGCAAAAGAATATGGGCTTGGTGGGCTTGGTGGCTAGCTAAGTTGGACGCAATTTGAGACTCGCGGACCCGAAAAAGTCCAAATATTGGTACCCGTTGTGGGGGGTGCGTTCATTATGCGAGTAAATACGGTATAACGATAACGAGGAAACCCGAAATTTCAAACATTACAACCAATTATTGTTTTATCTGGACTAGAAACTGATCACTTCTAGTCTAGAAACTCTAGAAACTGATCGTTACAAGAAATAACTCATTATACATGGCTTGCACCGACGTCACATCGCATACTTTTGACTACCATGCAAGAGGGAAGGAGGGAAGCTTCTTTTGTAAGAATTTTGAGTAACGGGTAAATCTTCTATAATCTTCTGGGGGGAGAATAGCAACGTCTGTGAAAATCTGAGAGACACAAAAGAGGATCCTGGTAAGAGGGGAGTTCCCTCTTCCCTTCTTCTCTAGTGGCTATCAGAGCACTCTTTGGATGACGTCACATGCAAGCCATGTATATCTGTGGATTGTTATAAGTGAATTGCACTGTATGACCAATAAACGGCAAATACGCCTCCCCTTAGCTCGATTGTTGTTCATACGAATTTCGAATGATACATGTATATTCTGCGACCACGCGAGATTCGCATTGTCGAGACTCTACTGTACACGCTAATCACTAGAAAAGTCAATTCAACGATCCAGTTGATACATTATACACACGTTGGCCCCTCCGCCGTGGGGCCAACGTCACGAGGCCGCTTCGCACAAGCCAGACGTTTTCGTCGTGTGGTGCACCCTCCGGGAAGAAATTTGGCAAATTTCTCCCTAGCGTGAATACTGCTTAAGCACCAGTGCCAACTGGCGTACCACTATAAGTAGCTACGACCCTAGCAGAGTTTGAAGGACACGAGTTGCCGTCGGCCGATACGTACCTGCTGGTCTTGCGGGACTGAGACCGGTCCCCCCATGGCCCCAGAGGGCAGAGAGGGCTGCTGGGGCACAAACTGCTGCCCAAGCGGAGGAACGTAGCCTCCCAGGAAGCCCGGTGGGGGCGCTTCGCCCATTGTCGGCGCGGGAGCTCCAATCTGAGGCGTCATGATGTGGGCCGTCAGGTCAAAAGTGGGAATCGCAGCTGCCGTCTGCTGAGCCTGCCCACAAGAGGGAAGGACACGCTGAGGACACTAGCACAGCCGTAGAATCCCTACCCACAAGCAAAGTCGGCGTGTTTGTAATAAAAGATTGCTGCCAAAATCACTGTGCAGATTGTGGACATCCATGAAGTCTTCAACATTTATAACCGATTCACACAATTTTTCGATCTAACTGTCTAGCCAACGAGCATCTCACAACCAACCAAAGACCTTTGTCGTAGCATTACCGCAATTCCAATTTTTCTCTCTTACTACATGTATAACAACACAGCAAGACCATTGGTAACTGTATTTGCCGTTTAGAAGCCAAGAGATCTTATCACATTCATGCATTCCGCGTCCATTGGACAACAAACCAAACAACGAATATAAAAGTGCATAGCGTTCATTTATAAATGCTAGAGCATTTAAAAAGAGTTCAGAAGCAAAAGACAAATTTTGTTAACAGTAAAGGTATGTTCACACAGTACAGTTTGCTTATGTTACGTTATGTTGCGTTATGTTGAGTAACGTTGCGAAGCTTACATCTGCTTATGTAGAGCTCCCGTGTTTTGTAGAAAAATTCAGCTATCCAGATTCACCGGGACATTCATGATTCATATGAGGTGTGGCAATCAATTCAAGGAGTACCGGGCTTGCAGGTGACATGCAAAGCATGCAAGTTCGAGTGACTTGGGGTCGTATCATAATGCAACACAAGAAAACATAAGTAAGCAGTACTGTACGAATGTGCCGTAATACATGTTCCAGACACAAAATTGGAAGTGGCAGACCCCGTAATGATCAATGCACGGCTACTTTGCGCTTAATAAACCGTCCCTAAACTGGCAAAGTGCATTAATCTGGGACTGGGATGATAGAGGGAATTGAGGAGTTTGAGGGAAACCATGGAATGATAGTAGCCCTCCGTCTAGATTAGTATAGAGGAAATAAAAAAAAACGATCCAGAACAAAAAGATAATCCAACAGACATTGATAAGCGGCTTGATCAATCAGGAGAGCCAAGTTGGAGGTTACAAAACAACAACCCTTCGAAAATGTCCTCGAGGCATTGATAAAAAATGAGGAAAGAAGACTGTTGAATGAAGGAGGAGTTAGGGAAAAAATCCTGCAATAGTAGGGTGTTTCCACGTCAGATCATGCAATCATATTTTTTATATTTATGTAAAACATATATGTGAAAGTCATGTTCTTGGGAGGAGTTTTCGGCTACATGCGAACGCCATAGCTAATTTTCTTCCAGATATATAAAATTTTGAAGCTCAAGGCGTGGAAATTGCCAAGAGTCCGCTGTGGCGCTTTGCACGGCCGTCAATTTTACACCAAAGCATGCATGTCGTAACATATTTTCTACTGATTTTATGAAAAGCTTACGACACATATATAACATATTAAACATTACAATAAAAGTTTTCTTATGCAAAAAAAATGACAAAACATGTCATATAAACATGTTTTAGGGACATGTTCACAAAGTATTTACCAACGAACTACTGTAAACGACTTAATTTTCACCAATCGAGTGTAGCTTCCGTAGCGTTCACATATTGCCCGAACTGCTCGCAGGACGTATTTTTCGCGAATTGTAGGCGATTCGCAAAAATTAGGTCCTCGCGAAAATTTAGTCGTTTACAATAGTTCATTATAAAACGACACAAAATATAGCAAAATGATCATCTGTAAGTGCATTTTCGGAATATATAAGAAAAATACAGTTAGCTATTAGAGAGTTTTAGAATAGAGTAAAGACCCTTGCGTCAGCACTGCATACAACGCACGCAAGCTGTCGACGTAATGTTACAGAGCGCGTTGAACGCGCACTTTTAGTATAGCGGAAGGCAAACGCATACGTAAAGACTTGCAGCGCCATCTAGATGTGCTCCTGCGAACTGCTTCAAACAATCCAAGGCGGGTATTCGGTCAAGACAATTTAACACCCCGAATCTCCTCGCTTTGCTACGAAGTGTGTGAATCTCTTTCCAGTTGCAGTGATGTGATTGGCCTAAGCCATTTTGGAGCACCTTTCGGAGCAGCCAAAACAGTGTTTTGGAGCAGCAAATGTGGCCTTTGGAGCAACCAAAACAGTTTTGGTGCAACAAAAGTGGCTTTTGGAGCAGCCAAGACAATGTTTCGGAGCAGCAAAAGTGGTTTTTGGAGCAGCTATTGTTAGAAAAATACAAATATTAGTTTTAAGCGCTGTACAAACGAAGGGCACTTCGTGTTGTGTTGTGTAGTGTTTTGACGTGACTTGTTGCGACCACGGTGCAAGATACACTCATGAGGTGAGGACACAGCGGGGCTGAATGCGCGGCGCGAGGAATCAGCGTTCGTTCGACAGGCATCCGAAAGGCTGCATCATTCCGCGGCCACCGTGCCCGCGGCTGACAGTGTCGCCGGCGGCCAAACAGCAAAACTGTGTGAGAGCGAAAAAAATTATCTCGTTGCCATGACACCCCGGTACACTGTGGTCTTTCTGCAAGTGCGACAACCTCGTTGGAGCTCTGCGCGCGTGGAGCATGAGGCGGCACGAGCCGTCTTTGCCGTGCCCACGGGTCGACGAGTCATCTGCCGGCACCGCTTGAAATCATAGTGAGAGAGAGAAAGAGAGAGAGTGAAAAGCGAACTTTATCAACACGTCACGAGGAGCACGCTGTCCTCACCTGAAGAGTATTACCTTACACCGTGCTGGCGACGGAACTCGCTGCTTGTGGTTTTACTGCTGAGAAATCCCACAAGTGTACAGTGTTGTATGCATTGCCGAGCAATTCTAAAAAACCACTTGCCACCATTTTACTGGTTCCCGACGTGCCAGATTTTCGTCAAAAGTAAGCAAACGTGAAACAATGGATTGCAAGCATCCCGACTGGTGCCTCTGTCGTGCAATCTTGTTCGCGTGCACTTGAGGGCAACTTCGGCAGGCTTGCAGTTGCGCGTGCTTCGTCGCGCGAGCGGAGAGAACGGCTGTTTGATTGAAATCGAAACCATGCCACTTCGCTACGTCGCCAAACAAGCGCGCTGTGCGGGTTCAGCATGCAGACATTGCCTTCTGCGCTTTAACTCACTTTTCTTCATCAACCTTCTTTCGTGGCAGATTTTTCCCGTACCGGGGTCCCTCTCGAAAGAAAGCCCACCAAGAGAAACCTAAGTAATCAATACTTCGACACAGCAGTCTTTGAGTTAAGCAAGAATTTTTTTTTTTTTTACTAATGTATGATTTAAACAAGAACAGAAATGTTGATGAACATACGGCAGTACTTAGTTTCATTTTTGAAAGTGCCATATCTACGGGGACGGCAACACCCGACGTCGCGCGACCACGGTGACTGGAAGGCAGGGACCAAATATAGTTTCTCACGGCCGGCCGTTGCTTTCAGGAGAGAGTGCTTCAGCTCACAAAGTAGCTCCTGCCGCACAAAAACATGGTTTCGTTTCACAGCGCGAGAGCATGGCTGGTACCCAGCACGCTAGCGTCGGAGCGTCCGGACACACCCGCGTCTGTCGTTGAAAATATTTAAAAAAAGACGCGAGACGAGACCCCTAAGACGACGAGAGCGCGAAACATGAGACGGCGGGAAAACCATGCAAGACCGGATGGACAATTGATGCAGGGTACTTTGTGTCAGGCGGCCGCTTGCGCCACATAACACACGCATGCTCAACTACGGTACTCAGTTTAGCTTCGGTTTTGAAAGGCGACCGAAATTGGTGTTTTGGCGCAGGCTTGGCGCAGATTACCCATATTTTGGCAAAATGTAGCAGGATGTAGCAGGGTTAGCCCCTTGGCACAGTTTGGCGCAATTGGCGCAGCAATCACATCACTGCAGTTGCCTGTTGTGAACGTGTTTTGTCTTTTTTGTAGGACTGTGCGACCAGCAGTTCGATCTATGGTTCGCTCCAGTGTGTTGTGGGAGCCCTACTATCTTATGCTGGCCTCGTCATTTGCTTGGAAGTATGCAAACAATAGGTCGCACCGCTCGCGTACCGACCGCATGATCAACACCCTTTTGGGTTCGACGGCGTCGCCAACGTTCTTGGCTATGGACACCCATCTTTGTGGGCGCTCGAAAGGGTTCGTCACGTTGATTTCTTCGAGGAAGTTGTGGGTCGCCTGTCAATACCGCCCGATCAGGCCGAGTTCCACTCGCTCCGAGGAAGTCACACGGGGAAGCGCTACCATTGGGAAAAGGTTTAATCTGTACTTAAGTTTAGAGTCCGATGAAGAGGAGGGCCAAGGCTGTCTAGTGGTCCGGGTCTTCTGTTGGAGGCCTTGCTCGGCACCGGCTCTTTCGTCTGTCTCCAGCTCCGAACTCCGCGTGTCCTCACCCGCCACGAGCCTCGCCCTTTTTCCCTTCTTTCTTTCTTCCACAAGGTTGAGGTCATCTTCAATGGTGAAGCGAACCCCTACAACGCGCGTAGCACTTCCACTGGTTTGCCTCACCGCCGCCATTTTCCAAACTGGAGTAGTCTCACGCTCTCCCGTGCGCGACGAGAGCAACGAGAATGGCACGCAGGGGACCGCTACGTACGCTCGCAAAAATCGATAGCGAGCGTATGTACGCAGAGCTTGCTGCAGTGCGTATGTATGGCTCATGCGCAGTGTGGAGGACACAGCGTTAACGCTAACGTAGGGGGCTTACGTTTGCTCCTATACGCATTACTAAAACTCTCTATTATTGTAGTTCTGTTATTAATGTAGAAATGCAGCTGATTTCTCTAAATGTGGCAAAATGATACATCAATATTTAAGAAACTCCACTTTTTATTTTCTTTAATCCTTAACTGTCTACAGTGACTTGAACTAACTTGTGATGGCAAAACATTGAGTAACGTATGACCTCCTTAAGAGAAAAACGACAACAATCCTTTGTTCAAACTGAGCTAGCTTGTCTTGTTCGTTATAGGGGCTTTGCCACACGACGTCAGCTCCAAAGAGAGGTTCTCGAGAAATGACAAAGCCTCTACAACAGTGCTACTCTATTGTAGGGTGTAAAAAGTTACGGTGTCCCTAGTTTAGCTTTATATTTGTGTTTCTTGCGTTGCCTCCTAAAACCCCCCTTCCTTTTTTTTTTTTTTTAAACACACCCAAATTGAGTCTGCTTTACGGAGCGCCATAAAAGGCTGTGCATCCCTTATATCTGGGTGGATGTGGATGCCAAATATCTGGGTGGGTGGATGCCTTATAAGTGGGTGGATTTAAGTTTACAATTCTGCCCACCATGTTTGTAAATGAGATGGTACCTTTAAAGGGACACTGACAGGGTATTTTATGCTCGCCGAGGTTTTTAGTTGTACGTGACATATGAGAGCCCAACTACCCAGAACAGAATTCGCGGCTCGAAATTTGGTTTCTTCCCCCCCCCCGAAAACCGCCGATCAAGAACTGGCCGGTTTGGGTCGCGCTCACTCTCTTTTCCGTGGTCACGGGCCATTTTCTAAGGTTTAGACACGACCACCAAATTTAATGAAACTCGTGGGTCGTTGAAGGCACACAGTCAATATTAAAAATAGAAAAATATATGAAACCCATTTTTTGTGACTTCCAGAAAGCTGCAAATACGTTGATTGAAAAAAAAAAAAAAGGTTGCACAGACAACCGGAAGCATTCTGTGCGTTCACTGCATAATTCTCAACATGGAGTCGTTTCGCGTATCGTGGGACTCACGGATGGCAGCGCACGACAAGCGTGGGACCTCTACTTCAGAACAGTCGTTCACGGTATTGGCAAATTCTGTCTTCTTTCGAAAGAGAAATTTTAGACCGATGAAAAGAATTGATATTCATCCCGTACGACACGCCCGACCAGCAAGCCGATTGCACAACGACGTCGCCAAGCCGTCGTCCCTTCTCGTGGCTGAAGACATCGCTCACGCAAATGTCAAGCACCAAGTGCGTACTTTGAGTTGAATACGCACGCGTACGGTTTTCTTTACTAGGTGCGAATGTGGCCAATGCGTGGTGCCGCCCGACTTCAAGCTGGGAGTGCATGTACTGGAGGGAAATCGGCAGCAAACTTTCCGACATACAGTCGACCGGCTGCGTTACTACCACGACCAAATTACTACGAATGAAAGAGTTCCTTCAGTAGCTCGGGGGAAAGACGTCCGCTTCACACGCATCGGGCACGGGTTCAATCATTAATGTAAGCGTACCTTTTTTTTTTTTTTTTTTTTTTTTTCTTTTTGTCAAACATTTTGCGATGTTTACATTTCTTTTTTTACAATTATCACTGAAAAAAACAATTGTTGTGGACGATACGTCACTGAACTAAATGGTACGAGATTCCCTATTTGACACCTGCGAACTCAATGTAGTCACTTTCCACAAAATGCAAGGAGTATATGAATCGGGTAGCGCCTGCTTTCCGAGGTGCCCGTAACTGTTCTACAGGAATTGCAGCCAGCCATTGGTCCCGATCTCGTTGATCTTTCGGAAACTTGTGCAGAGTCTGCCGCACAATGCCACTTTTTTCGAACGCAGGACATGTGAGGCAGCTCTTCACGCAACATCTTGGGAGTATTCTTTTCGGAGCCGATCACGGGAATTCACCAAGGGCACTCACTACTAATTTCCAACACTTAAATGTGCAAAACAACTCATCATGAAGTGCAGAACAGCGAGCGGAACAAACATAACTGCAAAAGAATCGCACGCCAAACAATTCCCGCAATGCAATTCGCGTGCTGTGCGCAAAAAAAAAAAAAAAAAAAATCTCACGGTTTGGTGTAGCCACGTGACTTCCGCCACTCACTCTCTCCTCTCCACTTCTCCGTGCGGTGCGGAAGTTTCGGTTTCGGTTTCGAGCAGTTGCGTTTTTTGGCTTTATTAAAAATATATGTGACTCTGTAGCAAAATATTAATTGGGTAGTATTGCGACACCATAATGAATCGCCTGGCAAAAAATGAAAAATATTTTTTGGGGGGTGTCAGTGTCCCTTTAAGTTTATGATGATTGTAGGAAGCAACACGCATCAGCCAGCATGGTGATTCGAAGGGCTCCTTTTTTATATATTGTGCGCTCCGCACTCATGCCCAAACCGCGGCCCCGCCGGTCTTGCGGTCGCACCATCTTTTGCTGGTTACCACATCTCTTTTCTTGGAAAAAGTCAGCGTGGAGCGTCACCATCAACATGGTTGGGATATCGCTGTGGTGGGCTTCTTTTCCTCGTTCCTCTTCGCGGCTGCGGTCCTGGCTGAGGCTGACTCTGGCTAAAGTCAATGGGACTCTGTTCCGTGCAGGCTGTCTCTTTCCCTGTGGAGGTCGGCTCTTGTCGAGAATCTGTCGTCGGTCGTAGGAGTTCACGGGTTCTTCGGCAGACTTGACCTTCTGGGGTTAGAATGTTGTGGGACCTCGGCGCCGGATGTCCCCCGACTATGGCAGGTGACCACGTGCACCGCAGGGTGTTGCAGACGGTGATTGTAGAACCCGTGTCAATGTCTGGTAGCGTTCTTGAATTCCTATCGTAGTTCCCCTTTTGTTGCCGCTTTATTTCTGTGAGACGACGTGTGACAATCTTGGGTGGCACAACAGCGGGCAGGTAATGTTCCGATCGCGCAGGTAACAGTGTCCTTGTGTGTCGGATCATCAGTCTGTACTGGCGATTGGAGGACATTGTCTCGTAAAGTGTTGCGCCACTCAAGGAGGGAGCAGTAAAACTCTTCACTGTTCACATTCGTTTGCAAGATTTGTTTGGCCTGTCTCATGACTCGTTCGGCCATGCCATTTGATCGAGCGTGGTAGAGGCTTTATGTAACCTGTTCTATCTTAAAGGGGCCCTCCAACAGTATTTGAGCGTCTACTTTTTTTTGCGGTTTCTCCACGCTAGTGGTCCCGGAAACCCAGTGGACAACGAAAGAGTTTAAAAATATTAGCGCATCATATTTTAATTTGACAACTCGGAAACACCTCCTCCGACGGTGGCGCCGCGAGGTGCCGAATGCGCGCGCACAACGGCGCTCCCTTTCACTATACGTCACATTCACTGGGTTTCGTGATTGGCGAGAGCCGTCCCAGAAATTTTGAAGCGGAATAAAGTATATCACACGTTAACCGTCATTATTTCTCTAAAAAGTCGTTTTTATAGAGCTAATAAAGTTGCAAATTAAAGTTCAAAAAGGGCGAAAACAACGCCTCGTCGCTCGTCGCTCATGCGCGTCTCCCAGCGGCGGAGTACCTCCTACTCGCCGAGGGAGGTGGCTCCGGTGGCGGAGTTGCGGCGGGAGACGAGCCCTGACGAGCCTTCCGCGGCTGTCGAAGCGGACTGAGGCAGAGACGCGTCGCGGCGCTTGCGTGGTGTGTCCTCGTACGGCGCGACGCCCAGCTCCGCACTCCTTTTCAAGAATTCGGCGTTCAAAATCCGATAAGCCCGCTAAATTCATCGATGATGGCAACCCGATTCCAAAGCTACGATGGTTGCAGCGAGGCCTAATGGCCGACCGGGCCGACGGGCTATCAACCAAACTCGCGTCCAATTGGCCAACCGCTTTGCTCCAATCGCTAAACTGTTTCATTTTACGTCATGAAGCGCAATGTTTTGCTTATTTAAAGTTGTTTTCTGCAATATTTAATTTGCTAATAACTCACAAAATATTGCGAATTTCTGTAATATTTTTTTTCCTCGGTGTTCCTGCTTTCATGGAGCTCCGTTTCAGCGCGAACTTCAAACCAGTCAAAAAACTGTTGGTGGGCCCCTTTAAGGTTTTCCAGGAACAGCTTGAACTCCTGGCTCCCAAATGCTGGACCATCGTCGCTTATAATTTTCAATGGCAGTCCGTGTGTTGCAAATACTTTAAGGCAGAACTCTTTTCCCTCGGAAGCTGTGGTGCTTTTCATTTCTTCTACCTCGAAATAAAATGAGTAAAAATCCACAAGGATTATGTAGTCTTTCCATTCATGACTGAAGAAATTGATCCCGACAAACTGCCAAGGAAGCAATTGGCAATGCGTGGCTCAGGAGTGGCATCTTGACGTTTCTTGATGTACTTCTCGCATTTGCTGCATTTGTCATGCTCGTGTTCAATGTCGGCGTTGATTCCGGGCCAGAACAAAATTTCTCGGGCTCTGTTTTTTCATCTTGTCTTTGCCCGCATGTGCCGTATGGAGCAAGTTGAGTATCTTGGATCTGATGACCGTTGGTATTATTATCTTGTTGGACCGTAGCACAAGGAAGTCTTCCTCATGGATCTCCACTCTGTGGGACCAGAATGGTCTTCCGAGTTGACGAACTGGATCTTTCTGCTCGGGCAATGACGTCTGTGCATACTCGCGCAGCAGTCGCGTCTCTTATTTCATTCAGGCGATCTTGAGTGATAGTTATGTACTCCAGTGCGTGGACTTGAAATTTCTCTTCTTCTTCTTGCATCGTTTCTTTTGGGGGAAAGCGTGAAAGTGCATCTGCGAGCTGCGGTTCTTTTCCAGGTATGAACTTCCACTTCCAATGAGTATCTTTGGAGGGCCATCTTTATTTGCTGCAGTCTCATCGGGCACTGATGCAACAGTTTCATGGAAATAGCTTGTAACGGCCTGTGATCAGATTCTACCGTTATGTTTGATTGGCCGAATATGTAATGGTGGAACTTGGCACACCCATGAACGATAGCCAGCATCTCTTTCTCGATCTGCGAATACTTCATCTGTGTGGCTGTCAAAGATCTCGACGAATAGGCTATTGGTCTTCCGTCTTAGGTGATAACGGCCCCTACGCCGAATTGGCTTGCATCGACAGACAGCATAATCAGTTTTTCTGCAGTGTAGTAAGCCAGAACTGCTTCCTTCGTAAAAGCGTCTTGCAGGTCTTCAAAACTTCTTTGTTGATCTTCCATCCATACCCATGCAATCTATTTCTTCAGCAGTTCTCGTAGTGGCACCGCATGCACCGAGTCTCGCGGTATGAAGCTCGACAAGTAGGTGATCATTCCAAGAAATGTTCGAAGTCCCTTGCAATCTTTTGGTTCATTGACCTCCAGTATGGCCTTTATTCTCTTTTGGTCAACAGCTACTCCATCACCAGTTAGCACTTGTCTGAGGTAGCAGACTTCTGTCTTGGCAAATTGGATCTTCTTTGGATTAAGTCGTAGACTCACCTCTCAGCAACGTTAGAGCAAGTGTCGAAGATTCTCATCATGTTCCTGACGGGTCTTTCCCCATACCAATATGTCGTCCATCAAGACTGCTGTTCCGGTGAGTCCATCTAGTACTTCGTTCATGGCACGCTGAAAAACTTCAGGTGCTGTGCTTATTCCGAAGGGCATTCTCTTAAACCTGTACCTTCCATACGGAGTACACATGGCGCACAACTCTGAATTCTCTTCATCAAATTCAATCTGCCAGAATCCCGAGGATGCGCCTAGCGCTGGGAACACTTTCGCTCCCGCGATTCAAACAGTGATGTCCTCCATTGTCGTCATCGGGTAATGTTCTATCCTCAGAGCTTGATTCAAGTACACAGAGTCCGTGTAGATGCGCACTTTGTCCTTCTTTGCGACAACTACCATGAAACTGACCCATTCTGTCGGTTCTTTTACTTTAATCAGAACTCCCTGGTTCTCCATTCTTTGAAGTTCACACTTGACCTTTTCTTGTAGTGCTACAGGCACCTTCCTGGCTGGGCGAACGACACCTCGTGAACCCGACCTCACCTTCATGTTGTACACAAATCCCTTGACCTTTCCCAGTCCGCAGGAAACGTCTACGTATGGTCCGGCAGGGTCACAAAGATTTGTACCTGCTGCATCTGCGTCTTTGTCTTCGTGTTCTCTTGACACTGAAGCCAGACGCTTACCGTAATTACCCGATTCTAACGCGCACCTTTTTTCCGGAAAAATAGGCCAAAAAATCGCATGCGCGTTAGAATCGGATACGAAACCGAAACTGTCAAAACAGCGGAAATCTCGTTCCACCCATTGCCATCGCCATCTCAAGATGGCGCCGAAGCTTTTTGCCATCTTTCCTCCGTGCTTTTAGCAACCATTTTGTTCCTTCTGCGTACTTGCGCGCAATGATCGCGTCCGTGAAAGATCGCGTTCGTGTGCTGTACAACGAGTGGCTGACGAGCGGCTCCCACTCGTTCACGACGAGCGGTCGGCTGAAGCGTGCGCCTCTCGAGACGCTCGCGGGATGGGCGCGCGAGGCGTGGGCCACGATCCCTTCGGCCATGGTTGAACGCTCGTTTAAGAAGCGAACGCGCTTGACGGCACCGAGGACGACATGTTGTGGTCAGCGGAGAGCGACAAAGAGCTCTCGGAGAGCGACGAGGAGTGAGATGAGTGACTACTTCGGTAAATAAATCGCCTGTTTCTCTCGCATTCGTTGTTCTTGATCACGAAGTTCCGTGCGCGTTACAATCGGAGGTGAAAGTTTTTCTGGTTTGTTGGCCTGGAAAAACGGGTGCGCGTTAGAATCGGGGGCGCGTTAGAATCGGGTAATTACGGTAATCATTTTAAGCTTTTCACTCAGCTTTCCTCCCAACGTCACCGGTACATCTTCCTTGACCACAAAGAACTCCTCCTGGACTGTTCTGGTTCCATTCGACATTGTCAGTGTCGTTCTTCCACATGCTTTTCTCTTGTGGCCAAAAAACAATGACAGTGTGGTGTCGCACTTTTGGACTTCATTGCTCGATGTTAAATGAAGCAGACTCTCTGGGATGACTGAGCAATTAGCCCCGGTGTCGACCTTGCAGCATACGCAATCTTTTTCTATTGTGACTGTCTCGCTCCATCGGTCTTCTTTCTCTACCTTATCTACGGTTAAGTGGCACAGCAGATAATCTTCATCGCTGTCGTCCGTATCCTCTCGCTCTAGTTGTAGTACTTTGGGATCATATTTTCGTCCTTTTTTGGACTGGCGTGTCTCACGGCGGTCTGATGTCTCGGTCCCGCTCTTGAAGCATTTTGCAAAATGACCCAGCTCACCACAACCAAGGCACTTTTTTCCAGTAGCTGGACACGTGCTCAAGCGATGAACGAAGCCGCAACAGTGGCAGCGTAGCTTGGTCCGCTTTTTTGAGCACCTTTACTGCCAGTGTGTCCTCGTGTCGCTCGTCCTTTCCACGGATTTCAATGAACTGTACTTCAGTTCATTCTTTTGTTCGGCATATCTCCAGGACTTCGTCAAATGTAGGATTGTCGTTAATCAGTTTCTGCTGCAACTGTCGGTCTTTAGTTCCAAGAATTATTCAGCTTCTTAGCATACATTCTTCGACGTCGCCGTGCTCGCAGTTGCGAGTACGGCGACGTACTCGCAACTGCGAGTGTGCAGTTGCGATCTGTAGATGTGTTCAAGGCCACAACTACAGATCAAGGATACGAATTCATTCCACCGTGACGTCACGTGATAAATGTTGACAGGGGCGTCTTTATTGGACATGGGCGTGGTGACGTTTTCATGGGATTTAGGATGACATAGAATTTATTCAGAGGTCGGAGTCTTTTCGCATTCCTTGTCAGACAGACAGGATGTCAGGGAAGGAACCGCGGTCAGTCCTTGATGGAACATTTTTTTTTAGCCCATTGAAGACTCCTCGTCGTTCGAAACCTCTACCTTTAAGGCAAAGTGCCAAGCCTACGGGAAAGTAATTTCGGGATCAAAAACTTCCACTTCCAACTTCAAGCTTCACCTCATTTGGCGTCTCAAGCCAATTTGAAAAATGTATTGCAGTATCAGCATTTCTGCATTTGTATTTCTGCCTTCCCTAAAATGTATTCCTGTATTTGTATTTCCAGACTTTTTGCCTCTATCTAAAATGTACTTCCGATACGTATCCGCGATACCCTTTTACGGCGACGTACTCGCAACTGCGAGTACGTCGCCGTAACATAATGTCCCCCTGGGCGTATAACTCACTCGCACAAACCGCGTAAGTGTAGCTTTCATGGCTTTTTTTTAAAACAAATCTGCAAGAATAAAAAAAACACCCTGTATATATATATATATATATGGTGGTCCAAGTCACCAGGCTTGATCTAAAATGGTTGTAAAAATCGACACCTGCACGTAGCAATCTAAACTTTTCGTCAAAGGTATATTTCACAGGTCGGTTTTTTCTTGTAAAATTACAAACCGTAGCTCTCTTTCTGTAAAAAATAAGGCCAAGAAACTTGCCAGGGTCTACGGCGGGCAGTGACGCAGACGACAGGGGTTCAGTAGCGGGGTGTGTTTGGTGTTCGTATTGATAGATGGCACTGCCTCCTTATCGCAACGGCTCGCGACCACCGTGGTTTATTAAAATTAACATAATCTTCTTTAAATGTAGCTTCGGTTAAAAAAATTAATGTGGACAATAAAAGCAAAACTTAAAGTAAAAAAAACTGTGTCTGCATAACGACGGCGCTTTTGCTGCCAACGGATTTCGTCTGCGTGTTGTCTGCTTTCTTTCGCTGGTCGGCTGCACCTTCGGACGCTGCTCCCGACGCCATCTATCAATATGAACGCCAAACACACTCCGCTACTAGACTGGTCGTCTGGGTCGTCGCCCGCCATAGACCCTGGCAAGTTTCTTGGCCCTATTTTTTACAGAAAGAGAACTACGCTTTGAAATTTTACAAGGAAAAACCGACTCGTGAAATACACCTTTGACGAAAAGTATAAATTGCTACGTGCAGGCGTCGATTTTTTTGGTCCATTTTTAGATCGAGCCTGGTGACTTGGACCACCCTATATATATATATATAATACTAACTACTATGCTAGGCATAGCGTGACTTCCCATACCCTACGATTTGTCAATTGTAAAAGACAACCAGCTCAATTTGAGTAAAGGTTTGTCATCGTTTTTTTTCTTAAAGGGACACTGAAACCCCAAAGGTCGTATTTGCTTTGTCGTCAAAAAGGATGCAAGTTGTAGCCATAAACGTGCAAAAACATACCAGAATGCGAAACAAAAAATTTCCACGCGTGCGTGCGGCTTTTAGTTTTTAGCGCCCTCCTCTCCCACTCCTCACCTCCTCGCTTTTTTTTATTAGTGACGTAATCGATTATGAAATTTAGAAGCTTTGTAAGCGACATTTCTATCGTATCTAATAACGGCATTCGTAAAACATGTTTTTTAATGCAATTGCAAACGCACTACAACCCTTCTTTTTGAAATACCGAAAATCAGGGTCTCGAGTGACGTCGCCTCCTGGCTTTTTATACTCCCTCGGAAAACATGGCGGCACTCGACACATGTAGCACTGAGGAAGACCGGTGAATCGGGGAATTGGACGAAGTTCTCTTTTTTTAGGCGCCCGACGACCTCTCAGACTTCAAGGAGGAAATCGTCAAACGGTCAAAACAACTGGGTTTGGTGTCTGTGTACCATAGTTTCGGTTGTGACTCCGTCGGGGCAGCCTTTCACGCAGATCCGGCACAACGTGGCCCCTCACGTCGCTCACAAAAGTACACTGCACATTCTCTTCGACCTCACACCGTTTCAAAGAATTGGAGATCACTGAAAGAGCCCTAAAAGAACTTCAAACTCGAAAGTGAAGCGTCGTCTACTCACAGCAATGGGCAGCACGTACGGAGCGGTTGATTGCGAGACACGGGTGAACACGACAAGGAGGTGTGAGAGAAACTCGAGTTGCAGGACGACTCAATCTTTGACATCACTGCACTGGCGCGGATCACGCGGGAACATCAAATTCGGCTTTGGGAAATTGTTTTTTTTACTTTACAAATACTGAGTTCTCAAGTTTCGAATTTTAAATGTAATGTCGAAGCATCGTTTTCAACTGTTTCGGATAACAAAAAAAAAAATATGATTGTGACCTGTCAATGCACCTTTAAGGAGGTCATGTGTTACTCAATGTTTCGCCCTTACAAGTTAGTTCAAGTAACAGTAAATGGTTAAGGAAAGTTTATAAAAATAAAAAGTTAAGTTTTTAAATATTGGTGTGCAATGTTGCTACATATAGAGAAATGAGCTGCGTTTCTGCATTAATAACGAAACTATAATAATGGCCAAGCATATTTTTCTAATATAATTGTCAAATGCATTTGAAGATGATCATTTTTTATATATTTTGCGTTGTTTCATGTGAAGTAGTTCGTTCGTGAATAATTTGTGATGGTGTCTCTGAAATGTCATGTGTATTTGATGTGCTTCATAACTTTTTTAGCATAGAAATCTTTTATTGCAATTTTTAATATTTTGTGTATGTGTCGTAAACCTTTCATACAATAAGTAGAAAAAATTATTATTATGTGCGTACCACAGTAGAAAATTGTTGGATGTGCAAAGTACCACAGCAAACACCTTGGTAGTCTCCACGCCCTGAGCTTCGTAATTTTATATCTCCGGAAACGATTTTGCCATGGCGTTTGCATATAGCTGAATGCACCTCCCAAAAACATGGCTTTCACATACATATTTTTTACAGAAATATAAAAAAGATGACGTGGATACACCCAGTACAAACATCTACCGTGAACAGATCGGCCCCTTCTCGCACAGCTCGTGCTTCATAGAACATTCAAACTCCTTCTGGCTTCAATGGACGAGCACTGCCCCCCCCCCCACAGCCCGAAAGCAGAATCCAATCCTTACCTTCGTAGACGGCCTCACTGGGGGCGGGTCATTCCAGCAGGGAGGAGCATTCCCGCTATTGGACGAGGAAGACAGGGGCGGGGCAGGGGGAGGAGCCTGGGGCTGCATCTGTGACACTGTGTGACCGGCAGGCACTGCGAATTGGCCAAGATGAGAATAAAACCAGTCAGAGGCTACATAAATGTCTTCGCTATGTCGGTACCACCCCAGGTGCCCGTACCAGCGGTACAAGTATGCTTCCAACTTTTCTTCACTTTATATCCATCATTACTATATCAACCCTCACTATGAAGAGGTTCTAGTGTACTGGAACTGACTACAGTGCTATGTTTCAATCAGCATACCAGATGGATCCAGTAGGTATTAGTCATTTGCTCGACAGAACTCAGGGAAAGCATGGATAATGCAAAGAAATATTTTATCTTAGTATCTGTTTTTCCCTGTTCTTGCCATAAACCATACGTTATTCCATGCCTCTTGCGTTAATTTTGTTTTATGCACTTCCAAAAAAAAACCTTTACCCTATTTACGCCAATTAGACGCAGGCTTTTTACGAACAGAGCGTTGCATGCCCACTCTCCTGCACAGCATGCGTGAGCCAATCATTGCAATTTATAAAAAGAAGTGAGTAAACAGTGACTCTCAGATTATGCTCAGGCCTAAGAATGCGACCTTGATATATTCAAATTTGAGGCACGCTGTCAAGCAAAGTAACACGACACAGGTTGCTGTCTAGGGTGAGAATGCACTAAGCGTGCATTCTCATTCAAGGATCTATTTCTGCAAACAAATGGTTGGCACCCATATGCTATGATGGAGGGTCAAACCTGCTAACAAGATGTGAATCTGGCTAGAGCTCCGCTGCAATGCTTAGAGCAGACACTATGGGAACTTTGAAGCTAACACAACTTTCCAGGGATTTACCAGCCTGGGTTTTATTCTAACAAATTTGAGAAGCATATTGTTCTGTTTTGTCTGGGAACTTCTCTGAAATAAGCTCTCCGATACTAAATGGGCAATAGTCGTTTGGTGATACTAAGAGCGGTTCTAGGACAGAACATGTTATCTCAATCCATGGCTTCTGCCAAGCTCTACATTGCTACAGTAAAACCTCGTTAATTCGGATCTCATGGGACCGGCAAAAATGTCCGAATTATCCGAAAGTCGAAATATCGAAAGGACAAAGAAAACTGCGCGAAAACGTTTCCCTGTGACATACCTTTATTCTGAGAAGAAATCTGTTATTACCGCCTGCTTTCTGGACGACACTTGGGCGGAGACGGCAACTTTCATTAGCGCGGTCGAGTGCTCCACCGCACTCGCACTGTCGGAGCTACGCATCCCGTGCGCTGACGATTTAGCACAGCAAGGCCTCTTCTAGTTTCGGGTGCACCAACTTCCACGGCCGCTTTCTTTTCGCGTTGAACTTCTCGCTCTCGAAAGCCCGTAGGATATCGGCCTCAATTTTCACGTACGTGGCCAAACTGCTTCTCTTGACGTCGTAACTTTCAATCACTTGTCGAGAGACGCCGTCCTTCAAGGTCCTTAGTATTTCCACTTTCGTCGCTCAATTCTTAGCCTCGTACAGCTGCAACGGAAAACGAGTAGCGCAACTGACCAATAATCGGAGCGGCAAAATCGCGACACCCGGCACTATTTTTCCCGAGCGCGCGGACAGCGAGAGTGCCAGTCACGTTGCATTTTACAACGTGGGGGTGGCCGGTTAAAATAGCGGGCTTTAGGATCCCCGCAATGAGGCATGAAACGTGACTGTCACTCTCGCTATCGGCGCACTCGGGAACAATAGCTCCGCGTGTCGCGATTTCGCCATTCCGATCGTCAGTCACCTGTGCTACCATTTTTCCGTTGCAGCTATGCTTCTGCCGCTTCCATGCCAGGAGAGTAGTGGGTAGCGCGCTGAAGCACGGCAATCCAAAGCAAAACTGGTGCGAAACACGGAGAACCGGAAGAGTGGAGAACCATGGGAAAACCGGAAAATCCACGTGTGCGCCTCGGGGATAGCGGTCATACCCTTTGGAACGGGTGTTAGCTAGCGCCACCTGCCGAATTCGTCCGAATTAACCATAGCGCGCCGGGTTCCCTCCGAATTAATGAGCGTTTGCTGCCATTCACTAATACATACGTTTGACGGGACCGGATCGGCAGTTCAAATTATCCGAATTTCCGAATTAGCGGGGGTTGAATTAACGAGGTTTTACTGTACCGATATAGTAGTACTGTACTTAACACGCCGTTTTGGCTCTGCCATTGCAGAAAAAAGATCCTGACCTGTAGATCCGTAGGCACTGGGGAACGGGGTGGTGGCTGCACTGGAAAGGCTGAAGGAAGAATTCTGGTCCCCATAACTGCAAGAAGAAATTGCATCTCGGCTTTAAGGCCCGTTCACACTCTTACGACCTCTTAAACCTGGGTTCCTTAAAACTTCTTAAACCAGAGGACACACTGGCGCCATCTATTGGGTAGCAGTGTAAACTCGGCGGTCCGGCATATTTTTTTATTTCTCTCGCGCATTATCCTTTCTTTCTTGGCTCGAAAAACTTTTGTCAATGTTATAAACGAGCCTTTCTATGGGTATTACGCACATTTGACCTCGGAAATCCCGCAAAACCTTCGCTCTTGTGAAATGCAGTTCCAGGGTCACCGCATAGATGGCACCACAGTGCCAGTGTGTTCCCTCGTTCTAAAAAAATTTAAGTTTTAAGAGATCTCGTTCCTCTCAGTCGTACTAGGTCGCAAGAGTGTGAATGGGCCTTTACTCGCTTCTTTCTTGCATAAGACTAAGAAGCACCGTCGACAATTACCGGCTGCAGATATTATAACGACCCAAACTTCTAACCGACTAGAAAGTTGTGACTGTTAGTCTGTTAGTCCCACTGATCTCAATGACAATTGCTGGATCGCGTTTGCCCACTTCGCGAATGCGGTCACTGGCGGCCATCTTTAGGTAGAGTTATATCACCTCTAGCCAAGATACAGCTGCTGAAGCCACTTGGCAGCCACCATCATCCATCCATGGTAGACGGCGTTTTGGCAGTTGTGGTGGCAGGCTGCCATCAAAATAGCGTGGGTGATATTCCATGATTGATTGAAATTGTTTGACGAAACATGTTTTTAAAACCCGGCGTGAACGGTAGCCCGGTCTTTGAGGACCCGGTGAAAGTTTCACGAAATCGCGCAGCACCGGGGAAAAGCAGCACAGCACGCATCGAAAGTCGCATCGAAAGAAGCATCGAAAGCAGACGCCGGTACGTAGTCTGCTTTCGATGCGAGCTGCGCTGCTTTCCCCCAGTGCTGCGCTTTCGTAGAACTTTCGCCGGGTCCTCAAAGACGAGGCTACCATTCACGCCGGGTTTCAAGAATATGCTTCGTCGAACAACTTCAATCAAGCATGAAATATCACCCACGGTACAGTGTACTAGATCTACGGCTATTTTATCGCAGCCTGCCGCCATTGCGCTGTCCGCCATATTACTATGATAGCTAGAGATGATATAACTCTACCTAAAGATGGCCGACCGTGGCCGCATTCCGGTCCATAGGCAGAGCTGATCAAATGCAATCCAGCAATTGTCATAGAGATCAGTGGTTAGTCCTATCAGCCGCCATTCTGGTGGCCTTGATACAAAATGCTTACCTTCTGCAGCGCAGATTTCACACCACCGAATGTGTTTTTCTTGGCAAGAATAAGCAAGAGCAAGTAAAAAGGCGGGAATGACGCAAAATGACCACCAGCATGGGGCGATGACATCACACGCAGGTCATGCATAGTCTAGTGTGGTTGCAGATAATAAATTGCAACAAGCTTCATATTTGTTCCTTACGATGCACTTACCGTGATAAGTAAATAAAAAGATGAGAAACACATTTCTTGCTATCCATCTGCTGTCCTAGGCTTACCCTTGGTCTTTTCCGTAGAAGTTCTGGGACTGCGGTTGTGATGACGGCATGTAACTTTGGGAAGGAGTGTAAGACGATGACTGGTAATACTGCGGCTGCTGGCCGTACCGCTCTTCATTGTACACGCAGGGATCGTGGACGCTGGGGTAGCGTGACCTCGGACCTGTGGTTGGGAGACGGACAATGGAAAGAACAGGGGACTCGTAGTTGGCACACTCGTAGTACAAACAAACTCTGACGAACCGGCTGGTCAGCATGTACTCGTAATACTCCCGTTTAAACAAGGACTTCTGAACAGGGACAGACGAGGTCAAATCCTTGCTAACCTTACATGACACACTGAGTAAATTGCTCGAGCGAAACGAATATACTAAGAAATTCCGGACAGTTCCTCCAGATTGTGAATTCACTACTGTCTTCTTAGATCTAAGACTCAATAAAGTGTCTGTTTTTATGTTCCTTTTTTCGCGCAACTCGGGATAATAAATTGGCGCTCATTTCACAAAAAACAAAGTCTGTGTTGATAAGATTTTCGGTGTCAAGTTGTCGTTTATCTATCCATGGAGATAATATTCGGCAGATTTATTAGGAGTTTGCTATAAACCCTAAAAACAGGAAACCTTACTCTCCCTTTCAAACTGTGTGCAGCGTTCTCAAAGACGCAAGCATGACGGTGTACGTCTGCCAAATACATGGTCTGCACAAGCACTTGTGCCAATTCTTACAGTTCATTTTAAGTCGAGCTTCGGCATTTCAGACACCCTATACTTCAATTCAGTTTAAAGGGGCGATGCAACAATGTTTTTACTTTGTGTAAATACCACTTCGAACGAATCCCTGACGTTAATGACCTGTAAAACAAGTGTTCCTTTTTCACCACACGCAATCAAAAAACGCAGAAAAAAATTGAAGAAAAAGAGAAGCATTCACCCCTCAACTTGCTTCCAGAACAAGCGGCCACGTAATCGGGAGCCGATTATATGCCGCCAATGTTGATCATAGCCACGTCCTGGGGTTGGCAAGGCACAGGACACGTGCTGAGTTCCAGACATTGTTATGGTTTTGCTATTGTCGGCATTGCAGCGGTTGGACACGGGCCACTACCCGAGTGCTTCTCGAGCTATCGGTTATCACGAGCCCAAATCAAGTGCCCACGCAATGCTCAGGTCCAATCTATGAGCCGCATTTAAATACCATCACTGGAGGATGCTGCGATCCCTCAGTTACATCATCAAGTTTCGTGAAAAAGAGATTGAATGAAAACACTCGCTTTTTCTTCTTGAAATTACACCGCAACATAGGAGTTTCTTGGCCAGTGGCAATACGTGCAAGTATCCTCGAGTCCCACTAGTGCCAGTAAGCTCGTGTAAAGTGAAAAACATTCCAATTGAATGTTGTTGCTCCACCCCTTTAAAGGAGCTGTGCAACAATTTCAGGGCTTTGCTTAAATAATTGTGGAAGTTGATGCCTGACACTTCTGCAGTGAACTACAGAAAACAGATTTTGCCTGGATACCCTAGTTTTTATTTAAAAAAATGAAAAAGATCCAGGTTTTTGCCGCCTCTCAACTCGTACATCGTCTTCCGGGTCACGTGCGCAGTGACGTCACTCGAGTAGGCGCGGGGTTCCGGTAAATTCCTCTCTCTAACGCCATCAGTGAGCGGCGAGAACTCATCCGCTCACGATCACGTGACCGCGTCACCACATGCTTGCGACACGCGATCAACATGGCCACCGGCTGCTGGAGAGGCGAGCTCAACGAGGTCGAGCTCCAGATGCTGGAGTACAGCGAGTCACTGGGGCTCGTTCCGTACGCGGGGACGCCGGACCCCTGAGAGGTTCTTCGCGCGGTAAACGATGGAACAGGAGCTTTTTAGCACAAACAAGAGGGCTTTGTGGAGTCCGGTTACGACACAGGAGAACCGAGCACCCGGTCGGCATTGCCGAGCGGCGGCGTTCGAAGTCGAGATCGGCGGAAAACCAAACCAACGCGCTCGTTCGGCTCCTCGCCGCTGACGCTGCTCGAGCTGACGGTTTTGTTCACCTCGGGTAGATGGCGCCACTAAAACACTCTATGTATAATAAACATTTTTGTCAATGATACTACGTTTTTGAAGCATTTATGTTGTTGGGACGACAATATTTATGGAAAAAATACCCTTTATCGAGCAGGTATTTGCAGAACTTGCTATCTTTTTTACAACTACCCGAGTGACGTCACGCCGCGTGTTTCCTATGACGGCCGCTCGCGGCTGCAGGTCGGGGGATATTCTAATTTTTACCTCACAATTACGCGGCGAAATCGCAACATTTCGATGAAAGGAGGTGTGTTTTCTGTCATTTGCGACAAGGTGAACAATATCAAAAGCAGAAGATGCCGATTCTTTCAACGTTAAAATCGTTGCACAGCTCCTTTAAGAACAGGTACAGTACTCTTTCGTTAGTTCAACCTCGGTTAATTCGACTTTTCGTTTAATTCGATCGTGTTCAAAAGTCCTGGCGAGCGCCCATGCATTTCTATGGGAGGAAAAGTTTGATAGTTCGAACTTGGGAAGACTCCGCATCGGATAATTCGTCCCGAGCGAATGCGCGCAAGCTCACCTCACATTGCACGGCACCACAGCAGAAAAACCACCAACGCACGGCGAAACACGGGCCCTTTGCTGGAAAGCTGAACGTGCGCAAATATGCGCCTGCTCCTCTACGCCGTTGAGATGGACCGTAGCGAATAACACGAGCCAGCGCAACCAATCTGGCGTGGAGTAGCGCGGAGAACATAGCACGTGGTCGGGCGCAGAGACAGCGCGCGCTCTCAAAGCGCTTTTCTGTAGCATCATGTGCGGTCCATCTTGCGCGCCGGAAAGCGCGAGTTCTCTTTTCCTTTTTTTTTTTGTTATTTTTTTATTGTCGCCGACGGTCCCGACGCCAAAGTCGGCTTTGTAAAGCTTCCTCAGCGCGCACTCTCAAAGCGCTTTTCTGTAGCATCGTGTGCGGTCCATCTTGCGCGTCGGAAAGCGCGAGTTCTCTTTTCCTTTTTTTTTTTTGTTATTTTTTTATTGTCGCCGACGGTCCCGACGCCAAAGTCGGCTTTGTAAAGCTTCCTCAGCGCGCACTCTCAAAGCGCTTTTCTGTAGCATCATGTGCGGTCCATCTTGCGCGCCGGAAAGCGCGAGTTCTCTTTTCCTTTTTTTTTTGTTATTTTTTTATTGTCGCCGACGGTCCCGACGCCAAAGTCGGCTTTGTAAAGCTTCCTCAGCGCGCACTCTCAAAGCGCTTTTCTGTAGCATCGTGTGCGGTCCATCTTGCGCGTCGGAAAGCGCGAGTTCTCTTTTCCTTTCTTTTAGATGCGGAGCATCTCTTGCTCGGGTCTATGTCCCGCGGCGTCGTAGTCCGCACTCACACTACACATGCGCAACTCTCCTCCTTCCCTCTCTCCAACAGCTGCGCGTTACGCTCTCCGCTCTCTCTCTCTACCAGCTGCGTGCACTTCGCGTGCGTTCGCTCGGGTTTATGTCCCGCGGCGTCGTAGTCCGCACTCACACTATGCATGCGCAACTCTCCTCCTTCCCTCTCTCCAACAGCTGCGCGTTACGCTCTCCGCTCTCTCTCTCTACCAGCTGCGTGCACTTCGCGTGCGTTCGCTCGGGTTTATGTCCCGCGGCGTCGTAGTCCGCACTCACACTATGCATGCGCAACTCTCCTCCTTCCCTCTCTCCAACAGCTGCGCGTTACGCTCTCCGCTCTCTCTCTCTACCAGCTGCGTGCACTTCGCGTGCGTTCGTTCGGGTTTATGTCCCACGGCGTCGTAGTCCGCACTCACACTACGCATGCGCAACTCTCCTCCTTCCCTCTCTCCAACAGCTGCGCGTTACTCTCTCCGCTCTCTCTCTCTACCAGCTGCGTGCACTTCGCGTGCGTTCGCTTCTACTAGTCTCCACTCCTTCAAGTGTGAATATAAGCAGCGGTAGCGCGCTGCGCGCGTTCAGTTCAGCGCTGTTGACTCCACTTCACTCCGTTCTTCTGATGAAGTGTGATGGAAGCAACAGTCCCGTCAGTTAGTGGGTTGGCGCAAGCAAGCGTCAGCACCACCCCACAAACTAACAGCAACGCTACGCCCACTGAAGACAAAAAAAATTACACCATCTTCCCGAGGGGAACCATGGGGTGATGCGGAGCATCGCGGAGTTTCCAACAACGTTCACGCGATGTGTGGTAACCAACGCAAGTTAACAACGTAATAACACGCAAGTTAACAATGTTACTAACAATGTTACTAACACCGTTAATAACACCGTTAATAACGATCCGCGATGCTCCGCATCACCCCATGGTTCCCCTCGGGAAGATGGTGTAATTTTTTTTGTGTTGTTATTTTTCTGTCATACATTTAATTTTTTTTTTTTTAGTGTGATTTTTTGGGGGACGTGACATTTAGTTACGCTGCTCTGCGGAGTATGCTTTTGGACACGCGTTTTAAGCGCAGACAGCAGCAGACCACTGGTGAGTACTTTGGACTATAGAAGGAAGTTTAGTTTTTTAACTGTTTTTCTGTCCTTTTTTTAATTCAATCATTCGGATAATTCAACCAAATTTCAAAGTCCCGTCTAGGTCGAATTAATGAAAGTTTACTGTATTATTGATGTGCGGTCAAACAGCGACTGGTCAGAGCGCCCTTGAACCCCGCCAACAACCCTCAAGCAGAACGCAATTGAAGGCACTGGTGTTCTGCGGAAGGTCTAAGAAGAATGTTGATCTCATGCACGATTTCAAGAGCACCGTGCGCACCTTTGGCAAGGGTAGCAGCGGCTGCTGCGTCCATAGGTGGTGGTGGCGTGGGTGCCACCGGTGGCTGGTACATGGGCTCGGTATGCTGGGCCGCCGGAGCTCCATACCCACCATATCCACCGGAGTTCTGTCGCACAAACTGGTTCCCCTGGAAAAAAAAATGACATGAAAACTCAAAACTTTTTACTCCATTTCACTTAATTGAACCGCTGCTGCAGTTAACGTTTGATGAAACGCAGCGGACGCTACAAGCCATCCGAGCCAATCCAGTGCCGTGAATGTATTGCGTGACTAAATGCCCCGCACATCGCTGCCCCCCAGCAACAGTCACGTGATACTCACAAAGCACCGGATCGGCTTCAATGGCTCATAGTGTCGTCTGCGATGTATCATAAGCTGAAAAAAAAACAAATAGGAATCTTTCGGCAGTCCCGAAAATCTTGCTCTCTCTCTCTTAGAGCCGGCCAAGTGGAGAGGAAATGAGCCTCTTTTGTGTGAAGTTTGAAGGAACGAGGTAATCCATGCAGGGCGAACAAAAACAAAAAGTCGAGTTCTAAGTAGATATGCACCTGTAAATGAACAAGCACAAAGAAAAACTAACAAAAAAATTAATGCACTCTACGAATGAGTTTGAAAGAAAGAGTCAGGAGAAAGGGAGTCCGAAAGAAAACCCGAAAACCAACTTGCCAAACGACAAGAAAAACGGTGCTGTCTTTCTTTCCGCCGAAATAGCTTATGCGGAGTGCAAGTTTGTCTACTTCTTGCACAGGGTTTGCGTTGATGTCGGAACACCGAGCTCCTATCGGCTAATTGAAAAAAATAGTAAGTAGACCTCAAAGCATCTAGCATTGAGGTCTACTCACTAGCCTTTCAATCGAAGCCAATCAGAGCTCGGCGTTGTTCTGACGTCACCGCAACTCCTACGCAAGAAGCAGACAAACTTGCACTCCGCATACAGTCATGCCTCGTTAATATGGACCCAGTTAATAATATCTTGCTATATAGACAATCTTTTTCGGGACGAAATGGTTAAATACATGCCTTTCGGTCACATTATTATAATAACTCACGTCATGGACGATCTTCCGGGGAAACGGAGGTGTCCACATTAACGAGCCATCACTGCACTACCAACAAGCCCAAGTTCCTGCAAATGTCGCTGAATACGAACCCATCAGTATGGAAGTACATAAACACGGGGGCAGGCGGAACAATACATCTCAGCACTGTCTTGTCAATCCCTTTAAAACCCTAAGATAAACTTTAACTATTGACTAAGTTTACATAAAAACCACACTGCTCGAGGGAATGCCGAGCCAACATTTCTGAGCGGCATTCTTTTAAACCAATAGACCTTTCCGGAAAATCTCAGGAGACGGTACGGTGAAGGAAGTTGTGGGGCTGTACACACGTATGCTCACGCTGACTCGACGACTTTGCATATCCTGAAACAGACCGATTCAACCTTTTTTTCTCTTTTAATTTGGAGCTCAGAGTGTGGAGAAAATAAAGCAAGCACAGAAGGTCATCACATACTCCGTTTTGTTTTTCTCCTGACTTCTCCGAGTTCTGAAATCGCAAAGTGTTAAACCAACGTCAACTTCGTCTTCGACTGCTGGATGATCTCACATGCCGCACATCGGAACGTTATAAACAATGCTTCAAGCAGACAGTAGAAGTGAAACATATTTCCGGAAAGGTCTATCGAGAGAAAAAAAAGTCGCCCCTCTGCCGCACTAGCACGGCAAAGGCAGCGGTAACACAGAATGTGATGGTTAGCGTGGAGGAACTGGGTACACATGTGGAGACAGGATGGCACGAAGCGGCCCTGTGCCGTGCAAGGTAAGCTCGTGAGCGCACCGTGGATGTCTTACTTGTGGGTGCCATCTTCTACGGTTGCAGTGTAAATGCGGCTTTCTCGGAGCTTGTCGGAGAGTGAGACGCAGTGGACCTAGCACGCAAGTAACAGAACTGGAACGCAGCAGCACCGAGCAGAGCCCTGGCTCCAGCTCACAGCAAAAGAGAGCCAAACAGATGGAACAACCTCAACCAGTTGCAGCACAGGAGTCTGCTTTTTCTTTTTCTCTAGTTTTCTGCTGGTCTCTCTCGCGCGCTTTCTCTGGGCGAGCTTGGACTTCACTCCATTAACGGAGCGGAGCACCGCTGTATGTCTGAACACGCAATGTTTTACCCCCACCGGGAGCAACGCAGAGGCACTCGAGGAAGAGGTTCAGCTGGCGCTGGTGTCCAATCGGTGAGGGGACGAGCACTGCATCGGCCTTCGACTGGCAGTCGACTTGTCGACTACCACTGCTGGCACCTCCCCGGAATGGTTAGGTGCGACCCATATAGTACATTTCGTGTTAAAAAAAATGCGCCCAGAAAGGGTCTCTGTGCCCACCTGAGACGTCGAGGATGCCTGCTGCCCGCCGTGGTAGAAAGGCTGCACCCTCGAGGAAGAAGTGGACGCCATGCGAGCCTGCGCTCCGACGCCGGGCCGGCTGTTGACCGCGTTGGCCGGAGCCGGCGCAAACTCCCCCCTGACGCTGACCCTCGGGAAGGGGAAGTGGGGGGACGCCATGCCCAGGCACTGGTACACACGGTCCCTCAGCACTGCAAGACCGGGCTGCACAAGAGAACGGAGGAATGAGAAGAGCTAAAGTCGCTTCGTGTTCACAAACCAGACTCCTTGCATAAACACATCAGAGATGCGAATCTCCAGGAGTGCATATAAGCCAAAACTGCTCAAAGTGAAGATAGTTAACTACTTTATTAGCACCTACGCACATAATACTGCCAATATTAACATTTAGCCAAACGCCTTGACTTGATACTTATAGCGAGACTGTCATTATATTCCTTCACAATCGAGGACACCTAAGTACTTTTTATGAGTTGTGAATGCGAAAGCATGAATGTTATTCTTCCGCTCCCTTAGTTCGTCTGCCGTGTACTGGTGTGGACGGCCACATTTCGCTGCCGAGGCTGCAGCCGCCACCGACATAGGTAACTCAGGCACCGCCATGTTCCTCGGCGCCGAAAGGAGCAGAAGCGGCCGCAGCCCCCCACCCCCCCCTCCCCCCTCCGGCAACGCCTGAAACGAGAGCAGAGGCCAAGCGCGCTCTCTCGTGAAGCGGTCACCAATGGTTATCTAGGAGCCGTTTCGCTCAGCTAATGGGAGAATGGGCATTTCTTTCGCGTTCTTTCACAGTTACAGATGCCGCCGGCTCTGCTCCATGGGATAGTTAATGCTTTCGCATTAAAACATATTTTCATTCATTTGCTCAAATTATAGCATTCCATTCTTAATGATGTATATGTCTAAATAGCGGGAAGGTAGTAATCAGCCCAGGTGGACACTTGGTGTCTCCTTCGTAGACGAGAAATTTAGCCAGTGCAGTACAACCGCTAGCCTGGAGTCTGAACATGCAGTGGCAATATACACGGCTGCACGCCGGTAACGACGCTTATTTATGTTGAAACAGGCAGGGGTGGGAACTGCATACAAGACCCCTGGGCTCTGCGCTGTGAGCTTTTGCTCCACATGCTCTGAGCTGCAACGCATAAACACGTTCAGCCACCGTTCCCCACATTCAATCCTCTTTGATGGAAACTGAGGTGATCGGCGGCAGAGTTCATCAACATGCTAACTACAATCAAATTTGACTTTACACCCTCGTAAAGAATGGTACTATATTTGTAGGGCTCCGTGTTTTCGGATAAATCCGAAAAAACTCCGAGAAACGCCCGCCGGTAAAATTTTAATTAATTCGGATTTATCCGATAAACTCCAAATTTTGATGTGCCAATGCCTCCCTCCCCTCCCCTTTCCAATAAACTAAATAAAGACGGTATTTTATAATTAAGTTTGATCAGCGCAAAGGGTCAATGGTCCTGAGAAAATGCCACCACAGTTATCTTTCAAACCTCGGTTCATTGACAAAAAGGGGTCTTACCGATCATCTCGTCAAGGTTCAGAACGACGTGTCATTGTGCATTCGGGTCACGACAAAAGCCCCTGTATTGGTTTCCAGTTTGGGCCATACTATTTGTGTTTTAAGAGGAAGAGAGGTTGTGTATTTGTAACAGCTAAAGCTATATATGGATCCTAGAGATTGCATAAAATTGGAAGAGGGGCAGTTGAAACTTCCCTATTACATCCTTACCACTCCACCACGTGCGGCCGCGGGGTAGCATGGAATAGGATGGGATGAATACGTGCTTCCCAGCGACTACCTCCACGAGTTTATTGTTAAGGTGTCGGCGTTTATCCCAGCGACAGATGTGTGCAACTTTTGCCGTGGGACAAATTAGTATTGCCTATGGCAATGGCACCAACACCAAACCCAGCTGAAGAAATTTTATTTGATATAAGCGCATTTTATTTTTCTTTATCTAGCATACGTTTACACCCAGATATTATTTTTTTGTTTTTCATAAGAAACGCTGCGAAATTAGGCTCCGAATATCGAAGATTTCGGAATCGAACAAAAATAAACTCGGCTGCTCGTGCTCCAGGAGCACGAGCACCCGACGGCAGACGGACATACGGACATGGCTAGCCCCTAAGGAGCTTCGCCCCTAAAAAAGAGGGTGAGGAGGACTTTCCACCAGGCTGAAGAATATTTCTGCTGGTCCCCCTTTAAGAGTATGCTTCGATCCAGAAGGTGTGGTAGACCGCTCTGCAGTTCACCCCACTTTGCATATTTTCGCACGCAGCACTCACTTCTTGCTGCAGTCTGCAAAGCTCGCTTACCGGCACCAAAGCTACACTGGTTTTCTGAGATCTCTTGAAGTACAAACTGCCAGAAATTGCCAGAAAATATCAAAGTTTCTGAACAAGAAACAATGAAGTATCGTGTAGGATGACTCCAGAAGTCATTCCAGCAACTGTTTCTTGTCCCGCAGCGGCACGTGGAACCACCGACTGCGTCTATAGTCCCAAAACTTATCCGGCGACAGTCAAGTAGGGAGTGTGGCAGTGCTGTCCTAGTACCTCTGTGGGGTCCAGCAGGTAGTTGATGGAACTGGTCAGACTCCCCTGGGCAGCCAGGATGGCAGCGTACTGTCCCAGGAGATTCGACAGAGTACCCGTCTGGATGGACTGGGGCTGACCATCCAACTGGGCCACCGCAGCACGCAGGATCATCACTTGCTCAACCAGCTCCTGTGAGCAAAAGGAGGGGGGAAAAAAAGGAAGATAGGGACACGATGACGAGGCAATAGGCAACACGAATGGATGGACGGATGTTATTTGCTACAGTCATTGTATCGGGCGGTCGCTTAAACCACCCAGCCAAGAAACATTTGCACCCCTCCCCTTTAAATTTTGCCTTAAATTCCACCTCTCAATAAATTGTCTTACCCCCCAATTTTATGTATTTATCACACTTTTCTAGACCTTTCCCACCAATTTTCTAATCTCCTCTGCGTTAAAACAAGAAACTCCCGCCAAATAGAAAACATGAGCGAGCATTGCCTGAATGGCATACTGTTGTTCCAGATCTATAGGAGTGCCTACCTATGTAAGATATTGTATTCCCAAATTCCACAGTCGCCGACCGATTTTACGGACTTTGCAGGGACCGAAAAAACGGCAGAATAATAGAGCAGTCCGAAAGATTAAAAAACTTGCCTTTATTACGTCTAAGCAGGCTTAAAAAAGCCGTGCTTCAAGTTGCGCCTCCGCTGGCGTTCGGCCACTTTCTATTAGCTTGAGAATCGCTGCCTTCTTTTCTAACGTTATGGTCGAGTACTTTCCGCGCTTCTTAGCGACACTTCGCGGCGCCGAAAGAACAAATGGGGTCGTGGCGTCCAAGCTAGCATAGTCCAAAAACACAATTCACTGAGACGAGATGAGAGGCGCAAGTCCACAACTACAGAATGACGAATTAACAATGCAAAATGGTCACAAGGATGATGATTATGACGCACAGCGAGAGAAAAGAAAAGCCATAGCATAGCATCACCTAGCGGTAGGACTTAGCAGTACTCGAGTAGAAAGGGGCCGAACCGAACCAATCCATGTGCAGCCAACACAGAATCTAAAACGGCGGCTTTCTGGTGGTGTTTCCCGCCGATCGCTCGCAACGATTTTGTCCGAAAAATCTAACTTTCGGACTTCAAGCTGTCCAAAACATTGGTCGTAAATATGCACTATTTCTATCGGGTAGGTCACGGTTTCTCTTTTAAGGTCCAAAATATCGAACAAGTCCGAATTATCGGCGTTCGAAAAATCGGTCGGCGACACAAACAGAATTATTACAACATGAACTTTCAGAATGTGCTCACTGCAACAGGCGGCAAAAAAAGAACAAAAAGTAAGGCGACTTCGCAGGATCATTTCCGACTGGAATGCATAACGTAACGCCGTTTACAACAACCCTCTAACTTCTGGGAGTTATTGAGAAGACCCAGCCGTGCTTCCACGTACAGGCTGCACTGTCATATCTGGGCGATAAAACAACTCGTACAGGCATATCATGTACTAGGAGTACTGAGATAGAACTAAACAATAAATGACTGTTATCAGTTTTTGTATATTGCCACATATCAGTCTATCTTTTCAAAAATGGATATGTCAAATTAAAGTATCTAAAAATCGGGTACCTAAAAATAAAATAAAAAATTATGAACTAAAAAAAACTTTCTTTTTTCTATTTGGGAGGTTTAGACTTATATTCAGAGTTGACCTATGTGCAGCAATATACGGAAATGCAATGCTCACTCTGTAGATATTTCAAAGGAGAAAGTATAATGAAGAGGGGGGTAAGTGGCTCCAACTTGGTTGATAAGATAAATGTAAAACAGATAAGAAAGGCTCATGGTATTGCACACTGCATTTCAAATGGGAGCTTACTTAAAATGCTTTAAGACAGTGGAATTTGAAACACGAAGTAGAATCTCTCCAAGGCAGAGTGGGCTCAGTGAGAAGATTAAGTGATCATCCTACAGCTGGTGAGGAGTGAAACACTCGACTCACCACAGTTTCACACACAATTTATCATCATAGCCACACAACTCAACACAAAGAAGACAATGAATTCACCGACAAAGAGTGTGATTCTGAAGAATGTTCAGAGAAAGTTTCACCTGTAAGGATTGTGGGCTGTCTGCCTTCTTCTGGAGTTGAACCCAGCAGCTCGCCAGCTTTTCAAGGTTCCCAGCACAGATGTAACACAGCATGGCGTACGGAACTAAGGTGGAATTCCTCTCCGTTTCAAGTCTCTTCCCGAGGGTTTCTGAAGCGACGTCCAGGAACAAGTCACACTCCGGGGAGTCGGGCTCCGAACAAGGTTGACAATAGGTCTCCAAGGAAAGTTTTAAGTTTGGCGTTGTGAAATATAATTGAACAAACACTGCGGTAAAGTGTTATGGCTGAAAGGCAGAGCACCGATACAATCTAGACAATGCTTATAAGTTCTAAATTGATTAAACAGTCAATGAACCAACTGAAAAGGAAATGTGAGTAGGACATATCTGTTGCATACAATACTGTGTAAATACTAGTTTCAGCGGTTTCTGTTAGTGTTCACAATTGGTATTGTCAAAAAATAAATGTTTCTGTGAAGTTTTGGGGAAAAAATGGCCAGCATACTGAAACTTGACACCCTAGGAAGTCGGGAAAACACCATTTTTAGAAGAGCATTCCAACAGTCTTGAGTGTCCCTTTGAGCATTGACAAACAGTACGCATTAGTGGGTAGGGCCTAGAAAAGTTAAAAAAAGAAAAAATAGAGCATACCGCACAAGACTGGGAAGTCCTCTGGCTTTGCATACGTCAGAACAGCAGCAAGGGCTTCCTTCCAGCAGTTGATCTCGCAGTTCTTTACCACGTTGCTCCAGTTCGAGTTCACAACAGCCGATATTAGCTGGAAGTAAACAAGGACAGAGCAATTTAGATTTATAAGGAGTTAATTAAGTTTGATGTGACAGTCAGTCTTTCTCTGTCCTGTCTACATCAATGCCATAAACCAGGATCAAGCTCTACTGGGTCAAACTGGATCAGGCAAGAAAAAGGAAGCTCCCCTTTACACACTGCCATGGTCAGGGCATGTTCACAGATACAGAGCAGCACTTATCCAGTGCTAGTTCAGCACTGAAAACAGTGCTCGCCTTAATATCAATGCAGCACTTGTTAATACAGTGCCGAGATAGTAGAGGTGAGTGCTTTCAGTAGCACCTCCTCATTTTTTAGTACCTGAGGAATTGCAAGGATGTATCAGCAACACATGTGATTCCAGTGAGTCCTTCCCATTTAAGATCCAACGGCTGGCGCAACTAGACACCATAGAAGCACCAAGCTTGCCCTTGATACTGTAAATCTCGTCTTTCTCAGAATGAAGGTATCTCACTGCGACAGCTGATGGAATTAAACTACAGGTAAAATGTGACTGTATCGACAGCGAGGGATCTCATGAAACTGATCTCACTACGGCCAGCTACCTCGCGGTACTACACGCTGCGAGGAAGATATCCGAGCAGTGAGGTAGAAAATGCGGCGCTAAATTGGGTGCAAAAAGACCCTTTTCAAAAGTCAGTCTAGCCACTCGTCCCTGAGTCAACCCTGATGCCCTAATGGCGGCATGACATAGCACCTTTCACCGGGAAAAGCAAACGTCTTCGAAATCATCAAGTAGAAACCGAGGAAACAATTCTAACAAGTTGGTCCTCGTACGTGGATTGGGCGATCATGTTCTCCTATCACTGCTATTCGTGCAGAAATAATGGAGTCATTGAGATTGCCCCTAAATGGCTCTCACTTTTCAAAATGGCCTATTACAGCACTGATTCAGTGCTGTGGCACTTATTCAGTGCTCTGCCCTCCATGTGTGGACCGCAGGCACGTATCCAGGGGGAGGCCCATGGGGCCCGGGCCCCCCCCCCGAAATCTTTCATTTTGCTGGGACCTCCTCTCCCCCCTCCCCCTCATACAGCATTTTGTCATGGGCGGGCCCCCCCCCCGAAACAAAATCCTGGCTACGTGCCTGGTGGACCGGCCTTCAATTTAAAGGCTGGTTCACACATTTCTGTTTGTTTGTGCTGAAGTGTGTTGCAAACCCTTCTAGCTGCTCATAACAAGCAAAAACACTGGCACACTGGTGCCACCCATTGGCAACCCTGGAATCACATATAACTAGACTGAAGGTTTTGAGATATTTTCTACCCTAAATAGTAGGGCCGGGCGACTGATCGATTAACCAACCGATTAATTGATTAATGCTTTAATTGAGATTAATTTTTTAACCGGTTAATTGGTAAAACTTTAATGATCCAAAATAGTAGACGGTTTCACCAAGCAGACGTGGACGAGAACACCTGAATGAAGGGCAAACTTTAGGTCAAAATTTAGCATAAAGTAAACTGTAGGGGCAACATTCGTAACTCCTGAGAAGTGCAGAAGGTTACACATGTCCCGGCTACTTCAACGCCGCTCGAGTGTCCGTTTAGCACAGCAGACTAGTGTGAACAATCCATGGAGGTCGCTCTTGCCGGATAATATCAACGAACCTCTTTGCCTCATGCCGCTGAAGTGTAATAATTTTTGTGTGTGAGTGCCTTTGAGCTATTCTTAACTACACATAAAAGTTGATTCATAATAAAAACTGTATATTCCGCCCTTTAGATTACCTTATATTCAGAAAATGCATGAACAGAAAAAATATTAATTTTGACTTTTAAAAATATTTTGCATAGAAATTAATGAGACCGATTAATCGATTAATTAATCGACTAAAGGGTGGCAATTAATTGGGTTAAAACTTTGAATCAATGCCCAGCCCTATCAAATATGTGCACAATCTACAAAAAATAGTTGTTTATAACATTTTCAGTATTACACTACAAACTCATCATAGCAGACCTCGATAGTGACGAAGATTTTGATCTGTTGCAAAAGGAGTATGCAAAATGAAGATACTCCTAGTACAAACTATGGGGGGGATTATGACTGGGGTCTGCTCGAACCAGTGAGACTGACGAAACGCTCACCTTAGCCGAGTCAGAAGCCGCTTGTCTAAAGTAGCGGCACTGGGTCCTCTGCAGCAGGGGCAGTCCCCCTGCCTGGGCCAGGATGAGGGCCTCCGCCCAGCGGCCGTCCTGGAGACACAGGTTCACTGCAGCCTCCACGTTCCCGGTGAGCAGGGCCCTGTTCAGCAGGCCGTCCGCATCCCCTGGAAGAGCAGCATGCGGGGGTTAGCACTATAAACCTACAAACGTCTCCGTCCCTCGCGAGGCAGAGACTTTCGTAAGACCGAAGCTTGGCCCAGTACAGCGGAACATGCTTTCAACACAGAAGACGACCGCAGAAGAAAGGAACACACACACTGCACCGACTCGTAACTGAACTATGTATTGACAAGTCTCCATAGCGGCTTCTCGTTTGCTACTATTGCCATGTGCGTGGCAAAGTTGGCAACGTGTGCGGCTGCCATGCGGAGGAACGGGGTTCAAACCCCACTTGGCTCGTATCTTTCTTTCATGACTCCGCATTTTCGTGGAAAGTTCCAGCCCATTCTCAGGTGTCATCCAGTCTTCTGGTTCAGAATATTCTTGAATGTACCGAGCGTAAAAGAATGGCAGTAATGCACCACTTCGGATCAGTTGCCCTTCCGTCACTGACACAAGATGCATCGCACGTCGGTCTTTTCGTTTGTAGGCGCAAGTTCGCCGTATTAAATGTTTATTTTTGGTTTTATGTTCGTCCACTGTTTGCCAACCGTAACAGTATACATATTGGAGACTTGACAATACATATACTTCAGCTAAAAGCCAGCGCCGTGTGTGTGTGCTCCTTTCTTTCATAGTAGTCTTTTGTGTGCTCTGTTCTCTCGCTCTGAAAGCGAGACTTGGGACTCGAGCTCCAAGAAACTTCAGTGGGGAACCGAATTTCGCAAGGGTGACGAGATGCTCGGCAAATTACACCTTTTGTGAGACACGTGTCTCGCTGACCCTACATGGCTAGTATAATTTTCTAAGTGGTGATGGGAGACATGTCTATTCATTTCTACATTTACCTCGAAGGATCCCAAAAATGGTCTTTATGTATAGGTGTACAGTGTAACATACCGTCTTTAAGTATATTCACAACGTTAGCAAAGTAAACAAAACAGATTGGGATGTGCAAAATAGAATCTGGAAACGCAAAGTATGTGCCTTCCTCGTCGACCAACGCAAAGAAAATCAAGTCTCATTTTCAGCTTGGTGCGGAAAGGCAGCCCTATACGGTATGCAGTTGCAAGCCTTGTATGCTATACAAACTACCAGCGGCATACAAAACTCGGAAAAATGTACCCCAACTTTGTTTCAACCTAGACTGTCTGCACTTCACAACAACTGACAACACATCAGCTGATTATTCTCAGTCTTTATTGCAATATGTCCATCTAAATGAATCGGTAGCCCGCTTCCAATGATGAGCGACTAACACGAATGTCCTGATTATGAACCAAGACCAGAACAAACATCCGTGGTATAGTGAATCACAGTGTAACAGATGTACAGCCTCCTCAAAAATCATGCCCTGTACCCTAAAGAGACATCAAAGGTCACCTATGAATTTTCGTACTGATGTTGTGGCTGTAGGGGCTGAAGCAGCAAATTAACCCAAATATTCATTGTATCCCCCATCTCACACCCTAATACTCCAACCCAGATGAGAAAGAAAAGAATATTTAGCAAAAAAAAGCAACTACAAAAATAAATTTTGTTTGACAATGACTTCTGGTACCTCACACAGAGGGACAACACATCTATGTGCAGTCAAACGCCTTTATATAGCAAACGCCTCTCCTAAGAAAACACTCTTTTAAAGTAAAACAAAGTCCCAGCCTGCCTCCTATGGAGCCCCACGAAGTAAAAATGACTGATATTACGAATTTTCTAAATGAAAAGTAATCGATTTCACGCTAACTGTCGCTCTCAAGTGATGCGTGTAAAGAGAAATATTGCAGCAGCGGCGACGGTTGAAACCACCACCACGCCGCCTCCGCCGCCGCCGCCGCGCACTACCGCAAGCGCTTGTGCATACTTTTGTTTGGCTCACGCCATTTTTTTTAAACCCTCCGTGCGGAAAATGCGCACACTTGTTTTCTTATTTTGCATGTACATCAGCATATTTGAAAGGACCTGTGCAAAGAAGAGTACATTGCATCGTAAAGTACTTTCATTGGAGTCGCAAGCGTTTTATGCTGTCTTGGCATTTGTTAGACCAACATGCCGATCTTCGTCAGAAATCAAAATTACTAATCTTGCTCGATCAGTCCCAAATTGTTATGTTACGCCTTGGAGCGATAATGTGCAGTCAAGGAAACGATCTGCGACTCTACACGCAACGTCAAAATATAAGTGAAATCGGTGGAGTTGCACAGAAAGAAACGCGCCCACCTCTTTGTGCCGGACAGATATGAAAACTAGCTCGGTCGGCTCGGTTGTGCACCTCTCATCCGATCTGCTGGCATAGAAGCACTCTTTTAAACTCCATTTAAACTCACTCCCCTCCCTTCCCCCCCCCCCCCCCCCCTCTTCCTCCTCCCCATCCACCTCCCCCAGTGGCCTGACAGGGCAACCATAGGGCCAGTGGTCTCAATATTAATAAAACAAAAGTTTTCGCCACAACCACCTCCCCATCCTCGCTGCGCTGCACGCTGCAACTGTCATGTGTCGAGTGCGTGGCCGATTCTGTCGGATTGCTGTATGTTGCCGTGCCCGCTCCTACGCCATCTAGTGACTACCGTAAAATTCCGAGCGAACGCCCACCCAAAATGAAGAGATAAATGGTGAAAAACATGGGGTGGGCTATCTTTGGGGACGCCACAGCAAAACTTTATCAGAAATAATGATAAGCACCGGGGCACCCACTACAAACCACGTGACGCGGGAACTAATACTACAGATCGCGGACACGGCAAATTCGCATTTCACGATGCAATAAACACGCCAGAATTCGCTATGAACTCCTGTGTCACGGGAAAGGATACCGCAGGTTGCAGACGCAGCAGATTCACGTTTCACAGCGCGAAGGACCCGCGGAAACCCGCCGAGAACTCGCATCTCACAGGAACGGATACCGCGGATCACGGACGCAGCAGATTCAAGTTTTGTGGTGCAATAAACACGCGGGATCCCGCTTCAATCTTGCCTGTCACAGAAACCGATATCGCGAGCGCAGGTCGCGGACAAAAAAAGCGGAAATCCGAAGCAAACTCGCATGTCACGGAAACAAATCAAGCAGATCGCGGACGCAGCAGAATCGCTTTTCACGATGCAATATACACGCGGAAATAAATAGCGCGTGTTACAGCTAGGAATCGATATCGCACGCTCAGATCGCGGACAAAAACACGGGAATTCGCTAAAAACTCGGGAAAGGATATCGCAGATCGCAAACGCAGCAGATTTGCATATCACGCATTTCACGAGCGCAGATCGCAGACAAAAACGCGGGGGCCCGCTTTGAACTGGCTTGTCAGACCTACCGGTACCGCAGATCGTGCCGTTGACGCACAATTCCCGTCGGACATCGCGTGACGTCCGACGGGAATGTATCAGAATACCATTCCCAATAGATAGTTGAACAAAAAGGGGGGGTGGGCGATCCTTCAAACGTGGGCGTTCGCTCGGAATTTTATGATATACATGCAATTGAGAGCAGCGCAGCAGTTTCGAGAGCCTCCTCCGATGACAAGCGGCAGCACAAGCCGTTGCCCAATTTAGGAAAGGCCAAACTTATACAATAGGCGAATGTCTTCACTGTGTGATGGGGGGTCGATGTCGGTAGTTTAGAGATTGTTGCGATTCATATTTTCATAAGTCAGTTAACTTTGTTGTGTGGAAGTTTGGAGAGCGGAAAATTAGCCTGCAGCAAGGAGCGCCTGGTGTCTCGGCTGTAGATGACAAATTTTGCCAGTGGTGGTACTAGCGGTACAACCACTCGCCTGGTATCTTTAAATTGCATCACAGTGGGGAGTACACAAATGCGTGCCAATACAGTTTTCATTTAGGAAAGAAAAACAAAAGCGGTAATCGAGGCTAAGATGCCTGGATTCTGCAGCGCAAGCTTTTGCCCAACATGCCCAGAGCTGCGATGTGCTAGCAGACTCAACCACCGTTCCCCCTTTTGATAAGTCAATTGTCAACGTACAAAACCTCGTTTCTGCTATACTGTTTCGTAAAATACCTTGAATGTCTTGCAGATACATCCATATGCAATAGCACAAATCCAGATTCGCTAAATTGGTTTTTCCGCTCCACCACTACAGCGGAGTTACCTGTACTACGAAAAATTTCGCCGGCTCCACGAACTTCGTTATAATAATAATAATAATAACCTTTATTTTGTTGTGTCCACAAACCTTATACCTTATAAAGGCCTTTGACTGCATATGCTACTTTCCCATTAATAAGACTCACTTCATTGCAGCTCAATTATTATGTGGCAGGCTAACTACTGATGGTGACAGATGAAGAATGCAGTGGCAGCTCTAGTTCAACAATAATCTTTCCATGTTCAATATCAATTTGACACCTCATGAGCAAATGCAGCCAAGGGCTACAAGCATGTGCTGCAGACAGAGCACACACTGCTGTCGTTGACTAGACCACAACCTCAAAGAACCACCTTCCTCACCTTCATCAGTGGTGATGGTGAAGGGAACAAATTCCTGCTCTTTGCTCTTCGCCGCAATGCTGTCAAATGCCGATGCACTATCGTCCAGTATCTCCCCGTTCTGAAAACATCCAGCGATGGCATCAACAAGCTTCTCAAGAGAAGCCAATGACAAAACAGAACAAGCGCTATGCAAGGACTCAAACGTTAGTAGTACACTTCCAAAGCACACAAAAGAAGCATTTAACAGGCAAGCATTGCAGTATAGTATATGCACTATATACTATATGCATTGCTTGAATGAATTTGAGTGCACGATATAGTCACAAAACATTCAGGATTCCACCCGTTGGGACTTACAGAGTCGTCTAGAGAGGGAGAGCTAGATCTCGAAGAATCCCGATCAGTCTAAAACAGAGCAGACATGTGAGAAAGAAAGGCAGAAAGGAACAAGAAATGCATGCACACAAACCCAAGAACAACATAAAAATTTTGAGTAATGTACGAGAGAAAAGTAAGAGGTGCAGTACAATGAGCAATGCAACGAGCAAACAAAAGACGAGAGCAAGGGCTAGTAAAGTTAGCAGGAATTTTCAGAAGCAAAGTCGGCCTGGAAGAACAACAGGTGTGAGGACATGCAGAGGGAAAGTGCCGAACTAAGAACCTACCGTGGTAGCGCTGAGGGAAAGGTTCCCCAAGTCATTCGAAAGATCCGCCCGACTTTCGGCGTCGTCCATACTCCCTCCTAGAACGGACAGCTGAAAGAGGAGGGCACGAGTGTGATCATACTTTTCATACACAAGGTAGATAACAAGAATACAATGCCAGCTAAGCTTGCTCAAGAAGGAAATGACCTCACTTGTCCGGACACGTCCTCAGGGTTGTAGCCCAGTAAAGACAGCATCCGAGCTCTCGGGGACCGGTCAAAGTTGGCCTGAAACCAAAAGGGAGGCCTTTAGACAAGAAGGCATGGCACCTACATCTCAGCTGTATTAACTCCACTGAATGATAGAACAAGACGCAATCATAAGTTCAAAGTCATAGACCGTTCTATTCCCACAACAACCACTCAGCGAACGTTGAACACTCCAGATCGGCGGCATTCTTTTAATGCATATGACGCGTTCAAGTGACATCTTTTACTTAAACTAAAAGATGCATATGTCACATTCAAGCCATGGCAGCAAAAAAGATAGCAATAAGAAATCAGTGCTTTAGATAGAGTTAGAAGCAAGGCAATGCCTTGGTAAAAATCTGTAACAGGTAACACTTCTTAACCCACTTTGCAGTCGCCCCGTGGTAGAGCATAACATGACACATCGAAGGTTCAAGATCACCAAGAAATCGGGGCAGAAGAGATACAGTAATGGTTGAGCAGATCACATGGTTCCCCATAATTTTCTCAAAGGGTCAATCAAAGCTTCACATCACGTGAACTTTCCTTATCCAAATTAGTTACAGGTACATCGCTTTGGAATAATGCTGATTCATACAATGGAAAAACTAAAAAACAAAAATAAAAAAAGTTAGTTAACAATAGAGATAATTCTCGCATCACATAAAGCAAACACCAATTCCCACTGCGAAATCTGGGAACAAGCAAACAAACAAAAATTAGCAAACCTAGAAACAGCGTCGGCGTCGAGTTTTCAGCATTTGAAGTTTACCAGCTCGCCTAGTCTTCCCATTGTTATTTCTAACCGTCAACACCAAAGCCCCCCGTCACCGAAAGGTTACGAAATACCGAGTAAAGAAAACTGACCCACCTGAAGGAAGCTCCAAGCCAGCTGACGATTGGTGTCCGAGCACGCCTGCACCTTGAGCTGGCAGAAGTCGGAGAAGTTGCCGGTGCTCAGGGCAGACTCCAGCTGGGCCGACTGGGCCATGAGCTTCTGCTCCGTCACCACCTGGCTGATGTGGACCAGCTGGGCAGCCGGGGCACCGGCGTTGGGCTGCTGCTGCTTCGTGAATGAGATCAGCTTGCCGCCAAACTGGGATGAAGAGACAAGAACAATGGCAGGAACTTTGACACAAATCAACCGATCAACATGCGTGTCAACTACATATGTAAATTCCACCCAGATGCGACATAGCTGTTGTGAAAAAGAACCAAGCTAAAAACAGCAAAGAGCCGCCTCTGAGGGTACCGAGCTCGTTTCGGATGCTTATAGGATTAGCTTACGGGCCGAAACATAGCATGACGGAAAGAAAATAGAGCTCGAAGAAAGGTGCCTGCAAGGCACGAGTGTTGTGCCTCACATGTGTTATTACCTAGTCTTTGTTTTCGAGCCCCATTTGATATTCAACGTGTTTAATGTGTACCAACCATCCCAACGCTTGACCTTGAACCATGGCAAATGTTACGTATCTTGGGCATGTTTGTGAGAATCCCACATCAGTGTTACTCCGTCTCTCCTTACCACAGGCTGCACCTAAAGACAATAAGCACGAGTTTCCTGTTTTTGAGCATGTATTGGATGTACGAACTTTTGTGAGGAGAGCAAGCCAGTCGAAACTGCCCACCTGTGCTTTTAGCCCTTGTGGCATTCCATGCACAGGCGAGACAGGGTAGAAACCCAATGTCCTTAGCCTTTCACTGAATTCGGTGCACCAGCGAATAAAATTCTTGCACCCAACATCACTTCTGGATACGCTACCAAGCAGTGTGTTCCCAAGCTACGACATCCGACATCAATCAGCCGTCTGCGGCCCTGCCGGCGACACCCGCGTGACGCCTTCCTCTATTTTCTGTATTCGCAATCACGTAAGCAATTCTTCATTAGCGTCGTCTTTGGTGTTGGTCAAAGGCGAAAGCAAGCAGTTGGCTCCGCCGATCGTGTAACCAAGAAGTATGATCGGGTACACATTCGGGACGTTAAACCCAAGCTTATCTCATTTTGCCTCTCTTTGAAGCCACCTGAGCAAGCTCGGATGCATCTGCCGGAGCCGTTTCAGCCGCCGACCAGCCAATTCCTCCGGGGCCGGCTCATTTCAAGTCCGAATTAAGACCGGTATTATAAAAATCGAGCAACCGCCAATAGCTCTCTAAGTAGCCGACAACTCTGGCCAGCGTGGTCGCTCACAACACGAAAGAACTCGAGCGATTCAGAAAAAACTACTTCTGTGCACAAGGAGGCCTAGGAGGCCTGAGACAAAAGCAGACGAACGTCACCGACGCGAATTCCGGCCGGAATTTCGACCCGTAAGCGGCAATGCATCGTTGTCTCGTGCAAGAACCCCATTAAAAAAATGGCACCCAGCGTTTCACAACCGCGTCGACCGACCCCCCGAACAGCAGCACTCACCCCGAAGGAAGCTCCGACTGGCTTGCGGAGCCACTTGGGCGGTTTCAGGAGCGAGATGGAGACGCTCCGCTGGGCGGCGGCCTGCTGCTGCTGGAAGCTGGGCAGCTGGGCAAAGTCATCCGTCCCCGGGAAAGACTCTGCCAGCTTGGCGCTCGGCTGTGTCTGCTGCTGTCCCCCCAGCAGCGAGTAGATGCCCACGTGGCCGTCGAACGAGGCGCTCGAGATGACGGCCGGGTTGCGCGGGCACCAGGCCACGTCGAAGTGCCACTGGTCACCCGTCAGGATCTCGCACACCAACTGGAAGCGGTTCAGAAGATCCGCGGCAATGGTCATGCGGGGTGCAAGTTTGTCTGCTTCTTGCGCAGGGGTTGCACTGATGTCAGAATGCCAAGCTCCGATGGGCTCTGACGGAGGGATAGAGGGTAGACCTCAATGCTACCTGCCTTGAGGTCTACCCACTATCCTTCCAAACAGAGCCAATCAGAGCTCAGTGTTCCGACATCACCGCAACCCTCCTCAGGAAGCAGACAAACTTGGGCTCCACATTGATCGAGCGAGCATGTAAGTGTGTCCTGCCTCCGGCAGAATTTATAGCTGCCTTTCCTAAAGTCCTAACTGCGCACACACACTCAAGGAGGCTTGCACTCCACCGAAGTAGGGCGCCTCAATGTCCTTCTGTTTAGGATGACGACACTCTTTGTAGTATCCGGTGTCGATCGCAGGAAAAGTGCAAAGAAATCGCCGGAAACAAAGCGTTAACGTAGCACAGCGAACGCCGAGAGCATGTGCCGCGGGAGACGGTCTTTCACGTGCTTCAGAACGAAAAAGAAAAATGAGTGTTCGGAACAAATTGGTTATATGACATCACCCTAAGCAAAGTGCACGTGAAGGCACCTTATGCCAGAGCATCTCTGAAGGTGGAAAGCCCACGCTAGAGCAAAGCGGCTAACTGCACCAGTTGGTTCATTTTAAAATTTGGAAAATTAAAAAATAAAGAACACATGGTGACAGATTATATTAGTAGCAATAGCATGTAATAAACGAGGGCTTCTTTATTATGCGCTGTTGTTACTAATACGAACTCTCACCAACTCACCCAAGCTTCCATCGCAACAAATGGTGACAGAGACAAGCTATAGTATGACACGAGGCAACACAAAGGATAGAGACAAGCTACATGACATAAAGCGACACAAACAAGCTAAGTATACAGATTATGTTGTGTGGCTTGTCTCTAATACAAAAGGTGTTATAGCACTGGGTTTCTTGAGAAAAGTGGCATGATATGCTCGAGCGTTATGCTCGTACTTCGGCAAATTAACAGAAGTGTTTAGTTTAAGATTGTGGTTAGCCATCCAATATGGTTTTAAGCAAAACTGATCTTGGATAAGCCTGTCCTTTTTTTGTGACACTGAGTTTTGGCAAAGCTCTTTTCAACATTCCCCACATCTAGGCATGCTCAAGAAAATAGACCGATCTCACCAGCCAGTTCGTAGCGCCACTGCTGCCGGCGTCCATCGTGGGAATGTAGTCTTTCTGCCTGTGCAACAACCCCGCTCAGGGTCTGCGCGAGTAGAGCACGAGACGACACGAGCTGTCTCGTGCACTGGCACATGCCTCCTTTGAAACTACAGTTATGGCGGTGTCACGCATGCGTGGAACGTTTGGTGAGTTTGGTCTATTTGAATGCAGTGGTAGAATATGTCAATTATTCCCTTATGTTTCCTCTTGACATATGCATATGTTGCCTCCCAGTCACATAGAACAGCCACACAAAAAATTCAGTATTCTGACAATGATTCACTCTCAGCTGGCACATCCTTTCTGGTTGTGTCTCAGCTTCTATATGAAACACTGAAATGAAAAAAATACATTTTGTTTTAAAGGACTTATTTGAAACACATTGTTTTTTCTTTTCCACGAAAAAACATTTTTGCACAATATTTACGTTGCTAGACACAATTTAGCTGGAGGTAGCCCACCCTAGGCCCCGCCCAGCAATGTAGCTAACTACGTTCCACTTCTCGGCTCTCATTGGGTGGAGAGATGATTGACGTGAGGAATGTTCATCGTAAAATTGTTTCTCCGTGCTGTGGCAGTATAGTCTTTATTCTACTTTATCTTTAATGTTTGAGAAACAAACTATATAGATAGAGTCCTTATTGCATTCAAAAATATCACAAGATTGTCTTTTCTGTTTTGATTTTAAACGATAACAAACACGGCTGCTGGCGTGTGCGGCGAGCGGTTTCACGCACCGTGTAGCCTGTTGAGCTTGTCTGTTTTTATGAATGCGAGCCTTTTCGCGTTCACCGAGGTGTTTAGAGGAAGATACCTCAACCGATCCAGTTTGCAGCAAACAACTTACGCAAGTACACGCCTTCGGAAGCACTGTGTGGGTGTTTGTTTTCGTAGCAGCAATGGCATAAACCTAGCGTCCCACGTCAACTATTTCGCTCGATCTGGCTTGATTTGTCCGTTTGCAAGTTTTGATGCTGAATAAATGTGTGGGCTCCCATAAAAGTGGTACCGCTACTCTGCGAATTCTGCGGATGTCGTGATTGCGACCATGGTTTCAGTACTGAGAGGTGACCCACACGGGTAAGAATTTGCGAGCCATTTGAGTGAAAGAAATTGGGCGTTCGCCTCGCGTCAGGTTTGTTCAGGTATGTTTCTGTCATTTCGCTTCCGAAGGCACCTAGCTATCATATTTTGAGCAGTGGACTTGGCCTGCTAAAATGAAACTTTTTAGGTCGCGTTTGAATTGTTTGTTATGACGCTCACCCAAGCGCTCGTGGACGCTATGCAAGAAAACAAGAGCAGTTTGCAGCAAACTAAGGTATTTCAGCTTCCCTTTAACTACCTTAGTTCTAATAGCAGACAATGCCATACGCTGCCGCGCGTCTGCCCAAACAACAAGCAGACGGTGTAGACAGCAGATTAGAACACACCGGATGTCCGCAACAGGGAGACATTAGGCTTGCAAACATGTTTAGCGAAGCAGCCTAGCCCATCCAATAGTAATGGGCAGGGCCACCATTCTGTGGGCGGGGCCTAGAGCGGGTGGTGAGCTCCACCTAAATTGTGCCTAGCATCGTAAATATTGCACAAATAAAAAAATTATTTTCAAGAAAAATTAAGGGAAAAAAATGTGTCCCATTTAAACCCTTTCAAAAAAGAAATGTTTTCATTATTCTTTAAAGACAACTAGATGCATAAAGCATAAAACAATATTCACAGTAGAAAAATGAGCTGAAAACCTCTTTCTATTCCAGGCTGAAGCCTACCTAAAACACTGCCATCTGCACAACAGGTAGTAGATATGAATCAGACAGCATCATAAGAATCCATAGGTATCTTACCTCGCCACCTGCCACGTTTGAATTGGGATTCCAGCATAGTATCCTCTTGTCCTTGCCGCAGGACAACAGAAGGTCAGGATCCTGAGGACACCAGGCAATTGCAAGGACTCCCCTAAAAGAAAAAAAGATCAAGGACCATTAAAGTTTGTATAAACTTTAACAAACCCTTCTTCGACAGCTGATGACTGAAGGAGCCAGAACCAGGAAAAAAACAAAGCACATCTACTTTCGAAGTTGAAACAAATAAAACCTAACCAAGCCGAGATTTTTTTTTTTTTTTCTGATGAAGTTTTTTGAGTGAAATGCCAATAGAAAAGCAAAGGTACCAAAACAAAGAATTCACTTTTGGTGATGTTCCAATGTCTTGAGGGGCGACGTTGCGAATCTCAGGTCCCAGAGCTGAACCACCGGAGCATGATCATCTTCAGAGGCCAAGCATAACTGCGTCGCCACTTCGGGATGCCAAGCGACCGCCTTGCAGTGTATCTGGATCAGAAACAATCCAGAACTAAGCAATGCATACCCTATCACACAATGAAGGCTGTATTCATGCCCACCTGTAGAAAAAAACACTGTTGTTAGCCGAGTACTTTAGTACTGAACAATGAGGTCACGAAGGGTGGCTAGCACAAATAGGTGACTCCCACTGAAACGTCATCCAAACAACAAGTGGAGTAGGCAGATCCTGAGCATCAACTTAGGCAGAACAATTTGCCATTCTTCAATGGTCTGTTTGAACAAACTGTGAAGAAGCACTAATCTCGTGTCCGTACTAACCATGTCACACTCTGTACGCTAAAAACGTAACAACTTGGTCGCCGAGGCAGGTAGACCCTACCGCGTTGATTCAGGTTTCTAGTGAGGTTATGAGTCATCAAAGAAAACCATTAATAGACCCTTCTTGAGAAGTCTATCAGGCAACACTGGCGGACAACATATTTTGGGCACAGCTTCCTGCGCGAAGCGTGTGATTGGATCCCGAAGTTCTCACCGAGTGCTGAAACAGCAAGTGATTTGGATTCGAGTATGCGCCGAACACTGACATAGTATACACGCGCAAGGCCTGCTCGAAGTGCACGCACAAAATAGGGCAGCAGCGGATAATTGACGCAGCAGCTACTGGAGGACGTGCACTTTCGAAAAGGGTTTATTGGACACTGTCGACGCAAATGAAAAGATCAACATCTGTCCACTCACTCTTGACGTGGTGTCGGAGACCTTGATGATCGGTTCGTTCTTCCTCAGGTCCCACACGATGCAGCGGGCGGGGAACGTGGACGCCAGGATGTGCTGCACCTGACGGTTCCAAGCAAGGCAGCTGATGTCCTCGTGAGGCTGTTGGACCGAGAAGACAGCCTTAGCGGGTTTGCTCTCCATTTGGCACTAGAGCGAGCAGTTCTGTGACATGCGGAGAAGCGTTTCTACTCTACCTGAGACTTTGCGCCAGGTGTCATTGGCGCATTCGGACTGTTCAAGTCCCAAATAAATATTTCAGAGTCTGTAGAACCAGATGCCAACAAATTGGCCTGAAAGGGGAAAAGAGTGAAACAGTTAGAAGAACCTTGGAGTTCCCTACAAGAAGTTGCAACTTAAAGGGATCATGAAATTATTTTTCTACCCTGACTAACTAGTGCTCAGATTAAGCTCGAAGTCGTGTGGGAGGTGGAACAAAACTGCACGCAAAACCTTGTAAAGAGAAAAATGTAAAAAAGAGAAACCGCTGCAGCCAACAGCTACTTGCAGCACTAAAAGTGTCACAGCTCAGTTGTAACAAAGTAATCACATGAGAGGCAAAAAGCCCTATCCCTCCAATCAGCAGATTCAGTTTCAAAGTCTCATTGCAGGATGACCTTTCAGCACTACCCAAATAAGAATATTAAAACTTTCATACTTGGTTCAAAGGCCTCAACACTAGCCGAGTCAATGCAGCACAAACAGCTACTGCTCTCGAAAACTCTCAAAAGAAAAAACTACTATAATATTTGCGGCCAAAACACCTCACACCTACATAATTACAATACTTTGTAGAATGTGCGGAGTGGGAAAAGGTATACCGTAAAATACCTCAAAAGCGACCCCTTTGTTCAAATGCCCGCAATTAACATTTGTTAAACTTGGTAGTTCTGCAAATTTTATGTTAAGCGCCCGATTTGACCGTACAAGCGCCCATGTCTAGATTAACCCAACTTTCAGTAAAAGGTGGGTGGGCGCTCCCCAGGTATCTTACGGTAGTTTCTTTCTAGGTTTAGCGTCATTAAGCTAAATCTAGCAATGGCTGAAAATTTTTAAATATATATATTAGTCTTCATATTAACACTATTTCATACTAAGTGTACAATGCTGTCAAAGGCGCCGGCTTGAGCGTGTTGCTGCACTTGGCATCTCATTTGCTCGAGAGTACAAGCAAATGAACCACAGGATCAAGCCACACGCTCGCGCCAGCAACTGTGACAGCATTGTAAACCCTTAGTATGAAACAAAAGTACAGTGTGACCTAAGGTTGCACCTACTTAGCATTTCAATAACAAATGATAGGCACTTGAAATAAACTGCATGTGTAGTCATGTGCATTCCTTCAACTTTTTAAGCTTTTAGTTTAAAGACGCAACGTGAGGAACAAGCTAAGTTTGATTGCTGCCCCCTTCAGTATTTGGAAATGTAAGAGCCGTTTAGTAGCAGAAAAATGTAACTTTCTTTGGAACTCTTGCCTTAATTTTGTGCTTTTTTCTTGCAACATTGTTCCTCGAATACTTTGGCTTACCTGAAACGTATTAAAATCCAGAGCATACACAGGCCCTGTATGCTTATCCTTCTGACAAATGAGGGCGTCTTCTCCTTTGATAAGCTTTGCAGGATCATAAACAAGGAGGTTTCCCGCATCGGCTCCTCCGACAAGCACTCCGCTGGGCAGGTCGCCTTCGGAGATGCCGTGGCAACCCCACGCTACCTTGTGGAATCTTAGCAAAGAAAGGTTCAGACCGTCGTTAGGAACACTTCAACATAGCTTCATGTTTTGAAGCGGTGAATGGGTGGCACTGGCTCACCTGTGCTCCGAATTTAATGTCCCAACAAGACCCATGTCCAGTCCCGGTTCGGTTAGGTTAAGGGAATATATTTCTAAGGCAGCCGATGTGCTGAATAAAAGAGGAAAATGAGGCGTTATGCGTAGATGTCACAAGCAAGCAAGCATCGGATAAGGGAGATTCAGCATTGTCTGACAATTTACAAATTGAAGCGAGTTTTAGACTGTCGTCGTAAACGTAGCACGCGCTCCGAAAATAGAGACAAGCAACCTAAGAGAGCAATATACGTTCAAAGAGCCGATGGGTTGAACGCGACAATCCTGAAGCAGCCATGGCCGATTAATCCCCAAAGGAATCATTTTGATATATATATTTTTAACGCCGCGTACTAGAACATACACTTATGGTATACGACTCAAATACCAAGCATGTTTTAGAAGTAGCTGTCGTGCCATGTAGTATGTCAACGGTTACAATCGAAACAGCTGTCACTTCAGATAAATCAATGGGGATCACCAAACCTGAAGGTTGCATCCAATTGCTGCGCCGCTGTGCCAGCCGCGATGTAAATTGGGTGGTGCACGGCAGGAGACCAAGCTATGTTGGCCGTCCTGTCTATCTCCTTAATCTTCATGTTTGTCTGCAAGTGGAGAAAAGGACAGCGGAGGAAATAAACGTCAAGTTGGGTCGGCTACAACCGTACTTTTTCTGAAGAAGCCCGGTCAGCTGAGTTGTTCAGCAGCCCGCGATTAATTCACTGTTCGTTACCGTGGAGCATATTCTGACTAAATGAAACGTTTAAACGTCCGAATCTGTCGTGAAGGCGCGCGTTTAAAGCACAGAAAGTGCGAGATCAGTATAAATTACTGACCGAAACCTACGCGAAGGACGACGAATGCGACCAGCTAGTTAATGTCGGCAAACGACAATTCGGCACCACTTTCAACCCGGACTTGGCTGCGCTGGACAACAAATGGTCGCGAATATGTGCGTTTGTCTGCAGAATTACTTACATTATACCGATATCCCAAAATCAGAAAATAACACCGGCAATGAAATCCAACGTGGCACCAAGTTGCGTGTCGCCGTCTTTGAGCCCCCTGGCGGGAACTTCCGTCAGCCAACGTCAGCTCTCCGCTCTATGGCCACTCCGCTCTATGGCGCTCCGTTTATCTTTGTGATTGACTCTGTCTTGGTCTTTTATTTCTCAGCGTTGCATGAGGACGTCGTGTATTGTGATCTCCATGCTCTCGGCAGCCACATCGTGAGAGAAAAATTTTTTATGTTCGCGCTCCGGATCGCGGGCTTAATTTCGAGACCGAGGAAATATTTTGTTGAAGGGCCAACGCCCTCGGGATATGTTATGGCGGGAACCCGCACAACTTCAAAGTTTGACAGACCGTGCCTTTGTGGAAAAACAGGAATCCTATTTATCTTTTTTAATAAATTATTGGTACAATTAAACGCGTTTGTGTTGCTGAAACTTGGTCACAATGTTTTTGTTGTTAAATTGTGGAGGCCTTTCTTTTCTTGACCTAGACCATCCGGCACTCGGGAAAGGTGTTAAAAAGCGGAGATAGAAAAAAAAAAATGGAACTTGACAAGTTTCTGTTTCCGCCACAACATGAATAGATGCAATATCCGTAATAATATTATTAACTACACAAAATCCCCTTTTCCTGGGATTATTTTCGTCAGTCGTCGTCGACACAAAATTATAACAGTATTTGAAAAGTTGTAAAAGCTCCACTAATGCGGTTTGTGCATGTGGGTGATTTCATCTCAACTCAAGCACGAATTTTGGGTCGAATTTTTAATTTTTGTAAAAAAATACATGTTATCGGGCAATTCCTACAATAAAAGAAGACGCAAACGGCGAGTTCGTCGGATTTTTTGTTCTCAAGTTAAGGACCGTTGAAGCGGCCAAGGTGAAAACTGACGTTTTTCCAGCTTATCGCTTTTCCCTTTTCCCTACTTTTTATGCTACATCAATATAACTTTTTGGGAACACTCTCAAGATATGCTTTTTTTATGCTGATTAAGCGTCTGTCATAAGATCCTTATTGTTGTTGTTGTTGTTGTTTTATTGTTGTTTTTTTTTGTTTTTTTTTTTGTTTTTTAATTGTCAAACCGCGTCTCTGCAACAATATTTGACGAAGTTCAGCAAGCTGTGCTGTGTGACCTAATCAACATATTTTATGATCTTTGCATCACCGTAAAGCTACAATTAAGCTCTTTCTTTTAAGTATAATTTAAATATTTTGCGCTTAATATATAATTCGCAACATGTGCCTGAAAAACGAATATTTCGAAAAACTAGCAAGTTTGGAGTCGATTTTATAAAAAAAAAAAAACTCTTATTTGTCCTATTTTTTATTCACAGTTAGGTAATATGGTAGTCTATCAGGAACTACCAGCAGAAATTGTATGACCAGCAGAAATTGTATGCTATGCTCGTGCTATGGGCGTTTTGAACGGGACTTCGCACAGGCGCTCTGCTGAGCAGAATGTTGGCCTATATGTAAGGTGTCCTATTTATCGTCAGCAGTTATCTCAATATCCAACCATAAACATTAATAAAATTTGGAGTAGTGCACTCAAAAGAGTTTAGAAGTCCGTATCAACAAGTTCGGGCACAGCGCTTACTTCCTCCCGATTCGGGGCAATGCAAATCGTTATAGAATTCCTCTGGGTCCTTTTGCTTTCGGCTTTGAGTTTGAAATACCGAACTTGATATGTAATTGTCATATTTTCTTATGTCAAACAGATATTTAGTGCATATACATATGTACGATTTAGTATCGGACGCTTAGGAAGTACGGTTTATTTTGTGCACGTACGGACTCTTTCGTAAAATAACGAGCATTTCGTAGCGTGTGAGAATTCAGATGTGTTAGTCATGTGTTTAGGTTTCATTTCTATTTTCAGTGATTCATGCCGGGTTGTTAGACTTTTCCCTCTTGACTTAAGTTTGTCCGGGAGTCTGAATGTTACGTATCTTCTCCGTCAATACATAGGGCGAAGCTCACACACCTTGGAAATCACCCCAGTGCCAAGTAAATATATATTGTTAGGATAAATATTGTTACTTCACTGGCTTTTACGCTCAGATATTGAGGTAAATACTAACATTAAGTATAAAACTTTACATACGTCAAAATTCTGCTCAGCTGAGCGTCAATGCGAATTCCCGTTCAAAACTCTCATAGTACGAGATTCGAGTCCTAATAGCGGCCATACAAACAATATATTACAATTTCTGTAGGTAGTTCCTGACAGACTACTATATTACCTAACTGCGAATAAAAATCAGAGAAATAAAAGGTGGGTTTTTTTAGACATCGACTTCAAACTAGCAAGTCTTTTCTAAATAGTCGTTTTTCAGACAAATGTTCCGCGTTATATGTTTAGCGCAAAATATTCAGATTATACTCAGAAAGAAAGAGCTTAATTGGAGCTTTACGGTGATGTAAAGGAAATAAAAATATATTGATTAGGTCACACAGCACAGCTTGCTGAACTTCGTCAAATATTGTTGCAGAGAGGCGGTTTGACAATTAAAAAACAAACATTAAGGATATTATGACCTAGACGCTTTATTAGTTTAACTCGCCGTTTGCATCTTCTTTTATCAAAGGAGTTTACGGGTAGCTACTAAACATTTCAGACGAGTTAATTATGAGCTAGTGTATTTTTGTGAGTCACTTGTGTTACTGGGCGACAAGTGAACAAAAACCGAAATGTGAGCTTTTATAGCCTCCATACAAACAAAATATTACATTTTATGTTTATTTTACATTATAAAGTACTGCAATAGGAAGCTAGAGAAAAATTTAGCCAAATAAAAGGTAGGCTTTTTTTAGAAAATCGACCTCCAATTCGCAAAATTATTTAAATAGTCCTTGCTTTACGAGAAAATACTGCCCTTTCTCTTTTACGCATAAGGTCAAATTTGTTATCATTAGACGGAGAATACTCTAAGATTTCTAAAAATACTAAATATGTTAAGACACCTCATATAGGTCACACGGAAGAGCTAGTAAACTTTGACAAATATCGTCCAAAGACGTCATATTGGCAAATTTTCTCAAATATATTTCATATGAATAATTGTGTTAAAATTATTTATTAGAGAATAAGTGTGTTCACAGGTATCTATTAAAAAGAAGAGGCGAAAATTTTGAATTAGTGTATTTTTGCGAGTAAGTTGATTTACTGACAAAACAGTCAAATAAAATCAGACTTCAAGCTTTTATAACTGCCATACAAACAAACATTACATTATTACATTTTCTATTTATATAGCCCTATAAAGCACTGCAATAGCTAGCTAGAGAAAAAAGAATCAGCCAAATAAAAGGTGTTTTTTCTTTTTTAGAAAATCGACCTCCAATTTGCAAATTGTTTGAAATAGTCCTTGCTTTACGAGAACACAGTGCCCTTTCTCTTTTACACACAACATTAAATCTGATATCAATAGAAAGAGTATACTCTCAGCTTTCTGAAAATACTAAATATGTTACGATATCTCAAATAGGTCACACGGAAGAGCTGGTCAAACTTTGACAAATGTTGGCCGAGGGACCCACTTTGACAATATTTAAAACAAAAATTAAAGTAAATAATCACAATAAAATTATTGATCATAAATAATCGCTATTCTGAGAGTGGCCGAAAAAACTTACATTGCAATAGCAAAAAAAAAGGCAAAAAGTTGAAAGGAAACATGACACCTCCGACAGGCGAGAGAAAGGTCAGTTTGCTCCTCGGGTGCTTGAAATGTCCGAAACTCGAGAACGAAAAATCGCCCGAACTTGCGGTTTGCACTCCGCTGTCACAGAAGGGTTTTCCCCAAAACATATATTTTTTTCATCAAAATTAAAAATTCGACCCCAAATTCGTGCCTGAGTTGAGATGAAACCACCCATTTAAGTAGGTGAGTTATATAGCCAGGGGGACAAAATATATAGGCCTAATAATAAAAACTTTCAGCCTTTCCACTCTGGTGAAGAAGGAAGAGCAGCGGAGCGGCAGCTTCTGTTCTCGGCGGTGGCTTTCCAGGCGAGCGATCTCCTCTTCTTTCGCAAGGGAATCTGAAGCGCTCGACGCAGTGGAACTTTAGGCGATAGCGGCCTCTCGGCGGTTGGGGAACCATTCGCGCTGCTGCGCACATCGCTGCTCGTTCCGTTCCCGCTATTCTTCCTCCGAAAAAATGTTGCCGCCATCTATGAGCGACGGTGGCAAACAGACAACCGGCAAACACAACAATCTGGACAGCTACCGCCATCTATGAGCGACGGCGGCAACCAAAGTGTTGTGCCGACCACGGGCGTCGACATTTGTTTGGTACCGGACACGATCCTAGGGAAACCAATAATAATTTATTGCAAACGAACAAAAGAATCTGAAGTCAGACCTGCCAAAAACACATTGGGCTTCACTGGCAGCGCCTTACAATCCGTGAGACAAGCAGTGTTGGGAAGCACTTTAAGTACATCGTACTTAATACTTCAAGTAGGCTTAGAAAACTTGTACTTTACATGAAGTATATTCTGTGAGTATGTAATTGTACTTTACTTAAAGTATTTTTTTCTGGTTCTTTATCCGAGGAAAGTACGATTCCCGACTTCAAAGTACATTCCCCAAATTTTGTTTTGTTAAATTTGTATCACGAAATGATGCTTTGTCAGCTCCGAAGAAATACTGGGAGGGATATTCTATACTCTCACCAGAAACGTGAGCCAGGGGCGTAGCCAGGGGGGGGGGCTTATGGGGCTTCAGCCCCCCCCCCCCCCCTTCCTCCCCCGAAGTCCAGCCGACCCTATAATATACACATGCATTTAACCCCCTCCCCCCCCCCCCCTCCGCACCCCAAGTCATGGACATCGCAGCCACCTATGCCCCCTCCCCCCCCCCCCGAAAAAAATTCCTGGCTACGCCACTGACGTGAGCAGACGACGCATTGCTCCGTTTGTTCTGGGGGCGGCTTTGCCGTAGCTTCTTAAACTCTCGCTACTTCTCGGTCGGTCAGCGCAAGCGAGGAGGTTTAAAATATTAGGACAGCAAAATTAATCATAATGTAGCACCTGAGACTGTGGTGCGGAAAAATTAAACTTTCAAGTCGAAGAAAGAGACAACAGAGGAGAACGTCACAATGTTTTGAGACATCCTCTTCTGCCTTTTCCTTCGACTTGAAAGTTCATTCATTTTTTCACACCCCAATCTCAGGCGTCACATTATGATTAATTATCACCAGCTCGCTTGCACACTCACTGTTTTGTTTGTTTGTTTGTTCGTTTGCTTGTTTGTTTTCATTAAGGAGAGGACACTCCTCTATGAGAGGATTTTGCTTGCGGAAGCTACTGGTGCTACCGGGCTGACGTCATGCTCTCTCCTAGTACATTTAACCCCCTTGGTGCAACAACCCAGTGCAAGTGGCACCAAATTCAGCAGAGGGACTTCTGAATTTGGCTTTATTCCTGAAAATAACTACACTGTGGCCACTTGACTTTATCAAATATTCGTCGCTGTTTCTGAAAATAGGTCATGCACTCGGGCAATGCATACCAGTTAAAAAATCACTGTATAGGGGAAGGAAAGGGCATCATGAAAGATTGCGTTAAAATACTTGTAGCTTACTTTGAAAATACATTGTATTTATAGTACTTTACTTCAAGTACATTGCACCCAGTGTACTTACTACTTTACTTGAAGTACATCACGTCTCATTTACTTTGTATTTTACTTGAAGTACCTTTTAGATGTACTTTACCCAACACTGGAGACAAGCAGTATGCAAAAGGAGACATGCGAAATAACAATAAGGCACCCAAAGAAATTAAAATAAAAAACATACTGGAGAACACTTTACGAACTAACATTTCTCAGAGCTTTCTTGAGTCTGTATTTTGATATTTTATTAAAAATACTAGAGGTCTAGTTTCTTCAACAATGATGATACATATAATAATAATCGCCACGATAAGTCGGATAATTAACTAAAATGTGTTGATTAACTTTTTAGTTAGTGAAAATAAACATATGATTTCAATCAGAAACCTGCTGAGCGTTGTCGAAAACCACTAAATCACTAACTTTAGAAAGATGTGGACGCGTGAGAAGCGCAGTGGCGCACTGAAGTTACGCAATGCTGGTGGCCCGAAGACGCGCATGATAATAAGATACGAAAAAATCGCGCGGGCCCCGCGTTATCGGCTTACCACCAGGCGTTGCGCCTGTTGCAGATGCAAGTGCTAACTTTAACGCAGCACTTTTAATTGATTGATTTTGTGGTCTTTGATTACGCTCAGAGATTTCTAATCGGAACCGTTTATTTTTACTAAATAAAAAGTTGATGAACAAATTTAAGTTAGTCATTCCACTTTTCGTGATGATTAGCCCCCCATATCATGTCCCCTTGGCCGTATAACTCACCTGCACAGGGCGCAATAATGCACCTTTAACGGCCTTTCTAAAAAAAAAAAAATGTGTTAGGTTTAGAATAAACACGCCCTAGTATAGATGTTAGAGTCAAAAATAAAGTCATAAGTTAATCCAGATTTCTGAAATTCACAACAGCTATGGTTAACAAAGATTGGACGCACGTTTTTCGTGCTCTCACTCAAGATTTTTTTTTTTTATTCAGTGTAGTCAAACGATTTAAAAACAGAATGTATACTGTACGCCTCGACGCTAACGTTGCCCGCAAATAATGATTATTTCTTTTTCTTTCTTCTTTCTTTTTTCCAATTAATTGGAACAAAGGTGTTGGAAGTGCTTAGGATATGGGAAGGCGTCACTCGTGATGACAAAGAAGAGGCGGAAGACCTCATGAAGAAGGCCAAACAACGTAGCGTCATTGTCTTCCCTGCCTGCAGGGCCGGAGTCCGGACACAAACATATACTAACATACAGAAGATCAAACCTCGCTAAGGAGATGACTGATCGGTCTCAGTTGCCATGGCAACCGCCATTTCGTTCCATTCAAATATTCGAAGCTTCGAAAGGGTTGTTCCGAACCAGTCACACCAATATCGCTATGGAGCGTCATCCTACTGAAAGCGTTCTTCGTCAATATAGTCGTCTTTGGCGCTGAGCATGCATTCCGCTTATCAATCATACTTATCTCCACAGATCCCTTGCAATTGTATTGGTTTTCTTCAGTATTTAAAGACAGGAACATTATTTTTCAATGCAACCAAGCACCGGCACCGCATGTGATGGCGGTGCAAAGAGGTGCCTCATTTCACCGGTTTGGGGGTAACAAAATCTCGGAATTCAAGAAAAATCTCAATAAAGCTACACGTCACCAGTGAATTTAGATCGATCTAAATGACGACGCTGTCTCCGATTTCATGAACCAAAATGGCGCTACTTGGCGCTACTTTCCCAGTATCCAGTGACATCCTCATGAGACTCGTGACGACCAAGGGGAACACGGAAGATGGGAAAGCACTTAACCCAGGAGAATTGAATCAGACACGGAAGTAACGCCGGCTAAACCAGCAGCATTTGGGCTACTGAAAAAAAGAAGTATCAGTACTGCAAGACCTGCACAGAAGATAAGGCGGCAACTCCCAGCAACTTGCGCTATGGGCGTGCAGAGGCCTCGAAGGACGCCGGAAAACAGCCGGAGGCAAGTACTCGCCCAAGACAAACCGACGACACTAGAATCCTGGGCTCACCCAGGACGATGAAGAACAATACCCGAAAGGCTGATCCTGAATTCCCTAGTGGAGTCCGTCAGGAAGTCCGGGATTCATTTATTTATCTAATTGCGTCATAGTCATCGGACCCACCTTACACCCACACAAACTACCATCCCCGATCTTCTCAGGGCACACAACCATAGACGAGGACCTTCATTTTCGTGCAAAAGACATGTTTTCAATTCATCAATGCTCTCAGCAACCAAAGACGCTCTTACGAAATCAGATGGACAAGTAGAAGATACAAATGAATAAAAACAATTAAAGGTTTCAATATAATGAGATTCCAACATATCTCTGCAAGGGCAAGCAAAATACAAAACCCGAACCGCCAACGATTCATATGATTCAATTTTTTTTCAAGGTAATTTATTTTATGTTAGTCCGATACCATTTCATATGGCGTGTCGTTCCAATCACTAATGCACATAACAATGCGCTGTGTAATCGGAGTGTCTGGATCATGAGATAATAGGAAGTCATAGCGTAGCGTTGCAGTACAGAGCGGTATTGCTACCGGAAGCTCACCCTGTGACTTCGAAGCATGCGCTTCAGCGTGCGCCAGGAGCCGTACCGTTGCTGCGGTAGTGAGAGATAACTGTATGCTACTTTTCAATCGGATTTTCCTGAAGGGGGTGTGCTACCGAAAAAAATTAATTAGACATAATCGTGACAACTGGCGACGTTTTCCAAAAGCATGAAAAAAAAGGTTCATTCTTCATGGCATGGCGCTGGAGAAGTGACGCATATTTTTTTCTTCCAGTTTGTAAATGGTGGTTTGATGCGGTTCCAGGCACAGTGCTGGCGTGTTCCAGTTTTGGATCTATACTTTGCTTCAGGCCGACGCTACGAGCTGATGGGGTCGATCAAACAGTGTCAAAAGTGCAAGTCACTGGGCCCTCGCTTACATGATTGGTTCAGCGATTATAGAGCAGGCGCAGAAACATGACGAGCACCGCATGTTGGTGTGCCTTTGACGCTATCAGCTTGTAGCGTCGGCTGCGTCCGGAGTTCAAGGCCGACCTGCAGGGTCGTCCTCTGCCGGGCAGAAAATCAATTCCCAGTTTCCTTCTCTCTATTCCCTCTTGCTTAAATTATTTGAGAGCAATAAAGCAAAGAGGTTTTCCACAAATAAATATCGAATTTGCCCAAAACTGACTTTTTTCTTAGGATTCAGACCCAAATTAACGTCAAGGGCCTCCTGATAAAAAAAAAAAAAATGCTTTAGCATTTCTGCTCTGGTGAAGAAGGAAGACCAGCGAAGCTGTACTATGGTGGGAATGAAGTAATGGCCGGCCGCAAGTCAGAGGAAAAAGGCTGGAGAGGTTTCCGGCCATCTATGAGCGACGGCGGCAACCAGGCAACCGCCAAGCCGGTTGTGTGGTTGCCACCGTCGCTCATAGATGGCGGTAGCTGTCAAGAGTTTAGCGTTATCATTTGTTTGCTGCCGGACACGATACTGGGGAAACTATTCCTTAACAGCTCCGCTGCAAAAATATGCCGGACAGCTCATTAGGTACGTTTGCTTCGTACCTTATAACTAAGCAAAGCTTAACGGAGTAAATTTTTTTTTAAGCGAGAAAATCTTTTTTGAGGTTGAGCAGATGGTCTTGCACGGTTTTCGTGGTACCGTGCTGTGCCTTCACTGCACAACACGCACGACTCACGAACCATTGAGACGCGCCACAGGTCTTATTTTACTACTACTTAATCCACAACAACGCATTTCAAGGTACATACGTTACATGGCCGGGGACGGCTAAAGGCTTTCCACAGTGGGGCGGCATACAACATTTTTGGGGAGGCATGGGCTCCGAGACATTATTTTCTAGAAATTGATGATAATTGGATGAGAGACAATGGCTGAGTGGAGACGTGGTCGCTCCCAGCGGACGTGACGGTTGAAGATTCTACATCACGTAATCGAAGGCAGGCTCCCATCATCAAGTGATTCGACAAAAAAAAAAAAAAACACGAAAGACTACAGTTGATTTTTATTAATTTAAACTCCAGGAAGCTAAAAATTTTGTTTGAATTATCAGAGGTTTGAATTATCAAAAATTAATCTAAATATAATAGAAGATAAAATTTCGATTTGTTTTATGGATGGCTACAGATACAAAGCAGATATTTGATGATTTCCTCTACATGGGCCTACTAATCATAAGCAGATGTGCCACACCCACACATGCATCATAGGTGAAATATACGAAATAAGCTTACTCATCCCTCAGAAATGTTGTGTATCGTGGACTGTTTTCTATTGTGGACTATTAGCCTCGTTGAGTGCGCTTCTGACCTAACGCCGGTGCACTGCGGAGAAGCAACACCCACAGAAGCAAGCTCCGCGGGTGTGTCTTCTCCGCGGTGTACCGGTGCTCGGTAAGGAGCGCGCTCAACGGGGCCGCGAGAACAAAAAGTGTGATGTCGCTGCCAAGCCACAAGCGAGTTATCTAGCTTTATTGAAGACGTCCTTCGTCTCTGTTGACGCGTCGATGAATGAATGGCCGAAGAAGACAACGCCAGACAGCTATTTAAGGATTCTTTCAGGAACCTTTATAAAAGTTCTTCAAACAACTTTATAATGAAGTGCTTTCATTGTAAAATATAAACCCCCACACAATTTGACACGGTGAAAAGTACCCGCGGATGCAACACAAACACATTAAGAAATCTTGCTTCCTTGAACTGCGTAGTGTTCGTATGAAGAAGGAAAAAAAAAAACGGTAAAGAATCCCAAATGGAAGTATGTGGTCGTTCGTTGTACGCCCAGCACAGTAACAACGGGTGGCAAAGCTAACTCCTCTCTTCATTGTCGTCGTGTCCTCCTTTTTGTGGTGACCCAACTTTCGAAACAATTGAAAACTGTAAGGAAAGCACAAAACGGTCGCGGTCGCGGTCCTCTTGAACTTGTCCCTCCAAGAGCGGCACACAGTGGAACAAACAGGCGGCCTGCCCGAACGGTAAAACCAGTAGAACGGTCCGACCGGCGAGCGAAGCCACGCGGCCGACCACGCTTGAGAAGCAGAAAGGACACGTGACTTCCTCTCTTCCTCCTCCTCTGCATGTGCTCACACTCTTTCCCTCACTCACCTCGCAGCCGGTCCTCTCTTTCCCCAAGTCTACGGTTGGGTTACCTGACCTACCTGTTTGAGAGAGTCGACAACGCTCGGCCCTTCGCAGCCGCCGCCGCCGCCCCGCAAGCCCTCCGACACCGCCGCACTGCTGCGCGACCACAACGATTACGCGTCATCGTCGTCGTCGTCGTCGTCGTCGAAGAACAGAGAACGACCACCGGAAGGCGTGCATGACGCCCCGTGGAGTTTAGCAGTGCCCTTTCGGTGGTGGCCATGGAAACCACCACGTACACCTTCGCGACGGCAGCTGCCCTGTGTCTGTTCGTACTCTGGGAGTCCGGTGAGTCGTTTTCCGCCGCCGCCGAGAATCCGTGCGTGCCTTCTCGCTTCGTCGTCTGCGTACGCCCCAACGCGCTAAGGTGTGGCTTCCACATCGGCGCGAAAAGCATCTTTTTCGTTCCCTCCCTATGCCGTGCCACGCCGCCTACTTCGGTGATCTTACATGCCTGCAAGCACGCAGTTGGATATCCGTGTTGGCAATGTTTCGAATTGCAGCGGGCAACGAGGATGGCGGGCAAAAGAAAGCAGTATGTGGTGCTAGGCCTATTTTAAGAATCGACGGACGCATTTACGCTTCACGCGAATCGTGTTCTTCCAACACCTGAATGCGCGACCACTTTCTATGCCTCGGCATCGACTCGTGAGAAGCGTTCTATAGACGCAAATCCCCTTCATTCATGTTGTTTTGTTTTTTGTTGTTGTTTTTCGCTTGCGAGCCAGCGCTGAACCTGTTGAATGCGTTCACTTGCTCGTTGATCCTGGGGTCAGAGATTCGCTGACAAGCATTAATTCCGTAGATACAACCGATCGACGAGGTCGCACCCGAAGTGGTCTGGCAAGTGGTGATTCAAATGTGTCGCAGTGGGGGCAAGGCTGTTGGATCCCATTGGGCGTTTGTTGGACACTTGCCAGCATTCCTGGGTCGGCGTGGCGCGCGGGAATTTCAAGGGGCCCGCCCCGCGAACCGTGACGTCACGTCACCTGATTCATCATGAGGCTGGTTTTCGGCGTTTATTTCTGACACGATTCGGCGCAATAGATTCGGTGTTTAGTAGCCCGAAATAAAGTCGGCATTTGTGGGTGTGCATATTCTCTATCGCGTAACTCCGACATCTAAAATCTGTAAAAAGAAAGAGTTACGTAAATAAGCGGGGAGCGAAAGCCCGAGAAAGTGCAGCCGCGTAGGAACAACTAGCAATGTTTCTTTAATTGCCTGAAACTTTTTTTTTTTTTTTACCGTGTACGTACGTATTTTCAAGAGACAGCGTAATCATTGTGTCTACGTCTTATTGACTCTGGCGTGGTCCTTACCAATACATCAAGAATAAAGTGATCGTGAACGCCGAATGATCGACCAGAGTATATCTGTTTGTTTTCCACCGATTCATCAGAACGCTATTCGGTGTTTACGTATCGGTATTTTTCGGTAAATACCGTGCGTATTGTCAACTCTGGCGTGGTCCTTACCAAGATATCAATACTGAAGTGATCGTGAACACCGAGTAGCCGATCAAAGTTTATGTTAACCATGATTATTTATACATGAGACTGTGGTAAGCAAAGCGAAACATCGAACAGTTGAAGAGATACAAAAAAGGTCAAGGCGGACGTCTCAAAGTCAGCTGCTGCGTTTATTTAGTATATACCCATAACGTAGTCCACATTCAACCACAAAACACAATACAAAAGTTCAAATTTACAACTGTTAAAAAAAAAAAAAAAACATTATTGGCTTTTTGAATACTTGGTTAACCTTCACCAGCTTGCCTGCACGCTTACTATTTTTTCGCTAAAGTTGATATGTTTATTTGTTTGCCACCGAACCGTAAGAAAATACTAGGCGTTTATTGGTATGTTTAGGGGAATACCGTTCGTAGCGTGGTGCTTATTTATTCCGCCTTTGGCGTTGTGTTCGCCCGTGGATTTTAACATTGTATGCGAGTTCTGGAAGCGGAGTATAGGATCTAAGGATGACTAACCGACAGGAAATTCCTTTCAGAGAACAAAGGAACGGGGCGCTTCACGCATGTGCTCCTGTTTCTGTTCCCGACGCACAAACATTAGGCAGCTGTCTGCCGTATAATGCTCGTTATTTTCATTAGACTACGATTTAGTTCCTGATTGCTGTGATGTGTCCGATTCTGTAGACGAACGTCGAGTCGTGCCACGAAAGACGTGAACTCTTTGGCAATAAAAAAAAACTCAGACTTCCATTAACATTTTTCACCTCCCCGTCAATGATGGCAGCAAGGTCTCTGGTCGCATCCGATTCGTCTCTCTTTTTTCTTTGTTTGTCTCCGATTTACGACTTCACGAGAATGAGCTTTATTTTTTCCGACAGATGTTGCTACAGTAGTACCAGCAGCTTCTGTTGTGCAGAACCAGTATTCTGGTGTTTCGATCATTTGCACTTTATTCCCTTACACAAAACATTTCCGAGACATGTTTAGTTCCGTTCGTAAGATTTAGGGAGAAAATAAACTATGCTTCGGAGACATTTCGAAGCTCATAAGTTCTACCGGCTACTCTGTTTAAGATAGTGACACTCGATTCCTTTCGCTTTACGAAGAAAAACGTCGGCCTTTCTTTAAAAGGAAGCTATCGATCGTCATATGAAACATTGTATACTATATCCTTAATGTAAAATTAGAATTTCAATTGAGATTTTGGCTCCTAGCGGTCTCATCGCCGGCTATACGGTAACAATGAAGCATAACGCGTTTGCTTCACAATATCGGGGAAAAAAATATAACCAGAAATGTATAGGGTAATAGCCATACTGAAACCCGAGACAAGAAGGCACAAAACACAACGTCTCAATATAATGACATGATTATGTAATAGGAACCGCAACCGCAACCGCAACTACATAAAGAAATAAAAACTAATTTTGGAAGGGCGTGTTTTTGTGGTATTGCCGTTCAAAACACGCACAAGATTCATGCTATTGTTTTTATATTCTTTTATAAACCACTACTACGCAAAAACAAATATCGTTTCGTTTTGTTTCTTTTTAATAGAAAGACTAATTACACATTTTATGAATTTTCTAAGCTTTCGATTTTTTTTTAATTCATAACGATTTAATAGTAGAAAGAGCTAGCTAATCGTAGCTAATCGCGAGCTTTCCAGGCATCTCAGGACTTTTTAAACACTTTTGAATAGGTGACACGAAAAAGCTTGCCAAAACTTCGCAAGATATCGTCCAAGGGGTACAGATTTAAGTTTTCCACGATTTTATGAAACCATTGGCGATTTTTTTCAGGAATGTTCGTCAACAAGCCGCGAATGCCGGGCTGCACGAAGACATCGAAGCACCTGGCTTCTCTTGCCAATTCAAGAGAAGCCGCTAATTCGTGCATTCACCCGAGAAAGCAACCGCCAACAAGCGACGGCAGAAACCGCAGACTGCATTCTCCAGTCTTGCCGTCGCACTAAAATGATTGTTCGGTTCTTGACGGATGCACAGGTGCAACCTCAACGTCGCGGGCGTCTGCATTTGCGTCGCGGGCGTCTCGGTTGCTGCCGCAATCTTTCCGACATAATATAGCGCGAGAGTTTCTTTGCTGTCGCTGTTTCTCGGCAGCGCAACCACAAAAGACGTGACCAGCTCAACCTGCTGTTACGTTTACCACAACCTCGTATTGTGAAACGTGGTACAATGAAACGCCAAACGTCAGTAGTGCCGCGTCACACTATAGCGACAAACGTCAGACACCTCTCACAGACATGAATTATTTATTGTAGTTTTTGTTGCGAGAACTTTTTTTTCTCTCCTTTGTTGTCCCTCAGTCCTTCCATTTTCTTTTAATAATGAACGGTTACTAGTTTGCTTTTTTGTTTATTGTTGTTTTTGTTTTGTTTGTTTGGTTCCACGAGTAGAGAGGCGCACTGCCGGCGTTCGGAGTAAAACTAAACCAATCCGATCGCTCGAAGAACGGATAGACGTGGGTTCGGAGAAGCCACCGTGGAGAAAGACGCTGGATATGTCTACTCTTTCCGAGTCTTTCATAAAAGCCCACGACCCGTCGAAAAGATGGGCGATTGGAAACAGGCGGCCATAGCTGTGTGCTCGGCTGCGGAGCGCGTGCTGAACGCGAGCTTCCACAGTTCTTTCGCCACGTGCATTCCGCACCACTAAGATTGCCGGTCTTGGCAGCCTATTAATGCGAGCTCGTTCTGAGCATGCGCTCTAAACAGTGACCTCAAATATGGCGGCCAGTGAATACCTCCTATACTCGCGGTCAGCTTTCTGTGGCAATCCGAAGAGAGGAGGAAAGCGCGTGTACAGCGGTTGGTGCACCCTCTCCCCTAGCATTGACTGCATTGCCACAGAAAGCTGACCGCGAGTATAGTCGTATTATTTGGAAATAATTAACACGCCACAAAAAAAAAAACTACATTAGCCTAAAAAAAATCTGAATTTTTTTGCAGTTTTATTTTTGTTATAATTTATTATTTTCTTTTTTACTTCATTTTTTATTCGTACTTGCACCATTTCCAGTTCATTTTCTGAAATTCAGTGTTAACCAAAATTGGTCGGTATCGCCAAGTAGTACAGATACAAAATCCCCCCTCCAAAACAAAACAAAAAAGCTTTTTTTTTATTGCAAAAAATTGAATCTCTTGAATACATGGAGCTGAATGGCGCCAGTTACCGAAAGCGCGCAAAAGCGGGCAGCATCTTACCATTCAAATTTTTGAGAAAATCACCTATGACTTTTGAATGAGATAATTCGGTGAGTTCTGCAACTTTGGCATCCGGTTTGGACCGCTAGCGCCACATTTGGGCGGAGGATATGCGAGTTCAACGATGCGCAATTTATTCTTACAAAAAAAAACACACAAAAACACTGAATTTTGTTTTGTTTTTTTAGTGGAGGGGGCCGGGGGGGGGGGGGGGCACTTTGTATATAACACATGAAAGCTGATGGTTGCTCGCGAGGAGTGGGGATGAGGGGATATTAGGTTCTATCGTTTAGTTACCGTATCGTTCCCTTTAAAATGGTGGTTTCATTCTCCTTGTAACGCCACCGTCAGAAGCACCACCATTTGCTAATTAGACAATGTATGCTCCAAAATGTACGTGTTCAGCGGCAAGACCACCACAATGGCATCTGAAGTGATATTAGAGAGTTTTAGTAGACCGTTTTCGCTTTCCGCTCCGCTCAATGGAAAGCGGAGTCGCCATCGCGCATGCGCTACCCGCTCTGGGATTTGAGCGTGAAGCGTCAGCTCCGCTAGCTCCGCTTTCCTTGCCATTTTAGGAAGCGCGTTCCACTCTCAGTAAAGCTTCAGTAGATGGTGTTTTTTTCTGGAAAGAAATTCGAAATGCGTGCTCGCCACTCGAAAGCATGCTTGGGAGCGCGTTTGACCGTTATGAACCTCGCTGTACTAAGATGGCTGCGCAGACTTTGTTTGAAACGGCGTCCTTAAGAAAACGTTCCACGTTGGTCGAGAACCTCTGGCTGCTTCGGGAAATCGCTGGCTGCAATCCTTTCACGGCCCCTGAACGGTGGGAACAGGTGCTGCCTTGTCTAAGCCAGCGGGCTCGATTTTTCTATGCGAGATGACGACGACGACGTTGAGAGGATGACACACAGGGCGACGGCGGCATGCCTTAATCTGAGCCCTTGGGCCTCGGTTCCTCGGAGGCGGCAGCTTCTACTTTGGCTGGGCTACCTCCTTGAAGCCTGGTGCTTTGACCCCAGTGGACCCCAGTGAGCAACAGCGCCATCATGTTCCTGGGGCTCCTTCATGCACCGATCGAACGGCGTGTCAGATTCCCATGGCTCGCTGCTCACCCGCCCAACCAGCCCCCACGAAATCTAGACTTCTGCGAATCGGACTGCCATCCTCCCCCATTGCAACAACCCATGTCGTCGTCATCTTGCATGTACATACTCATCACATTATCATGTTTCCTAGACGCGGCACCGCGGGCCTCCATGGTACGGGCTGCTGCCTTTCCACGGTGCCGCGTCTCTCCAGAGCCAAAAAATAAAGACTAAAGACTAAAGCAGTCGGCAAACGGACAGATATTTTGTTAGGTTGCTTTAGGCAGCAAGACAGTGCAAATTAGCGAAAGTGAGTGCTCCATTTATATCTCCACCTTTTTTGTTTTCCCAATGAAATGAGTTTTTTCTTCTTCGTATGCTTCGGTTTGTGATAGGGTACCTTGGTGTTTCTGTACACTGCGCTACATTGTTACCGGGAACAATCAATATCCTGTTTTTATTTTTCACCTCAAATACGAGGGGCTAACATCAACCTATTGGTGTGGAATAAGGCGCTCGTTTGGGGCACTAATCTGAGCGACAAACTTTCAGCTCTCTCAACAGCTGTCAAAGAAATAAACTTCAAACAAAAGCGATTTTGTCGTGTTCGTATTAACAGTGGAGCTCAGTGTATGTATCTGCCTTGAGGGATGAGATGAAACCATTTTGCTTGGCTACAGTTCTTTTCATTTCTTTTTTGTGTTTTTGAAATTGCGTTTTTCGGCTTAAGCTCCTGCCTAGTTTCAGCCTCACCTGTGCTACGGTGTTTTCTTGCAATAGAAGGCCACGCAACACAGGCTACTTTTACCATGCTGAAGTCAACAGAAACACTGTAATTTGATTATATGCAATATTCACACGCGTATCTGAGAAGTAAAATGGGAGTCGTTAGTAAATACTTTTTTATTAAAATATTTCTAGACGCCTTTCAGCCTAGTTGGACGAGTATTTCGCTCAGTACAACAGCTTGGATATGATTCACTGTGATCAGTTTACGCATTCTAATATTTAAAAAAAAGAAACATGCCCATGGTGTTCGTAGAGTTCGTCCAGCTGACAAATTGTACCGTCTGCGCACATCACTGTTTGGTGCTTCACGACGAGCACCCTCTTGTGACCAGAAAAGTATGGCTTCCGATTCTTTGATGGACGGCATGGACGTGCTGTGCGGTCAGCAAAACCCCAACAGTTGTCCAGGGGTGCTTTCTTGTCTTTGACGGCCTAATAAAAAGAAGAAAAAGACGCTCTTACAACACGGCAGTATTTAAACTACCAAAACATGTGATATAGGACTTGTTACTCATATAAGATAAAGAATATTTCCATGGTAGGGTTGCAAAAAAATGTGTATCGTAAATTAAAAAAACAAATAGTTGTTTTTTCATTTCGCTAAGCTCTGAGGCCGTCAAACTGTGCATTCAAAACGAAACTTCTGAAAAGCGTTCTAGTCTACCGCTATTGCTTAGAAGTCCAGTGTTGTGTTTGATAAATTTTGAATTGTTTATGCCTGTCTAGTTTTCGCCAGACAAAAACTTGACATGGAATATTCTTTCGACCGTTTTTGGTAACTCTTTTCAAAACACCGCCGGGTAACATATTCGGCCGCCATATTTTGGGCATCGCTTTTAGTGCAAGACTTGTGACTAGAACAGAGTTCATATTCAGCATTGACGCAGCATTCGTGTCTAATACATTTAGACTCGCATCCGCGACAAACAATGACGCAGCTCTCTTGCTCCCTAGACGCTTGGCCAAAATAAGGCGGCCTTGAAGAATAGGGACAGCATGGCATGCACTTTTAAAAAGGCTACATTCAAGTCTCTATTATTTTCTAAATCTACCAAGGAAATCCAAGGCGAACAGTTCCGGAGGAAAGTTAAGCAATTCAGAAATTGCGAGCGAATATGAATAAGTAAAGTTGAGAGGAATGTTTTTTTTTTTTTTGGTGCGGCTAGCGAGCGCTATGCTCGTGGTCAACTTTCAGTGTCACTTTCGACAGGAGTACGCGTGTACAGGTATAATTGGCGTTCAAGCACGCGCTCCCGTACATCTGATTGCATAGTCATAGAAGGCCCACAAAAACGCGACCACTTTACCGACACCGTGTTGGTTGCAAAGTGATAATCGTTCACTTCGTTTATTATGCTCTTTTGTATTACATAAAACTCAAGTGGAATAGTTTACTTTTCACGCGTGGGACGTACGCTTTACTTCTTCATTCGGCCTCTTTCAAGCTGAGGTCAAGGCGAAAAACATCGACGCGTATTGAGCAAGTGCAGCCATCTTGAGATCTAAGCGATCACGCTAAGAACGCTGATGGAAGTCCGCTCTGCAACTTGTAAAGCGGAGCGCACGCTCACTCCGCTAACTATACGCTCCAACTCAGAGCGGGCTACGCATGCGCGGTGGGGGCGATGCTTCTTCCAGGGCGTAAAGTAGAGCATAGAGGGCTCATAAAAGTGGCCTACTAAAACTCACAGATTAAAAACGCGCTCGTCGTGACCTTTCCTGACACTGCCCATGTACACCTTGTTTTCTTGTGCCGAAACAAAAGTAAAGACGTAAATTATGGGCGTATCAAAAATAGTAACTTTTTACTAGACAGAGCAGCTGTGCTAAAAACAATGGAAACACGAAATTTACACAAACCATGCAGAGTCTCACCTGTGAGCACAGCTCCATTTTCGCCAGGGTCAACCCCCTATGTTTGTTCATGTCAGCGAGCAGGTGGCGGAATCTCTCGTTGATGTGAACCACGATGAGGTTCTCAATACTGGAGAGCACCGACGAGCTCCGTCCAAACGCTCATCCAAGTTCGAACAGACGGTTGCGATAGGCCAGTCGACAAAGATCCATGCAAAGCGTCTGGCCCGATTGGCAACACCCTGCGCCGATCTGTCGGGTGCTGGGATTTGGAGGCCTACTTGCAGACCAGCCAGGTCCTTCTTTAAGCGGGATTGCCTCCTAAAGGGTTTCTCTTCTACGTTGGCAATATCCAGCAAACCGCGTTCGGAAAGGAAGCTTCGGCGCTTCATGGCATGAGAGATACAAATCGTTGTTTCGATGTCTCGCCAGCTTAATCTTGTTAGTAGAAGTCTCCTTCATTGAGAACCGCGGGGATTCATCGTGCAGGTGTCTCGCTATCCTTGAGCAACACTGTACTCGTACTTCGCAAAAGGGTGTACTCGGAATGCGCAAACTTCGTCCTTTTCTTTCATTTTTCTACTTCGAATACGTTAATCTGTTTCAGTTTTAATTCGAGTGGAGCAGAAGCTACAAGAGCGAGTGCCGGCCTTTCAGCGTCATTGACCAGCACGCGCGCTCGTGCAGTGCACGTTTAGAGCAACATGCTCGTTGTTATACCTTCGGCTTCACTCGCACACAGGGTGGAACGATTATATTTATATTATATAGCGTAATATGCTTCGGTTGTGTGCCTACTCTTTTGTGTTCATTATTCTTGCCTTCGTTTTTACCCCCTTTACAAACACGCTCCCTTTCACTTTCTTGGTGTTAACGTTTAGTTTTTTTGTCTTACTAGTACTATAAACGTCCACTTTTGGGGCTACGCAAGCGAATTTTTCGAACGCTCTCAAAACGCTCTTACGCTGAAGCAAAACGGTCTACTAAAACGCGTTTTTGGACCTCCGCTTTCCATTCCGCTGAAGCAGGCCGCGCATGCGCAGTTTGGCACCCTCAGAGCGGAGCGGAAAATGGAAACGGTCTACTATAAAAAAAAATCAAACTTTCTATTAATCCAAACTACGTCAGCCGCTCACAAAAAGAAAAGCAAAATAAAGACCACAGGGTTTCATGGAGACTTCAGTCACATCATCTAAAGTTTCATGTGTGTGCGTATTCCCCGAAGAAAAGACCAAACATTTCAATTCCAGATATACACACACAAAAAAAAGTATGTCGAATCTACAACAGAACACCGAGGAAACGTTGTTTCTTGTATACTCACGTGTTTTTAGCTCAACGCATTAACTAATACAGTAAACACTGAGGAAATTGTGAAGCGTTAAGGCCGGTTCAGACACTTGCGTTTGACTGCGTTTGACTGCGTTGCGTCGAGAACCGAAAGCGAGTCACCGACACATCTGTGCTTCGTATGAAGCGTGGAATCCAATTCAAGGAATCATCTTGGCACGCGATAGAAGCAGCAGGGATGTCCTGGTTTCTCGCAGCCGCAACGCAGTCAAACGCAGTCAACCGCAACTGTCTGAACCAGGCTTTAACCTCCTCAACTCGCGGTCAAGACAAACTGCCACTCGTTCATTTGCCGTCTCACGCAGCCACTGTTCATCGCAGTCACGTGCACGGGTTGGCAATGCTTCTCGCACGTGCTGTGCTCCGGTTCCATGCACACGGTGCACCGGTCGCACAGCCCGCGGTAACACATCCTTGAGGTTTCTCGGATCGTCAGAACGTTTTTTTTTTTCGTGAAATCGCGCACCGCTGCCGCCCATATGAAAATTGCCATACCTATAGATTCCGAGAACCAAAGGTTTCGTGAAAGTGCCAGAGCAAGCGTGGCCATGAAATACTGAACTCTTTCCGTACCCTCACTTCTCCGTGTGGAAGAACTAAACGAGTTCTTGCTAACCCAAACGCGTGACTTTTTCTGCTTTTTTGTTTGTATTGTTATATTTCTTTTTCTTCAATGTCAGTTCTGACCGGAAAGAGCTTCTAAATTGCGGTGGACATTAGGTAACTTCCCGTGGCAATGAGGTAAAACGATGAGTTTGGGAGCCCGTGCGCTCGCTTACCTTGAGCGCCGATCGGAGATGTGCACGTGCTTAGAGCTCTGTACGGGCCCAAGCCGGGTAGCACTCATTGTTTTCGGGCCGGGGCCCGAGACGTGTTTTATCTCCCGCTATCGAGGCACCTTCCAGGTGTCGATTTCTAGGTCAGGATTGTTGGAGGGGGGGGGTCTTTGCAACGAAATGTCACACCACGAACAAATTTAACGTCACAGGACGGATGTGACGTCGCAGACGAATGTAAATGACATTTCACAAAAAATATATATATATATACATACTGTAAACGACTAAATTTTCGCGGGGACCTAATTTTCGCGAATTTCGCGAATCGCCTACAATTCGCGAAAAATACGTCCCGCGAACAATTCGGGCATTATGTGAACGCTACGGAAGCTACACTCGATTACGCGAAAATTAGAACCCGCGAATAATTTCAAATTTTCAGCTTTGGCCCGATTCGTGAAAATTTGAGCCCGCAAAAATTTTCGCGGGCTCAAATTCATGTTTACAAACAACTCATGTTTACAAACAAACCGGAGCGCCCCTAGCGGACGCCACCAGCGCCGCGCATGCGCGATGGAGTGTGGGCAAGCAGCTCGCCGTCGCCCATAAACAAACCATTGAAATCCGATGTTGTCGGCGTCGGTGTGAGTCCCCCTGCCCTTTTTCGCGTTCTAATTTTGATTCTACGTCTTCCTGGCAATGCCTGACTACTTGAGGGGCCTCACCGAAACTACCGATGCTCGTTATGCCGCAAACCTTCGCGTGAACAATGTGACATGCGGCGATTCATTCCGCGTGGACGCCGCAGAATGGACGCTAAAGCCTGATTCGCATGATGAGATTTCGCTCGCAATTTTCAGTCGCGACGTCGTTCGGGCTGCAAAAGCGTGAACCGTTTCTGAGATGTCCACGTCGATACTGAAAATTGCAAGCAGAATCGGACCAAGTAAATCAGGCATAACAAGTCGGTGATGGCCACTGGTAACAATGATCAACATATCCTTGTATCTACTGTTTACATTGAGCCTGCTTACCAACGTTCAAACTTAAGTCTTTTGAGGCCTGCACTTACTTCTTATCACAAGTACCGGCCCAACATTTGGTGTACGGGCCGGTGTCGTCTAAAAGAGCAGACGACAAGCATAAGCATTTGGAAGAGCAGACGACAGTTCGAACGATCAGGTGGCCGTTCGAACTTGAAGACGCACTGAACGTAGTCCGCAGGTGGTCCGTACAGCTTGGCGGTTTTCCGGCGTTCATGTTGGAACAAAAAAAAAAAAAATCTGATGACCACAAGTATCCGTGAAATCAACCCAAAGTGCTTCCCGCCCAAGCAATCGTGGTCTGACGGCGTCTGGTTTTCCATTTTCACGGCACATATCCACGTTCCTCGGACGAACCGAGCACATGAAAACTGATCTTCAAACCTTTCTCGACTCTTTTGGTACAGCCCCAGTCGCGGCGTTTTGACGAGAAGGCAGGTTTTCGTCAGGTTCCTTTCAAAGCAACGCAGGAATACACGTTCCACATGGGGACTTATATATATATATATATATATATATAGATTCCCCGATATTGTTATGGGCGCCGCCATCTTGGTGTTTAGTACAGAGCAGACGCAACTGGCGACCCTCATCAAAAGTGCGACTTTTTCAGCATTAGATTCGGTGTTGGAAAGCTCATGCAATATAGGTTTGCTCTGTCGCGAACTGTTTAAACATTCGTGGAGGACGGAAAAGCGTTTCCTGTGATTTCCGATAAAGCTCCAGATAACTGGCAACCATGATTTTAAGCACCAAGGTGGGTAAGTGTCGTTACTCTGAAGCGTAGCGTATTTAGTGGCGGTGGCCAGTCACTCCGACTGCAATCGTCTATACCAACGTTCTTACAGACCGACGTATACACTTCGCGCTTTCCACTATTTCCACCCTCCTCCTTTCTTATATCCTCTCCACTTTTTACCTTGGCCCAACTTGGCTTGCCTCGCAGCTTAGGAGAGGGGAGCGCTAAGAGAATTATCTTCCCTGCAGAAAACCGAGGTTGTACGTCGGCCTTTAAAGACTATCCTGATCGCCTTCCTCCTGCTGCAGGCAGGGGAACGCGTTCTGAGCATAGTATCAGGCGCACACATGCGAACCACAGCCGAGCGATTTGGGATGTCTTGCTCGGGAGATAATAGCTGAGAAAGTCAAATTCGAACCCACTATATCCATGCTTACCTATGCGATTTCTGTTCCACCATCTTGTGTGGTGGTGCGCTGGACACGCGCGAACGCGGGAGACTGCGATCCACGACCTCCCGACACCTTATGTCCCCGCTGCTTTATATAAAGTGGACTCACCATAACACCGCCCATGAACGCGGAACAGAAACTCATTTACGCTTCACTCATCGACTTCCTCTAAACCTTTGCGGGGTCGGTATGTTCATCTAATCATCATCGTCCGTCGCTTCCCCCCTCCCTTATCCCCCTGCCTGTCCCTGAGGACCCCCAGCCAGAAGGTGTCTAATGAGCCTATGATGATGATGATGATTTCTTTTCCAGGGGCGGCCATCAAGTGCTGGGAATGCAAGTCTCACGCGGATCCCCGGTGCGCGGACCCGTTCGACAACTCGTCGCTGCCCATCTCCGAGTGCGCGGCCCGCAAGCTGCCTCACTACCCGGGCCTCCAGGCCACCATGTGCCGGAAGACGCGCCAGAAAGGTGAGTGGACTGACCGGGGAGGGGGTGACCTGGATCAGTTTAAAAGGCTTTGACCTGAGTTTCCACGCCCTGTCCCATCATCTGACCAGATATTATCATATGAAAGCATGAAATGCTTTTACACGGAACATTCCCAACCCCAAAATTTTCTCCGTCTGTCCGTACATTTCCCGCTAAATGTAGCGGGAAGATTGACCTCACATGACCTGACGTCGTGCGACCTATATACTAATTTAATCCCCGCACTCAATTTGGCGGGAAATCTCATGTCACGTCACCTTACACTAATTCAGTTTCCACGCTAAATTTGGCAAAGTTGATGTTAAGTTACCTCTGCATCAAGTGTTTTCCCGCTAGTAGTAAGACACGTTTATTACGTAAAAAAAAACAGGGAAAAAAGGGAGGGGAGCCCGTCGATGGCAACGAGGACTTGACGACCTGCTTTTTCCCGCTACATTTAGCGGGAAAATTGACGTCACGCGTTCTATACACCAATTCAGTTTTCCTGCTAGATATGGCGGGGTAATTGACGTCTTGTGACCTAAGCATTGTCAGTTTTCTCGCTAAATTTAACAGGGAAACTTATAAAAGTATAGGATTTTTTTTTTTTTTTCATTCCCCGAAAAGTCTGTTTGGTGCATTCTGAACAAATTTAAACGATCGCTCTTTAAGTACTGCATAGCATGCATTATAACTAGGGCTCCGTGTTTTCGGATAAATACGAAAAACTCCGAAAAACACCCGCCGGTAAAATTTTGGTCAATTCGGATTTATCCGATAAACTCCGAATGTTTATGTGCCAATGCACCCCCCCCCCCCCCCCCCCCCCCGGGCAAAAAAAAAAAGTTTTTTTTTTTTTTTTACAGTTTTATGAGCACGGAGTCAATGGTTTTAAGAAAATAACACCATACTTATCTTTCAAATCTCAGACCGTTGTCAAAAGGGGTCTTGCCGCTTGCCTCGTCGAGGTTAATTCAGGGCAACAGGTCATTGTACATTCGGGTCACGACAAAAGCCACTCTTTTGGTTTCCAGTTTGAGCCATGCGATTTGTGATTTAGAGAAAGGAGAAGGTATGTCTTTGTAACAGTGAAAGCTATGGACCATAGAGATTGTATTAAATAGAGAAAAGGGACAGTCGAAACTCTCTATTACATCCTTAACCCCTCCACCTCGCGCTGCCGCGGGCTAGATCGATGGAATAGTATGGGATGACTACGAGCTTCCTAGCGACTGCCCCCGGGAGTTTATTGATTTTTGAGGTATCGACGTTTATCGAAGCAACACTTGTGTGCGACTTTTGTCGTGGGAAAAATTAATATTGCCGATGGCAACGTCAAAGTCACCTGAAAACATTTTAATATATACAAGCGCGTTTTATTTTTTATCTGGCATACGTTTACATACGGTTATTATTTACATATTTATTTTCAATAGGAAATACTGCGAAATTAAACTCCGAATTTCGGAGAATTGGGAATCAAACAAATATAAACTCCGATAAACTCCGAATCTTCGGCAAAAAAATAAACTCCGAAAAACACCCTCCGAACTTCACGAAAAATAAACTCCAAAAACACGGAGCCCTAATTATAACTAATAGGGATTTGGATATGAATGTCACTGTAATTTGTTTTTAATATTGCAATAATTTTTATTTTGTTTCATATTTGAAATGGGGACGAGAACAAAAAGCTGCATCCGTAGCCTTGACGGTTTAACGTATCGCTCCGGCTGTGACGAAGTCCGTCACCACGGCACCAGTTAACCAATAAGAGCGTCGGAGCAAGACATGTCTCAGTGACAGGAGTTCACTACGGCGATGCGTTGGTGCACGTGTTTCACTCTGCGAAAGCTCTTACTTCAGTACTCTGGGAATTGTTGAGCGACTCTATGCTTCCCATTTGCCGTGTGAGTCATATATATGGGCGCTTTCATGTGCAAGTGTAATAATAAGATGGAAACAAACAGACATGCTACACACTGAAAACCTTTACACTCTTAAAGGGCCCTTGAAAAGAAAAAAAAAACATTATTTTTTAAACAGCCTGGTTGCGACACGCGTAACAAAAAATTAATTGTACGCAAAAAAAGATAAACTTTAGAGCAATATTGACGGTGCGAGATTTATTTTAAATTCTGCGCGCAAAGTCCATGACGTCACGGAAGGGTCATACACTCTTTCCATTTCAACGAGATGGTCATACACTCTCTCCACCTCAACGTGATGGCGAAGCCGATCCACCTCTCCTCCACGCCGTCAATATTACTCTATTTTTTTTTTCTTTTTGCGTAAAATTATTTTTTTTTTTTGACACGCGTGTTTTAACCAGATTGTTAAGTTGTTGTTTTTTTTCTTTCCAGGGGATTTTTAAAGGTGTAAAGCTAGCCTTTTAGAGTTTTACGCCCTTTTAGCACCCTCATTTCAAGAAAAGTACAATTTATGTCGTAACATACACTCTTAGAAAAAAGGGTATCGATAGTCCTCCCTTAGGGGAGGAACGGTCTTGTAACCTATGTTCCTTTAGAAAGGGAGAAACTTTCGTCCCTGAAGCAGGGGACCAAAGTTCCTCCGTCGCCTGCATCTCATTATGGCGGCCCTGAATCGAGCAAATCGAGCTCAATAAGGCTTAACGAGGACGCTACGTCTCTTGTACTTGACGAGAGGAGCAGCAAATAAAAGCGTAACACGAGCTTTCCGCGAACTGTGTTTATTCCCGAAGCCAGATTCCCCCCACAGGTACAGAAACTTGCGTTTCGAAAGCAGTTACTCAGTCTTCTCATCGACAGCACTGCGATGTTAAACGGAGACACCGATACCCAGTTCAATTCCTTTGTCAACCTGCACATCACGGAGGAATGGCTAACTCAATCCGCTGAAACCAAAAGCCGCTCTCAGAAGAACAAACTCGAAGCCGCTGTTTATCGCGTAGCGTGAAAGAAGGTTACATCGCTTGCCACCAGATGGCAGGGTCAAGCAGAGTAATTGCAAGTAGCTAGGCTAGGTGGCGCTAGGTACTGCCCAATTCTATACACATTACGCTTACTATAAGCATCAGGTGAACACACATTGAGCACATACGAACATCAATACAACGGCACGCTAACCCGAACACTACACCCGAGATCTGCGTTTCCGTCTTTTATAGTGGTCATTTTGAACGTACGGACTTTCTCGGTGACTGAATAAGCAATAAAAAATATTTCCAGCATGTTGATTTTTTTCCAGCAATGTCATACCTCTGAGAGTATTTTGAATGGCTCAGGGGATGAATCTCTTATTAAAAAGCAAACGCTCGATCATGCCGTAATTATTTGAAAGCCAATAAATCAAGCCGCTCCAATGCGGTTCGCAGCCATGAGTTTGTTTCCCCGCACGGCACGTCGTAGCCTGTATTTCTATTGTAGTGTTCGTTTTTCTATTTGTGCTGTTCGCGCAAGGCTGCAATTGCCGTCTTGAATTAATCTCTGTAGAGCGGATATTCACTCAGCTGGAAGTGATGCTTCACGGACTGAGAAATCGGTTTTCGATCAACTTGAATGCAGTCAAAGCCGCGACTTGTGGCAGGTGTTGAGTGTACGGAGCTTCGCCGTGGCTAGCTCGAAAACTTCTAGCGCTCATCCCAGCGCGCCACTTGGAGGGCAGTTTCTCCAGGAACCATAGTATATTTAAACAGCAAAATAACGGGTAGCTTTTTTTTTTCGATTTTACGTATTCTTTTTTAATGCTAAAATTCCACACTGTAAATATACGTACTTTCCGTCACGATTTCGTACTGTTCAGTCCTTTCCCCAGAGCGCAATCGCTCTCGGGGACGAGACAACCGACAGTCACATTGGCCACTGTACGATAGGAGCTTACTGTTTAGACCAGCGTTCCAACATGAATATCCGCACTCCGCACGTCGATCGATTGCACCTAATCCCTCAAGTGGTATTAAACTTTTTAATGTAAAGCGGAATGTCAACCAGCGACACCCCGCCCCCTCCGATCACGGCCCGACCAGCGGCATCAATGCCCGACAGTTTACGTCATCTCATCTTGTTGTTACACCACTGATACGCGAACACACGGTCACATCGGCGATAATTCCAGTCTTCTGCTCACAACCCACAACACTGCCAGCACGATGTTGCTGCTATATTGCTGACACACAGAAATACAGAACCACGTTGAACACCGGTTGGCACTCGGCATCGGAAAACAGAACCGAACTCAGTCCGGAAGGCACCCAGGCAGCCGGCAGCAAAACATGCGTGTCTTCGACGCAGTCCCTGCAATTTCCATAACGTCGAAAACGTCGACACAGTTCCGCGTGGTTCCGCTACTGTAGTCCATCTTACCCAGTGTGCGTAGCGCTGCTGGCACTGCTCCGGAACTTCGCTGTTGCTAGCGGCTTCGTTTGCTCGTTTAATAAAATTAGTGATAAAAACGTCAATGCAACGGAAATGTTCTGCACGTTTGGACTAGAAGACGGAATTACAGGCGGCCTTCGCTGCCGCTGACGCTCAATCAACTCAACAACATTTATTAAACTACGTGCACGACCTGCTCGAAAAACGAAACCGAAAGAAGATGAGGCGGGAGGGCGAAAGCTTTCTCCCGTCTGCCTGGAGAAAGAGAAAAACGTTTCGTTCCTCCCTTTTTGTTGTGTCCGCTTGGGGGCGCGTCAGTAGAAGGGAGGAAGACGCGCCATTGCTACTTTTTCCTCCATTTTTTCTTAGAGTGTAGGGTGCTGCTGCGTGAAAACACCTTTTATTATTTAAAGGCGTAAAAAGGGGTATTCAAAGGGTCATTGCGGTTGCTGGATGGAATCAACTTTAATGTAGGTCGTCTTAGCGATTACATCAAATAAATATTGTCTGTACAAATGATTCTTACTTGGGAGATACATTCCTTGAACTTAGATATATAACTCTCTGCGTGAACTATTGACGAGAATGAAGCATCATTCTTGTAAACTTCGTCAGTGTGGGGGCGCTCACTTGCGAGTGTGGAACAGTCAACATGTTATGATTCCCGTCTCGTGCGTGTTCTCATTGCGTCTGTATTTGTGGTTTCTGTGCATGTGACAAGTGTATATGGTACATCTTGCGTATAAACTTGTTGCTCGTAAAAATATATATCTATGATGCTACTAAGGTCGCCAGCGAACTAATGGGGTTGCGGTAACACCCTTAAGGTGTTCGCCCTGTGACAGCCTGATTTACATACTTATAGGTGTAAAACGTTTTCGTGTGTACATGTCGTTCTGTATAATGCAAGCAACTATCCGTTCTTTCAAATGAAGCTCTATCAACGACGCTTCATCGAACTGTGTTCTAATAAATGTCCGTGGACCTTTTTTGGATCTTGGTGTGAGCTATACCGAAAAAGACTGGCAAAAGAAAGGAAGCTACGATTATGCGAGCGCGACTGCCGTTCGCTAAAACGTTCTTCGATGTAAAGGCGTTGACCAAGGTGACACGGCCGCTGAGACCTGTTTCCGCAAACTCTTTTCTCTTTTCACTGCAGTGTACGGAAACTGGAGGTTCATCCGCTCCTGCGCGTTCCTGGGCACCCCCGGCGAAGGCACGTACGACGAGAACTACTGCCTCATGCGGACGGGCACGTACGACGTCTTCGTCGAGACCTGCACTTGCAACAGCAAGGACGGGTGCAACGCCGCGCCGCAGCACGGCGCCACAGTCCTCCTCTGCCCGCTCCTAGCGCTCCTAGCGGTGGCGTGGGCGGGGGGCGTTTTGCTCAAGCAGTGACACTCTTCGGGACTCGAGACTAGCGCGCACCGACGGAACAGGGCCGGCCACTGATCTCTGTATAGTGCCCTGGCTACACTGCACGCTTTGAAGCCGCGAAGCTGCCATCTCTTTCCAATAGCATACTACTGCTTTTACAGTGCGTGGTGCCTCTGCGGTGTGGTGCCCCCTTACGACGTCATCTGGTGACGCCTAGCGGGCCAGGCCCGCGTTGTCATCAATTGCCAAAGCCGCATTTTTTTTAATTTTTTTTTTTTTTTTGAAATGAAAAGAGCAGACGACTTCGTTTCAACAGCTTCCTATGTCTGGTTGAGACATTTGCCTTTGAGTGTGACTAGAGGAGCCTAGATCTAAGAGTGGGAGCAGCTCAAACCGTGAGGAGCTTTTGAAATTTAATAGCGGACGCCTCCTGCACAGATTGGTCGCAAGTGCGCATGCGTTGGGTTGTCGCGTGGCCAGAAGGAAAGCGGGCGGAGGCAGGCAGACGATAACGCTTTCGTCACCTCTTCTTAGCTTGTATTGCAACGCGACCCATAAACCACGTGGCCCCCAACGCGTTCTGGCCTCTTGCGTTCCACTGCGACGCGTTGCATGGACCTCCGTTGACATAGCAACCATCTCGTAGAAAGCAGTCACACTCGATTGCAAATGCCTAAACCAGCCTTAATCCGTTAAGACCAATAAAAACATACCGATCGTCTTTTTTTTTTACACGTTTTTTTTTTTTTTTTTTTTTTGCATATTTTGTCCATGCCTGAAGTGCCAGAGTGTATGCGGTCATTCGTGACGTGACGCCAACGTCCTCTCTCAACGGCGTATGTTTTCGTTTTTGTTGCTAAAATAGGTATGTTTGATATGGAAGTATGTATAGACGAGCACACTGTTTACAAAAAGAGGCAGGAGTGTGAGACTTCATGGGCACGCGTAGCGACCGATTTTTGGGCTGACCATCGCTGATAGAGACGTAAATGAGTATTTCAGGGCCGCTTACACCGAACTCTGCTTATTGAGAAGTATCAAATAGATTACCAAGGTAGACCCTATGCTTTCTTGTTCATATTATATATTTTAGCTTTTTTTGTTTTTGTTGTTTTAGTATATAGATGTGCAAAATATGGTTCTACATTTTGTAGGTGTCTTTAAGATAACCCATTTGCGTAAACGCAGACAGCGTTTTCTTTTTTTCTTTTCTTCTTCTGCATTGCTGTTTGCAGTTAACTACACTTTGGTGCGACAAACAAAAATCCGTGGATAAGAATTTTTTTTATCTTCCGTTATTTAAGGTACAAGATATTTCCGAACTCTTTTTTTTTATTATTCGGTTATTCGATATGCTTGGTTATCCTATTTTTGTAATACGGTGGGCGCACTCAACAAGGAGAGCAACAAATGTTATTGGTGTGAAATCTGTACCGTTCGTTACCACAATTACCGATACACGTGTGTGCTCTCAACTTCTCGCGTTTGGTACGCAGGATACCACGCGCATGTATACTCTCCAAACAGAGTCCAAAACCCTATCTGACACTCAATGTAAAGATTCCTCGTTTTTCGTAAAGTTCCTCATTCTGGATGGTATACCAAGGTGGCAAATGTTTGAATGTGTTGAGTCCTGGTGCAAGACTCTGTTTCCAGGGGCGTGGCTTTGCGAGTGCAAAACAGAGACTGTTGCGGATCATTTTACCTGCAAGAACACGTCATCGGAACTGTTCGCGGGAGATCGAAGAAGGGCCATTTCCCTCTTGTACCCCTCAATTGTTTTCTAGAAATGTTTTCTCGTGGGACAATACGTGGAACTTCTGCCGTTCTCGTGTTTTTCTTCGCGGCATCATTACTGTTGTGATACAATGAACACAAGGGGTTGGGAGGAGGGAATTGTGCCACCTATACTCCATCGCTTTGCTCGAGCGCGCGGACGTTCTAACTACGGACTCACGGCTACACTGGAAGAAACCTTGAAACATCTCCTGTGCCGCGAGGCACATTGCAAGGGGAGCCAATCGCTGCTATGTACAGCCAAAGACGTGACTGGAAATATCGTTAGACCTAAAGAAGAAAAAAAAAAAAAACTGTCGGCGCTGTGGCACTGAGCATAGTGAAGCGTCATGCTCAATGCCACAGCGCAGACATTTTTTGTTTTGTTTTTAAGTTTACACCATATTATGATTATTATTATCCACGTCATTCGCCGAGTTCTCTTCGTCTATTGACTGCAGTGATGGGCTCCCCCCATTGCTGAGTGTGTAGAATATAGGTCCGAGTCAATGTCCACTCATTTGTTCACACGCCCTACATCGGAACATCCCTGAAACGCACAGTGATTCTCGTCGTTACGTAAGGGAACATTAACGATATTATATAACGCAGGTGCAGACGACGTAATGACGTTCTCCGTCCAACGCCGCCCCTCACACACTCACATACATTAAACAAAATGAAGTGTCCTTACGCCTGTCTGCGATCTGAGAGACGATGCGGACGATAAAACTCTTCGTTTGATGCGTGCCCATGTATCAATTCGTTCGTGCATGTTGCTGAGTGCGTGTTCTCAACATATTATCGATGCAAGACAGTGACGTGAAAGTCTCTAGCATATTTCACGAGCCTTTTTGTTTTTACTCATATCGACGACTCATTGCGGTCAGATGAACAGACAATAAAGAAGTATTTTTATACTGATGATTTGTCACGATGTCGCCCCGGCCTGGCCATAATCAGCCACTAAATATGCTACGCTTTCACTTTGACTATCGACGCTGCATTTGCCCATCTTCTTGTGCGCGCCGCCATTTTGGTGCTAGTGCAGAGCCGGCGCAACCGACCGACAACCGTTACAAAAAAAAAAAAGATATATATATATATATATATATATATATATATATATATATATATATATATATATATATACAGGGTGTTTTTTTTGTTTTTTTAGGGAGCTAATCGTAATGATCAGTTGGCTAATTCCTTAAAATTCGTTAATTAACTTTTTAATTAATGAAAATAGACATATGGTTCCAATTAGAAACTTGCTCAGCGTCATCGAAAACCCCTAAATCAGTCATTTTCAGAAAGGCTTTGAGCGCGTGAGAAACGTAGTAGTGCACTGAAATTTCAGCTCGTGGAGCAGGTACAAGGCTGGGGCTAGATAAGAGACGGAAAAACCGCGCGGGCGCCTTATCGCAACCTCTAGCTTTGTGTACCTGCTCCACGAGCGGTAACTTTAGTGCACTACTACGCTTCTCACGCGCTCAAAGTCTTTCTGAAAATGACTGATTTATGAGTTTTTGATGACGCTGAGCAAGTTTCTAATTGGAACCATATGTCTATTTTCATTAATTAAAAAGTTAATTAACAAATTTTAATTAATTAGCCGACTGATCATTACGATTAGCCCCCTATAATATGTCCCCCTGGCCGTATAACTCAACTCCACAAGCGGCATAAGTGTAACTTTCACGGCTTTTTTTTTTAACAAATCTGTTAAGCTTAAAAAAAAACAAAAAAACATATATATTTATATACCTATATGTATGGCAGATTGCTAGGAACATGTGTTGCATACGGGAAACGTTCAGGCCTATTTGCTCAGCGGTTACTCTTTATGGCCAAGCCCGTTGATGTTAGTCTGTGTAATGCGGGATTAGTCTCTAGCTCTCAAACTCGGGTGTCTATTACTTTTGCTCACGCTGCTCATCACTGAGATTCCGCGCAGATAAACACCTATATTCACGTCGCTCTTCGTGAAATAACGCGTGCTAAAATGACGCCATACCACTTATCACTCCCCCGTCAGTGCACCTTCGCTCAATCACGCCAACACCTCCTCCTCACCCCTCCCCCCCCCCCTCCCCCGTTTAGAGCGTCGAGCTTCCTACGTCGGTGCGCAGGTGGTTGAACTCCTCATCCACCTCTAGCCACGTGACCTCCCCCGTTAGCCAATCAGCGTCGAGCTTCCTTCGTTCCTCCTCTCCCCCCGTTAACCAATCAGCGTCGACCTTCGAGGTCGCTTCACTTTTTGGGCTTCACGAAATGCTGAGCAGATAGTCAAAGAACGCTTCACGTTAAAATTGACCGCATCTCCACGTGGTGAATGATGTTGCTTGGGGCGAAGCTCTGGTGGTGCTTGTTTTCGTAGACGCCGAGCCGCAGCATGCCGAGCCTTTTCATTCATATCAGTAGGAGAATGTGTGATTTTCTTCTCTTTCTTTTTTTAAGAAGACATGGGATGGCATCTCAGAACCCCCTACTCTTCTTTTTTCTTCTTTTTCTTTTTTCATAAATTTTTTCATCTTTTTTTTTTCCAATTTTCTTTTTGCCCTACACGAGCACGTGAGCATGTGCTCACGTGCTCGTGAGCACGTGATCTCACGAGCAGAAGCACGAGCACCCGACGCCGGCCTACGGCGGACGGACATGCGGACATGGCTAGCCTCTAAAGCCTGGTTCAGACCGTTGCGTTTGACTGCGGTTGACTGCGTTGCGGCAGCGAGAAACCAGGACATCCCTGCTGCTTATATCGCGTGCCAAGATGATTCCTTGAATTGGATTCCACGCTTCATACAAAGCACAGATGTGCCGGTGACTTGCTTTCGGTTCTCGACGCAACGCAGTCAAACGCAGTCAAACGCAGTGTCTGAACCGGCCTTAAAGGGACAATGAAGGCAATTTCGGGTATTTTTTTGACGATTGAACTGGGTTCCAGGCCCGTCTCAGGCCACGTTGCCCAAATTTCAGCCGAAACCGGCGCTTGTGTGCCGCGCAAATCAATGAAACAGTCGAGGTAATAATCGTACCGGGATCGACTGGGGCGACGCCCCGAGAGTTGCGGGAGAAGCCAGGAGAAGCGGAGCTCACGTGACCGTTGCGGGGCCAAGAAGCGCGACGTCACAAAAGACGCGTCAGTGATTGGTCGGAACGAGTGACGTGCCCTCGGTCACGTTTTGGTTCGCAGTTTTTTAGGAATACTGTTCTAATTTCCGCTTGAATAACCAGGAAAAGTATAAATCGGACCGGAGATGATTACTAAACCGTAAATAAAGCAGCATACTCATTTTTTTTTTCTTTGCTACGCTGGACGCGAAACGGGCAACGAGCAACTATGGGCAAACGAAAAACAAAAAAATAAAGAACGCAGCGCGGAGCACGCTGGAGCCGTCGATGTCGTGTTTACATTGGGAACACGGTACTCGAAGGATTCTGCAAAGTGGTAGTCATGCCAAATTTGTGCGCCGCGGATGGCTGTTCAAACGGTCTACTGAGGACCAGTAATCGTTCTTGTTCTTTGACGACCAAATGAGTGAACGTCCGACTTGAGTGAAAACCAAAAATGGTGCTGTTTATTTTCTCCTTCTTGGGGAGCGTCCCCCGCGAAGGAACCGGTTCCAGGGTCGCTGCCGCTTTCCCCTCGGTCCCTCGGCATTTCCACCGCGTCCCTGTCGGACAGGGACAGGGCCTGTCCTTCGGCAACGCGCCGCTCTCGTCTCGCCCGTGCGAATGTTGCTCACAGCTTTGCTGCTCGGAGCCAGCGGGCCGCTCGTTGCCGGCGCGGTCACCGTCGGCCTCGGGTGATGTCGAAGAACGCCACACACGTACTCCCGTTCCGTTGGTGTTAGGTCACTGAACGGAAGCCCGAACAGAACTCGCTCGCGAGAGTGGCATTGTCGTCCATGTTGACAGATCCAACGAAACAGTCGCGCGGTCGCGCTACAAACCGCGGTAACCAGTCTCGATCTCCTAAATGCTACCGATACCGACTATTCACTTATGACGTCACTTTCTACGTCACCTCCGTTTTCGGAGGCCCAGAAATGAGAATGGAGATAGTTCAGTTTCGGTTTCTTCTGTTCATTTGTAGGCACAGAAATATGCGTCACAAATGTCTACAAAAAATTGGGCAGTATGCCAGGTTCCCAAGAAGCCTAAAAACACCATTTAAAAAAATTAAATAAAATCGTCTTCATTGTCCCTTTAAGGAGCTTCGCCCCTAATAGACTTTCTGAGCTTCGGAGGTGGTGTCGGAAAGCTCGGGTGAACTTTGTTCTGTAGCGGACAGTCTTAACATTTCCGGAGGACGGAAAACCGTTTCCTCCGATTTCAGATAGTTCCTCGCATAACTGACAACAATGATTTTAAAAACCAAAACGGCTGCTTTCTAGTGGCTTAATCGCTCCTGGACTTCGAATGTTTGTCAAGAGGTTTGTATACCGACAGATCTCAACTTTTGCAGTACAGCAGCTTGGCACAGCCTGGTTAGCTGGAGGCCTCCAGCTCGTGTGACAGGGACTATTTGAACTGGCGATATGCAATCATAATTAAGAAACCCCGACGCAAGGGAATGGGAGGCCGGAGACACTAGTGTGTGCGTCCCTTTTTTGCGTCTCCGCTCTCGCCTTTTTGTGTTTTATGTCATTTTTGTCTTTTTTTCTGTCAGTTTTTTAATTACAATTTCAAAGACAGAAACCAGAGTGTTCTAGTGGAGAGATAATTTTTATGCGTGCTTGTACGCAGTGTGCACATATAAAAAGGAAAAAGTTCGTGTTGTATCCAGGGTGTCGAACCGAGCCTGAACCGAATACCAGACCAAAAAACGTTATTTTTAACCTAACCGGAACAAAACCGTAACCGAAATCAAGCATTTGTATTGAACCCGAACCGGAACGGAACCGTAATCTCACGTGGCGGTTACCAGTTCAATAGAAAACGGTTCGGCGTAATAAAAGGTAAGCCGCGCCATCTTGCGGGAGGCGGCGCGAAGTCAATTAAATAATGGCGACGGTGGGGTCACCGGCTCAGTTTTGACTAAACAAACAGACGCGATGTGGAGACAGTTCAATAATAATTTGTCAAATAAATATATTTTATGCCTAAGTACAGCACGACTTGGCGTCGGCGAGTCGGCTCGTATGCGTACACTTCCATACTTTGGTGTGTCTCACCATACAATGAACTGTACAGTACGTTACAAGCTACTTGCAAAAGCATATTTCCTTGAACGATGCTCGCACTGTACGAGCGCGCGTGCTTGGCGGAGACACTGAAAGCTCGGAGCTCGCTCTTGTAGCCTCTGCAACGCTAACACTAAGGGAACCGAGTATAAAAACTGTAGTGGGACAGCGTAACGACTCATGTTCGAAACTCGAGCAAAAAAGAAAAATGCAAAAGTATTCGTATACGTAGCGTATTCCTACAAGCTGCGCGCCGCGCTGAGCCCGGCCGGTCGACCTCTGCGTAAGCAGAGGGCTTCTCTGTATGGTGGCGTTCCTTGGAACTATGCCGCGTGCCAGCCAATGGGAGTTAATCCCTCAATTCGCTGCTACAGACTACAGGCTTTGCTCCATCGGACAGGGGAATTTAGGTGCCACTTGGCGCGGCTTCAAAAGCTGATAACGGCGGTTCGCTCCATGGGACAGTTAATGCTTTCGCATTAATATTGTATTTTGCTCGCCTGGAGCGCTGCTCAAAACGTAAGAGCTACGGTGACTCAGCTCGAGCGCGTAGCCTCTAATGCTTAGATGCCATTTTACCACATAAGTCACGCACCGAGTGCGCGAGCGCGTCACGCGCTGGCCCACTTCGTGCAAGGAAAGATGTATTTATCCTGAGACAGAGCCCTGAGCACGCCCTGAGACAGCCAGGCAATAAGTTGCGACGAGCGCGGCACTGCGGCGGCGGCCGGGAACGCCAATCGCCCTGCGCAGCTTTGAACCATGGACGCTGCTTGAAGAATGTGTGTGTGTGTGTGTGTGTGTGTGTGTGTGTGTGTGTGTGTGTGTGTGTGTGTGTGTGTGTGTGTGTGTGTGTGTGTGCGTGCGTGCGTGCGTGCGTGCGTGTGTGTGTGTGTGTGTGTGTGTGTGTGTGTGTGTGTGTGTGTGTGTGTGTGTGTGTGTGTGTGTGTGTGCGTTTTTACAAGCGCAGCATGTCGCCCATTTTTTTATATCCTTTTTTGTTTGCCCTTCGTTGTCTTTCTCCTCTTCAACTTGGTCGTCCGAACAAGGCGTTCGGGCAATGGGGTAGTTAGAGAGTGCGTTGCGTGATACCGTTATGGTGTCACTGTGTGTGCTGGTTGATTGACTTCACATGCGAGTACTGTACTTTGGTACTCTTTCCGAGCACCTGTACGACCACGTAATTTGAATCGAAACGTAATTGCGATAAAAATCAAGATCACACGACGAAATTAAGCACATATTTGTTTTGCTGCCCTCGTTTCCGCAGCAGGTGACCCCTATTATGCAGATGACACCGTGTTGAATACACTTTTTCTTCACATCTGGGAGGTGCGAACTTTTCTTTTTAAGAACCGGTTTGAACCGGTTCGCGCTTGGTGGAACCGGAAAGCGAACCGTTATTTCGCATGCATTACTGAACCGGAACCGAACCGGAACAAAATGCGAAGCTACTGAACCCGTACCCGAACCGAACCGGAATAATGCGGTTCGATTGTATCAGACAATCCCAGTATTACCTACTGAAATAGCTCAAAGAACAGATACTTGCTTTGTGTGCGCGTATCCAAGCTCAAAAGTACATGTCGAAATGAACGTTCACTGTCCCGCAACTAACTTATTTTTCTTTTTGTAAAAAAAAAAAAAAAAAAAAAAAAAATATATATATATATATATATTTTTTTTTTTTTTTACGTTTGGTTGTAGGCCAGTAAAGTTGGGTTCCGATCCTCCCCCCCCCCCCCCCGCCCCCCCCCCCCCCCCCCCCGGCTTCGCAAATTATTATTTTTCGGTAATTTTGCGAACCTTTATTTCCACTTCATCAGCACGCTTCATTCATCCTCATATTTGGATTAGTCAAGACGGGCCTATCCTTAGGAAAACAGGAGACCTCAAAAAAGCTGACGCTTTGAGTCTACAGGAGACGTCCATTCAATGAACTTTCTGTACACGGCCGCAGTCGGTAGCCGGGGTAAGCGGGGCTCGTGCTAAAGTTTTGAATTGACTTTTTTTATTTTACGCTTCCATGGCAAGGGGGGTCAAAGACCTCTTTGGGGGGGGGGGGGGGGGGGGGCAGAAGGAAAAGAGAGGAAATGAAGAGAGAACAACAATCTGGAAAGAAGGTCATTCTCCTCACCAACCCTCCCTCCTATTTTTCTAGCTGGACAACTTCCGCCACCTGTCGGGAAACAGCGAAAACCCTGCCTTTACATAGCAGCCCTCGCATTTGTGTCATCTTTCTGCTATGTTCGCGTTCTTCATGTGGTGTAGAGCTAGTGAAAGAGCCGTTGTGAGTTTGAGATATCATTACTGACCGTCGTGCACGAAGCGACAACCCGTGTTCACCATGACCGATCTGGATCCAGTCACTCTTCTCGTAAAGACCTGCGTTTTGCTTGTGTGCCTCTACGAGGGTGAGTTGAACGAAAAACGCGCCAGACGACTGCCACTTCTGAGCAACTGCTTGGAGCAAGATGGCGGCGTACAGGGGACGGGAATGTTTGGGTGTGACCAGCGCTGTTTTGAATGTGCGCGAACATGTCGTTGAAAACTGAAGGAATCGGGATACATATGATATGATATGATATATTTATTTTAGCTCAGGAGAGCCGCGGCGCCACAGAAAGGCAAATTGCCCATACCTTGAAGGCCTGGGGCGCCGCTTCTAACGACGATGAAATGGTATGGTACAAATGAATCGTGTGAATGATGACAATGATGATGGGATGATGAAGAGGGTGATGAAGAGCGTCAGGCCTAGCAGCGGTCTTCGCGACGGTGGACTTCGAGGTTCCGCCATGGGCTGCTGACTTCTAGCAGGATAGACTCGAGCGCCTGGCGAGGGCTCTCTGCTTGCACAGAACGCAGACGATCTGGCCAAATTTCCCGTGACGCAGGGAGTCCAGCAGCCCCGTGGTAGAGCTCCGGTGGTTTACGCCGGTGTTGGCCGGGCGGCGGTCATCCCGAAAGCGGCCCTTGATGCCTTCCAGCTTGCGGTCGAGCTTGTAACCGAGCAGCTTGAGCACCCTCTCGATCGAAGACATGCTGGGTGCCACTGGTCCGGTTGGCTCTCCGACGATGGAAAAAACACGTTGTGGCTGTAACCCGTAACTCCTTGTAGTACTTTACAAAGTGCTTTTGCGTTGACTACAGTGACGTTACGTCATACATCCGAGCTTTAAATCCTTGGTGCTCGTTTTCTACAAATCGGAAGATTGCTTTTAGTCTGGCTCTGTAAATGTAAGCTGCTTTAGAATAACACATGGTTATCATCGACGCAGTGAGGTTGTCATAAACTAAACTCGATCCACGCTAACGCATTTGAATGCTTTACACCGTTTGAATATCGTTTACGGATTGGTTCCAGCCTTTTAATACGTCTGTAAGTTATCCAGAAAGTGTTATTAAAAATTTTTCTCATTATAAGCTTAAAATTTTTGTTTTCGTAGAGATAGTTCAGTTTTCTGCTGGTTTCGTCAGTGTAGTTACGGTTCAGGTGGCGGTCCTACACAGCAGCGCAGCGGCGAAGGTGGTAAAGTTTTCACAATTCGTACAGAGATGGCGCTACTGGTACTAGTCGTTAAAGGGGCGACGCAACGATTTTTGTATTTTGCGCAAATACCTCTTAGAACGGATCTCTGCCGTTATTGACCTGTGAAATACCCGTTCGTTTTTCACCACACGCAATCGAAGTCGCAGAAAAAAATAAAGAAAAACGAGCAGCGTTCACCCCCTCAACCAGTGTTGCCAGATTGGGCTATATATAGCCAAATTGGGCTACACGTTTTTCTAGTTGGCGTCAAAATTTCGTGGTTGGCTATGTGGCTATTTTGGGCTATTTCTAAAAATGCGGCGAACTTTTGTCGAACCTCAGGTTCGACGCCAAACTTTGAGGTTCGGCTAGTTAATTTTCGAACTTTTAATCAGTTTGGAAAAAAATTGTTTCTCTTTTGGCTAGTCGAGAGGAGAGAGAGGAAGGAGAAAAGGCTTCGAACTTCTACAAACTTCGGGGTTTTCACAATGCACAGTGAAGCAATGCTTGCAGAGTTCAAGCGGTCTCCCTACAGCGCAGTGGAGCAAACCAAACAGATTGCACTATTATCACAGGCACGGTAGCGCGCCTTCAACCCGGACGTAGACTGAACTCTCCAAATGCTGCTTTGGTGCCCATTGTGAGAATCGTTAGGCGCTCAAGTTTGTAAAAATGAGAAGTCCGCAGTTTTACCGCTAAACACATGACTACCTTCCAGTCGTTGCCCACCCCAAGAAAGGACAACACAATCAGAAATAACGTGAACATGAATGGGTGACACTAATATTCTTCACAAAGAAAAAGATACGGGTGGGATATTGGTAAGGGCCTGAGATATTGGGGTTCTGGTTCGAAACACCCAGTGTTCTGACTGTACTGCTTCTGTATTTTCATTCTTTTCTTTATGATCATATCTCCCGGGCTTCACAATAAAGCTGTCTTCGCGTATTTCTACTTCTGAAAACCTAAGGAAGGGCCAGTTTTGTACGGATTTTCATCCTTCCAAAGCTTTTTTTTTGAAATATTCACAAGTAACATAATGTACACAAAAGTTGGTGCATCTGAGGGTTGAAGCAGCGTTTGTAACGTGTATTGTATGAGTGTGAGAAAGTGTGAATATAAGGCTTAAAATCATTGTTTTTAATCTTGGCTATTTTGGGCTATAGTTTTTTTACGGCTTTGGCTATGTTTGGGCTATACCTCCCAGTCGTTTGGCGGTTTTCGGTGGGACCATCTGGCAACACTGCCCTCAACTCGAAGCCAGAACAAGCGGCCACGTGATCTGGGGCCGATTATATGCCGCCAATGTTGATCATAGCCATGCGCTGGGGTTGGCAAGGCACAGGGCACGCGCTGAGTTCCAGACATTGTTATGGTTCGGCTGTTGTCGTCATTGCAGCGATTGGACACAGGACACTACTCGAATGCTTCTCGAGCTATCGATTATCACGAGCCCAAATCGAGTGCCCACGCAATGCTCGGGTCCAATCTATGAGCCGCATTCAAATATCGTCACTGGGCGGTACTGCTACCGCCCAGCTACGTCATCAGGTTTTGCAAAGGAGAGATTGAATGAAAACACTCGGTTTTGTCCTCGAAATTACAGCGCAACAAAGGAGTTTCTTGGTCAGTGGCGTTGCGTGCGAGTATCCTTGAGTCCCACTAGTGCCAGTAAGCTTGTGTAAAGTGAAAAACATTCCAATTGAATATCGTTGCACCGCCCCTTTAAAGCAATAGGCTTTTTTTTTCTTTTTTTTTTGTAAGCATAAATTGATTTCAAGGTCGGAACATCTTCAAAATAATTTATGCTTCTCCAATCTCAAACAGTTACTTCAGTGACGTCGTCACTGAAGTCGGGATGTCGGGACATTATTAATTTTCGGCTTTTGTTTGAAGCAGAGGTTTCTCTATGAAAAATATTTTCCTTTGGTGATGGTCCCATGGCTTAATTAAGCGACCATATTTCACGGCTGTGGGTTAAACTTAATGGTTAACTTTGTTACAAATTGCTTGTCGGTGCATTTTGACCATTGTGCCATCGAGTTCAAATGAAATGCAAAGAGTGATGGAACTTCAAGCCCACTACCGGCTCAGCTTCCAAGCTTGGGTTGTGCTTGGCAAGGTTCAAACACATTGGAGTAGGACGCAGAACCTCGCAGCACCCTACTTCAGTGGGTTTGAACCTTACCAAGCACAACCCAAGCTTGGAAGCTGCCCCGGTAGTTGGCTCGAAGTTCCGTCACTGTTCGCATTTCATTCGAACACGATGGTACATTGTACATCAAATGCTACAGTGATAATGTCCACCAATGTATGTTATTATTGCCTCACCTTTCATTATATCTCATTGTATTATCATTATCACCCCATTGATATTCATTTTCCTGTAGTGCCTGCACTTATGAGCACAAATAAATACCTACCTACCTACCTTGGCTGTGCTGTCAGTGCAATCAGCTTGTGAAACCATTGCCAGGACAACCTTGTCTACAGTTATTCTATTGCCAGATTGCTTACATATATATGTCTTTTTTCTGTGGCAGAAATGCTCCTTGGAAACAGTCTAACAGTTGTCCAGTCAGGAGGTAATTGAGTGTATATCCTTTGTGTCTTCTATCTCCAATATCCAGTGTCTGCAATCAAATGCTACCAGTGCAGCACCAGTGACGATCCCAAAGGGGAGGACCTCTGTGGCGCCTACGAATACTACGACAAAACGAAGAACACGGCCGTCGAATGCCTGGGTGAAGAAGCCCACGCTTTGGGAACTTTTTGCTACAAGAAAATCCAGCAGTCACCCAGGGGATTCATCTGTAAGTATCTTCAGGAAACTGGAGTAGCCAAGCCTCACAATGATCAGGGGCGGAATTAGCCCTCAGGCGCTGGTCTCGTGTATGAACTCTCACATTCTCACTAAATCCAAGCCACTGATCATTCCACGTTGACTGCCACTTGTCCATGCTTGAAAAAGATTCCCAGCTGTTTCAATTTTTTTTTTCTGGTCCTTTTCTTTTTGTATTCATTTACCTATGAATACAGAGTCAGTTCTGGCAAAGGCACATCATTAGTTGTTCTCACAAAGGACTATAGTCACTGACTGCCTAAGAAATGCAGGGCATGGCTTAAATATGTTCACACATCTTGCTTTGTGAGGCATTGTTTGGCATCCTCATCGCCTAAGCCGCAGTCCATTGACTAACTGCGCCATGTACGAAAGTCTGCTACATCTTGTGCCAAAGTGCCATTTTTGCTAAAAAACTCCGCCACGCCTGCGCCAAAATGGACTCAAACGAGGTAAAAAAAATATAAAAGGATTATATTATTGGTTGATCTTAATATTCAGAGAAGTAGAATGAAAGGAAAATGGTACAAATCTGTATTTCATAGTATCTCTAGCTACCAGATTGTCTGTTTCATCTTGGGTCAGAACACGGTCGAAGGCTCAAGCACATAAAATCACAAACACACACATACAAAAGGCACAAATCTAAGGGCATTCGCTGTGCTTGATTAGTCTAGCCAATGAAAGAGCACATACAGGTATATGACGAATGCCATGTCGTGCTTTTGACGCTGCTTGATTGGTCCCTTTGGCTCGCAGCGTTGCCTGTGCCCTGAGCGCTGGCCCCGTCAACGTTTTAATTTTTGCACGATGTCCGGCGATGTCGAAAGCTAACAGTCGCGAGAAAAATGTGCAAAATAGTGGGATGGCGGCTACTGTTATAAGACAGAAAGAGGCAGGGTCTTTTACTCCTGATGATATCCCTTCAATATCTTGTCTGCCACATGCATCCAAGCAGTGGTTACAGTGTACCGCGGCGCTTGCTCCGCTCGCGTCCACTTTCACAGCCTCACACCAGCTCGTGCACGTCGAGCTTCACCTCTTTGCACCAGAGTGCTGTGAGCAGCGGCCGACACGGGGGAGCGCATGGGTTAGCGCGGTTGGCTTGGAAATTGTGCTTTTACTATAACAGGTCAACCATCTTTGACCTTGACTGTAGGTTGACCTCTAATTTTAAAAAGCTGTGCAGAGAAAAGAGAAAAAATGTGGGTCTATATTTAGAGGGACCAGGAAATGATTTTTCCACTCACTCCTCCTTAGCTTTAATCCTCAACGCAAAAGTGAAATGAGAAATCACATGGTTGTGACGTGCTTCGACACCAGATGCGATGACCCCAAACTTGCACCATGCTTTTTAAGCACACCGTGGAACTTGTCATTCGCATAAGTGATGATAAGTGCCATCATTGGACGCATTGGCAACGAATGCGGATCCAATTATTCGTTGAAGGATTGATTTTTTGACGTGCGTATGCGTCCGAGTAATGCATTGCTCATGTCCAATGCGTTAGCTGGGTTCGGCTGTAGTGCTTGGGCACCGTGGTTGCATCACAGTGAAAAGGTGTAGAGCTTTTAAAAAAAATAAAAGTATAAACTCATCTGCTATAATTTCAAATTTTTGTACACCAGGGTTTCTACCTTCGTTTACCAGTTTTTGTTTGGCACACTAAACAATATGCAATTAGTAAAGTCCAAATTTATCCCAGCACAAAGTTTATTTCATGGTCCCTTTAAATAATACGGTAGTCAAGGTAGTTCCCGTGCAGCAGTTAATCGAAGGGCGGCGAACTTTGGCACAACTCTGATTTGAACACTGCTAAAGCGCAGGGCCGCTTTTGAAACAGCACTAAAGGTTTTCACAATATTTGTGGGTGGTTGTTTTTTGCAGTTTATAATATCAGAATCTTGAGTCTGGTGTTCATAAAACTTGGGGGGACGTATTTTTATTGATAGCCGTTTTAGCACACATGCTAATTTTTGCCGGCATTTCGCAGGAATTATATTTAAATGCTAAATTAACTTTCTAGTCTAGAAGGGAAAGGGAGAGAGAGGCTTTATCTCAGCTTAAGTGTTGCACTATGCTTCATTTTCAACAATTTGTTTTTAACAGCCATTGTAAATGGAATTTACTCTGACCTGAGCCTTATCTCTAAAATGGCTGTATGTTTTTTTTGGCATCCTGTTTATTCTTACTGAAAAAGGTAATGAGTAATAGTATTCAGTACCAAAGATGAACCCTCAATCATTATCAGATATGAGCTCATTTAGCGACGCAATCTTGTTTTTATTTTCACGTGACGTACCAACAGATGTTGGCACTTGCTCCAAAAACGTCAGTGGCTGCTCCAAACCTATATTTTGCCTGCAACAAAACTTGCTACAAAAGGTCAAATGCCACTTCCATCGCTGGTATTGCCTCTCAGCAAAGTTGCTTTCGTAGCTGAAGGTGTCGGGTATCTCCTATAACCTGTAACGCCATCTTTTCTGCGGCGTTCTAGGGGACGGAAGGTGGCGCAGTGTGGAGCGCCGATGTGCCCAGATCTCTGAGCGTGGCGTCAACTGGGGCTGTGACTGGGGCTACCACGAGAATGGCGTCTACTGGGAGGAATGTTACTGCGCCGAAGACAACTGCAACGGGGCACCGAAGGCTGGACTGGTCCACCTAGTTCTTGTCTTCTGCGCAACCGTCGGGGTCCTCCGCCACCTCCTCGTCTTTTAACGGGCACCGATAAGTATGTCGGGAGGTCCTTCTGTTGGAACGTTTTTCGAAGACTCGAAAGTTCTCGGTAGGAATGCTGCTTCAGCTGCGTGAGCACGCACTCCCGCAACTTGGCCGTCGTCTTCGAGTGAAATGCAACGCTCCCGGATGCTGGGTGTGTGGTCGTGCTGTACTCGTCCAGTTAACCCGCTACATTTTCTAGCGGACTGACCTCCCGAACGTCAATGCGGCCGATTAGACTTTTGGAAAGGGCACGCTGTTTACTCTAAAGTGTGGGACCATTTTCTACCGAAGGTTGTTAGACTTAGAATTGGAAGAACCGCTATTTTCTGGAACAAGTTTTGAGGAGTTAGTACGAAGTCCGTTGGTGGTCAAGTCCCATTAGGTGAACGTTTGTAACCAACCATGCTTGCTGGCATGATAGAAGCGCCTTGGTGGAAAGATTTGTGATGCGGCAGTGTTCCCAACCGGAAAAAACAAAAGTTTTGTGTTGTCAACAGGTGGAGTTAGGTACAGCTGGGCTGCCAATGTGCCACTATTATTGCGTATGTTATCAAAGCTGGTTTATGTTTGTTTATTCAACCCTGTCCTTTGAAAGAAGGAGTTTCATTTTTCTTTGCACCTTGCCACAACTACCTACATGCCTGCTGGAGGAGTTGAATCTCTTTCTTATAAAATTGAGGCAGTGCTAATGGACCGCTTTCTATTTTAATGTTCAATAGGTCCAGTTAGGGATCAATACATCTGATACCTGCTCATGGTTTGTTGCAAGTTGAAAAAACATTTTGCTCCGACTCGGGCATGATGTTTGTTTCCGTCCATCTCATTTCATGCGGTTTGATTGTGCCCATCCTAGGAATTTTCATAGACAGGAAGAAAGAACTACCCTTGTGTTTTTATATACTCTTGTTTGGACAATGTTGTCAATTTGCAATACAGGTCAGTGGTTAAAAAGTATGCTTGTATAGTGAAAGCTAGTGGGTTTCATTGTTTGACACCTTTGCTCAATGAAGGCAGCATGCAGCCAAGGGGGAGAGAGAGATGGGGAAACGCTGCCAGCCAATCACGGTATCGCATGAGAAAACATCCAACACCATGATTGCCCGGCGCCTTTGCGCACTCATGGCTGCATGCATCCCAGGGAGAGAAAGAGCTGGAAAGGGGCCATGTTGAAAAGTGGAATTCAGGTTGTCAACATAAAAGTATATGGTTAGGTTAGAAAAATGGCCTGGGAAACATACTTTTAGCAAACACCGGTGTGCATGTTTGTTATCCCTTTTTGGGGCACTCTTAAAATGAGGTTGCAATGGTATGCGATGTGTAACAGTTTTAATCCACATATTTTCATAATCCGTCCAATGTACAGAAAAAATAAATTATTTTTTACACATTTACTAAATTGCTTTTGTCCCTTTTTAGTGTCAATTTTGATAAAAGTCATTATGTGCTAGATGCACTGTAGCAATATTTTAATTGAGAACAATTACAAAAAAATCGTACCTCATTCAGTTCACTTAGAGTCTGCCCCTTACTATTAGCGCCGAGATGTTTCGGTGGTGCCCTCGTATGGTTACCTTTCGTGACGTCATTACATTGCAAACAACAAGTTCGATGGTGTTTGTAATTAGCATGGCGGAAGCTTGAAATCATAGCGTCCTTGAACTAACACTGTCAACACCGTCAAAATTGAAGTCCACACGTTCCTCTTATTTCCGTCCATGAGAACTCCTTTGCTGACGTCATAGTCAGCATTTGGCCAGTCATGGAAGGCCGACCACCGCGACGCTTTCGATCGCGCACGTCGCCAATAGTCACGACACAGCACGAACAAGCCTACAACGATTTTTCCTGCCAATAAGGAGCTAGCTTATTCTGGGCACCAATATAGACGGTAGTCTTCCAGTATCCTAAATGAGATAAATATGTTAATGTGCCGACGGTCGTGTTCGTTCTAACTGCACCGTCCAGCGTACATACTAACTCGCGGCAATGATGTGATCGCTGTGCCATTTCCGCCAAAGCACTTGCCCTGCTACATTGTACCAGAATGTGACGAATTTGCACCAGCATTGCCCCCAAAAGCCCTTTATCATTATAGAAACTGTTCAGCTCAGGCTTCGCTGCAGAGACGAGTTGTCACGGTATTCATGTGCGAGTTTTCAAAACTTTAACATACTATTTGATAAAATCTTCGCATAGAACAACAGTGGCGTCACTAGGGTCAGCGGCACCCGGGGCGGTGGTCTGCCGCGACACCTCTTCCCCCCCTTTCACTGCCCAGCTGCAACCCCCTGAGCGCTGCACCCGGGGCAGTACGCCCCCCTAGTGACGTCACTGTAGATCAATGACAGATACTCCTCATAGTTTTCGCAGTATCTCATTGTCAGGGGCCTGTACAGTTGAGTAAGCTAGCTCCACGAAGTGCGCTTCTTACCGTGCACTGGCGCACTGCGGAAAAACAACACCCACGTACGTCGCTTTGCCACAGCACAGTCGCGTGCTGGGGAAAAGCGCTCTTTCAGAGCGGACACGTCGAGGGTAAGTCCTATACTCCCCATGCATTTGAGGCCATGTTGAGGAACATTTTTCTCGGTGAATATTAGGAGTATTCCTGTCATGTATATATAATTTTGTTCGAAATATTGTGTTTTATCTACTGAACTAGAATTATTTGAACCAATCTAAAATAAGTTTTTTTTTCTAAATCTTTTTATTCTAGTACAAAATTTTAGTTTTTTTTTCGTGTATTAAAAAATTTGTAACTCAAAAACTGCTAGGTTCATATTTTTAATTTTAGTTCAGTAGTTTTCAACACCCATGTAGGTGGTAGGAATAAAAAAATCAACTTTCTATAATGTCAGGTTAAGGAAAAAATGGTACCTATGTACTAAAAAACACTGTTTTGAGATAATTGAGGTTAAAGTAAAAAAACTGGTGAATAACAAATTTCTATTGGCACCAACAGCTTCAGAATAATTTTTTTCAATAGCCGCCAGCTTGGAAGGCATTGCTAAAGTCATGTCTTCGCTTTTAGGCTTATCGCCTTGCTTGCCGGGCCTCTTTTGTGACCTGCCGTGTCGCTTGGTCCGTAAAGTGTATTAGAGTGACGTCAACTTCTTTCAGCCACTTGATGATGTTCCACACAGGGTTCCATCCACAGGACTTCAAAACATTGGCTTGTGCAATGATACCACCATTGAATAAAATAACAGCATCCAATGCCGCCATTTTGTCGTTACAAAACACAAACGCTTGAATGTACAGATGCTACACGCCTGGAAAAAACGTGCACAGCGTCTCGGGATTGTCTTGGTTGAAAAAAAGCTATGCAATAGTTGCCAGATAATTTTTTTGAGATTATCTGTTACCGGACAAGCTTTTAGGTCTGGTGTTGAATTTGTTTTGTTGGGAAATTTATCGATAAACAGGGAGCGTATCCCAAAAGGAGGCGTGGTCACCTGCTACTTGCTTTCGGAAGATGTGATTTTCAGCCCGAAATATAACTTTCTAAGAACACTGCGACAATGGAAAATGTGCAGAAAGAACTAAACTTTTCAAATTACGAAAAAAACTAAAATTGATTTTTTTTTAATTCATTTACCCTGTGCCCTTAAAGGGGCACTGACACACCAAAATCATATTTTTTTTTATTATCCGAAACGATTGAAAAACGATGTCGGGACATTACCCTCAAAATTTGAAACTTTAAAATTCTGTATTTGTGAATTAAAAAAAAAAACAATTTCCAAATGCCGAATTTGAAGTTCCCGCGCGATCCGCGCCAGTGCAGTGACTCAAATTTTGCGGTCTCCTGCGACTCGACTTTCTTTCGGACCTCCGCCGTTGCCACGGCGACCAGAAGCGAGGAGGAGGTGAGGGATAGAAGGGCGCCGGCGGGAAACAACCGGTTTTTCCCCGACTCGCCAACGAGCGCCGGCAAGTTTTCCGAGGGAGGGTACAAATCTAGGAAGCAACATCACACCGAACTCTGATTTCTGGTATTTCAAAAAGAGGAGCCGTAGTGCGTTCGCAATTGCGTTAAAAAACATGTTTTACGATTGCCGTTATTTAATGTTATAGAAATGTCACCTACAAAGCTTCTAAATTTCCTGATTTTTGACGTCACCGATCAAAAGAAGCGAGGAGGTGAGCGGCGGGAAATACAAACGCCAAAACTAAAAAGGCGCGTGCGCGCGCGGGAAAATGTTTTTTCGCGATGCGGTTTTTTTTTGCGTGTCTATGACTACAAGTTGCATCGTTTTAGACAATAAAAAAAATACGACCTTTGGGTTGTCAGTGCCCCTTAAAAAAAAAAAAAAGAAGGAAATTGTTGAATGCCGATGTGACAACCCTTCCTGCCTTGCAGAACAATTAGCAAAGTAAACCCGCAGATATTATATATGATAGACTTCAATACCCAGAGGAGTTGCTTGCACAATTAGTTTTAATTTGTTTTTTTGAATATGAGATGTAAGGATAGTTGGGCACAGGGAGATTATTTATTAATAACCTTGATTAGGTGTCGCCCTCATGCACCATAAGTCGAATTTTTGTGCGAAATCGCGCGTTTAGTTACCACCTAGATAGGCCTCCAACCCTTCCTCGACACAGTCAATAAAGTCTGAATTAAAATTAAATTACCTTCAGCTTTATAATAGAAGCCTGGAAACAATCTTAACGAGCTCAGATGGATCTTTTTAAGCAGCCAAAATTATTGCCCAAATGTCGGTTTTACATCGTGATAAAACTCTATATGTTCAGTGATATACTTACCTAAATGACAAAATATTTGTTTTCTTAATCTGACTAAAGAATTGCCACTTTATTGCAACCTTCGAGAGCTTGAATAAAACGTTTGATCCGGTAGTCAAAATTATTCGAATATTATTCTAGTGAAACATGATTTGGTTCTATTCCATACTTGAAGTAATCATTCGCAGGTATTCATGTTATGTCCTTCGTTGGTTATCACGTGTTTCAAATGCAGCTGTTGGAATGAGCTTTCTTAAACATAAAATATGGCTATTTTGTTACGACCTTCTTTGTATCTTGAATGTTCGAGAAATCAAGCCAGATGCAAGGAGTTGTTTCACAGAAGTGAGAGGGCAGAGGAGGCATTGTTTTTTAGTTGTACAGGCCAGCCGATGAATCTTAAGATAGCATTCACAGGGGAACGAGTAATTATGAAGTGTATGCTTGCTCTCTAAAAAAATGTCTCCTGCTCGCAACGAAACTTTTGTCTGCTTTGCTCTACTTGCTCTACTGACGTCTAACTCCTGGTTAGCTCAGTCGGTAGAGCGCTCCACTGGAAATGGAGAGATCCCTGGTTCGATACTAGGACCAGGCAGATCTTTTCGATCGCGCACCAGTCACCTAGCTTTATTTGGAGATTTTTGTTTGTCCTTTGTCCCCCTTGTTATCATTCTCCAGGGTTTATTTTCGTCATCCAAAAGGCGCTCCAAAACGACTCGGAGAAGTCGCATTACTGTCGTGGTTGGAGCCAAATCTTTATGGGGACCCTTCCAATTAACGTCATGATCATCATCTCGAGCTGCTCCATGTAAGGACAGGAAACTTCCTCCCATAGTTTGTTCAACGTTAGGTGCGGGCATAGTCGAAGCTACGAGCGCGAGCATGCTGCCCCAAACGATGCTTGCAGTCACAGGGACAGCAAGGTAAAGGTGAGGTAGAATCCAACTTTGGTGGAATCTCGCGAAACACAAACATGCTCGAATATTCGGCGGTAATCTTCGTTTTCCTTTTTTTTTTTTTTTCAGACTACGACAGTTTTGATGCCTCGCAATCATGTTATCTCGCCTTGAAATAGTGTCAATGATTCCGCCTACCAACAGTACCGTAAGGGAGGTGATGCGAGACAAACTGCATGACACAAAATTCTTTACGCGTTCGACCACTGTGGCACACCGCGAAGCCCTCCATTATTTCCACTTTAGCAGTGCAAGCGCTGAAGCGGAGGACTCCACTAGCCCTGGGCCCCCGGCACCAGGCATCCCAGTCACGGGGGGGGGGGGGGGGGGGGGGGGGCCGTTGCCTACCCCACTGCTTCACTAGAGTACGTTAACAGCTGAAGAAGGTAGGGCGAGGGCAAGGAAGGCTGGGGAGGGAAAAGCAGACGAAACGCTAGGGAGGAGATGGGGAAACCATCTCCTCTCTCCAGCGTTCCGTCTGCTTCCTCCTCCCCGGCCTTCCTTTCCCTCGCCCTACCTTCTTGAGTTGATGGGGGGGGGGGGGGGGGGGGGGGGCGTGCTACGAAAGATTTATACTCCGTCTCACTAATACCGTGCCGTACAGCCAAAGCTACATGGAAGAGAGTATCCCGACCTTTTCAAGAGGAGGGAAAGAAGGAACGGTGAAACCCAGCCCTTCTCTCCCGTTCCTCCTTTCCCTCCTCTTGAACAGGTTGGCATACGCTCTCTCCCCTGTAGCTTTGGCTGTACTGCACAGTCAGACGGAGCATAAGGGCCCCGAGTGTCGGAAGGTCTAGCTACGCCACTGCTGCTATCAATGTGACTTCCGCAGTACCCCAAGGAAGTGTCCTGGGGCCATTACTATTTTTGATATACTGTAAACGACTAAATTTTCACGAGGACCTAATTTTTGCGAATTTCGCGAATTGCCTACGATTCGCGAAAAATACGTCCCGCGAACAATTCGGGCAATATATGAATGCTACGGAAGCTACACTCGATTCGCGAAAATTAGAACCCGCGAAAAATTTCAATTTTTCAGCTTTGGTCCCGTTTCGCGAAAATTTGAGCCCGCGAAAATTAAGTCGTCTACAGTATGTTAATGATAATGTTTCTATTGTTGCCCCAGGTGTGAGCATCCGTTTATTCGCGGATGACTGTGCGTTGTTTAAAGAAGTAGCGTGTCCGAGGGATCAAGTTGCACTGAATTTGAGTTTAAATTCTATACAGGATTGATGCGACCAATGGAAGATGAGCCTGAATCTTGAGAAAACTGTTTTTCTTAGAATCACGAACAAAAAAAAAAAAAAAAGCTTTTCCTTTCAGTACAAAATAAAGGACTATAACCTTTCTGAGGTAGATAATTATAAGTATCTTGGACTGACATTTGACAAACACTTGAGCTGGTCTAAGCATATAGACAACGTAACATCTGCTGCTTTTAGGAAGCTTGGATTGATTAAGCACGAACTAAAGAATATGCCCTCTAATGTAAAATTACTAGCGTACAACACACTCGTAAGACCTAAGCTTGAATACGCCAGCATTGTATGGGACCCCTTTACCAAAAAAGATATAAATAAACTAGAACGAGTTCAAAGGCGGGCAGTCAGATTTATTTACGATAAATTCAAATGATCCGACTCTCCCTCCTCATTAATGCAAATAAACCAAATTGATTTGTTACAGGAAAGAAGAAAAAAGGCTAGGCTGAAGTTCTTGTATCTTCTTGCAAATGATAGGCTTTCTATTAATCGGCACTCTTACTACAACCCGTTACTACGAGACAGAACAGACATTATCAGCCACACTTACTGGCACCTTACTTTGCTCGTACCAATCTTTTTAAATTTTCTTTTTTCCCCGGGACAATTAGTGACTGGAATTCTCTTCCCATTCAGTTAGCCGTTTCCTCCCAGTTCATGACTTCATGGGTCCTCACAGCTACATTTCCTTCTGCTGCTGCTGTTTTTTTATGCTCTGTATAAAACTTCTGTATTTGTACTTCCTGTCAAAGGTATTGCTTGTGTATTGACATGTACGATATGTGATTTACTCTTTCTTATTCACTCCTGCTTGGACCATCTTGGTCTGCAGTATGTTATAAATAATAAAAAAAGAAACTATACTCCGTAGTCACTAAAACCGTGCAGTGCAGCCATAGCTGCAGGGGAGAACATATGACCTTTATAAGCTCGCCACGCTATCTCGGTACATTTCCTCGGAAGGATGGAGAAGTGCCTTTCGTCGAAGCAATCTAAAAACAGTTGCGCGCGTCCTTTCCCATCTCGAGGAGCATAAAGTTCACTAAACAGCACCATAGTGACCATACACACAACGTGGTGTTATAAACGTATAAACCCACCTACTCCCTCAACACTCTATTTACCTCGTGCGCATACCGCGAGGGCCGCGTGCGGCGCTGAACGCAGTAGCGACTCTGAAACGCAGTTTCGCTTTCTGGTTCTTTTTACCGCTTCCTTATTATTGGCGGAGATGTGGTAACATGTGCCAAAACTGTCCAAAGTGCTGCGGAAAAACAGCGTTCTGAAGCGCCGTTTTTTTTTTCTTTCTTTGTCGAATATGTCTTATTTTGCTTTCGTGAAGTGTAAACCTTACACTAAGGTCCGAGGAGCAGAAAGCTTCTTGAACCCTTTGAACATTGCGTGTGCCAGTTCCATAGTGTGTAATTACGCTATCTTTATTGAGCAAGCAATGTTTTCAAGCAGCCGACAACAAGCAGACGACGGCCGCGCGCGCGCACATCCGAGCACCAGCCGCACGCCGCCGCGATTTCTGCACTAACGACAGACTCTTCCCGCGATACACGGACATGAAAAGGAGGGCGCCATTGTTATAGTACTCAGGTCCACGAGCAGAGCACATAAAGTCACACTAACAAACGCTTAGTACAAGCGTTTGCACACAGGTCGGTGACCGGGTGATCTGCCATTTTGTTACAAACATATCAATAGTTGAATGCGAACACCAACTGCCTGAAAGGCAATAAATTGTGATAATCTAGAAGGGAGACCTCACAGCGTACCGTTTGCATCGTTGCACAAAAAGAAAACGAGCGCAACAAGTTTGCACGATACGCGCGTCAGAATGGGGAGTTGGCTTAGTTGTCACGACTCTATCAATAGACCGTGTCGGCGCTCGGAGGCTCGGCGGCTCGGCTTTGGAGCCCTCTATGCCGCTACGTCTCTGTCGCACGAAAAACGCCGGTCGGAGCGCGCTCGGCGCTACGTCCTCGCCAGAGTTGCGCCTAGCCCCAATACCCCAGGTTTTCGCGCAGGATTAATCGATCAACATCCGGGCAACGGGCGACTCTCCTCGTCGGCGCATGCGCGGTGACGACGGCGTCGCGCGGCCGGCATATCGATTCGCAGCTCTCGGCTAGTTTACGCGCTCAAGAAGGACACGCCGAGAAGTCCACTGGGTGTCCCGGTAGCCAAAGAGGAAAAGCGAATCATCATGTCTAAGCCGGCGAGGTGCTCGGCAGAGTAGGCGTTTGCTGGGGGCTGTAAAGTGGCACGCTTCGCTATTAATTTTTTTGTAAAAAAAGAAGGAAAAAAAGGAAATCTAAAAGAGAGGGTAGAAAGAAAAAAAAAAGTCTAACGGAGATTTTCGATAGAGATATTCACCGGTGTTGTGGTGGTGCCACGGCAAGTCGCTGCGCGAGTTTCTCCGGTGGGCAGTGCATCGGTAGCCGCCGGGGATCGCTCTCCCGTGCTTCGTCGGACGCGCAAGGAAACGATGGTGGTTTCGAGGAGTACGCAACTGTCCTGCTTCTTAGGAGTTCTTCTCGTGTTCTTGGCGTTTGTGCACAGAGGTGAGTGAGCGTTCCGGACGCTTTGCATTCTTTCCCTCAAAAGAAACTTGAGAGAATAGCTTCCATTCGGTTATTTGTTTTGCGATTTCTCCCTGCGGGAAGCTGCATGTTCCCTAAAGCGGGAAATTTCGGGAGCGTTGAAAGTAGGTCAGTTCCCCAGGGCGCGTTTGAGCTTGAATAATGTAGCGTGCATTCCTAAGTAGCCTTCTCTCTCTGATGTCGCCCTAATTGAATTACTTGCTAGTGTCTAGTTGCCGCCAGTTATAGACGTCCCTTGGCTACTGGCTTCGCGGTTAAACGCGTGGCCAACGTTCGCTCTGAACCCGCCGGTTGAGAACGTCCCTTACCGAATCAAATAAAGTTTCGCGCAAAATAACATTTCGAAATTTTCCAATGTTGCGTCACTCTTATATTTGTAACAGAAACGACTAACACTGTGCAGTGTTTGCATATGCATCGTATTAATGAAGCTCACATTTCGCGGTTCCGGTCTCCCGTGTTAGGCTTAAGTGTGACCTTCATGCGCGCTGCCATGTTGGGTGTGCTACACCGAAACGCTCAAACCATCCAAGCTCTCGTGGAATGTTTTCGTTTGTTCTTTATTTTGTCGAAATTATAACGGTAGCTTATAGTATAAGATCGCTGCTTGTAAGATGGTGGCGTGCGAATTTGCACGCATCTTGTGTAATTTCTTGAGGAGAGAGAGAGAGAGGAGAAAAAAATGCCTTCTGCTTGGTTTATATGGATCGTCAAGTGCGTGAATGTCATTTCGGTGAAGCGTTTCGAGGTCGCGTATTTTTTCCTGCCGCAAAGTTAAAGCAATACCGAAAAAACAAACAAAAAAAAAGCACGTAAACGATAAAAAAAAGCGAGCCCGGTGTTTGAAGATACGGTTATCTTTCTCGAGCGGGCCTCAACGGACGGAAGTCTCTCGAGGTCTGTCGCGTCCGTTGCGCGGGAGTACAAGGCGAAGGAAATAAGGGAGCTTCCGTATTTACACAACGGCGCAGTTTCTTCCACTTTCTGCCGTCTGCACACTTCACGACGTACACCTGCTTCACTCGGTCAAAGTCAATGTCTATCGGAGATTACTTTTACCGTAAGGTTCACACTGTCCCTCGTAACGTCTGAGGAAAAAAAAAAATATTAGGCCATAGCCATTTTCCACTAAGCGTGCTTTTAACAACTTAGGCTAATTACGGCATACATTTTGGGGAAAGTAGCACAAGAGTTTGGTTATGAATGGTCTATTTGAAGAAAAAAAAAAGGACGTTCTTCGCACGGGATGAACTGTATCAGAGGCTAACGTTCTTTCCCCGGTCCAATATCCAACTTTGTTCTTAGCGTTTATTTCGCAATTTTATACCGAGTGGAGATGCGTCCGCGGCTTTGAACGCTGCTCTATAAGCGGATATGAAATGAAATTCCAACGATCTTAGAACGATCCAAATGTTGCATGATTTGACGGTCACCACGTCCATGACCGACGAGGAAGAAGCGAAACAAAAGCAGATGAATGCGTTCACGATAGTTGAAAAACATATGGACTATACTTCATTTCACCTTACGTCCGAGCGCGGCCGATGTTATGAGCCGAAAGGCCAATAAAACAGCGAAAAAAGCGCAACGTCATGGCGTGCTCTCTGCAGTTGATAGGACAAGCCGGCGGAGGAGCAGTGCACAGAGAGACGGCGAATAACGGCTGGTAATATCAACTGCAAAGAGCACGCCATGACGTTGTGCCTCTTTTGCTGTTTGATTGGCCCTTCGGCTCATAACATCGGCCGCGCTCGGACCGAAGCTGAAACAAAGTATAATAAAAGCCGTGTCTGAGAGAGAGAGAAAAAAAAAGTGTGTGTATGTGTGTGTGACCGGGGGGGGGGGGGGGGGGCGCTAAGAAATGTTTTCAGACATTCTAATACATCTTGGTGGCAACTTTTCTTTACGTCTTAAAAGTTTTTTTTTTTTTTTTTATTATACAGCAGAAGAAAATGATTCCGCGGAAAACTGCTTGGATTACCAGACGGGGAATTGTCTTTCTTCGGTGGGAAAAAAATCGGTGTTTTTCGCAACAGACAAGCCAGGCCATACCGCACAGTGTGTCCGGAATAGACATAGCTGTCGGAAGGAACAACCTTGGAAGTATGTACACAAAGGTCCCCATTCGGCCGAGCGTAGCTTCAGCGCGCGCACACACCCATGCATAAAAAAAAAGAAGGGGTAAAAACACCCAAAAGCGTTGCGCGGTTACTGCCATGTACCGTAACCACGGGCTTCCGGGAACAAAGAGATTCGCTAACAAACAAAGAAAAAAAAAACACGCGTGTTATTCGCGCGGGAGGATTCCTACACGCAAGGTCGACGCATGCATGCACGTGAGAGGAGAAAAACAGCTACAGTATCCTATTTCCGTTTGTTCCAGCTCAACAGTAGATACCTTTTCCGTGAAAGAATATATCTTGCCCCCATTAACGTAGCCAGAAATTTAGAGGGGGGGGGGGGGGGGTAGGGGGAGAGACATTTTTCTGTTACGGTTGGAGCAGTAGGAGGAAGAAAAGGAGGATAAAGAAAATATGCACCTTCTCTTCTCATTATACCTATTAAAAGAAAATCAAGTGTACAAAAGACCGCCCATTTGATTATCATGAAAGCACTTTGCTACATGGCTGACACGACAAATTACACACACAAAAAATGAATATAATTGTACTATTTTTTATTCATAATATGGGTTGACGTGAAAAGTGCTGGCGCAACGTTAAGTGAACCACAACAGCGTGTCGCGCGCCCAAGGAAGGGAGGGAAGAACGGCGTGGTTTCAGTACGGAGTTTTCTTACGGGGTCCCATTGGCTTTGAGACACATGTCCGTGGCGCGTGGGAAACGTCAACGAATACATCCGAGGAAATCTAAGTGACTTAGACTTACAGCAGTCACTTAAAAAAAAAAAAAAAAAAAAAAAAAAAACTTTGTGGAAAGGAGAGGCATGATAGACGATTAAACCTGGTGAAGAAGGAAGACCAGCGGAGCTGTACCTGTACAATGGAAAGTAATGGCCGGCCGCAAGTCGGCAAGCCAGAGTAGAGCCAGAGTGGAAAGGCTGCCGCCATCTATGAGCGACGGCGGCAACCAGATACGTGGCTTGCCGCCGTCGCTCATAGATGGCGGGAGGTGTCCAGAGCTCGGTGTCTTCATTTCATTGCGGGGGGACACGATCCTGGGGAAACTAGCCCTTAGCAGCTCCGCTGTAAAAACCAAAGATCTCAACATATCTCCGGGTCATCTCCGGCGATGGCGGAGCACTTTCCGAAACCAGGACCACTGTCAGTCAGTAGAAAGCGAAGGATCCTCGCGCCTCCGACCGGTGGAACCGCGGAGTGATATCTCGAGCGCGCGCGGCTCGTCGCCCATACGGGACGCCTTTTTCGGAGGTCGATACGGGGCAGTGACGTCCGTGACGTCACTGCCGGAAACGCAAGAACAAACAAAAATATATAATTGTTTTTTTTTTCTTGCGTTTTGCGGAGTGTTTGTTGCGGGTTGTTTGTGTCCAGTGTGACGCCTTTTTCGAAGGTCGATATGGGGCAGAGAGAAGTAGCAGAGTAGTAGTTTCACGTCTGTGACGTCATGTCCGGTTTTAGTCAAACTAGAGCTATTTGCAGATATTTTGTTAACGTGACATCTTCACCTCTTCACTTCGCGTACTCCTCCGGAGTATGCTCCCAGCTCGTGCCTCCGAAGTCAACACAACTGTCATAGTTGGTTAAAAACGGCCCGTGCCAGTCGTTATCAAAGCGACGTAGATGGAAACAAATCGCCGCGGCGTTTTTCGCGGCCTCGGAGATGCAGGAGCGAGCCGACGTTAAAAAAAGATACGTTTGAACTACGAGAGTGTCAGCAAGAGACGTAAATACCCGTGCACACTCGGAGCGGACGTGCACGTTCGGTCGAAGTGCTTCGGGACCGATCTTTTACGAGTATCAGTCGATACTGACGTAACACTTGGCATCGAAAGGTGGGACCGGCATCGACAGTAATGTACTATCGGAAACAATTGAGCGTGAACGCGCCTCCGCGGCGATGAGCGTTTCAGAATAAAAATGACCCACTAATAACAAAGTGTACATACCGTGTTGTGAAAGTAATCCATACGGCGTTTATTTGAGCTCCATATCACACAAAACAAAGAGATAGAATCGACGACAGCGTTCGTCCGCGCTGCCTCGGAAAAGGAGATGACAAGGGGCAGAGAATGACCCCTTAATCTAAAATTGAGGTCAGCGATCGAACTAGTATAATACGGAAAGGGTCCACAAGGGTCGCGCGGGCGCGTATTCCATTCAGCAAGCCAGCTGGTCGGTCGTGGGCAGACGGTCTTGGCGAAGGACCGTCGGAGCAACGCCGGCAACGCTGCGACGAGTCGGAGTGCCTGCTAAGCCTCGAGCTCGCTCGGTTAGTGGCATCGTTGCCGTTGTAGCTTTTCCCGGGTGTTTATGGATCCAGCGTTCATGTTCGTCGTGGCCGGTTTCGAGTACTTCCTTCTTTTTTTCTTGCTGCTTGAAATCGGGACCCGCGAGAAGAGCACGTAGAAAAATAAATGCCCGTTGGTCGTCGCGACCAAGTAACTGAGCGACGTTGTCGGTCATGTTGATTTGATGGTGGAAAGACGGTTCCGGAGCTGTTGTCGTACGTACATTCTTGGCGTAAGATCGTTTCGTGCATCTGGCCTCTGTTCTTTAGCGTATGACACTGCAACAATAACACGCCTACGACCGCCGCCTCCCCCCGCCCCAACACTAGACACAACAACCTGCAACAAGCTCCCCGCAAAACGTAAAAAAAGAATCATTTTTTGCTTGTTTTTACGTTTCTGGCAGGACATCACGGACGTCACTGCCCCGTATCGACCTCCAAAAAAGGCGTCCCGTTTCTTCCACCGTGGATTCAACCCAGCGAGCGCGCGCTCGAAAGCTCGCTACCAAACACATCACCCCCGCAGTGCGATGTATTTGAGACGATTGTTACAGTATTAGGGTGACCAGACGTCTCGTTTTGGCCGGGACAGTCCCATTTTTGAGGTCCGCTTCTACCGACCCGTCTTTTTGTCCCAATAAAGAATCATGTCCCGTTTCCGCAGGAGTGCATAGTTTCGAAATTGGCACCAAACGAGTTGAAGTAAACCGAAACTATGCCTTCTCGTTGCAAGTATATTTTACAAAAATAACCGTAGGTACACTTGATAATATTTACCCAGAGAGCAAAATTTAGTGCAATATGGTATCGTTTTTAAATAAGAGCAGTTATTTCATTAAAGTTTTTCTCCCAATCTCAATCTTTAGTACCCCCCCCCCCCCCCCCCTTTTTTTTTTTTCTTTTTTTGCTGGGATGCCCCGTTTTCTGCCTTGAGGAATATGGTCACCCTAAGTATTATGTTTCCCTTTCCACGAAAAATTATATTTCTCGACTACTCTTGTTTGCTATTATCATTTGCAAAAGCAAACAAAATTTGTAATAACAGCGTTTGCAATCTCAACGAAATGTCGCGTTTTCATTCTTCATATGTCGTCCTGGCTGCCGGAGCAATGCTCCTCCTATGGCAGGAGATGATTTCGGAGTGTTCGATCTTTGATTGTTTTTTTTTTTTTTAATAGAGAAATCGGCCGCGCATCGTTATGATTTACGGATTTCTAGGGTGTTTAGAGCCCGCAGAGTGAGTTATCGTCATATTTAGGCGATCTCAGTAACCTCCTCCGGGCACCTTTAAGGCTGTAGCATCTTGGGTCGTTTCAGACTCGAAGTTAAAGATGGTCTCGAACGGTTGGTAAAAACACTAATTTTTTTTTTTTTAGTTAAGATAGGGCTGAAGACGAGGAGCAGTCTTTGTAGTGTGGTACCGTTTTGTTGTGTAGTCTCTCCTTGCTGTCTCTCTGGTGATCTTGGGCCGTATTCTCTTATACCTTCGTGCGTATATAGGGTTACCTTGCGATGGCGTGAACTAGTGAAATCGCGAGGCAATATGGCAACCAGACGATGGATCAGTATCCGCGGTGCGATGGTGAGCCACGAGGTTATTATCCGATGGTATGCGATTTGGATATTGCGCGGAACTGTTGCGAGCGCGCGGCATTGTTCCGCCGACGACGCGGCGCTCGAATCGGGTATCGTAATCCGACGCTCTCAGGAGCCGATCGTGTCGAGCGGAGAAACGTTATATCGGTAGCCGCTGTAGGTCGGCTACCACGAGGCTATAATAAACCGGGTTAGCCTCCTATTCATCGTGATCTTTTTGCTCTACGAACCAAGGCCCCTGCTGAAACACGTGCAATATTAATTTTATGTTTCGATGCATGGTGCAGGCCAGAAAGAAGAATAGCGAACACATTTCGGGGGAGAGGGGGGGGGGGGTGTTCTGACCCCAAAACAACCCCCGCCTACGCTACTGTTCCCGTAATAATCTATCTTAACCTTTATCTGAAATCGCAGGAAACGTTTTTTCGTCCTCCAGAAATGTTAGAATAGTTCGCGACAGAGCAATACGATATCACCTGAGCTTCCTATTACCGTGTCTAAAGCTGAGGAAGTCGCATTTTTGAACTGTGACGATCAAATCAAATTTGGGGGTTTTACGTGCCAAACCAACGACGGGCATCTGGCACGCCCCAGCGGAGGCACTGAGGATCAATTTGGACCACCTGGGGATCTTTTGACGTGCAACCGAAAGCTCGGTTACACGGCGCCTTCTCCGCAATAAGCCTCCGTCAGATTGCGGGCACCTCGGCCGGGATTCGAACCCGCCACATGGGGATCCGTAGGCCAGCGCTCTCGCCTGGGAGCCACCGAGGCGGACTGAACTGTGACGATCGACAGTTGCGTCATGCTCTGCTCTATGCACCAAGGTGGCGGTTCCCACTAGCAGATTTGGGAACGGACTGCCGATACTCTGAGCGTAGCTCATTTAATGGATAGCCTCTGTCTCCTATTCTTTTTTTTTTAGTCGCTGATACTGTACGTCTTCACTTTCTTGTATTCTAGAACCATCACAGTGTTGGGACACCGCTAGTTCGCGATAGGCCAGTGTTTTCCAAACTCTGCTAACCAGCGACAAACCCATCAACACTAAAAAAAATATATATATATATATCGCACCGTTATTCCTTTTTTTTTTCCCCTCCGGCATTTCGCGCTACCCCAAGCTTTTCAATTTAAGTGCATAAACAGTAATACACCAAATTGACGCTGAAGGTTTATTCGACCGTTAATATTGTCAAACTGAATCAACTGGGAGAAAAACCACCCAAAAAGAAAACGACGCATGCCAGCAGGAATGACTGTTCCTAATGAATAAAGTGAGCTTGTGTGTTACAACGCAGTTTCTCAAAACGTGGGAGGAGTTTGGACACCGCAAATATCAGTTCCGGCTGCATGTTGAGCCGCGCGACCTGTAGTTTGTTTCCATCGACGTCACTGCGTGTGTAGAAGCCGAGTTTGCATTTCTTTCGAGTTCCCGAGCCAATTCGTTACTCCCCTAGTGAATATATGTCACAAACCCCCTCGTGGACGCGCGACCCACGGCTTGAAAAACTCTGGTGTAGGCGTTGGTGTGACCGTGCAACATACATAACGACAGTTATTAGACTTAGGCTAGGTGGCGCAAGCTACCGCCCGTTACAAAGGGTATAGTCATTAGCATCCATCCAGCCATCTTCCTGATGTGCTTGTAAACAGGCCTGGTGAATAGCAAAAAAATCAGAGCACTGTAATTTTTTTTTTCGCACAGAGCAAATGCGCGTTCAAAAATGCGCCGTCAAAACAACGATATATAACGGAGCCTACATACAAATTGACAAGATCGACGCCACTTTCGTCTCTCATTGGAATCTTGATTCCGTGAAAACAATCCCCCTACTAGCACAACCTTATTCGCGCTATACTCATTTTCACATTAAAGGGAAACTGAAGCGGCTTTGTATTTGAGAGAGAGAAAAAAAAAGAAAACTGAAATCGTTTTTATATAGCTTTTAGGATTACGAAGATCACAATTATATTTCATATTGATGCTCCAAGTATAGCCACACAACGTCACTTTCAGACTAGTGCTAGAGCCCCTCCTCCCCCATCGCGTTCGGTGCGAGGAGGGGATCATGATGTAGTATTAGCGGCGAGAAGTTTTGGTGGCGCCCTCCTGTGGTTCCCCCTTGTGACGTCATTACCTTGCAAACAACAAGTTCGATGGTGTTTGTTATTTGCATGGTGGAAGCTTGAAATCATTGCGCTCTCAAAGGAACACTGCCAACACCGTCAAAATTAAAGTTCTCTCATTCCTCTTATTCCGTCGATGATAAATCCCCTTTCCGACGTCATAGTCAGCGTTCGGCCAATCGTGGAAGGCCGACCACAGCGACGCTTTCGGTCGCGCACGGGGCTAATACATGCAGAGATCTCAGCACTTCCGCGTTTTCCGCAGGCCTTACCCGAGCAGTCAAAAGCGCTGCACGCGTTCTCTCACAAACGGCACGCGCGAGGCAGCTGATGTCTCTGGGTATGACGTCACAGTCCTGCGGTTTGTTTTTCGGTTTTTCTCGCGTCTATCGATACGTTCGGGTCAAACGTTTGGGATATTCAAATACATTTTCTACGCGGGATTGGCTTAACGCACAAACACGACGAGTGCCGTGACGATGCACTTTTGGGGCTGCCTGATTGGCTACATGGGGTAGTAGCGTTGGCCATGGTCGGACTTGGTCTGAAGCACAGTATAATATCGTTTTACACACAGATAAAGATATTATGAGACGACTGGTCACAAAGTATCTTATTACGTTCACGCTACTATTTTGTTTTAATTATAGGTAGCGATTTACGCAGTAGTTGGGACGTACAGGAGTCCGCCGATTGATCTAATGTGAAATTTCCTGGGCGGATTTTGAGCGATCCAAAAAAAGGCTTCACGCTCGCGCCTCTAGTGCGGTGGATACTGTTCTTGCAACCATGAAGATGGTGTATACGACGCTGAGCAAACACTCCGAACCAGAGCAGTCAAGCTTCATTCAAATCTCATCTACGTATCCCACGTCAATTAGCTACATATCACACATACTTCTCGCGCGTGGATATCGCGTTTTATGCGGGGGAATTCAGATTAAGCCTGCGGAATTTCGCAGTCTGAATGTGCAAAGAGTTTCCTTTTTTCGGCAAATTGCAGCTTGGGAAATCCAGTCTATTTCCCCAAACAACTAATAAGGCACTTAAAAAAAAAATGGTGAGAATCTTTTGGTTTTCCAGAGTTAGTAGTGCGTTCTGGCTGGACTGCGATCTACAGTACGTGTACACTTTTCTGGACTCAATGCTCCTCCGAAAAGGTTTCGTTGCTTTATGTATACTTGACTTCGCGCGTGGCAGCCTCACTGCCAAGCGCGATGATCTCCCAGTGACCTAATCTGTCTCGTAAACATTGTGGCCGCCTTCCGACGACGGTCTCGCTTATCTTGACACGAGTGGCACTTTACCGAGCCTCCAGGTCCGCTTAGGCAGACGAAGAGATAACGGTGTCCCTGAACCGCGCACAAACAAACGCTAAAAAAAAAAGAAAAAAGTTGTGGCTTTTGTAGAGCGGCGTATCGTGTGCCATAGCCATGCATGTGCATGCGCGAAACGAGGTTGACCTCTGTCTGGGCGTCGCTGAGCACCACTCGGCGTCCTGCGCGGTTCTTTCTATAAACTTTCACACTGCTCGTGCATCATGCAAAAGACAGTGTGGCTGTCTGAGTCGTGTTTCTTTCTCGCGTGACGGTCCTTTCACAACGGTCACACAAAACTTTATGTCAAATTTGCATATGTGAAACGTCCTGTACTCGAGGACAACCTTTTTTTTTTTTTTTTTTTGCATTTCCGAAGAAGTGAAGACCGCGCGAGCAGAGCTGCGATCGGCGCTCAATATGGGCGAGTGCACGGGTATAAGGAGTATTCACTGGGCGCCATATTTGTGGGTGATGTCTAGAGCGCATGCTCAGAACGAGCCCACATTAATAGGCTGCTAAGACCGGCAATCTTGAGGGTGCGGAATGCACGTTACAAAAGAGCTGTGGAAGCTCGCCATCAGTACGCGCTCAGCAGTCGTGCACACAGCTATGGCCGCCAGTGAATACTTCCTATAGACCTTTTTCGCATAACCTCAAACCAGCCAGTAACTGACGTACCCTCGACCTGGTGCATTTTTGGATTGCCCGCTGACACAGGGTATGCAACCGCCAAGGGTATGGGCGAAAAGGCTTAAAAAGCGGACGTCGTGCATGAGTTAGTTACGAGTGCTCCTTTTTACCGTGCTGCAATTTCCGAAAATCTACGGTTGTCTGGCTACCACTGCGTGGTCGTCGGATGGATAAATAATTTTAAAAAGCATAAAAGCAATAGCAGAAAGTGTGCCATGAGCACAAGAAGCTGCAGCGCGAGTGTGGCTGCAATGTTATCGAGCTTCGCATTTTCCCCAAGAATCCTTATTTATGAAGTCAGTCGACTGCGAGCTTGAATCGCGACAGGTTCGTATCAGACTCAACGTCACGTTCACGACCACTTCGTCTACGACAAGAGAACCGATTTTAATTCCCAGTGCAGGTGGTCCAATGGACCTTTTGTAGAAACATCGGTTCGAGAGTAAATGCTTCCAGTACCCTCTCTCTCTTCCTTCTGGCTGAGCAGAAAGGGAAGATGGTTTCGTTGTGTCGACTTCGGGGCGGAAGATTACGCACGATGGGGACAAAGGCGAGTTTGGGGGAGCCGTATCTAGGTCACAGCGCCTCAATGGGTGAACAGGATGTTGTTATGTTCTGCTTCGCTTTATTTTCTTTCTCTTCTTTTAGCTAGTCTAACGACGACAACGTTAACACGCGGCACGAGCTGAGTAAACAGTCTGACATGGAACCCCGACTCGACCGCTGGACTCGACTGGTCATTTCCTCGGCTGCCTTAACAGATGTAGCAGACGTTTTGGGTGTGGAACGTGTGGGAGAGGCCTTGCGCGTGCGTTGTTATCTCGCCACTTAGCCTCGAACCCAGTCGCGTGTCTAGGTGGCAGCACATATTCGCCAAGAGGTCCATTAGGCTATCACTACAAGCCACATGGTATGTGAAATTTATAAAAACGTCTACATGCCACCACTCAAGATGGAGCTATCAAATGCCGAGAGCTTACCTGCATAGACTACATTAAACGGCTAATATATTCTTTCGTTGTGGAAACTCAATCAAAACACCCCACCGTCTTCGTCGTCGTTCTCTCGAGGAGGCAAGGTGATGGCCTGTGAGTAGCCAGCTGGATTCAACCGGACAAGCTCCAACCAAGTTATTGCAGCCCACCATAGCCAAGTCTAGCCAAGTTCCCCCCATACCCACACCGTTGCACCGAGATAGCTGTGCTGCCAGAACTAGCCGGTATTTCTTTTTCTAAGCCGCTAGACGGCGTCGTTGGCGCCGCAATTCTCAAGATGGCGGCGCCGTTAAAGAAAAGGTCTATAGGGAGTATTCACTAGACGCCATATTTGTGGGTGCTGTTTAGAGCGCATGCTCAGCGCGAGCTCACATCAATAAGGAGTATTCACTGGGCGCCATATTTGTGGGTGATGTCTAGAGCGCATGCTCTGAACGAGCCCACATTAATAGGCTGCTAAGACCGGCAATCTTGAGGGTGCAAAACGCACGTTATAAAAGAACTGTGGACGCTCGCCATCAGCACGCGCTCAGCAGTCTTGCACACAGCTATGGCTGCCAGTGAATACTTCCTATAGGCTGCTAAGACCGGCACTCTTGATGGTGCGGAATGCACGTCGGAAAAGAACTGTGGAAGCTCGGCATCAGCACGCGCTCAGCATTCGCGCACACAGATATGGCCGCCAGTGAATACCCCCTATAGGGAGTATTCACTGGCGGCCATAGCTGTGTGCTCGGCTGCGGAGCGCGTGCTGAACGCGAGTTTCCACAGTTCTTTCGCCACGTGCATTCCGCACCACCAAGATTGCCGGTCTTAGTAGCCTATTAATGCGAGCTCGTTCTGAGCAGGCGCTCTAAATAGTGACCTCAAATATGGCGGCCAGTGAATACCTCCTATAGCTTTGGCTTCATTGCCAGGCATGGGCACCAGCACGCGAAGCGTGCGGCTCTGCCATTGCTGACCTTCTCTTGTCTTACACCGAGATACCGAGCCACTGAAACGGGCGTTGACCGGCCTCCACTAAGGCCAATGCGAGGGAAAGGACGCAGTAAAAGCTAAAATGGCAATAACCTGGCCTGCCATGGTTATGATGAAGTGAAGTAAATGGAGTAAGAGGAAGCAAAACCGAAGGTCATGTTATGGCGGCGCTCATGCACAGCTGCTGCAAAGCGTCCATAGCATCACAGACGTTTAGCGATTCTCCGAGTTTCGTGTATTGGCGACGTGTGCGGTCGAAAGCGTGACCTTTTGTAGAAATACGCGGTGCGCATGCGCGGAGTATTTCATGCGCCTGGGTTCGAGAGTATCTAGTTCCAAACAATCCGCCATCTTGCATTTCTCGCCTTTGAGCGGTTTCGTTGTGTCGATCTCGGGGCGGAAGATTACGCGCGAGACCAGCGCCTTTTGCGTTTCTGCCCAGCTCGCGCGCTCGAGCAAAGCCTGAAGGCACGGAGCTTTCGTGATCGCGCTTCCAGCTTTGCCTTCGCTCGCACATAAGGTGAAACGAAGTATAGTTTACATTTCTGCCGCCAGGTGACGCCACATCCGCGGAAACTGGTGGATTGGCCGAATGCTGACTATGACGTCAGCAAAGGATGTTTCATCGACGGAAATAAGGGGAATGTAAGAACTTCAATTTTGACGGTGTGGGCAGTGTTGCTTTGAGAGCGCTATGATTTCAGGCTTCCACCATGCCCATTACAAACACCATTGAACTTGTTGTTCACAAAGTAATGACGTCACGAAAGGTAACCGAACGAGGGCGCCACCGAAACATCTCGCCGCCAGGGCTAACAAACCTGGCGATCTACCAGAGCCTTCGATAGGGTGCTCTTACGTTATGTCAATCCGCCATTTTATTGTTGCATGTTCCACGGTGAAACCTATAGCCTCAGGGGCTTTAATAGGCCCCAGTGCACTACGTACTTGATGGTGTCAAATGAATCTTTCGAAGGTTCGCCTTTGACCGCGCGCCAGGCTGCTCTGAACGACAAAATGGTGGACATAAAGATGTCAACGAAAATTCCCTATACTCTCGAACTCCTCTCCCTCATTGCGCACAGGTGGTCGAGCTCCTCCTTGCCTACTCCTCTGGTCACGTGACGTGCCCCGTCAACCAATCAGCATCGAGCTTCGCGGCCACTCTTATCAGGCTTCACGAAACGCTGAACACCCGAAGTACGTTTCACGTTAAAACTGTCTGCAGAGATGTGTGAAGCAAACATGCTTTCAAACGTGCTTGAGGCGTGTCGGCACATTACTGTTGTCATCATGCCTCGGCCGAACACTGTGTATTTTGTAAATTGTGCGGGCAGCGCAACTTTGGCACGGGCACGGTAGCGTGGACCTGTGCAGCGCTTGGAGAACGAGCTCTCCCGTGCGAGCACCTTCCAAGGTCACACGCTCGCGCCCGCACATACCGCAGCACTCGTCGCGAAGCGAGCAGAGCCAATCCCGCTTCCGCCCAGTCGCGAAAATCCTAACAGGCCATCAGTGTGAAACCAGCCTGACGTCTGAATTCGTACGTATACTTTGTTGTTTGCAGCTGTCGTTTATGGGTGTCATTTCAGGTGCAGTTGGAGCACAGTACAGCCGATACCAATTGATCTCTCGAAGCCAATGTCGTGTCCGAGTCGGTGTTTCTGTTTGTTTTGTTTTGTTTATTAATATTATTTTTTGTTTATCTTTTTTTTTTGTGGCAATTTGGCGAGTTTTTGTTCTCACACACCCAAACATCTCTACTAACAATAGCGAGTTTTAGAATAGGGGACCCCACAGCTGTGGGTGCCCCAAACAACTAGGGGCATCCAACTGCGCATGCGCAGAGGTTCTGCGCATGCGCAGTTGGACGCCCCAAGCTGTTTGGGGCACCCAAAGCTGTGGGGCCCCCTATTCTAAAACTCGCTAATAAGGATTTTAGAATGAGGGGGCCCCATCGCTCTGGGTCCCCCGAGCAGCTTTGGAGCGTCGCACTGCGCAAGCGCACAACTTCTGCGCAGGACCAGTGCAATGCCCTAAGCTATTCTAAAACTTCGAATATCATACGAGGCCTGAACATGATCAGACCTCGAGCTAGCGGACTGAATAAGCGCATTGCACAGTTTTGATTCAGCAATCGTTACCTTCTGTGTGCGCCAATGTAAAACGCAAGTCCGCCACAAAATGAACACTATAGCGACATTTTTCACCAGAGCGGCACAGAGCGGTTTTAAAGTTTCCACCAGTGTAGCGGCATTCATTGCTGTGCGCAACACGCGAGACTCACGGGTGCGCCACAATCGAGTTTTACCAATGGAGAAAAATATGGACCATTGAAATGCTATACGGCGCGCAAGTTCATAGGCTCTTTGCGCCGTGCGTTTGTTTTCCCTCCACGTGTGCGCAAGTGCTTTTGTTTCGACCCCGACTTCAACAAATGACGGCGCGCGCTTGGCTGTCTCGTCATCGCGCTTTCCTTGCGCGTCCTTACGTGTCCTTTTGATCGGCGTGCTCTTCCTTGCATTCCGACGCGCGAAAGGCGCTTTTTTTAGAACACTTGCTCTCCGTATAATCGTGGACAGCTTAAGAAACGGGGAGGGGGGGGGGAGGAGGGGAGAGAGAGAGAGAGAGAGAGAGAGAGAGAGAGAGAGAGAGTCCCGATCACTTTATTAACGCTCCGCAGTCAAGGAAAATGCGGCATTAGCCGGTAAGAGCGCTAATGAACCAATCACGAACCAAGGATACAATAGGCCACGCCCAGAATTTTTTAAGCATCCAGTGGATACAACGAACTCAGTCGAGTGCAACTCAACTCATTTTCTCCCCAAAGGCCGCAGCTGCACAGAGCACACATGAGTGTACGCGCCTCGCGCGTTTGTCGCCATGCGCTCGCAAAAACATAATTGCGTCAAGAGGGTTTCAGTTCGGAAGTGTCAACGCGAATGCAGTCGCTGCGGATATTCTGCAGGACGGTTTCGCGCGAGCGAGCGGAACCGCCGCATCCCTTCGCGAAAGCCTCAAGGCCAAGGAAGAACGGGCCTTTTTTTTTTTTTTTTTCCTTCTTCCCTTCCCCCGAAGAGTGCTTATAATTCGCGAGGTTGCTGCTGCCGCTGTCCCGCCATGTCAGCGTTTCTGCGTCCGATCCCGTCGTGCTTCAGAATGTCGAGACCTCGATTTCCTGTCTTGTCCTTCTTTGGTAGCCTCATCTTTGTTTTTTGTCGTTCTTACTTTGTTTCGCTTTCTCTCCTTGGAGCCGAAAATGTGCCTCCGCTCGAAGGGAGTGTGCGGCTGTGAGCCATTGATCGCGTGTCCCCTTTGCCATTTAGAACCGCGCGGGACATATCGTTCGTGGATCTTTACGAAGCCTCGTGTTCTTTTTCTTATTTTTTCTTATTGCCGTTATTTCTGAACGGGTAGGCAGACGTAATGGGGTGACGTTCACACTGGTAGCCGAAGCCAAACGAAAGTGACGAGCCAAGCCGGCAGCGTCGTCAATATGTACCGCCGGTTTTTGTTTGTTTTTACGGCGGAGCTGTTAAGGGCTAGTTTCCCCGGTTCAGTGTCCGTCACCAAATAAATGTCGACACAAAACTCTGGACAGCTACCGCCATCTATGAGCGACGGCGGCAACCAGACAACCGGCTTGCAGGTTGCCTGGTTGCCACCGTCGCTCATAGATGGCGGCAACCGTTTCCAGCCTTTCCAGTATGGTTTTCTCCAGAGTGTAAAGGCTGAATTTTTTAGGCGTCGTCTTTGAAGTCGTCCTTAAGGTCGTCTTAAAAATCGTCCTTGAGGTCGTCCTAGACGTTGTCCTCGAGGTCGTCTTCGAGGTTGTCCTAGACGTCGTCCTTAAGGTCGTCCTAGACGTCGTCCTTAAGGTCGTCCTAGACGTCGTCCCTGGGGTCATCCTACGCGTCGTCCTCGAGGTCGCCCTAGAGTTCGTCCTTGAGGTCGTCCTAGACGTCGTCCTTGAGGTCGTCCTAAACGTCGTCCTAGACGACGTCCTCTAGGCGTCGTCCTTGAAGTCGTCCAAGAAGTCGTCCTTGAGGTCGTCCCACAACAGTTCAGCTTCACTGGTCTTCCTTCTTCACCACAGTGAAAAGGCTAAAAGTTTCTTTTTCCTAATTTTTTTTATTTCTTTTTTTAGCCTGAAATTGACCTGAGTGGGAGTCGAGGGAAGTTTCAAAAGCGCGGTGTGCACGTGCGCGTGGCCAACCTTCTCCTTACTCAATGCATGCTTCACAGTGACGGCAAGAGCTTCCCCTATACTTCGTCTCACCCTATACTCTGTTTCACACTTAGTGTGCAACGCTGTCAAAGCTACTGGCGCGAGCATGGGGCTTGATCTCGTTGATCATTTGCACGCGTTCTCGCGCAAACAAAACCATAGATGAAGCCACGCGCTCGCGCAGGTAGCTTTGACAGAGTTGCACACTAAGTATGAAACAGCGAGCGGCCAGCCTTGACTGCCTTGACTAGAGCACTTGCTGCACGAGCGCTCGTGCAGCCGCCGCGGCTTCAGTCAAAGCGACTAGCTCGCTCTTTTAGCACGCGCGGCTAACAATAGTCCATACTAAGGTGAGACGAAGTATAGCAACGCAAAGCGTACTGTTTACGCGTATACGGTCTGCACCGACACTGCCCACACATGGTTCAGAACACACGAGGTTTTTGCTGCAGACACGATGACAAGATTATCTGAGGACACGACTCAAGTGCGTTCGAAGTATGTCAGTCTCATACATATGTATACTTCGAACATGTATAAACACAGTTTCTTGTATGACCAATCTGACAGATCCGTCATACAGGGGAGAAATACGTCTTTACGTGTTTACACTACGTGTTTTTAAACCTTCTTTAACGTTTTTTTTTTTTTTTTTTATTGTTAGACATTGTGTTTGCTTGAGAACGCTGAGAAGCGAATCTAGTGCCACAACTTTCTGTTCTAGCCACTAAGTGCCGTCGACTTCGCTGGAGTCGCCAATACAATATACCTAGCGGAACTATACAACCATCGTTTTCTTGTATTTTGTTTATTATACTAAGTGTTTTTTGGGTGCTCTGGTCTTTACACATCGTTGTATTGGGGGAGACTGAGAGCCCACGCGTATAGGCATATCTTTTTGCCTCGTAATAAACGTTGTTGACAACCAATCAGTTAATCAGGGTGCACAAAAATGCGATACAGTGAACAAGTGATCGCTCGCTTTTATCGATTTTTTGATCACTTCGGTAACGAAATAGCGACTGTGTTACCTTCCCCGAAAAGGATACCGAATAGCTTTACTTCTTGTCCAAGTTACGATGGACGGTATTCAGTTATTTATTATTTTTTTCTTTTTCCGAGGAACACGTACAGCATCAATTTCGTCACGGCGAAACTTTACAATATTTTTTTTTTTCATTCACCCCCATATGGCGTTTTGTGTCTACGTCAGAATTCGGAAGTGCCAAAAAGACTGTAGAGTACAAACTAGAGCAACTTTCGTGTGAGCGCCGCCATATTGGTTCTTAGAGCAGAGCAGTCGCAATCATATATAGAGTTCATACATACTAACTCTAGAGGAAAAGGTCCGCCATTTCCCCACGCATTCTGGCCGCCGCAAGCGGTGTAGCATGGAGGCAGACCTTTGGAGTCCCGCACATGGTTACTTGGACTGTGCAATCGATCGATTAACCTGCCGATTAATTGAGTAATGTTTTAATCGCAATTAATTTTTTTAAACCGGTTAATCGGTAAAATTTTTACAAATCAAAAAGAAAAGTAAAAATGAATTGCTTCCCCCGCACAGACGTGAACGAGTACACATATATGAAGAGCAAACTTTAGGACCTAAAGTCAAGTGTAGAAACAAGATTTGTAACTCGAGACAAGCGCAGCAGGTTACACGTTAACTCGCCTTCAACGCCGTGCGAGTGTCCTGTTCAACGCAGCAGAAACTATTGTGAACAATCAAAGGAGGTCGCCACTTGTGCGCCGGCGGCGCCCCTTCGCTCCCAATTGGAGGAACTGAAAAGAATAATAAAACGTCACAGTCTATACCCACCAATCGCAGTGCCTCGTTCGATTCTGACCTAGTCATCGCCCTAGCGACGTCATCAGCAGTTGCACTTGCTATGGGCAGGCCACGCGTAGTTCGCTCTAGAGGAAAGAAGAAAGTGCCCTCAAAGAGCGACAACGAGAGCAAAAGCGCGAATAGGCGCGAAAGAGACGAGAAGCCGCAAATGGATTGTATCCTTCCCGTTTTAACGGTTTGTAATTGTGTGCTACACGGACATTAACGTGCCGACCACGCGTCACCGGTCGTGTATAGAGTTAACCTATGGCAAGAACGTGTCTAGCATAGCAGTACAACCGATCGCGGTGTACCACAGCGACCACAAAGCAATGGTCACTGTGGTAACGAATGAGAGGAAAATAAAGTCGATAACAACCACGAAGTGACGTGTACAGGGGGTCACAAAAGAAAATTTACACGGTCTTTTTTACCGCAAAAATAAACTAGACATCGCCGAACGCTCATTCTCCGCCCACAGGTAGAGCTAGAGGTCACAACTAGATGCCAAAGTTTCAGCCCGATCCGATAACTTAATCAAAAGTTATAAGTGATTTTCTGAAAATTTCAATCGGAAAATGGAGCCCATTTTTGCCAGTTTTCGGTTTCTGGTGCCATAGAGCCCCATGTGTTTGAAAACTCCGTCGGCCGCCATTTTCCCATTGAAATTTTCAGAAAATCACTTATAATTTTTGATTAAGTTATCAGATCGGGCTGAAACTTTGGCATCTGGTTGTGACCTCGAGCGCTACCTTTGGACGGAGAATGAGCGTTCGGCGATGCCTAATTTATTTTTGTGGTAAAAAAGACCGTGTAAATTTCCTTTTGTGACACCCTGTATATGTCTTTATTCAATCAAGATAGCAATAACCATATAAATCAATATAGTTGTCAATATAATCATCCCAATACAGCTTCGCTGGTTATCCTTCTTCACAAAATAAAAAAAGAAACACTAATTTTTTTCGTCTCATTTCAAAATCAAATTACGCGTTGCCGAAACCTCAAACTCTTTAGCGATACCGGTTGAGATAAAAGGTTGAAAGCTTCAGAACCCAATCCTTCTCTGATTTAGAAGCAGAGTGGTGATTTTTGAAACAATTTCAGCGATAAAATGGCGGACAGTGGTGCACGCGGCTACATAAAGAGGAATAACACATGTTGCCGAAAACGATTCCATTTTCTCTACGCAAATGTTAAAAAAAAAAAAAAAGATTTTTGAACATTTACATTGTTTCATTTGGAATCTGGCATATTATTCCAACCGTTAGCGTTTCATCCTGACGGAACCTGCGCTTTCGGCAATATGCCCAAGACTTTTATTTTTAAAATGTAAAAGAAGAGTAGAAAAAAAAAAAAAAGAAACGTATTGTTTTTATCGGCCTTGGTTGAGTTCTGGACTTGAACATTCGCCACATCCCCTCTCCTCGGGGCTCTTTTTTTTTTTTTTTTTTTCTTCTGGTAAGTTTTGAGGGGACGCGGATTCCTTGAAACTATTTTCTTTCATATGGTTGGTCGTTGTTAGCAGAGCATGCTCGGAACTAGGTTCGTCTTCCAAGAACAACGATTCTGATTGTGTGGAATGCACGTTGAACGTGCATCCGCGTGCATTCCTCGCAGGTAGTGAAGCCAAGGCTATGGGTACACCCTTGCGCTCGCGGACCTTGAGTACCGATCAAAGCTGTCACACGCGCGGTGTTCGCTTCTTCTGAAATGCCCGAAACAGTTGTCCTCGAGCGTCATTCTGAGCATGCCCTGCGAACAACGTCCAGCAAAATGGCGTCCTGTTGAGACTTGTTGAGGTCATGTCTGCTAACATCCCTTGAAAAAAAAAAGAGGAAAAAAAGAAAAAAAAAAGTAAGAGCAATGTCAGACTGTCAACTTTGGTGGTGTTGGTTTGAGGACGCGATGACTCCAAGTCTTTACTTCTTTCTGGGCTTGAAGATGTTTTCGGCATTGCGGTAAAGTTTTGAGACCTAACACCGCGCTGTAGGCGTTAAATTGCGGAAGCGTTCACAACAGCTGCGCTGCATTGATCGGTGCCTGTCCATACTTGGGCTATTCCTGGAAAAGGCTTTCAAAACGATCATCTGCACGGCGTCCACGATAGGGGACAACAAAGCACGAAACAAGTCAAAAGCAGGTACACAATTTCAAATCCATGTGCCAACTCTGAAAAAAAAGTACAAGAAAAATAAACAAAAAATGTCGCAGCACCGAACTGAGCGCCATGATGTTTTTGAAGCTCTCACTCGCGTCAGGTGTTCCGTGAGTTCGCAGGAAAATTGGCGACGTGCGCGACTAAAACAGCGTCGCTGTGATCGGCCTTCCACGATTGACCAAACGCTAACTAGTATATGACGTCTTGTGTACGATGCATTCTGCATTCAATCATGCAAATAAGAGCAATGTCAGACTGTCAACTTTGACGGTGTTGGTTTAAGGACGCGGTGACTGCAAGTCTCTACCGTGCTGTTTACACACACCATAGAAATTGTCGCTGGTAATCGATAATCCCGTGGCGTCACAGACAGAGGGAGCCACACTTTCATAAAATCTTAAGCTACGGCTGCGGATTTCGGGTCCTGCGGGCGCTTGCCCAATCCGCGCTCAACGTGACGGCACGAGCTCACGCTAGCTCGCACTCTACTCCCGCTTGCAACGCAAAGCTCGTGCCAACATTACTGTACTCCGTTCACCCGAGACTTGAAGCTCCGCCTTCAGCGCGAGCTCGCTGGCTTCTGCAGTGCTTTGGTTGCGTGCGCCTGCGCGTTCACACCTGTGTCAGCAAGGGCAGAAAGCTCGCGCTGAAGCGGAGCTTCTTGTCTCCGCTTAAGGATGAACGGAGTATAGTGCCAACGTTGCTCTAGGAACGCTGGCTTTTGAGAAACGATCTAGGAAAGCTCCCTCTGCCGATCCGTGCAGAATCTTACTTCAAAGTTGTAATTTTAGAAATTATTGCCAGCCATCTGAACTCTACTTTAGTTCGATCCGATTTCGAACTTCTTTTGTGTTTTCTCCAGAAAGGATGTCAGAGAGACGTCTTTCCGTGGCTATGAACCGATTAAAGCTACAGGCTCGCGCACTCTTCCTCTCTTCGGAAATGCCGCAGAAAGTTGTCCCGTACATATTGTGAGCCATATTATAAGCACGCATATTCAAACCAGTGTTGGAAAAAATACTCGATAAAAGTATTTAAGTTAAGTTACTAAATACCTGCTTCATAAACTATTTAAAGTACAACTCAAGTTACTTTCACTGTAAAGTATTTTGAGTACAGTACAAATACTTTGAAATGTTATTCAATTACTTTGAAGATACTTCCGCATTGCGTAATTTGTATCGACGTCAGTGACAAACACAATTATACAGCTGTGCAAATCTGGTTTACAAGAATGGTTTATTAGCGCGCAACAACACAAAACAAAAAAAGACAAAAAAAAAAACAACATTGTAGGGCTATTTTGTGCAGTCTAACTATAGGGAGCAGGGTATCACTGATACATGTAACAAAACATTTCTGGGACAAAAACAAAAACAAAAAAGAGCTGCTGAATATCACGTCCTGCGGCGCACCTTAGACGCACCGTTTAACTTCAATCCATATTCCCTATACGGGCAGTTCACTACAAACGAACTTGGGATGCGGAAGTGAGTGAATGGATAAGAAAGAGAGCCCACAGAATAGCCACGGCACTGGTCGCACCTTCTTCAAGTAGGTTGCGTTCAGAAAGTCACTCAACGTTGGGGGACGCTTTGTTGTCGGTTTGAAAGGTCGTCCTGCTCGTAGTTCGTTTCCTGTCCTGTTCTCTGCTTATCAATGTTCGTTTACAGACAGTGTTCGCGAGACCAATAAGCGCGAGACACATGCGCGAAAAATCCATCCGATCCGACGTCCGATCCGGCAGTACGACTGCCTGATCCGAAAAATTTGGTCGGATCCGACGTCGGATCGGCGATCCGACGTGCGTCCAACGCGCCAGATATTTTCGGACGGCGGACGGATTGCCGGATGCGTCTAGCCAATCACAGCACAGCTAGCGCGAACGTCATGATGACGCACTGAAGCGCTCATGCATGGTGGTGAAGTTAGCGCACAGTGATTATGGTGATGCCGGAACTGGGCGGAGCCGAACGGATCGTCGTGTCGCATGCAAGGTCGGAAGCGTGTGTCTCAAACTGTCGCGTGCGGCAATCCGGAGCGGCGTTCGGACTGTCGGATCGGACGTCGGATCGGACGATACTGACGCGCATGTGTCTCGCGCTATAAGTGCCGGACTGACGACACAAAACAAAAAGAAAAAAAAAAAACTTCGATGTTTTGCAGTAGCGTTGTCAAATATACAAGCCAAACAAAAGTGTATTCTTTTTGTGTTCACGTCTCATTTTCTTCTATTTGTTATTTTCTTGATACTGAAGTCTGCATTGTTGTCGTGGGTTGTTTCCCTTTCTGCGTTGCGCCTCATTGTGGCAATCTTTACTTCCGTAAAACCACCCCTTTTGTTTGAGGATTTGTTTGGAGAAACTCTAGGAAACAAAAGGCGCCTTGGGAAGGCGAGGCGAAAACCTTCATTGTACGAACTTTGAAGTGAAATATGACTCCCAATCGGCACAAATGCGATGTTTTCACGAGCTCAATCTAAGTCACCGTAGCTTATCGAAGCTAGCAATAGGATTTAGTTACTCGAAAGGACGTTCCCGTTTCCTCGTGCCACGCCCACGCCACATCATACCAAAAAACTCGTAAAATGGCGTAATGTCAAAAATGTATTTGAGATAATGCGTACAAGATACTCAGAAATGGAATTAAAATACAATATCAAATACTCTTGATCAAAAGTACTTGCAAGATACTAAGATGCTTCAAAAAGTATTTGAAATACAGTATCTTGAGTAGAGTATTCGAGATAAGCACGGGGGGGGGGGGGAGTCTGATTCAAACCCTAAACAAATCGAGCGAGAAAAAAAAAAAAGAACAGAAAAGGCCTCCAGATTACGTGGTTGGGTTTGGCCCTCCGTGTTTCCGCTCCGTGTTGGAGTCGTCGGGGCTATCAATGTCGATGGTGCCTGCTCGAAGACAGTGTGGTGTCTGCTAATGCCCGTGTCCTACTTGAGCGACAGACAGAAACAAACGACAGCGACAAGCCTCAAACCAGAGTCTTTCGCGATTTGAGAAGCTGTGTAGAATAAAGGAGGCTATGCTCAAACACGAGCATCATGCACGCGAGGGTATACCTTTGGCGGGCTTGCAGTCGCTCGTGCTTACTTCACGAGAAGGGTATGGATTTGGGCTAGTTGGTTGAACATGTTCAGGGGTTAAAAGCGCTAAAAGCGACGGACGAGTAGGAGAGACACACACCACAGAGCGCTTTGCAGAAGGGTTTGAATTTGGGCTAGTTGGTTGAACATGTTAGGGGTTAAAAGCGCTAAAAACGACGGACGAGTAGGAGAGACACACACCACAGAGCGCTCTGTGGTGTGTGTCTCGGGTTCCGGAAGAAATGTCCCCGGAAAAAACGTCCCCGGAAAAAACGTCCCCGGAAAAAATGTCCCCGGAAAAAAAGGCCCCAGGTGGAAAGTAGGAAAAAATGTCCCCAAAGGGTTCTCTATCGCTGGGTTTTCCCCGATTCTCCTGGCCTTCCGGCGGTCCTGTCATTATCCGGTCACAAATGACCTGACCCACCTAGAGGTAGAAAGGGAGGCTGGAAGTCACACAAAGCAACCGAAGCAATCTATTGTGGGGTATTTTGGAAGCCAAATTATGGTTTGGCAAAACCAAATTATTGTTCTTTTTGTGTGTGTGTGTGTGTGTGTGTGTGTGTTTTTTTTCAATGTGAAATAAACAATTATAACAATTCTAGCCCAAACCAAATTATTGTGTTTGGGGAAATTTGAGAGGTACTTGTGTACCATTTCAAAATAGGTAAAAAGCGCGACACTGTTAACACAAACAAGCAATCTCTAGTTTTTAGGGGCGAAGCTCCTTAGGGGCTAGCCATGTCCGTCCGCCGTCCGCCGTCCGCCGTAGGCCCGGCGTCGGGTGCTCGTGCTTCTGCTCGTGAGATCACGTGCTCACGAGCACGTGAGCACATGCTCACGTGCTCGTGTAGGGCAAAAAAAAAATTAAAAAAAAAGATGAAAAAATATATGAAAAAAGAAAAAGAAGAAAAAAAAGAGTAGGGGGTTCTGAGATACCATCCCATCTGTCTGCTTAAAAAAAGAAAAAGAAGAAAACCACACATTCTCCTACTGACATGAATGAAAAGGCTCAAAGAAAAAGAAGAAAAAGAAGAGTAGGGGGTTGTGAGATGCCATCCCATCTGTCTGCTTAAAAAAAGAAAAAGAAGAAAACCACACATTCTCCTACTGACATGAATGAAAAGGCTGGCATGCTGCGGCTCGGCGTCTACGCAGACAAGCACCACCAGAGCTTCGCCCCAAGCAACATCATTCACCACGTGGAGATGCGGTCAATTGTTTTTTTTTGTTTTTTTTTTCTTGTAGAAACAAAAGGTTGTCATTAAAGTTATTATAGGTACTGAAAGTGCTCATTTGGGGATATAGCGCAGACTGTAAAATGTCGTTCCCACTAATACTTTTTCTAAGTAAAATGTGAAAATGCGCCGACGTCGTGTTCGCGCTAACAGTGACGCGATGTGTACCTTGGGGAATCGTAATTTCCTTATATGATGGGGCCGTTTTTTCCTACTTTCCGCAGGGTGCCTTTTTTTTTTCCCCCAAGGACATATGACCGGACCGCCCGAAGGCCATGAGGATCAGGAAAACCCGGAGATAGAGAATCCTTTGGGGACATTTTTTCCTACTTTCCACTTGGGGCCTTTTCTTCCGGGGACATTTTTTCCGGGGACATTTTTTCCGGGGACATATTTTCCGGGGACATTTTTTCCTACACCCGTGTGTCTCTCCTACTCGTCCGTCGTTTTTAGCGCTTTTAACCCCTTACTTCACGAGCACCGAACGACTAAACGCCTGCCAAAGGTACGATCGCGAGCATGCTGCATTGGTTTGAAGCTTGTCGCTGTCTTTTTTCTGTCTGTCGCTCTAGTGGGACAGGGGCATAATGATTTTCTCCGCACTGATGCCACCATCAAAGACTGGTTTTGCAGTGCGACAATGGCAGCCTTTGTGGTTTGCGACCCGAACAAGCTTTATCATGTTGTACCGCATATTTACAAACACGTTCCTCTGTCGCCTGTTGGTAGGCGTTCGAGCGTTAAGACAGGTTGCTAACACGGTGTACGTGAAATGTTGGCGCGCAGTATTTGTCGTGTGTTCACTCAGTGGGACGTACGAGGCCCAACACATATATGCGCTCTTTTCCTGCAATATCGGTCGTTGCTTGAAAAAGGCGATCGAGTTGCTGCCGCCGCTTCTCTCCGATATGTTACATCATACGCTCGCTTGACGCCATGGTAGGGAGGACCCCACCCACTTTTCGAAGTACCTTGACTGTTGGCGAATGTGAGAGGTGCTATGGAGTTTCAGCCGTGCAGCTGGTGACAACTGCTTCCACGGGGTTCCGTTCGCACCGTCATAGCCTCCAGTACGTGTGGTTGCTCTCGGCTCGGGACAATCGATCAGAGCGCCATCAAAACTTGTCGCGAGGTGGTTCACGCTTTTATTAGTGCATGCTCTCGTGCCGTGTTCATTTTCTGCAACATTCGCTTAAAAGACCATTTTCAAAACCACATCTAGCAACATTGGCATTCGCCATTTGTTGGGCAGAAATCTTGTGAGTGGATCCGGGTCCTTGCCGAATGATGACGAGTTCTATAGTCACGAGCTCGGCCAAGTCGACGCCAAACGCTGACGCGGCCCTCGTGTCCAGGAGATTACAGAATGTGTCCAACTACTCGAACGCGGTCAGGTGGTTTATGGACCGCGTTCGCAAGACGAGCTGCAAGGGGGTGCCGAAAGCGTCGGTCGTCTGCCAAGCGTCTCCGCATTTCCGCCTGCTTTCCTCCTCGCCACGCAAGAAAACGCAGCGCATGCGCACTTGTAACTAATCTTCGCAGGAGGAGTCCGCCATATGCAGAGTGCAAGTCGTCTGCTTCTTGCGCAGGGGTTGCGGTGACGTCAGAACGACGCCGAGTTCTGGTTGGCTTTGATCGAAAGGATAGATAGTGGGTAGACCTCAATGCTGGATGCCTCGAGGTCTACCCACTATTTTTTCAGTCAGCCAATAAGAACTCGGCGTTCTGACATCATCGCAACCCTGGTGCAAGAAGCAGACGAACTTGCGCTCCGCATTACATTGGAAAACGGTCCCCGTGGTCTGAGATGGACCCTGTCTACAATCTAGGCTCTCTAATAGGTGGCCCAGAGCCGAGGTGGCCACGCACGTTGCTCCGCCGTGCGGCAAAAAATACTACAAGCTTTTTTTTTTTTTGGCTTGTTCGTTTGTTGGGTAGCTTGGGCCTGCAGGCACGCAGGGATTAGTATGTTTGCCAGGTGGACTATGAAAATGCGCTCGTTTGCGGAAAAATGTACACGTTGCTTGCTGCAGACGATTCTCCTGCAGATGACCAGGGCCGGCTTGCTTGAAAGCGAAACAAAAGCCTTCCGAACCGAGGCACGCCAGCGCTTAAGACTCCTTAGACTCGAGTTCAGATGCCACACCGCTCATGCCATTTCTTTTTTATGCTGTTTTGTTGCGTGTATAAATTTTACCTTTGTGATGTTGGTGTAACCACGAACTCGCCCCACCTTGCGGCACTGGCGGCCATATCCGTGTGCTCTGATGCTGAGCACGTGCTGATGGCGAGCTTCCACAGTTATTTTGCAACGTGCACCCCGCACCATCAAGATTGCCGGTCTTGGCAGCCTATTAATGCGAGCTCGTTCTGAGCATGCGCTCTAAACAGTGACCTCAAATATGGCGGCCAGTGAATACCCCCTATAGGAAGTATTCACTGGCGGCCATAGCTGTGTGCGCGACTGCTGAGCGCGTGCTGATGGCTAGCTTCCAGGGCTCTTTTGCAACGTGCATTCCACACCGCCAAAATGGCCGGTCTTAGCAGCCTATTAATGGGGGCTCGTTCTGAGCATGCGCTCTAGACAGCACCCACAAATATGGCGCCCAGTGAATACTCCTTATACTCTCCTTTTGCTGGGCAGCCGAGCGTTTGGAAGGGCCGGAGGAGAGCCCTCGGAGACCATGGTACGGTCCTTTTGCTGGGCAGCCGAGCGTTTGGAAGGGCCGGAGGAGAACCCTCGGAGGCCATGGTACGCTCCTTTTGCTGGGCAGCCGAGCACTCGGAAGGGCCGGAGAGCTTTGCGCAACTGGAATCTCGGAGGCTGACTCGGAAGCTCTTCTCACCTCTTTCCACTTTAGCAGAGCAACGCTGGAGAGGAGGTTACCTCCTCTCCAGCGTTCGTTTTCCACTAAAGTGGGAAGACGTGGGAGGAGCTTTTACTTCACTCTTGACCTGTCATGACTATAAGTGGCGCGCAGTTTTTTTTAAAAATCGGAGGCAACCAAAGAACGAGAAATAAACAATATGCAAAGAAACCTTACAGGTTGGGGGAGGGTAAGGGGTATCATTTGTCGTCGTAAACGCTTGTTTGTATTATTTTGTTCCTCCGAACTACCTTTTATTCTTAGTATCCATCCGGGAAGTGTAATGGGCCAATAATCACTCATGACGTCACGTCATTAACTTACCGGTCCCCATACTTCCGCTAGAGGCTCGCCATATCCGACGTTTCGCATTCCATATATACTTCCGGTAAGCGCGCGTTTTCGGGTGGACTGAACCGTACACGCGAGTTGGGAGGCCACACCCGCAGATTATACAACCAAGGCAAACACCGAAACAAAACAGAAAACGACGCCACGCGAGTGATGCGACGACACAGAGTGACTCATGACGTGGTGCAGTGACTAATCTTCGTTAATAAATTATCATTAGATGATGCCGTCCCTCTGAGGGGTGGGGCGGTGGGGAAACAGGGAAGGGAGGGGGGGGGGGGGGGGACAGCGGGAGAGAGAAAGACGGAGAGATAGAGAAAAAAAAAAGAAAAGAAAGGGAGATCTGCTCTCAAAGCGAATGGGGTGTTTCTGCATTGTCGGGGGGGTCGATGAAAAAAGAACTCTCCCATTTTTCAAATCTCCCCCTCTTTCATTTCCCTCGTCCATCCGCCAGTTTTAGCTTTTAAACTTCATCGGAGTCTTTCTCTCCGCAAACGTCAAAACAGGGTACTGCCTCAACCCTCTCACACTTTAAAACGAAATTGAAAAGAGAACGGGAAAAGGAAGTCCGCCAAAAAGAAAAAAAAGGAAAAAAGGTGGACTTTCAAATGGCGGCTGCGGTGCCATCGATCGCCGGCGACAAATGTAGCTGTCGTGTGCGCGTGCCAGATCCACATTGCGTCCCCAGGCTTACACACGGCGAGCTGTTTTTAGGACCCCTCAATTCATTTTTGTTTTGTTTGTAAAAAATAATAATAAAAAAAAATTGGTATGATTCACGCGAGCCGTGTTAGCCGCGTCGGCTGGAAAGGATCGCAATCGGACACGTTCATATAGCAAGGGCGGCCGATTTCCCCTGGCGGTGTTTTTCGGTAACTCGGTCATTTCGGGCTGCGACTGGTTTAGTTCCGAATATGAGTCTGTGAGCTACACGAATGCCGATCTCTTGAGTTGGACAACGACAAGAGTGGTGAGTTGTTTTTTCCTTCTTTGTTTGCATGTTTTTTTTTTTTTAAATGCCGCGTGTATATTTTGTTGATTTCGTGAAAGGACACCCATACTCGCGGACAACTTTGCGTGGCTATGCACTCAAAGCTATGGGCGCACGTGCGCTTGCACATCTTGAGCGCCCATCAAAGTTACGCGCGCACACTCTTCACTTCTTCTGAAATGCCATGGAGAAAGTTGTCCGCCAGCATAGATGAAAACACGCTTACTTTAAAGATGGATGTTTTAATGCGAGCCGGTAGTACCTCGATGTCAAGTGCGCGTGCGCCAGTGACGTAAGTCATGCATCACAATAATCCCGCACGACCTTCGTACCTGTCACACTGAACATTTGCTGAACTTAGTTGCAAAATTCTAGCCACTATCATTATGCTTCGCCGTTGCGATTAGGAATTGCTGCATCAGTTTCTCTCGAACTCTGAGTACCTCAGATCATTCGTGCGCTGCTTGATTCAAGACCGAATAATTACGTCACCGGAACGGGGGAAAAGAAGGCAGTTCCACCGCCGTCGCTTTACAACCAAGGTCAGAAACCAACCACTCATACACTACACTTCATTTAGCACCGAGGGATACCACGGGTTAGGCCGCCGGCGCCACAGATCTTGGAGTAGAAGTCGATTCTGTGGCCGCCTTACCACTGTGGACAACTGTGCTCTGGTTCAAAAGTGCCGCGGACACAACCCTTGCGGTTTGGTCTCGAGGAAAAAACGGTTGTTTCTGATTCATCTCTGACTCCAAGCTCTGCTTGGCGACGATAGCGTACGTCTCGTTCGTCATCAAGGGCACAGGTCCACCGCCTCCGGCAGTACTTCCGGCAGTGCCTCCGGCTGCGGACAACGAGAGATCGGCGACGCTCTTGCCTCTGTTCCTCGGATGACCATTCGGCCCGGTGCTGGCAACGACGCGCTTGTTGCCGCCACCACTCTGTGCCGCCAGCTTGGTCTTGGAGGAGATGTAGTTGCGTACCTCTTCGGCGTTCTTCTTCAGCTTGGTGTAGTTCGTGAAGGAGTACGTGAGGACGCACGCACAGCCCAGGATGGACACTCCCAGCACGGCGATGATGACGTACAGTCCCTCCCTGTTGATGAGAACGACCGGAAGGCTGACCTGCGTGTGTAGTCCCGCTTCCATTAGGACCTGGCGGCGCCCGGGTGCATTTCAGTTGGCGGTTGGTTTCAGTCGGACGTCCCGCCGGTTGCCCGCTGTCCTGGACATTCTCGGATTGGATGCCGCCTTGCCGCCTTGGGGATTCAGAGTCCGATCCGAAAGCGGGGGCTCGAGAATGGGGCGCGTTCTTTTCGTCTTCGGGGCTTCGTCTTTCTCCGCTTCCCTGTCGTGCGTGTTACGACAGAAAGAGCGAGTGGCAAAGAAGATAGAAGAGGTGGGTGGTTAGCGCAGTTGGCGCATCATGAAGTTGAAGTCCCTGTCCTGCCGATCGGTTTATTTCAGACCGTTGCTTTTAAGCAATTCCGTTTACCCACGTATACGTTGTGGGCACTACGCATCCATGGAAGCCTGTTTTGCTTTAAAGAACGACGCATCTGTACACACGGAGGCATACCGGATCGTGTATTCGGATAATTACTACGGCACAATTACCTTTGATTAGAAATTCCAGGTTAGTTAGCGTCCATGCTGCATTGATCAAATTGACCCTTAGTGTGCGAGTAGTGTGCAAATTTGGTCAATGCTTAAGTCTTGGAATAACCAGTTTTAATTGCTCTCTTACAAGTGTACTATGGTAACAAGTTTCTTTTTTTTACACGAGTTTGTTCAAGGCTTATTAATTACTGATGCTGGTCCGTAAAAAAAAAAAGTATACACAACAATTTCGACCTTTTAACATGATGAACAGAACAGCGCACAAAAGGACGAGGACAGAGAAAAGGAACATGCAGGACACACAAGCGCTGACTCGCAACTGAATTTATACATAAAAGGAAGAAGAAGAGGAGAACGATCTGAAAGACACGCGGGGCACGCAGTGCGTATCACAGCCGACACAACACCATTTATCTACAATGTCTTTGCCCCATAGTCCGATCTAAAAACAAGGTCTCGGTTTGAAGTAGTGTCACTGATGGGTGGCTAACACAGCAGTCCCCCAGGCTGTTGATGCTATGTGCTTCCAAGATTTCGCGAGTCGTCTTGTCTCGATAATGTCCAATTATTGTTGTGCCTTTAAGAATTGGAGTACACGAGCAGGAATTGCAATGAACGGGAAGGTGACCGCCCACCGTAGATTTTAGTGAACGATCATGCTCGAGAAGGCGATCGTTTAGGCACCGTCCAGTTTGGCCCACATAGCTTTTACCACACGTTAGAGGGATTTTGTACACCACGCCAATGGACCTCTTGGCGAATATGTGCTGCCACCTAGACACGCGAATTGGTTCGAGACTAGGTGATTCGAAAACAACGCGCGCCCAAGGCCTCTCCCACCCGTTCCACACCCAAAACGTCAGCTACATCCTGTTCACCCATTGAGGCGATGTGACCTAGATACGGCTCCTCCAAGCTCACCTTTGTCCCCATCGTGCGTAATCTTCCGCCCCGAGGTCGACACAACGAAACCGCTCAAAGGCGAGAAATGCAAGATGGCGGATTGTTTGTAACTAGATACTCTTGAATCCAGGCGCATGAAATACTCCGCGCATGCGCACCGCGTATTTCTACAAAAGGTCCATTGAACATGGCACATAAGGGTGGCTGTGGCGTTTCTGGCACTTGTATTTGTTGAGGTTATCCGCTCTCGAGCGAACCTTGGAACAGATTTGCGCCATTCTTTCTGGAGCTCAAAACACCACAGGCACATCGTACCTTTGGGCTGCTCTTTTTAAATTATGCGAGGTTTTGTGCATGTATGGTACAACAACCTTTCGTTTCTGTTGATCTCTAGGTTTCCTTCGCTGAATCCCTTTAGTCTTACGTACCAAGGCCGCCACCACCTCGTTTAAAACCTGTGATGGAAAGCCTGACTTTTGCAGTCTCTCAACTTGAGCGTTAAAACTTTCACGAACTGTGTGAAAGCAGGACTTTGTAAGTGCAGCCCCAAGTATGGTAATCGCAATCCCCCTTTTAACAACTTTCGAATGTGCTGATGTGTAATGAAGGATGCCCTTTTTTGACCTAGGTGAGAAACTCCAGCAGATATGGTTTGTATGAAGAGATAACGAAAGGTCCAGGAACTGTAACTTTCCGTCCGAAGGTTTTTCAACAGTGAATTTAAGTCCAAAGCCACACCTGGAAAATACGCTCATAACCTTATCAACGTAATCACCTTCAACAAACTTGGGACACACTAGCAAAAAATCGTCAACATATCGGAACACCTTTGACACTTGTGATCTGCTAAGGGCACCTTCAATAGCTCGATCAACACTTGCTAGAAAAATATCACTAAGAACGGGGGCCACACATGATCCTATACACACACCTGACCGCTGTGTAAAGGTATCATTTTGCCACCCAACTATCATAGAGTTCAGATAGAATTGCAGAAGTTCGAGAAAGCCTTCTAAAGACACACCACTAGAGTTTCTGAAGGAGAGCTCCCCTTGCTCTTCAATGCAGGACTTGACTGAGGCAAGTAATGCTTGGTGTGGAAGGGAATAAAAAAGGTCTTGTACGTCAACGCTGAACAAAGAGTGGTTGTTGTAATTATTGTTCTTAAAAGCTTCCACTACTGCTTCAGAATTGCTGACTAAAAAGGGGTCCTTAATTTGCAACCCTGATAGGTGTTTTTGAAGAAAGCTAGCCATCTGGCGCTGCCACGTGCCTCTTTCAGTTATGATGGCACGGAATGGGCAGGCTTCCTTATGGGTTTTCACACTAAAGAACACCTCAAGGTTAAGCCCTGTTGCTTTCTTGATGTTTCCGGACAATCGTGTCAAGGAATGGCGTTCACAGAGCTTTAATGCCTGCGCCTTAATCTTTTTTGGGGACACTTTCACCCGCTTGAAGTTCTTACTCATGGCGGTACAGGCTTTTTCATTATAGTGTTCTTCGGGCATCAATACAAAGGATCCTTCCTTATCAGCCTCTAGAACTCGAAGATGATTATCGGCCAAAAAAGAAATCAGAGGACGAGGATCATAGGTATGTCTAGGCCCTGTGAACGCCATTCCTTGACACGATTGTCCGGAAACATCAAGAAAGCAACAGGGCTTAACCTTGAGGTGTTCTTTAGTGTGAAAACCCATAAGGAAGCCTGCCCATTCCGTGCCATCATAACTGAAAGAGGCACGTGGCAGCGCCAGATGGCTAGCTTTCTTCAAAAACACCTATCAGGGTTGCAAATTAAGGACCCCTTTTTAGTCAGCAATTCTGAAGCAGTAGTGGAAGCTTTTAAGAACAATAATTACAACAACCACTCTTTGTTCAGCGTTGACGTACAAGACCTTTTTTATTCCCTTCCACACCAAGCATTACTTGCCTCAGTCAAGTCCTGCATTGAACAGCAAGGGGAGCTCTCCTTCAGAAACTCTAGTGGTGTGTCTTTAGAAGGCTTTCTCGAACTTCTGCAATTCTATCTGAACTCTATGATAGTTGGGTGGCAAAATGATACCTTTACACAGCGGTCAGGTGTGTGTATAGGATCATGTGTGGCCCCCGTTCTTAGTGATATTTTTCTAGCAAGTGTTGATCGAGCTATTGAAGGTGCCCTTAGCAGATCACAAGTGTCAAAGGTGTTCCGATATGTTGACGATTTTTTGCTAGTGTGTCCCAAGTTTGTTGAAGGTGATTACGTTGATAAGGTTATGAGCGTATTTTCCAGGTGTGCCTTTGGACTTAAATTCACTGTTGAAAAACCTTCGGACGGAAAGTTACAGTTCCTGGACCTTTCGTTATCTCTTCATACAAACCATATCTGCTGGAGTTTCTCACCTAAGTCAAAAAAGGGCATCCTTCATTACACATCAGCACATTCGAAAGTTGTTAAAAGGGGGATTGCGATTACCATACTTGGGGCTGCACTTACAAAGTCCTGCTTTCACACAGTTCGTGAAAGTTTTAACGCTCAAGTTGAGAGACTGCAAAAGTCAGGCTTTCCATCACAGGTTTTAAACGAGGTGGTGGCGGCCTTGGTACGTAAGACTAAAGGGATTCAGCGAAGGAAACCTAGAGATCAACAGAAACGAAAGGTTGTTGTACCATACATGCACAAAACCTCGCATAATTTAAAAAGAGCAGCCCAAAGGTACGATGTGGCTGTGGTGTTTTCAGCTCCAAAAAGAATGGCGCAAATCTGTTCCAAGGTTCGCTCGAGAGCGGATAACCTCAACAAATACAAGTGCCAGAAACGCCACAGCCACCCTTATGTGCCATGTTCAATTGGCGTGGTGTACAAAATCCCTCTAACGTGTGGTAAAAGCTATGTAGGCCAAACTGGACGGTGCCTAAACGATCGCCTTCTCGAGCATGATCGTTCACTAAAATCTACGGTGGGCGGTCACCTTCCCGTTCATTGCAATTCCTGCTCGTGTACTCCAATTCTTAAAGGCACAACAATAATTGGACATTATCGAGACAAGACGACTCGCGAAATCTTGGAAGCACATAGCATCAACAGCCTGGGGGACTGCTGTGTTAGCCACCCATCAGTGACACTACTTCAAACCGAGACCTTGTTTTTAGATCGGACTATGGGAAGCGAGCATGCCGGCCGTGTCGCGGCGGTCGCCTATTGTTTGCCGCATCAATTGTTGTGGCTTTCTTAGAGCGGAATAGCTACCTTGGAAATTACAGCGCTAACCCGCTACAGCGCACAACCAACGCAGCGACTGGCAGAAGTTCCCCGATGCAACGGATCCGTTTGCCGCTAGGGGCGCCCTGGTCGGGGCTTGAATTAGATCCGCACCTTTTCTATGCCGGCCGCGTCGCGGCGGTCGCCTATTGTTTGCCGCATCAATTGTTGTGGCTTTCTTAGTGCGGAATAGCTACTTTGGAAATTACAGCGCTAACCCGCTACAACGCACAACCAACGCAGCGACTGGCAGAAGTTCCAAGGAAGTTCCCCGATGAAACGGACCCGTTTGCCGCTAGGAGCGCCCTGGTCGGGGCCTGAATTAGATGTGCACGGTTCCTATAGGGCAAAGACATTGTAGTTAAATGGTGTTGTGTCGGCTGTGATACGCACTGCGTGCCCCGCGTGTCTTTCAGATCGTTCTCCTCTTCTTCTTCCTTTTATGTATAAATTCAGTTGCGAGTCAGCGCTTGTGTGTCCTGCATGTTCCTTTTCTCTGTCCTCGTCCTTTTGTGCGCTGTTCTGTTCATCATGTCATCATACCAACTCGCCCAACTTACAACACTTCGACCTTTTAATTTTATTCTTGGCTATTAGTGCTCTATGGCCTAATACTCAATTCACACAACCTAAAAGGTACATTTAGCTAAGGGACCTTTATTCTCTGCGGCCAATCAATTAACGATCTTCCGCGCGTGGCGTGTGCTCGCAACCCAAGAGCACGGGCTGATTCACCGCCGTGTGACTGGCGGCCATAGCCGTGTGCGCGACTGCTGAGCGCGTGCTGACGGCGAGCTTCCACCGTTCTTTTGCAACGTGCATTCCACACCAGCAAGATTGCCGGTCTTAGCAGCCTATTAGTGTGAGCTCGTTCCGAGCATGCGCTCTAAACAGTGACCTCAAATATGGCGTCTAGTAAATACCCCCTATTAGTCGGACTTTTAATCCTGCAACACGTGTGCACAAACAAACCAGCTCATTTTGTTTTGATGATATCTTCTAGTGCTGGATGTCACTCTTCCTTTTGGTCGAGGACCTTAGTATTTTACGATCGGAGAGGAATAATTGAACTGCTTCAAGGGATGCGGAATCAAACATTTCAGTTTCTATAATAATTTGCGCACCATCTTTCCACGAGCCAGCAGCCGCCGGTGCGCGCGAGCACACTCAACGAAATTGACGTCAAAGTCCCCCATTTAAGATGACAGCGAAATGTGTCGGCTCCAGGGAAAAGGAGAATAAAGAAAAGCTTTTCATTTCCACAGTGGGGTCTGGTGTAAAAAGGAAGCGATTAATTGGTCTAACGAGCACGTAGCTTTCACTTGAGGAGATGAAAAGACTCCTATTCTTGTTTGGCACGACTCCTATTCTCGTTTGGCCCGAAGCACATACATTTCACTGTCATCTTAAGCGCGAATGGGGGACTATGACGTCAATTTCGTTGCGTGTGCTCGCGCACACCGGCGGCGGCTAGGTCGTGGAAAGAACGTGCGACACTTATTATGGACACTAAATTATTTGGTTCAGTATTCCTTTCAGTGTGACTGGAAATTCATTGCCTAACATATGCGTCACACCGCGTTGTGTTCCAAGAGCACGCAATAGGTGAGCGGCGTTTGGCAACTTCCGGTTCCTTGGGAAATTTTGTTTCACCATTGACAAGCGACGACAATGAGCTGCAAGCCTGTGCAAGCATAATTCTGAAACCTCCAGACTGTAGTTTTCAGAACCATGCTTAGACAGGCTTGCAAATCATCGACGTTGCTTGTCAACAGCTAAACAAAATTTCCTAAGGAACCGGAAGTTGCCAAACGCCGCTCACCTATGATGATAACGATATCCATGAGCTACCCACTACGCAAGTCAAGGCTTTTGACGAGTGTTCCAGAAAAGGTCAAAAATCACGACTTAGAACCACTATTTTAATATCTTTCTTGAAACTTTCGAGCCGGAGCTTTATATTCGAAGTACTGCACAGCGTAAAAACCGTATGAAGTGATCATTTCAATTTTTTTTCAGAAGATATTAAACAGTTATTTCAGGGAGTGAAGAATATACTGTTAATTAATTTTGCCGCTAAATCAAGCGAAGAAATTGGCGTCGCGTGACCTGACGTCAGATGACATCAGATCACGTGACGTTAGTTTACCCGCTACATTTAGCGGGGAAATTGATGTCACGGTGTCAGGTCTTGGTGTCAGGTGATAGCCTGACTTAACGTGACGTTAGTTTCCCCTTAATTTAGTGGGGACCTGGATGGACGGACTGACACCGTTTTGGGTTGAGAGGATTCCGTTGAAAGGAATTTTATGCTTTAAAATTGCTGCAGGCTATTCACTAACCTGTATGACATTAGCTTTCGTAATAAAATAACTCACCGGGTTGTAAGGCACATTCTAAATTGTACAAAAATGCGTCTTTAGAAGCAGTAATGTCCCAGAAAGTGCGCTGCGTGAAGGATTGTTCAATTAAGCCGGGAACTACAATTACTACCACTACCACTCAAAACCCGCAGCGTCATCCCCTCACTCGCGTCTCCAAGTTCCATTTTAACCATCGCCGGCGCCTCTCCGTCATCTGTACACTATGTCATCGTATTCCCATTAAACGCGGCGCCGCAGGCCTTGGCGGTATAGGCTACTTGCCTTCTGCGGCGCCGACACTCTCTTTAACCGAAATACTGTTGTTGTTACTAGTACTACTACTATACTTCTGGACAACTTTCTGTGGCTATTGAGAAGAAGTGAAGAGTGCGCGTGCACACCTTTGATCGGCGCCAAGACTACTAATACTACTAGTACTATTACTACTACTACTACTACTACTAATACTACTACTACTAGTACTACTACTACTACTACTACTATTATTATTATTACTACTGCTGCTGCTGCTGCTGCTACTACTGCTGCTACCATCACTGCCTCACTACTACGATATTCAAGCTACGTTTCGCCGAACATTTTAGCCTCATTTCTCCTCGTTGATTATTTTCTCGCTGTCGCAATTTTCGCCAAACAATTTCTTGCCGGGAAAAGGTGATTTACTACACTTTTTCTTTGTTCCACCGAAGGCAGTGCATGCTTCCCTGCTCTACGCAAATCGGCTTCTCAACATGACCCAAGTGGAAGGCGGTGAAAGCAACCCGTCCCTATAGCTTCGCTCAGGTTGTGTTTGTTTGTTTTTCGTTATATTCTGCTACGGAACGAAAGGGGCTGTCGGCACTTTCAGATAGAAATTATGTAGCAACAGTGCCGGGCTAATGAAACGAGACAATCTAGTTAGGGAAACTGCCGTACTTTGTGCAACTCACATCGCGGAGCAGCTCTGTAGGCTTGCGCCCCTTTTTTCTTCCAGCAAAATGCAAACTAAAGCTCGCGTTTTTGTTTTTTTTACCGCTTTGTTTGGCATTTTTGTGTCTCTCCCATTCGCAAAGACGTTTAAACGTAAACGACCGAATTAGAAAAAAAAAAAAAGAAAAGAAAAGTTGTTTCGAAAGAATACTTAAAATATGTATTTAGAAAAATTTCAATTTTGTTTTTCTTCCTTCAAGATCAGAATTTTTCAACAAGTCATGCTCAAGCACTACGACAGAAACGCCAAAATCTTGCCTGCCGAGAAAACTTAAAGTAACTTCTCTGTCTGCAGGAGCAACTCTCCTCAGTAGAGCACCTTAGATAGCAGAATCAACGGCGCCCAAATGCAAAACAAAAAGACATAAAAAAGACGAGTGTTGCTATTGTCACTGAGAGTTTAGAGCCGCGTTCACACTGCTAATGCGTCATGCACAAAAAGACAGCCGGCAGACCGTGTCCTTTATATAATATGTTCCCAGTGTAAAAAAAAAAAAAAAAAGCACTTGGCTTATATGGTTATGCTTCGTGATCGGTTATTCGCCATTCATATTGTCACGAATGACAATTGATGAGGCGATGATAACTGAAGAAACTAAACGATTAATGGGGTGAAGTTGTGCCCAAAACATAAAGGAAACTGAAGATTACAACAGAGCGTCGCGGGCGTCGAAAGTCGCCTAAACATCTGGATCGAACGCTGGGGCGAGACTGACTCCGGCTTGCCGCGCAGAGCCCCTTTTGTACACGCGTAGGCTTCTGGAACATTCGGCGTAAAAGGTTCGGTGCGTAGAACATTCTAACCTCAAATCAGCAAGACGGTTTTTAAATTTACCAGAACATCATATTACAGAGTCAACAAAATTGTGTAGCCGCGGCCAGGAACCGAACCCTGCATGGCCTTCCGCGTGGAAGGCATGCGCGATAACCGTTAGGCCACGCGGGAGCGTTGCCTACTTGGTCAGCTGCGCGCGCGTCATTATTTCGCACTTAAAAAAAAACAAAAAAAAAACGCATTGTTTCGATGCAGCACAAACCGAAAACACATATCCACAACAAAAGGACAGCAACATCGCGAGCCACAGTTCACAGTTCACTCGTCGACGAGAGTGCAAAGTTCTATATCGTTCGTAATACGGCTTCAGCCGGACGACGTGCACCGCCTCGAGTCGCGGCTGACGTCTTGTCGACGGTCGTGTTCCGTCGGGAAGGACTTCGTAGTTCAGATCTCCGAGGCGTCGGATGATCTTGTGAGGCCCAAAGTTGCGCTTCGGCAGTTTTTCGCTGAGACCGCGGCGACGAATCGGCGTCCACACCCACACTCTGTCTCCGGGCTGGAAGTGTCGACACTCTGTTGATCGTGGATTCAAGGCGGTCTAGTTGGCGTGCCTCTTCCGCTCTCTGACTGACCGCAAGGGCATCGTCGCATTCGTCATCCTCTAGCTCATGGGGCGGCATCGCGTCCAGCAGGGTCGTCACTTTTCTGCCATGCACCAGGTCGAAGGGTGTAAACCCGGTTGTTTCTTGAACTGCGGTGTTGTAGGCGAACGTGATGTATGGTGGTACCTCGTCCCACGTCCTGTGTTCTACGTCGACGTACATGGAGATCATGTCGGCGATCGTCTTGTTGAGCCGCTCCGTTAGCCCGTTGGTCTGCGGATGGTACGCGGTGGTGGCTGTAGTCCAAAGACGCAGTCTGAGTTGTGACATTAAGCAATGCAAAACGTCACGCTTGCATTGCTTAATGTCACAACTCAGACTGCGTTTTTTGGTCTAAACATATGTTTCGAAATCGTCATTCGCTGAGCTGCCTTCGTAAGCTGCGGTGATTGGCTCTCCGAGTGTTGTGCGGGAAAGTAGACGTTCGGGCTTTTTTTAGAGTAGTATATGTATGCCTCGAACAAAGTCTGCAGTCTGTCTTTTGCATATGAGTGAGGCGCGAGGCCTGTTTGGGAGAAGGGGGGGGGGGGGGGGGTTAATCGTCGAAAGTAAGGTAAGCAAGTAAACGACTAAGTAACATGAAAGGGATTAACCTTTTTACTTTCGTCACCTATTTGTTCGCGTGTCAATTTCGCTTTGTAAAAATTGGTATAAAGGTTTTGCAGTATCTTTGTATGCTCGGGGGAGAAATTGTTGATTAGGTAGAAAAATAAAGAACAGTTCCAAATTATCGTTGCCGGCCGCGAGAAAACCGCTCGTTATAAGTAACTCTGCGGTGTTCCGACCTTGTAGATTGTTAGATTTGCAAACAGAAAAAAGTTATATAGCTAAGAAATCGAGCAATTTCAAGTTTACAACGTTTTCAAAGCCGCTGGTGTGAGTGCGCCATTACCCAAATCTAGAGTTTCGCTCGCGCGCGCTCTCTCTCTCTCTCTCTCCTGCACCACCACGTGACTTGCACGTGACGTCATCGCGTCCTGCCGATTGTCATTCCTACTCGTTCTTGCCGAGAAAAACATCTATTCATTGGTGCGAAATGTATGCGGCCGAAGGTTACGCTCTCAGCAACAAGGCCGCCACAATGGCCGTCGATCTGACGTCAGTGCAAGACTCGTGTATAAGCAATATCACGTAGAAGCGGCGACGTTACTAGAGTAGGTCAGTTGTGGAACTGCCGCGGAGGGGGTTTCCTTGTCCTCTTCACTTCGCCTCCCGTCATTTGAAGTGCCATCTACATTTCCGTTTCAAAACTGTGTTCCAAAGAAGACGGTGAAACGCCATGTAGATGCTGTGCTTCAAGCCATATGCATTCCATACTAATAAGCAGCAGTTACCATAGGAGCCGTTCTCAAAACGGTGACGCGTCGAACGACGGGAGAAACGGGACCGTGGGGAGAGAGAGTACTACGTCATTGTTAGCGGATCTCTGGGGGATCCACTAGCAATGACCTCATCACGAGTAGGCCTTGTCTTCTAGGTGGCATTGGTGTAAGACGCGATAAAGTCACTCATTCGTGCCACTAAGCTTTGAAAGCGTTGTACGCTATGCATGAAGTGAAGTGTAGCTCCATTTCAAACTCGCACCAAAATGTCTCGGTTCACCGCGCGCGCTCGCCGTTGCATATGTGGCGATTTCGAAATGCCTTCTGTCTCCCAGCTTTTCTTTTTCTCTCCTCGCGACCCTATATTCATTTATTTTCGTTCTCTTTTCCATCTGAATGTCGTACACACGCCTGCACGATCTATTCATAATTCCTTTATTTCAGTAGCGCGTCGAGACTCGCAACGACGATGCGACTTCAGGCGCCGGCGCACTTTCGTCGATTCCAAGTTTTGTATGTGTTTCTTGTCGATTTAGTCGGGCGGGGAACCGACGGTTCCTTTCGTTGACCTGTGACATTTCGGGGGAAAGAAGATCGAGCGAAGAGCGGCAGACGACGACACGAGCAGAGCGCCGGGCGGGGTCCCACTCTGCGGACCGCACTGAGAGACGAAAACGGGGCCGGGCCGGCCCATGGTGAAACTGCTCGGCGGCCGCCATCTTGAACAGCCATTAGGGCAATAAATGCCCGCGCTGCTGGCGCTCCCCTTTTTTTTGCGTGGACATTGGCGAGTCTAAGAAAGAGCATCAGCCGTTGTGACCGTGCGAAACGGCGAGGATAACTAGATGAACCGAAGGAAGATTACGAGGCACAGTTCCGTTTCTTTACCGTCCATCCCTAATTAGGTTGGTGTGTTCGGGAAAAAAAAATAAAACCTCGTCGGTGAATTCCGATTTTTTTCCCCCTCTGGAAGGAGTCGTTGGGGAGAGTGGGACTCAAGGACGGGCCATTCGAGCATTTTTCCCCACGAAAAAGGGAAGGGGGGGGGGGTAAATGTACTTTGCCTAATGTATTCTCCAGTAAAGAGAGAAACGTTTCGACTGTACTTTTTTGCTTCCTCAGTAAGAACGGCGGCGGTTACGCAAACATAACGTCTACCGCGGAAGGAATAAGGGAAGCAGCGCGAGCCCCTAGCCTTTCCGCTTACTTCCACCCACGGGCTCTCCCGAAGGATGAGCGCCTTCCGCACCTTGGTCCCGCGCCCGTAGCCTTCCCTCTTTGTCACACGCTGGTAACACGTAGCGTAGCTCCTCTTATCACCCCAACACGCGCGACGCAAAATGGCGTCGTCACTTCGTACAACTTTTGTTGAGAGACGCTAACTTTTGCGTTTGGGCATCAGTGGTATAAAATGGCGTCGTCGGTTTCAACTAACTTAATTGAGACATATCTAAACCTTTTTTTTTTTGTTTTTGCTGAGTCTTCTACTTAATTTTCTGGATGTCATGGCTTCTAGACTGTTGTCATTTTGAAACGACTGCCACAGGTTAAGCGTGCAGGGGTAGCTCTTTCCACTCCTTTCTACGTTAGCAGAGCGACTACCGACCAGAGTCTAAGTTCTTTAGTGGCCAACATGTGGCTAAGCTTTGCCGAGGCGGAAAAGGGACCGTTAGTGGCGGAGGCTTTTCCGCGTTGCAGCGGTGCAAGTGGTTCCGCCGGAAAGGCCAACTTCAGTCGCGCTGTAAAAGGTTTGCGCGATGGTTACGTATCACGACAGTTAGCCGCAATTGCGTTTCTGATCGCTGGTTGCGGACGTTTCTTGTCTCGCGCGGCTCGAACACCAGCGTATCAGTGACATCAGCGTACTAGTGGCAGAACTTTTATCGTCAAAAGTGAGACTTTAACTATTCTTGGGTGTCCGTCTAAGCCCATGTTAACTGTACGAGGGTGTCTGTTAAAGGGTAACTGCGAAGAAAAAGAGTGTATTTTTAAACAGCCTAATTGGGACAAGCATGTCCCAAAGCAATTTTTCCAACTAAAACAAAATTTTTTTACAGCAATATTTATTGCGCGGGACTGATTTTAGTTTGCGGCCAGTTCGTCCGTTTTAAATCGCGCGCCACAAAGTTGGTATTATACGTCACGGAGTGGCTGTTATACGTCACGGAGTGACGTACACCAGCCACTCCGCGCGCGTCGAAAGAGCGGGAGTTTCCAATGTGGAGAGAGTGTGACTCCGACTAAATTACGTCCTGTGGAATAAATATTGCTAAAAAAAATTTGTTTCTTCGGGGAAGATTTGTTTTGTGACATGCTTGTCCCAATTAGGCTGTTAAAAAAAACACTTTTTTTTTCTTTGCAGTTACCCTTTAAGGGTGCCCCTGTAACCAGAGTTACACGGCTACTTTAACTACCGTTAGGTTTGACCTAAGTCACACTTAACTGTGGTTAAGAATGCCCGTGTAGTTAGGTTACAAAACGCAGGCAAGAGCGAGTTTCCCATTCTGACTAACATCGCTGCAGTGTGCACAAAGAGCCTCGTCTTATTAATCAACGCTGCCGTCCTGGGTGGCTACCATGGAGTTTACGCCAGACAACTCGTTATAAGGGTTGCACTGCACTATGCAGGTTGATATGGCTAAGTGGGTAGAGAGTTGTGCCAATGTCACTTAGTTAATATACTGTTACGAGTAGTTTTTGCATTCGTGTCTCGCACTGGTTCGTTGTGTATACTCACCTTGGATGGAAGATGCAAAAAGCGTTTACACGCGAACACCTACCAAAGGTTCTGCACGTAAAACAAGCGTGTCATTTTGAAACTGTTTATCATACAGCTCCAATGATGAGAATCGATGCTGATATATTCTTTTCTGGGCACAAGCAAACGCTGAAAATACGAATAAAGTGCTAGCCTAGTCGGCGATATAAACCCAAAAGAGAGGTTTACAAAATATATTTCGATCTACCCGCAAAATTCTGCGCAGCATATCAGAGGTAGAAACCGTTAACCTATTCAAATTAATGAAATATTTATTCGAGTCAGTCTCAGCGAAAACGTGGTCGTGGGAAGCGCATTCTCCGAGGAGTGATTATATAGTTTAAATTGTAGTCTACTTCAAAAATTGCGTTAAAGGTTTGCAATGATTAAATTGATGCAGCCTCCAAATTGGCGTTTATTTGTAGCCTAGGAAAGTGTTTCTTTACAATAATTTTATGCGTGCATACCAGTGAATACCAGTGGCTAAAAGTGGTAACTCGTTTTGCCGTTTTTGTATGCGTTTGTCGATGATTAGCTTTTATACAATCCCCTTTGGCAAAAAAAAAAGAAGAAAAAATTAGCTTTTTGATTATTCCTTCTGCGGAACAGTGACTGGCAGCTTAAAAGACGCAAGACGTTGGTAATCATATTTATGCTTTTTGCTTCGGAATTCGTTCTTCGAAGCCCTTATTGGCTAATGCCATAATTTCACGGTCTATGGTACAATTATATGATGGTCGGGACCCGTGGTGGGTCGCGACCATCATTTCGTTTTTTAAGCTGTTACACTTCGTTCTAGCTTAAAGACCGACGACCAGTTCGCGCTTTCCACTTTTCCCTCACTTCCTCCTCTCCCACCTTCTACCCTCTCCAGCGTTGCCTGTTTCCTCCTCCCCCATCGTGAGGAGGATCTTCTGCCTTGCAGAATCTTGAGTATTCGCAACTTTCAGCGATGGTGGTACCGCGTTGTGAGAATCGCGTACCCTAGCTCCTGGATGATTGGCCTTATAATAAATGGGCTTGCCTACACCTTCCTGGCATGAGAAAATAACGTAAGGCTCTATTACTGCTCGTATATAGTAAAACTAGAATTACTTACGCGTCGCAGACCCAGCCTCGTACCGCTGTTCTACGACGATCATCCAGATGACAGCCATATTGATAGGCACCACTGCGCCCCCTATAGGTCGTGAAAGATGCGAATGGTCGTCGGCCTCTAAGTCCAGACGCGGCCGACGCTACAAGCTAAAGCGTCAAAAGCGCAAGTGACTGGGCCTTTTCTGTTTATAATAGGTTCAGCGATAACGGAACATATACGAGAACCACTGATCTCTATGACAATTGCTGGATCGCGTTTGCCCGCTCCGCGAATGCGGCCACTGGCGGCCATCTTTAGGTAGAGTTATATTACCTATAGCCAAGGTACAGCTGCTGCAGCCACTATCGTCCATCCATGGCAGACGGCGTTGTGGTAGTTGTGGTGGCAGGCTGCCATCAAAATAGCCTGGGTGATATTCCGTGATTGATTGAAATTGTTTGACGAAACATGTTTTTGAAACCCGGCGTGAACGGTAGCCTGGTCTTTGAAGACCCGGTGAAAGTTTCACGAAATCGCGCAGCACCGGAGAAAAGCAGCACAGCACGCATCGAAAGTCGCATCGAAAGAAGCATCGAAAGCAGACGCCGGTACGTAGTCTGCTTTCGATGCGAGCTGCGCTGCTTTCCCCCGGTGCTGCGCTTTCGTAGAACTTTCGCCGGGTCCTCAAAGATGAGGCTATCGTTCACGCCGGGTTTCAAGACTCTGCTTCGTCGAACAACTTCAATCAAGCACGAAATATCACCCACGGTACAGTGTACTAGATCTACGGCTATTTTATGGCAGCCTGCCACCATTGCGCTGTCCGCCATATTACTATGATGGCTGGAGATGATATAACACTGTCATTGAGATCAGTGACGAGAACCGTTGAGGGTTCTCGTATAGTTCCTATTTTTTTACTCATAATTCTTTTATCATAAGAGTGAATGAAGCCTTATACAGTGCTATAAGTGACCGTTTCTAGGAGATAGCGTGTATATTTGATTGCGCAAATGCTGCGAGATCCGCCGTCTAGTTCAGAACCGGAAGTGGTTGGGGGCTATTGGCACACTGGCGCCACCACGTTTCAACTCGCGTGAGGAAGAGCGAATAGTGACCATAACCGTGTGCTGACAATGGCGAAAAAACAAACAAAAAAAAAAACATTTGATGGCAGGTCGTTTGAGCTCATCAAAGAAACGAAAGGTTGTTATCTGGCACTCTCCAGCAGTGACTGCTGAATAACTTAGTGTCAGTAATAATCTAAAACACCCGAGGTTCTTTCAGTCGTACGGCGCTTACACCGCTCTCGTCAGATTCCGAACAACTTGAGGCGAGTTTGAACGCACTAATTGGCGACATTGACAACCGCGGCCCTCCGCCTCGGAGGCACCGAAACGGCTCCGCCAACACCTACATATTCATTGTCAAATCAAGAAGAAAAAAGAATATTAATTTTTGCGTTTTGTTTATACGCGGTGCGAAGAATTCTTCTTACAGTATGTTATTGTCGAAGGAAGAATCAACACTTTTGGCGCTTGAAACGTGTACGGCTTGATACAATGACATACATCTAATCTAAAACGCACCTGCATGCATCATAATTCTCCACATAGAAGAGGAATATTAAATATGCTCCGCAAGGAGCCGAACTCTTTTTTTTATTTTTTATTACGGTTCTTGATGTGAAAGCGAATATAGATAACAAAACAAAGTCGTAGAGCTGAATTTTCAGCGTGACCCACGACTGGGGCTCGTGTTACCGTTGATTGAATACGAGTTTCAACCGAACGCTGGCGCCGCACCTATCTCTTCCCCGCGTTGATTTTCTTTTGGATGACGCCGGATTATTCCTCACTATATACGGCTTTGGTGTCTATAGGAGGCGAGTGCTCTTCCGACGGAAAGAGACCCATTCCAAAAGTCCGTCGAGCAACATTGGGCTAAGTGGCGCAAGCTACCGCCCGTTACAAAGGGTATTCGCGACTCCAACGAACTATAGGGGGCGCGCTGGTCAGGCAAAATGGCGGACGAAAGGAGGTCGTTTTCGTCGTTCAGCACACGGACCACCATAAATCTTTTGCACTGCAGCGTAAAATCGGTGTTACGTATGAAAGCAAAGCGATTTTTCGACGGTAGAAACCTTCTTCTAGTCAGTGCGTAGGAACGACACGGCGGAAGCATAAAAATAATTACTGGAAACGATGTTTGTTTCTATTCTGCCTACGAGAACCAAGCAGCGATAGCAGACGACAGAATCGAAACGACCTCCTCTCTCCAGCTTCTCGGAGTTGCCGCTAAGCGGCGGCGATTTCGCTGGAGTCGCCAATAGCCATTACCATCAGAGCCGTATATGTAGAGCGTTTGGCCATTCGTCGGGAGGTATAGGAGACAAATGAGGAGGCGCCATTGGCCGAAAGCGGGCTGGGTGTGTTCCAGGGCGTCTTCAGAAATTCAACTGTGACCAACCAAAAGCCGGAAATAATACCCTGGCGGTGGTCGCGAAAAACAAACCTGCTACCTGCATTAGAGTGACTCTCGGTGACTGAAAATATGGTACACGTGATGTTTCAATCACGCTCATCCAAAATGATGGTGGAAGAGTGCGACTAGCGGAACGATCGACATAATCCGTACGCCAAGCGCCGAGGGCCGGGAGTTTACCGTCCGAGCGGTCACACTCTGTCCGAGCAAAAAAGAGTTGAGCGGCGCATTCGTTTCTTACATCTTTCTGCATGATTATGACCAAAATAACACGTGCACCCTATTTTCAACCACGAAGAGTTACTACACTTCACTCTTACGCGCTTATTAAAACCATATACGAACATATACCTTTGATCAGAACTGTTTCTCGCTACCACCGCTAGGGGATTCTTTTCGGCTTCTGGTTGGTCAAGAGAGCATGCCAAGCCCTCTTTCTGAGTCTGCCGCACACAATCCCCGCCCCTGCCCGTTTCAATCTGAATGAGCATCGTACCGGCGTGCGGTCGTGTATCACTACTGCGTGATGCACGTTAAAGACCCCAGGCTAGCGGTTGTACTGCACTGGCAAAATTGCTCATCTACAGCTGGGAGACTCGTCGCCCTTGGAGGCAGACCAAGTTCTAGGCTGTATAAACATACACACAACCCAATTCTGCCGCACGCCCTGACTCTGCCCGCGCCTCCCATTGACCCAACTCTCTCTATACACGGCTCTGATTACCATCCATCCATCCATTCTTCAGACACACGAAGCGCGTGATTGGATCCGAGTCCTCGCCGAACACTGACGCAGCGCTCGCGTCCAATACATGCTCAGAGCACATGATCAAGCAATGGCGGACAGGCGATGGCGCGGACTTTTGAAAAAAGGGGTCTATTTAGGGATCCGCCTCGTAAACTTGTTACGGGCAGTTCTTTGCAATAACAAAAAGCGACAAATTATTTGTTTTCAATTTTCTCTTTTTTTTTTTTCTCTTCAGGATGGGCCATTTATTGCTGGAGGTGCAACTCGGCGTACGACCCGAACTGCGCGGATCCTTTCAACAACATCACCTCCGACCTGGTCAACTGCGACATGCGGTCAAGAGAACACCTGCCGCCGGAAAAAAAAGCGGTGGTCTGTCGAAAGATCGTTCAGAAAGGTGAGACTCTCGACTTAAAGGGACACTGACCCCCCCCCCCCCCCCCCCCCCCCCAAATTGTTTTTTTTCATTTTTTGCTAGGCGATTTATTATGGTGTCGGAATACTACCCAATTAATATTTTGCTACAGAGTCACGTATTTTTTTAGTAAAATCAAAAAACGCAACTGCTCGAAACCGAAACCGAAACCCCCGCACCGCACGGAGAAGTGGAGAGGAGAGAGTGAGTGGCGAAAGTCACGTGGCTACACCCGACCGCGCGATTTTTTATTTTTTTTTTTTTTTCGGGCGCAGCAGACGAAATGCGTTGCGGGATCCGTTCGCCGTGCGATTCCTTTGCAGTTATGTTTGTTCCGCTCGCTGTTCTCTACTTCAAGATGAGTTGTTTTGTACATTTAAGCGTTCGGAATACTCCCAAGATGTTGCGTGAAGAGCTGCCTCACATATCCTGCATCTGAAAGTGGCATTGTGCGGCAGAGGTGTCAAAAATGGAATCCCATACCATTTAGTTCAGCGACGTATCGTCCACAACAATTGTTTTTTTCAGTGATAATTGTAAAAAAAAAAGAAATGTAAACATCGCAAAATGTTCGAAAAAAAAAAATGATACGCCCCACTAGGGATCGAACCCGTGCCCGTTGTGCGTGAAACGGACGTCTTTCCACTGAGCTACGTCTTTCCACTGAGCTTTCGTTAGTATTTATGTAGCGGGCTGCCGATTTCCCTCCAGTACATGCACTCCCGGCTTGAAGTCTGGCAGCACCACGCATTGGCCACATTCGCGCCTAAAGAAACCGTACGCGTGCGTATTCAACTCGATGTACGCACTTCGTGCTTGACGTTTGAGCGAGCGATGTCTTCAGCCACGAGAAGGGACGACGGCTCGGCGACGTCTTCGTGCAATCGGCTTGCTGGTCGGGCGTGTCGTACGGGATGAATATCAATTCTTTTGATCGGTACAAAATTTCTCCCTCGAAGGAAGACAGAATTCGCCGGTACCGTGAACGACAGTTCTGCAGTAGAGGTCCCACGCCCGTCGTGCGCTGCCATCCGTGAGTCCCACGATACGCGAAACGACGCCATGTTGAGAATTATGCAGTGAACGCACAGAATGCTTCCGGTTTTCTGTGGCACTTTTTTTTTTTTTTCAATCAATGTATTTGAGCTTTTTGGAAGCCACAAAAAATGGGTTTCATTTTTTTTTAATTTTTAGTATGGACTATGTGCCTTCACTGACCCACGACTTTGATTAAATTTGGTGGTTGCGTCTAAACCTTAGAAAACGGCCCGTGACCACGGAAAAGAGCGTGAGCGCGACTCAAACTGGCCAGTCTGCGGTTTTCGGGGGGGGGGGGGGGAAGGGGGGGGAGAAGAAACCGAATTTCTAGCCGCAAATTCTGTTCTGGGTAGTTGGGCTCTCATATGTCACGTACAACTAAAAACCTCGGCGAGCATAAATACCCTGTCAGTGTCCCTTTCAGGAGCGTTTTTTTCCTTTAAGCCTCAGTCGCACTGTTAAAAGAAGCACATGTTTCCTTCATACATGTCCTTCCGACATGTTTGCAGAGGGTTTTTGTGTGACCAATGTGGCAGATCTACAGTCATAGAAAGAACAAACACGTATCAGACAGCGTGAGCAGACTGTCTCTTGTGCGATGTACACTCTCAGAAATAGGGGGTGTAGTACTTACACCCCTTGTGCCATAGAATACACCCCAAAAAATTCATTTCGACGTACACCGGGCTGACGTCGAACTTACAAAGGCGGCATGATAGCCGAGTGGTACAACTAGTCTAAAACAGCTAATGTACGTGTTACTGTCAACGATAAAAATTAATCGGGATTTTCTTGGCCCTACCGCAAAACATCAGTGATTTCTTTGTGTAGTATTTGATACGTACTCGAGAGACCCCGGAGCCCCGGAGACGGTGGTGGATGTGAAGCACCGGTGCCACATGCGCGGTGAACCACCGCCTGATCATGTCGTCGCGCCCGTCGCCTCTCCTGCAAGAGATACTGTAGCTTTTCCCGTAATACTCGGTGTCAAAACTTTGAGACCTCTGTGACACTCTGCTCCGCTTGCGGAGCAGATACAGTTACTCTGGTCGAGCTGGACGCCGAAGTAAGGGTTGGAGCGAGTTCTCCAAAGCAGCTTGCTATTGCAGTCTTACAACCGAGTTGTTTTAGTAACGTTGACCTAATTAGACGTAGGCTTAATTAGAAAGTGCGGAGCATCGGGCTGACGGCAGCTCTTTCCGTTTCTCCCCGACAGTGTACAGCGACTTCCGCTACGTCCGCGACTGCGGCTGGCTGAGGGAGGAGAAGGAGGGCGCCAGCTGCATGCGACGCGCGGGGACCTTCAGCGTGCTCATGAAGTACTGCAGCTGCGAACAGGACGGCTGCAACGGCGGACCCCACCTCCGCGCGGCGCCATCTTGGATCCTCGCGCTGGTCGCTGCGGCGACGGCTGCCGCCGCCGCCTCTGCCTCGCCGCGGGTCTTCAAATAACGCGGCGAGCCGCCAGCGTGTCCGAAAGCTACCCATTGCCCGTATACTGCCCCTCGTCGGTCGTTCCGAGCGCTCATTTCCGGGGCTCGGTGCAGTACGGAGGCTCGATGCAGCCGCGACGGTCGACCTCACGTTATGGAGCTCGTCGCCCATAGCCGCTGCGGTCGGCTGGAGAGTTTCAATCTCAACATCGTCTCTGGGAAAGATGGTTTTCGTGGTAAGACGGCCACGACGCCGCTAATTAATCTACCGTCAGATTTTTTTTTCTTTTTAGTTGTTGCGTGTTTTTTTTAGGAACAACGTTCGTGGGATTGCTTCCGCGTTCTTCGTTGTTCCGACCGGACGGACGATCGTGCTGCGAGGTCACTGGTTGTCCCGTAGCGTTAAGGCGGTCGGAGCGAGCTACACCTTGTGGTTCGGAGACTATACACTGACATTTTAAGAAGTGAAGCTTCTTACTCCCTGATTGGTTCCTGGGGTTTCTAATGCCGCAGTCTCATTGGCTGTGAGGCGATGAGATGCTGGTGAGTCGCCACGCTTAGCGTTTCTTGAGCTGTGAGTGACTTTAGTTTGTTGCGACTTAAGAACTGCAGGGGAGGCTCCGCCCACAAAAAACAACAACAAAAAAACACTCCGATCAATGCCTAATGCACCGAGCGCGCATTTGGCATAAAGTGGGCTTTGTTTTCGGGGGTGCAAACTAAAAACAAAAAGGTCGCTGACGTATGTTTTTCCTGTTTCCGTGATTTAAGACAAATGGGCCGTTGTTACTAATTACTCTAGTGATGTAATTTTGTTTTCTTCTGGCATTTGAGGACGGAGCTTATTGCTGTTCTTACGATGCAACATACTTTATAGGCTTTAAAAATAACAAGGGCAGCATTTTTTTTTTTTTTATAAAAGGCAATGTAGAACATCTATGAATTTTGTGTGGTGCTACGTGTTTCGACAATAATTGCTCTGAAATGCATCGGCGAGGGAAAAAATGTGTTTGAATCCAACAGCTTTGATTTTAAGTCGACCGTTCGTGCGCTACAAGCGCGAGCCTATCTTTTTTTTGGAAAAGCACAATAGACCGATCTCATTCGGCGCATGCGTGACGCCGCCATAGCTTTAGTTCTCAGGAGGCAGACGGCCGTGCACGCGAGGGCTCGCGCCTTCTCGTGCTCTACACGCGCAGAGCTCCAGCCAGGTTGCCGCACGTGCAGAAAGACTCAAGTTTTCTCGATGCATTGCGGCAGCGGTGGCGTAGTCGAGCTGGCTTGTGAGAGCCCGTGTCGAAAATATATTTTCCGGGTCTCTACGCGCTCGCGCTCGTGGTTTATCGTGTGTGCTCATGTTGAATAGGAGACGTCGTTGCAGTGAACCTTACTTCCCGGAAAATGTTGGCACTTCTTTCTGGGCTGTGATGCACTCGGAAGTGTGCCTTTGCTTTCTTGCTTTTGTGAATGTTAAAGCGCGCGCGTGTGCGTTTAGTTCGATCATTGCGTGTAAAAACGCGAGAATTGGATGCTAAGAAGTCACTTTTGGCACCGCGAGTGTTCGGCACTTGTGAGGGCTGGCAAATCAGTGCCAAGGCCGGTTGCTCGGAGAGTTCTGTTATGTGTGGTTGAATGTACTCTCGCTAGTGCGCCGACCCTTTCTTCCGTAAAAGTCGGTCTTTTTTCTTTTTTTCAAAATAATGTGTACGTATTGTCTTTTAAACACGTCTCGACACTCTGCTAAAAAGTAAGATGCTATATGGGGTTTATTATTCAATTATTAAACGGCAAGTAAATGATATGTGGCTTTACTGCGCGCTTATAACGCTTAAGTAACGTCTGTTCACCGTTAATTTATGTATGTTTGCGCAATTTTCTCTACAGACCGTTGTGTTCTCGCTAAGAAAATGGTCTGTTAACTCTGTTCGCAAGGTTGAGGTTAACCTTACCATTGAGTCTTCTAGAACCAAAGGAAAGCAACTATGTGCGAACGCGCGCTTATAGATGTTACGCTGTTCTTCACCGAACAGAGCTGGCGGGGCTGAGTTCAGCTTCGAGAACGTTGTGTGGATGAAACCCACCGAAAAAAAAAGTTGGTCATTTTGTGAAGGGTGCATTGCTTGTCCCCCCCTCTGAGATATAGGTCAGGTGACGCAGGTCACTATACTACTACACGTGCGACGGTTAGTTTCTTCAGTGAAGCCGTAGCGTAGACTTTCTATTAAAAAAAAGACATAGGTATTGCCGAAGCACTCGTCGTCAATGTCAATCGCGAAAGCTGTTCGTGTATATAGTATACATAGAGTGTGTACATTTTTTTGTTGGTTGTCTTTGTTTCGTCGCGTTCAAGTGCACGCGCATCATTCTAGTGTCGTCGCAACTCATTGTAGACTAACATTGTCTTGCTCTGGTTTTCGCTTCTTGCGTTTCTCGCAAGGGGTCGTTGTTAGTTCGAAGGCTTACCACACTCGCGCGCTCACGCTCGAGTTTCGCAAAGTCGACGATCGACGCCACTGTCCCCGCGAGAGCCGTTTCTTCAACTGCCGTTTTCGCCGTGTAGAGTCGTATATAAATCGAAACACGATTTTTTTATTGTGGCATGTGTTCTCCCGATGATGTGGGTCTGTCGCCGTGCATTGAACGCTGTTTGGTCAAACGCGCCATTTGTCTTTCTTTTTTTGTTTTGTTTTTTCGAAGATACACCGCCAGGATCGATTAGTAAGAAAGAACGATGCTTGAAAGTTTTAATAAATTGTTAGAGAATTTTAGAATGGGAGGTCCCCCGAGCTGCATAGGGTATGCAAGGCGTTGAGACTCCCTAATCTAAAACTCTTTGTTGTCGATTCGTGAAATACGGTCGCTGCGAGGGGCAACCGTGCCACTTGATGGCACTGCTTACTCTTCTCGCTCAGCTTGTAACATCATCTGTGCTCTGATACCTCGCTTATTAACGGCACACATAGCCTGCCCTGCTGGCACAGTTCTCTCTTGTAATGTGCTCTGTTCTGTAGTTCATATTTGCTCCTAGTTCTTTTGTTGGTGTTTTTGTTGGAAACAAATTTTTTTGTTTTGTCATCAGTCTGTTATCCTTCGAACACTTGTGGTCTAGTTTATCATCGCTATAAAAGTTTTTTTTTTTTTTATCACGTGCATGATGTTTTTTTTTTTTTAATCTATAGGGACGACAATTTCTCCACGAAAGCTCTTAGAGTCCTACATTGCAGATGATCCATATAGGGCAGTGAAGGGAAGAAATGAGAGTGTTTAGAGGCTATTTTTCGCAAAGATGCGCCACTACGTTTCTACTCCCACGAGAATGGGTCAATGCAGTGCCGTGCAAGGCACATTTCGGGGAGCTGACTTCGACCGATGTGACGGATAGAAGTAAACTGTGGGGGCATGATAGTGAAATAAAGTAGCTCAGCGTTCCAATGTGGCACGGCAGCTTCCCCTTAAACGTTAACGTACCACTAGTTTTCATTGCCTGTATTCCTTGTCCACTTTCAAAGCAGCCGACAAGCAAGCATCGGTTTCGAAGTGTCCCGAGCACACAGTTTGGGAGCACCACACCCAAAGCTGGACAGTGAGGAACTGTAAAGGCGTGGGACGTCCGTGCAATAGCCGCCGAAATCCGCCGCGCCCTTCTTTCGGAGAGGCCCAGGTCGAAAACAGGCAAATATGACGACTGTCACAATGTCAGATTTTAGTAGCAATCGCTCTCCACGAAGGGATAATCCCCGGATCATCCTCTCTAGAATGTCACCATGAACAAGGAGCGTCGTTGTATAGAGTCACTGCCACACAAGTCCTGAAAACCTTTCCCTTTGCAAAAAAATGAGAAGTTAGAAACAGCAATATAAAACACATAGATCTACCATGCCTACACCAATGGCATTGGGTGACGAGAAGATAGCATTAAAATCAGCGATACGGGGCTCGTTGTAGAATCGTTCTTGAAGCGTTCTTGATATCTGGAGCACATTGAGGACGAACACACAGGTAGTATGCAGTCTGACTGGAGTTTGGTTTCTAGAGAGTTCGTGAACAGGCAGCGTGTCTAATAATGCACACGTATGCAGTGAAAAAAAAAAAAAAAAACGGCCACCGCACAGATTTTAATTATCAGCTCGTCATAAAGGATACGTTGCTGCTTTAAGTTCTTTGGCGATTGTAGCCGCAAATGTGACCATAGATGAAAAAAGAATAACGTACGTTCTTACGCACTAGGCCACGCATCCGGGAGGTGTTAGGAACATTATAGTACCGCTTATTAGCCGATAATATTATTCCTGGCACTTTGTAATGTCATACCGCTCTTTTTTTCCCCCCTTTTTTTGCATTTAGACAGATTGTTTGGTTTTTGCATTTTATTGTGAAACAGAGATTGTATTACTAAGATAAGAAAGAGAGAGAGAGAAAGAGAGAGTGCGCATTCGAGACTGACAGACGACTGGTGGGAATTTACGGAGATTACAACTCGACAAACATCCCGCCCCGGATTTGGTGGAATTCCATTTACGATGGGAAGTACAAAAAGGAGACTTGATTCCGTCCTACATCAAACAGGCGTTTTCTTCAAAGACAGAGGCAAACACACTATTTTGGGCACCACCCCTTAAGTACGTTTCTGGTCACTTAGTCTTCAAAATATTATACCTATCCCAAGGCCGATTACATTCATCTCTACCGCCCCGTCGTATGGGACGCTCACAGCTTACATTGAGCTGTATGCAATGCAAAAACTTTGTCCCAAGATAGCATCTTAATCTGATATAAAAGTGGGGTAAACATAAAACGGAAAGAATGTAAACTACGCAAGATTCTAATTGCATTACGCAGACAGGCTTTTCATTGTAGGTTTGTTTAATTTTTTTTCAAACATAATATTTTGATAATTGCATAATATTTTTTAAAGAATATGTACATGCTGACGTAGCACTACAGCGCGCAGGTGGTATATTAATAAATTGATATGAGTATTTGCCTATGTACGTCGTCAAAATATGATCGTCCTTGAGAAGAAGACGAAAGCCTTCGAACCCATTGAATGTCGGAAGCACAGCCGAAAGTGATTTTAATGATGATGAATAAGGCAATGAACATGACAGCGGGAGGATTGATTTTAAATTTGTCTGAAACAACTTATTATGGTGAAGAGATGAGATTACGCAGCGAAGAGAAAGGGGACACTGTAAGGGACCATTATTTTAGTCATGCGAGATGTTGCACGCTTTTCTTTTGTTTAAGCGTTTAGTAAGTCGCTTTCGGTTGAAACGAAGTTACGGTTTCAAACACTTTATATGTGCATATTAACGGCTTTAAGAAATGTGCCACACTGTCATGTCGATGGATGCTGAAATTTAGAAAAAGTCTGGGAAGTCTTTGCTTATTTTTGAGCTTGTGAAGGTAGCACACTTATTCGGCTATTTTTGGAACGAGTATAAAATTACGCCTATAAATGTGTTGCCTTGGTAACATTTGATTTGTTTATTCACCTGGAATTGACATGTAAAAAAGTTATTATGGTTCTTCCGAATTCATGGAATTCATGTCCATATGTAAATGTCAAAGGTAAAATAAATAAAACTGCAACATATTTTTATTAGTATGTAACGTTCGCCGTTAAACGTTAGCACGTTTCGTTCCGATCATGACTGAACATGACTGCGCAGCGGTGCGCCGGCCTATCAGTGGTATGCTGAGCTCATCCGAGCTATTCACGCAAGTTATTTCATTTCACGTCACGTCGGCTGTAATGAAAAAAAAAGAGCAATCTTGACACGTTTTAAAATTGAAAACACATTCTCAGTGTGTTAGTGTGTGCATGTGCGTGTGTGTGTCAGTTGTTAACCATGTCTCGTAGTGCATACTTCTCAAGCACACGCCGTACAACGAAGATGTGTCACACTGTTGCATTTTGTTCATGACCAAAAATCACTGAGTATTTCTGTTGCGTTCGAATATTCGTGAGCTCAAAGCATGTTCTCCCAAACACCAGACCGACAACCAACAAACACTGTTCGAAGACAAGCCAACTACGGTGCTGTTCATTCATCACACGTTTCGGGTGTTTGTTCGGGCAGCTCTTCTTGTAGCGTCCCAAACACGTCACAAGGAACATGCTTGTGACCAATCAGTACTACAGAATAATGTCGAGGTCGCTGACAAGCGGTTTTTGTTGTGTTTGCGAACAAAATGTTGGTGTTTGTCGTGGCGGTGGGACGGGGTCGCGGCGCACGCAACAGGACGCCGTAAAGTTGATGCCAAGCGCAAACTGCACGGTCGGCACTTGGTGGAAATATTTGTTTGTCTTTTTCGGGTATCATTTATTGTTGTTTCACCTTTATTCTTATTTTATGACGTCGGTCGAGAGTTTGCCAGTGCATTTGAAGGTTGCATTTGGAGAGAATACAGTATACTAGTCCTATATACTTTTCACAACTTGCCATGTCTTGCCACTTTGAAGTCCGGCGTCGTATGGGACTTGTCCGTGGTGTCGACGATACCGAAGAAGTTTCGTGGAAGAGTTAAGATGTCTCGTTCGAGAGTAGCGTGTTACTTGTGCACAAACTTTGCTGCGGGACGCATTTCTTTTTTCAAATGATGTTTTTACTTTGCGTTACCGTTGTGTTGACCATCGCACGCTACAATAAAAACATGATAAAAAAAGGAAACGATGTCGCTTCGCCTGAGATCGAAAGAAAGAAAACGCTAATTTCATTGTAAAAGAAGAAACAAAGTTTCTTGTTCTTATATTTTTGTGTCTTTACCTATAATTTCTATCGCTCGTTCTATCTACATACCTTTCTATCATGCTTCATCTCTCCCATTCTCTCGCTAACACACACACGAACAAACACGCACGCACGCGCGTACAAACGCACACATACACGCACAGACCGCATATCGGGGTATCGCTGGACGCCATGTTGTTGGTCGTTTGCAGCGTATGCTGAGAACTAACCTAATTTTATCGTCTGCCGAGAACAACAGTCCTGATTGGGCGTGACGCAGATTGAACATGCGTAATTGTGCGTTCCTCCCAATCAGGACATCTGTTCTTGGCGGAAGATAAATGGTGAGCTGGTTTCTGAGCACGTGCTGCGAACGACCAACAATAGGGCACCTCATGAATACCTCCATACATTCTTGCACTTAAAAAAAAGAAAACAAAGAAAAATGCACGGGCACAAACATTTCTAAGCATTACTCGGCGAACCAATCACCAATCCACCGTTTAGAGGGATCCCGACGAATGACTGTAAGTCAAAATAATGTGAGACAAAAAAATGAAAGCCGTTTACAACTCCCTGTAACGCCGAATTGGAGCGCAGCTCTTGAGGAGGAGGAGGAGGGAAGGGTACTCAGGGGAGGGTATACCCCTCCTCATTCTCCTCCTTCTCCTCCTCCCCTCATCCTTCAATCTCCTCCGGGGGGGGGTCACGTGACCTCGGGGGAAGGGGGAGGTCACGTGACCTCGGGGGGGGGGGGGAAGGGGGGTCGCGCGGTGCATGTTCCAACATGCACCGCTTGGGGGGGGGGGGGCCTCGCGCGGTGCATGTCCCAACATGCACCGCGCGGTTACGCCGACGCCGACGCCGCTCAAGCCGGAAACGGGCGCCTAAGAGCTGCGCTCTAAAACAAACAAAAGGCGGTGTGGCACGGAGCTTGAAGTTTCACATGCTCTCGTCATGCTCACTTCATTTTGAAGTCTTAAGATTCTAAGCATATTTTCGTCCCGTCATACGCCGAGTTTCCTCCGCAGACCGCAGACCACTGGCATGCCCGAGTGCTTTGGGGAAAAGTGTGCAAACACCCGGCATTTTGTTAAGTGTGCGTCACCCCTCCTGCGCCGTTATTAGTGCAGATCTGTATCTAGCAAATGTAGTTGTATTCGCTTCGAGATACGATCGGCACGGCTCATGTGGTGAAAAACAGAGCTGCGGACAAAAGGGAAAACAGCGCACAAAAAACAGGGACAAAGTAGAAGTGAACACAGGACGAGCGCTGATTCTCAACTGAACTTTAATGAAACACGAAATCAGCAATACCGAACACATCCCGGGGTAGCCAATCAACACGAGTCTAAATGGATGGGTAGAGATGCTCTACCCATCTTCAAAAAGGTAGAGATTATTGGCAAGGGCAGAGACCGAATGACTAGGGAAATTTCAGAAGCCTCTGCGATTAAAAGAGAAGGTACGAAATGCATCAGCCAGACGTCCCTGAATTTGCACAGCAAAGAGATTGCATATTTAGACACATGTTGATCAGCCACCCCGGGATGTGTTCGGTATTGCTGATTTCGTTTTTCATTAAAGTTCAGTTGAGAATCAGCGCTTGTCTTGTGTTCACTTCTACTTTGTCCCTGCTTTTTGTGAGCTGTTTTCCTTTTTGTCATTATGAACCAATTACCCCACATCGCCACCTTGATTCAGAACTACCCTTTGTCTTACACTTACTTGGAGCAAAACGAATGCTACGGACACGAGGCCGAAGCCATGAGAGGCGCCAATGCAGCAATCGCGCACTGGTATCAACTGCTAAGAGCTCGTGCTCTGTCATAGGCTCCTCTATATAGACGCTTTCAGGCAGCTGTGCATGGGCGCCGCCATAACCGACCTTCAGTTTTTGTTTCCTCTTATTCCGTTCACTTCACTTCATCATTACCACAGCAGGACAGGTTATTGCCACTTTAGCTGCTACTGCGTCCTTCTCCCCAGCATACGCCTTTGCGGAGGCTCGTCAATGCCCGCTTCAGTGGCTAGGAATCTCGGTAAGACAGGAGAAGGTCGGCAATGGCGGCTCACTCTAGCGCGTGTCAGGCGCGTGTTTAAAGCGTCTATACTGACAAAGCCTGGCAGTTCGACGACCGAGCCATAGAGTGCCCGGACACAGATTTGGAGCGCGAGGATCGTGTAGCAGAGAGCATTTTTCGGGGAATCTGGTATGCAGCGCACAGCTTTTGCAGCGGCGAGGACCCGAAACATGGTTTTCAAACCCGACGAGAAAATAAGCGGTAGCTCGAGGAACGCGAGGAGCGCTCAGGAGAAGTGTGTTTCGGCGTCTCGCCGCAGCAGGGCTCCCGTCACATGACTCTCCTCTCATCCGTTGTCTGGCGCTCTACCTTTTCACTTTCGGCGGCCGCGTCTCGTGGAGATCTGCCAGGCTTTGTCAGTATAGAGGAGGCTATGGCTCTGTATACCCCTGCCTGCGCTCCGCGCCGTTAGTGTGGATGCTTTGCCTCCGCCCGCATTGTGGATAGAGGGAATCGCGACGTGCCTCGTAGAGAACCACGGATAAACGAAAGCACGCTTCCCCTAAATTCAGTCTGGGTCTAGAGGCGGATATGTCGGTGACTGGTTTAGAACCCAGTCAATGCTCCGCCTCCAGCACGCTCTCGTTGTCTTCTGCCAGGCTCTGGCTGCGCGTGAGGCGACGTACGTGTTTCTAAAGGCCCAAAGCTCGCGCTCGAATAACAAAATATTGGGTTGTGTGTATGTTTATACAGCCTATGAACTTGGTCTGCCTCAACGGCCGACGAGTCTCCCAGCTGTAGATGAGAAATTTAGCCAGTGCAGTACAACCACTAGCCTGGGGTCTTTAACGTGCATCACGCAGTAGTGATACACGACCGCACGCTGGTACGATGCTCATCCAGATCGAAACGGGCAGGGGTGGGGCTCGAACCCAGGGTCCCTGGGTTTTGCAGCGCGAGCTTTCGCTCCACCTGCTCCGAGCTGGTGTGCGCTAGACCACCGCGGCCACCGATCCCCCCATCTCGAATAACAAAGCAAGAAGCGTGAAGGTGAGCAACCACGCTCTGCGTTTATTTACGCTGTCAGTAACTTTACATGGAGAACCCTACCCGATTGCCCAAGCGCGCGTGTTCCATTGGTCACTCGACATCACGTGATCGGAGCGAATCTTCCCAAATGATCAGTCCACGAGCGCGGTTTAATAGGCGAGCTAGACCCGTGTAGATCCAGAGGAGCTGGACAATCGTAGGCAGTAACAACAATCAATGATAAATGCAGTAATGCCTTAATGCAGCTTCCAAACATTGGGCCCGCGGTCCTCCACTGTCCCGTCCGGGAGCTCTAAGTTCGACACTCGGCGAGAAAGTTGTCGAGATCGCCGACGTTTTCGCAGAATTCGCAACTTTGAGCGCCGCAGCACTCATGAGCCAATCATAGGAAATAAACATAAAACATAAAATTGCAGTGGCTTAGCTCGGCTATGCCAGGATATACGTAGCGTGAGCGTTCGGGCACGTCGCTCAGCCTCCTGGCGACGCCGCTTTGCTAGTCGTTCCTCCCTTTGCTCCGGTGTCTCCGCAGCACGTTTAGCCTTCTTCTGTTCGTTCTTCCTACGCTCAACCGCTAATTGCCAGGCAACTACTTCGGGATCCGATGAGTTAAGCTTCTCCGCTCTTCTGCGCCGCTGAGCAGCAATTTCGCTCTCCTTCTTGGCAAACGCCCCGCTATATGTATACCCCCACTGATACCTCTGCGCATGCGCACAAAATGAGAAGCGCTATCAAGCGGCTCCGGTGCAGCGTCAGACTTGGCTACTGCGCAACGGAGGCGCACAGCTGGGCACGCGCCGGCGCCAATGCGTCTGCCGCAGCTATGACGTCACACCTCTGGAATGCGCAGACCGGCAAGGCGCGCGCGGCGGCGGCGGAGCGCGCGGCGGCGGCGGCTCCGGCGCGCCAGCTGTGCGGCGTGTGCCGTCACTGCTCCTCGCGCATGCGCAGCACGGCTCTGGAGGAGCCACGCGAAACTGCTCAACCTCGGCCAGTGTAGCTCACGCTGCAAAAAACGTTCAGCCTTTCCACTCTGGTGAAGGAAGACCAACGAAGCTGTACTATGGTGGGAATGAAGTAATGGCCGGCCGCAAGTCGGCAAGCCAGAGTGGAAAGGCTGGAAAGGTTGCCGCCATCTCTGAACGACGGTGGCAACCAGACAACCGGCAAGCCGGTTGTCGGGTTGCCGCCGTTGCTCATAGATGGCGGTAGCTGTCCAGAGATCCGTGTCATCAGGTCATTTGAGGACGGACACGATCCTAGAGAAACTAGCTCTTAACAGCTCCGCTGTAAAAAAAAAAAAAAAAAGTCTTTAATGTAACACTTGCAGCATGACGCGAGAAACGTAACGTCCGGCGTCACAAAGTCGCAGATCAAACTTTCAGGGATGAAACGTGTCTTCTTGACCTCCAGGTAATGTGTATCGAAGTACCATAATGTACATTCTAAAATATCCAATGTGTCTATTTTACCGCCAAGCACTTTGCAAAGCCAATCACTGCAATCTACGGAGGGAGGTCAGCCAATGACAAAACTAAAAATATCTTTAAACCTAGAATAAAACTTAAAAAAAAAATAAGTTCTGCGTTGTGACAATGAGCACGGCGAAAGGTCATGCTCAGTCTCAAAGCGCGGACTGTTTTTATAGGCCTAAACATTGTTAAACTCGTCATCCGCCGCGCTCTCCCCTATAGATTGCAGCGATTTTAAGTGCTTTGCGAAAAAGTAGCCGCTTCTGATTATTTAAGAGTGTATATACGAACTCAAATCTCTGGCGTCACGGCACTGCGGTGGCGCTGCTGTCGGCACTGCGCATGTGCACACGCTTTACTTCACGATGGATGGATGGATGCTAATCCTTTGTAACGGGCAATAGCTTGCAGAGGGGAAGCACTTTGCGTCCCCTCTGCAATTTTGTAACTATCACCAGGCGGTGTGGGATATCACCAAGACGACCTTTCGGGGATCGGGCAAAAAAAAAAAAAAAAAGACCAAGAACATCAACCCTTGCCTCTTCCCCCCCGGCGAGGGAGTCGCCAATTTTCATATGCCGGGCGCAAGTTCGTCTTTTTCAGGGGTTGTTGTGACGTCAGAACAACGAGCTCTGATTGGCTCTGATTGTAGGATAGTGGGTAGACCTCAAAGCAAGCTGCCTCGAAGTCTACCCACTACCCATGAATTAGAACCAATTAGAGCTCGGCGTTCTGACGTCACCACCACTCCTGCAAAAGAAGCAGATGAACTTGCGCTCGGCATAGTCGGCGCTACCCCAGCATCGGGCCCACTGGGAGGCAGGGTTCAGACTTTGGGCCGGAGCCACGCGGGAGGGTGTCCCAATTTTCCTCTGTCTCGCATCTCCCCAGCTACACTCTAAAAGAAGAAAACCTGCGCCGCTGTACGTTCGTTTTTCCTGCAGACCCCTCAAGTTGCCAATCATTACGAACAACGGAAGGATCGTAGCAAATGTGCAAGGTCAGATTACGATTATAGCTTAAATAATGTACGCAGAGGCAATGAGCAAGTGAAACGACGTGCTCAATTAAACTTGAGGAAGAAAACGAGAAGTCTCGTTTTCTTCCTCAAGTTTAATTATCCCTACCAACCCGCTCGTTCTGTCCCTTCCCGACGTGTTCAGTTTCCCGGCTCATATAGTAGTTTCGGGACTGATCAATATTCTGAGCTCTTACAAAAAAAAAAAATTGTTGAAGATCTTTCCCGTTGTTAATCGTGATTGGGTACCTGCGTGTTCTGCAGCAGAGCAAATAAATGCGCAGGCTATTTTCTCCTGGTGTAATGCCGTTGCAGGGTTATCCGTTGGGTTATTTAAACCTTTACTTCAAAAATTTCTTTTTGCTTTTTAATTTGTGTTGCAATTTTAGGGTCGGTCTCTCGAGAAACCTTGACTCCAGGGATCACGGCAGCTTGCACTAAAAAAGGAGTTCTTGGTAAGTATACGTGTTGGCCGCTCGCCATTTCGGCATGCCGTTTACGCAAGAAGACTTTAGCCTTGAATCTAACCGCCCTCCGCTCAAGTTTCGTCTACGGGAGCTTCGGTTTCACCGCTATTACGCGGACAGCGGAAACATGCATATACGTAGATATCCCGCCAGGCGCCATACTTTTAAAGAAAGACGCACTGTTCAGCGAGCCTTAGCTTAATTAAGCGGTAGTCTTGGTCGCGTTATATCCTACCAAAGTACGACCATACGAAACAAGGGCGCACGTTTTTTTCGCCGCGCCGCCCACGGTTTAAGAAGAAAAAAAAAAGTTATAGAGTGGCAGAGAGGGGCCAGTGATGTCATCTCGCGTCCGCAACCGGTTTTTGTTCCTCATTGTAAGCTGCCGCCGCCACGGGGCGCGTGTAGTTTTACGGACGAGCAGGAGACACGAATCGTGCAGTCCACGGACTTTTGTTTGCGGATGTCGGCCCGACTTTTATGCTCCGAAGCCACGCCATTGTCCCTCCTGCGTTTCTTCGGCGTCCTGTCCCTTTCAAACGTGCATAATGATTCTAGCCTCTAAGACCATGCCACGTCGGTTGCAGTCTGATTCTTCCGTTTAATGTCACATGCTCCTTTCCGCTAACATAATGTGCTTTGTCTTGTTTAAAAAAATATATCACCTTTTTTTTTAGGATGTGATCAATACTGTTAAATGAAAAAAAAAAAATATATATATATATTTGTTTATGAAGTCACAGTTACTTTCGAGTATGTTTGTTTCTACGTATGTATGCTTCGAACATATCTCCAGACAGTTATTGTATGACCGATATGTGACAGGTTCGTCATACAAGAAACACGGCTCAGACGGTGTCTGCAAATGTATTTTGTATGATGTATTAGGGTTGCGACCGCGGCTTCACTTCACAAAGAAACAATGGTGTGCGTGGCAATGCAGATCGAGCGGAGCGATTTAAACATTTACAATAAAAAAGAGTGGGAGAAGAAAATCAAAATAAGGAAACCGCAAAAATGACAATTAACTACGCAAACATTCGTACCATAAAAATCATTGGACTCCTCTTTGTGACACCAGAGCACACGTGGAGACGGATGAGTTGCGCTGAGTGGAAGAACTTCCACTCAGCGCAAATGCCGTAATCGTTGCAACTGAACAGAGGCGGTGGAACATTAGGACACGAGACAACTATCATGGAACATTAGGATGAGTAAACACGAGACAACTATCATCCTAGTTTAGAAAATTATATAATATTTAATAATGTCCTACATACACTCATCAGCATCCGTACGAACCGCCGAATGACTTGCCTGTGCCGATTGACCTGCGTCATCCATCGTTATAGAGCCGTACTCTGACGAAAAATAAACTTCTTTTTTGGCCAGATGGCCGATCAGTAAAATCATTCGAAACAAGACCCCTCGTTTTCTGCCCTTTCTTACAGTCGGTCCTTCAATTTCAAAACCGTTTCACCCTACGATGTACCGCAGCGGACGCTACGCGGCACTGTAGCCAATCTAATGCCGTGTTAGTGTCATGTGACCTTCGACAGGGCCGCAGCGACGCGCGCCGTGACGTGGTACGTGCACAACGTTGGATTGGCTGGGATTGTTCGTAGCGTCCACTGTAGTCCGTGGTATTGTGAAACGGTCTAAAGTAGGGATTTCGCTCTAGCGTCATCACGTTTCCTGAAAAGAAGTCCCTGTCAAGAAATGCCGACGCCGATTAGGCATCAAGTTTCGGAGTGCTGACATCGGGTACAAAGGGCGCAACGAGCCTGCTATGTGGTGGCGGAACGTACAGTGCGCCTCAAACTTAACGCCGCCACGGCATTTGCCGTTTCTGACAGTCCCTGCGGCGGATGATTGAACTATCTGAAGAATCTTTGGGTTCCCGATTTTTATCCCATCCTGAAAAGGCACCCCAAACGTTTTGGTGACAAATTTAACAGTAAGTAGCCGACACGAGCTCAATGTTTGGGAACCCAGTGGCGGCGTTAAGTTTGGGGTGCACTGTACAATTATTACCCGATAACCGCCGTTGTCTTCACTGCAGTCGAAAATGACGAGTGGAAGCGGCCATGGCAGACCGCGGCGCATCTTCAGCTTTAAACGGTGACTGTATACGCGAGGCAACTGCGAGGCAAGAATGGGCATGCGCAGAACCCTCTGCGGAAATCGCATTCCTGACCAGAAATTGCCTTGCGTGCGCTCAAAGCTTCTCAGCTCTCATGTCAGCTGGTGTGTTGTGCGGTGAAGAGGCACTAAGAAACAATGCCAGGTTGCGACGCGGGGACTCAACTTCAATATCTTTTTCTCGATTTAGACAAAAATCACTTTGATTATGTTTCGTATTTTTACTTGGACCACCTCAGGGTAGAATAGACGGCTGTTTAGGCAGCAAAATAGGCTTTTACAACTTTATAATTTTTTTTTTGTCTCTGAAATATTTTGTTGTACAGCTTCAAACATTTTTTATTTGTAATACATCTACAGGGCTTCAAAGAAAAAGTTTTAATTGCCAGGCGCAAAGCGATAATTAAAAAAGAAGAAGAAAGAATTGTGCTAATATATGCGCATTTTGTTAAATTTAGAAAAAAAAATTAAAAATAAAAATTGCATAATCATCACAACATAGCAAGCTAAAAGCCGTTTGAATTTTATAAAACGAATTGTGAAGCGTTTCGAACACAATTTGGTTTTTACTCAAATATTGATTGATGCCTAGTTTTACGCTCATTTTAGGAGCTCAAACAACGCTCACGCCATCATTTTTTTTTCGGCAAAACTATTTTAGGAAATGTTTAAGGACCTAAAAGTAAGAAGCCATAAATTTTCTTTTAAAAATCGGAAATGGTCGAGCGCAACGTCTGGGACGTTTGAGAAGGAATGACCCATCGATATTTATTCTGAAGATAACAGAAGGGGACTCTGCGTATAATCACACCTCGAAAAGAAAAGAAAAGAATCAATGTTCATCTCGCAAGCGGAAGACTGTCGGCACAGTAGGTGACATATTTCAGAAGGAAACCGACGTTTCGACGTGTGGCGTTCGCTCGCAGTCAAAAAGCGAGCGAAACGAAAACAACAAGGGACAAAACGATTTTCATTCAGGAAGTACTAAAGGACGTCTGACTTTGAAATGCGCACCGTCGCCTCGGCCGCAGTGTCTTTCTCTCGTGGCCTACGTTTTCTTTCTTTTTCGTTCTCTGTTTCTCGTCGGCCTCTTCACCTGTGGAACAGGAGTTTCGAGAATGTCGTAATGAAGTTGGCGGAGAATCGGTCGCGGTTTCGTTCTGTAAATTTAAAAAAAAAAAAAAGAAGCTTGGGACCGTTATTTTTCTTTTTCTTTTCCTGGTTTGTCTCAGGACGAGTTTGCGAAAACAACAAAAAGAACAACAACAATAACAGCTACTACGATGGCTCCTCGTTATTTCATTTCCCGATAGACTTGACATCGGGTAGACTGTCTTCTTAAAGGCGGGTAAGGCGTCTCCAGGAAGTTGCGTCTTATCTTATTCTAACAATGAGGACGAAGCGAATGCGGACGTTGCGGTGTGTATACGGTGTGGTGCATCGAGGCATGCCGGAATCGAAGTGAAGCATCTAGAGGCTGCCGATGAAAACGGAAGTTTTGTCGCCGCTTGGTTTTGTAGCTTTTTCATTGTTTTCTTTGGTTCGCGAGGGCGCGGGAGTGGAAACAACAAGTAGCTGCATTCCACGTCTGAGAACAAGCAGCCTCGTACGCAACGTCGTGACGTAACGAGTTTTTATTTTCATCAGCACGCGCGGCCACGGTCGGTTTATGTTCAACAAAACAAGGCAGAGGAGCAGCAGCCAACAAAGACGGCTGCTCCTTGCGAGAAACCAAAGCGGCCGTCGCGAGTAATAAAAGAATTAACCGAACCATTTCATACGATTGCCTTTTTTTTTTTTTTCTTTTGTGTGTGTGAGTGTGTGTGAGAGAAAAAAAAAATGTAGAAGTGAGCATACTTATAAAAACAAGGAGTAGATAAACAGCCCGTTGGTTCGATTGCACGATTTAGGGGTCACTGAAGCTTGTGTGGACGGGATACTTTCAGTCGGCCTGTAATACATGTGAACCAACAGGGTGATATCAAACTGCCTCATAGGTAAGTTTAGGGGCTCTAAAATCGTCGAACGCCAAGTTGGGGACGATGTTCACGCAGCGCGCTGATTGGACTATCCCGATGATGACTTCGCGCTTTTGTCGCCGGCGTCCAATCGGTGCTCTCCACGAAATTTCGGCTCCAGCTTTGTGTTTGTCGAGTTTAGGGCCCTAGGACTGTTTTGTAGGAGCTCACGTTTTTTTACTCGATTGTTACACTTAAAAACACATTTATTAGCCCACGAGCAAGTTTAGGCAGTCACCGAACTCGAAACAGAAAGTGAGCTCTGCATACGGTCAATAACAGCAACGAGGGGCTTGGCGTGCACAGGACATCTCATTACAGCGCCGCAGCCAATGAGATTGCAGCGTTAGTTGACAAGACCGCCCAATAACCAATCACGAAGCAAAATGGGTGCATTAACATAATATGCCACGCCCCGAGTTCCTTAAGCTGTCGCTGACCGTATAGTTAACCTTCAGACAGTCAACAAATGTTCGAGTATCCTCAAAGATAAGGCACACATGGAAATTTATCGAAACTAAAAATATTCTACTGCTTTTATAGTTTTTTTTTTTAATTCTCTGGCTCGTAGAAATGTTCATGAATACGACAATTTTGAATGTTTTTTTTTTGTTGTTGTTCTCGACGTTAATACATATTAAATCGCAGGAGGCAGCAGGAGGCAACTTTCTTTCACAATATACACAAACAAAAAGTATAGAAAACAAAATGTCAGAATACAAACAGAAAGGACTGACTAGACTGTTATCCTCATCGGCTGTCTAATTAGCACGTGAAAAGCGCGACGAACCTTTGTCGGGTTCAGCTATACACTCAACTTGAGCAAACACCAAGTCTCTACGCCTACTTTCATTTTCCCATCCGAAAACAAAACTGCTGCAATCGCGACGTTAAAAACAAAAGTAAAAGAAAAGCATCATGAGTATTTGGGAAACAAGTATCTTCTCAGCGTCTAAATAGCATTTGAGCGTCTTTCTTTGTTGCAAAGCTATTTCATCAGAGGATGTTGTTTCGGGCCGCAGAGGCGCATTCCCCCAATCGTAACCGTTGTTGCGCGAACGTTCAAACTTTCTCTCGCGAATCTTGGTACACCCTAAAAAAAAAAAAAAAAAAAAAAAAAAAAAAGAAAAGGTTTGTGAGTTTGCTTTTCTGCTGAACACGAGACAACGAATCCCCGGCAAACGTTACAAGAGTCTCAGCGAATCGCAAAACTCAAAATATAATTATAGATAAAAAAAAACAAAACTATATGAGTTGCGATTCTTCTGTTTCGTGCCATGATTGGCTGACTCCGTGTTCTGCAAAAATGTTACCTCACAATTTTTCTTTTTTTTTTTTGTATAGAGTTGAGTCGCTGGCAGACGCGTATTTGTCGATATCGCGAACATGCCGACGTACACAAAAGATTGGCGCGACGCACGGATACATTCCCAAGTCTGTCGAAATCGGCTACGCGAGCTGAAGATCAGCATCATGTTGGTGTTGGCTGGCGGCGCACTCGAAACTGCCGCGAAAAGAAAGGTTGTACTGGTTACTGCGTGTCCGGGGGGCGACTTCTAATACTCTGTCGAGCCGTCATCTGAAAGAAACAACAAAAATGCAACCATGTTACATACAAAGTAGGATGAGGGCGCAACAAAGTTATGCGGCAGGATTAAAAAAAGAAAAAAAAAGAAATAGTAACTGAGGAATCAGGAAGTAATGTGATATCACTGACTAGAAAATATATATCACAAAATTGTAATAAAATAAGCAATATGTAGAAACAAGTAACATGCTTTTCAGATTATTACGAACTGGAATTGGCTACAGGGAAATTAGTTGATCTGTAATTAGGTCGTAGACTTTCCGGCGTTAACCAAAAAAAAAAAAAAAAACTATCATCCGTCAATGTCTAAAATACAAAATCGGTTGAAACCGAAAACACCGATTTCTTTGGATTTTTGCTCCTGGCGTGTTTTTGGCACACCTCTCGGACTTGATGATTGATGATCTTAATGAAGTTGTTATTCACGCTAATTATTCCTTCGAGTATAAAAACCTTTGTTCGACGCTCTTACGCGGTTGGAAACTAATGGCTGCAATCAATGAATCAATGATCGTGTTTGTAGAAGTAAAACAAACAAAAAAAAATGAAAAGAAAGAACGAACACGTAAAACAAGGGGCAAGCGTGAAAGATGTGCCGTATCGTCTTTCGTTTTACGTGTGTATATTCTTTCATTTTGTTTTGTTTTTATGAAATGATAAGGACACGGTAGCTTGAGGCCGTACAGTCACACAAAGTCTTCCGTTTGTAACATCTACTGAACGGTCTACCTTACCCTGCATCCAGCGTCAAACGTCTAAAATGGGGAAAAAAAGCAAAAAACAAAACATTCTACTAAAGTCATTGACAGCTTAATTAACGCTTTCCGTATCGTGATTGGTTTGTTGGTGTTCTTATTGGCTAATGGCGCAATCTCATCGGCTGTTGAGTGATAGTAAGATACTTGGGGGTTCGCCACGCCCCGAGATTCTTAAGTTGTCGGTCACTGTACTACAGATATAATTAGTATTGTGCCTGGAAGGCGTCTCCAAATAATATGTTCACGGCGTAAAATAAAAACTGGTCTTTCGATTTTTGTCTGCTGACGTCATAAAAGCGCCATGATGTCGTCGGTCGCGATCCTGGCGGCGTCACAACCGCTGTGGTGGATGTGGCAGACGCCTGTTCTGCTGCAGGTCGCTCTCCGGTTTGACAGGCCGCGGAAGCTTCGACAACCAAGAGTTGGAACGCCGCGACGACAGCGACACACGCGTTTACTCCTGCTTTTTGACCGGAACTGCCATGGCCAACCGACAGGATGGCGACACCCGACAGCGTAACACTCCAGCTTTTGTGACGTCATTTGTTGCCCTTTGGGTACCATTTTCGATGCATGGCCGGAATGCGGAGCGCAAGTTCATCTGCTTCTTGTGCAGGATGTGCGGTGATGTCAGAACGATGCCTAGCTCTGATTGACCCTGATTGAGTAGACCTCAAAGCAAGCTGCCTTGAGGTCTACCCACTATCCTTCAATCAGGGCCAATCAGAGCTCGGCGTTCTGACGTCACCACAACCCCTGCAAAAGAAGCAGACGAATTTACGCTCCGCATAAAACGGACGCTAAACACACCAGTCAGAGACGCGTTCTGGGAAGCGCAATATTAGTTATGCTCCTATCTTATAGACCGGGATAAAGTATCGGAACGGTGTAAGATTTTGGAACTGGGTTTAAATGCTGATAAGTGTGGCTAAGCCCATCACGGAGCGGAGGGCGATCTTGTCCCAATCGTGAAATTTTATTGATGATCAAAAATCACGTTGCAACACTAATAGCCAATATGGGGAGTTCGGTTTCTTCTTTTTATCTTTTTGTCACCCAGACCGTTACAAAAGCTGGCTTATACACTTCAAATTTTCTTATTCTAAACTTGTGTAGGGCCCTAGAGAAAGTAAAATCGATTGCCTATATCAGTTTGGCAAGACTTACGATTCAAGGCGCGTGAGGGGAACCCCACCAAACGTACCTTGTAGATAAACCATAGAAAACTGCAAAACTACGCTGCGAATAGCGAAATTGTGCTGCGAATGGCAAAACTGTGCTGCGAATGGCGAAACTGCGGACACGCTATGTCTTACGTCGCGTGGACCATTAACAATATTCGAAGAAACACTTCCTGCAGCACCAAAGTTAAGAAATATTCATTACGTCCATCGCATAATTACTGAGTGGAATCTGTTGCCGCTGTCTCAGTTTATGTATAATGACATGGCGTCCTTCCTTTCGGACAATAAACATGACTTTTAATCTTGACGCTTCTACAGCATCTACTCTATTTCAATATCAGTGCTTTTTAGAAACTGAGTTGTTATTGTTTTCTTCTCGCTGTACCCGCTGTAATGCGCCGCAGGTTGTTGGGTGTAAATCTTAAATACCGATAAACACAAATATATACAGGATGTATCCTTTTAAGTTTAACATATTTCTTTAAAAGCAGTGAAAGCTACACTTTTGCAGTTTGTGCAGGTGAGTTATACACGGCCGGGGGGACATAGTATAGGGGGCTAATCATAACGATCAGTCGACTAAATAACTAAATATATTCAATTAACGCTTTAATTATTTAAAATAAACAAATGGTTTTAATTAGAAACTTACTAAGCTTCATCGAAAACAACTAAATCAGTCTATATTAAAAGGACTTGGAGCACGTAAGAAGCACGGTGGAGCGCTAAAGTTACCACACGTGCAGCACGAGCAAGGCTACCGGTGCGACAACACGCCCGCGCAGTTTTCCCGTCCATCATCGTAGCCCCAGCCTTGTGCCTGTTGCACGAGCCGAAACTTTAGCGCACTACTGCGCTTCCCATTCGCTCAAAGCTTTTCTAAAAAAAGTTACTGATTTAGTGGTTGTCGATGACGCTCAGCAAGTTTATAATTGGAACCATATGTCTATTCGCACGAGTTAAAAAGTGAATTAACAAATTTTAGTTAAATATTCTACTTATCGTGAAGATTACCGCCGAATTCAGAAACCTCACTCAAACTACACTCACACTTAAGGGCCCCTCCACTTCCTCGAGGAAGGCGCGAGGGCCGGCGCTGGCCAATCGCGACGGCGGGTCCGTCCTCGCGATTGGCCAGCGCCGGCCCTCGCGCCTTCCTCGAGGAAGTGGAGGGGCCCTTAAGTTTCAGTGTAGTTTGAGTGAGGTTTCTGAATTCGGCGGTTAGTCCCCTACATTATGTCCCCCTGGCCGTATTATGTCATCCATAGACTTCGCGTCTGCATAAATAATTGTGTTGTGCGTATGTTTAGCCAGAGGGAAGGTAGCCCCAGTGAGCGTCTGGTGCCTCTGCTGTAGATGAGAAATTTAGCCAGTGCAGTACCACAGCTAGTCTGAGGTCTTCAATACGGCCGCACGCCGGTACGATGCTCATCCAGGTTGAAATGGGCAGGGGTTGGGTTTGAAATGTATGATTCCTGGGTTCGCATTCCCATGTCGATGCTTTATAAATTATAATAGGTGATAGAAATAAGAATACGAAGATGGTGCTTCATCATCGTTGTAAAGGGTTTTCAAAATCAATTTAAAAAAAAAACTCGAAAAAAAAATGCAACAAAAACACCAGCGGGACGCCAAGGAGCTAGAGACCCCTTACCGGGCGGTACCTCCCTGGGGTTCCCCCGTCATGGCCTGGAGCATCTTGAAGGACCTGGACGGGATGTGGCCGCCGGTATACTTGCGCGGCTCGGCCTCGGCCTCCTGCATGGACGCCGGCACGTTGGGCTGTGGGAACACCTTTTCGGGGGTGTACACGACGCCCCCTTGCGCCGGGGGTCCCGTGTAGCCCTGCTCGCTCGAAGGACCGCCCAGCTGGATGGTCATCTGAGTCGTCTTGCGCGGCTTGGGCTGTCCGGGCTGCTGCTGTTGTCGCGGTTGCTGTTGGCGATGCTGGAAGACTGACGGGGCCAAGGGAGCTGTGGAGAGAAGGATCACGCGCTGCTTCAACATCTCCGCGCTTGGAACAGCAGGTAAAGTTTATATTTGTTGCGCCCGTGAATCCGTGGCTTGCACCGACGTCACACCGGCGGCCATTGCGGTGGCCTCGCTGCTGAGGGCGTACCTTCTTCAGTACACATTTCGCGCCGCCGCATTACTTTTTCGCGGCAAGAACAAGTGGGAAAGACCACAATCAGAGTGCAGTGACGTCACGCGCAAGCCATGTGTACGGCCGTATTCGGAACGCAAGTTCGTCTGCTTCTCGCACAGGGGTTGCGATCATGCCGGAATGCCGAGATGTTATTGGCTGATTGAAAAAAAAAAAAAAAACTAGTGGGTAGACCTCAAGGCATATACAAGTGAAGTAGACCCACTATCCTTTCAATCAAAGCCAATCAGAGCTCGGCGTCGTACTGACGTCAACGCAACTCCAGCGCAAGACGCAGACGACTCTCTCTCCGCATAGCAACGTGTTTGCCACGCTCATTTGTATGAACGCGTTCTTTTCTGTACCTTACGGGACATGGGACAACACCCACGTGATCGCACACCTGGTAAAGAACGATTATTACTTAACAAGTCTAGCTGGAATACGCTATACAGAAGCGAGGGGCGAATATGTTTTGGGTAAAGTAATCGCGATCGAGGGCTCCCAACTATGTGTAAGGTCATCAGGTTGTTACGATGACTTACGGAATTTGGAAAAAAAAAAATTTTCCTGAGCAGCACACTCGTTCGAGGGAAGTTTTTGCGCGCGAAAAACCTCCATTAGGCCGGGTCAAGGAGACTTACAACCACAACATTTCCGTCTAAAACTGAAGTTAAAAATGGAAGTGGGAAATAATTTTCAGAGGAAATGACGCGAATCAACCGCGAGCCAAAGTGGCGTGTGCACATCTCCAAGGACGAGAATTCCCAAGTTTTTTGTGCTTTTTTAAACATGAATAGAATTACTGTCACGACTTCCAGCGTTTCACGTGACTTTTGTCTTAGATGCGGGCAGGATAAATTCTGGTAAAGTACGCCACTGTTGTCAATATATTATCGGCCGCCTCAACCTTAGTTATGCCGGCCATAAGGAAAGTTGCAATTGGTGTCAGAGATATTCGGCGTGTTCTTCGCTTTTGTACCTACGTGAGTTTGCCGTCAAATAGCGGTCTTGAAAACACGTTTGTCCTTCCTCGAAGCCCCCGCGGTAAAAGGTTATTTCGGACAAAACGGACTGGAGAACTTATACGTGAATATCACGCGGAAATATACGGCTCCGCATTAATATAGTCCAGCTAATTCCTTTATCTTTTGGAAGTCGGTAGATATAATCACAATTTGAGGTTGCATCAGTTACGAGCGAGGCAGAGGAAGTCTTTGCAGTGCGCTACCCAGCAGATAAGAAATTGAAACTGTTCTAGGAGGAAAGGTGTGCATATTTTATTTGTATCTTTACTTGACCAGAAACTTCCGGTCCGTAATGAAACGCGCGATAAAAGAAGTGTGCTGGAAGATACGGACCCAATTATTAATAAATCCTAATGAGGTTAAAAAGGAAAAGGAACGTAAACGGCCGATTGTGATCCGACAGAAGTCACGGAGCTCAAACAAATAGAAACTAACCGTGTTTTCATTTGCTCGGACCTAATGAAGTCATCGGTGACTACCGCAAAACTGCATTCATTGTTTCTATTAAATCACGTCTACACAAAAAAAAAAAAAGTTAGCTATATCGCTGCAGAAAAGATCGTCCGGCTTATAAATTCCGTCAAACACAATGTAGGCGCGAAAGCGCATCATGGCATTTCTGTCGAAATTCAGCGAAAACATTTTCCCGCTAAATTTAGCGCGTACATTGCGACGTCACATCACGTGGCACTGTAGCGTCAGGTAACACCATGACGTCACGTGACACTGTGACGTCACGTGACACTGTGGCGTCATGTGACACCATGACATCACGTGAGACTGTGACGTCATGCAGTGAGGCCAACACGAACAAGAAAGGTCCGAATCATTCCAACCACAGCTCGGCGTTCTGATGTCCCCGCGCGTTGGAGTCTGCCTCCTCTCCTCCAGTTTTCTGGCGGATTGCTATAGACCCTTTCTTCAAGGGCGCCGCCATCTTGAATTGTCGTCACTTCCAGTATGGGCGAAAACATTGTTTTTCCTTCGCCACGCCAATAGAATGCATTTAGGAGAAAAGCGTAACGGTCACCCATTCTCGTTTTCTCTCCCCTCTATTTTTTTTACTATTGGCAGGTTGAAACGTTTTAATATTTTTTCGCCGCCCATACCGGATATGCCTACTCGGCGGTCGGGGGCGAGAGTGAGCGGAAAAGGTCTATAAAAACAAAAATGCAGGTCTTGTGTACTCACTGCCGTCTGCTCCAGTCATTTCCTGAAGCACCTTGAATGACCTGGACGGGATGTTGGCACCTCGGTACCGCGGGTTGACTGTGGCATCGTCCAGCTCTTCCGGATGATTGCAGTACTCACGAATATCTGTAAGAATAATTATCGTCACGTCTTCGAAGCATCACCAAACACTGACCTTACACTGAACTCAAATTTGCGTTTTCCAAAATTGTTTAGTCTGCAAAATAGGCGCGTAGTATAGACCACCTGTACATTCCTTGGGCTTAGCTTTAAGGTCATTGCGACATCTTCCGTATCCCCGAGCGCTTATGGCAACGAGCGCATACGTACGAAGAAACATTTGGCACAAAAATAGTAATCAAGCGCGCTTGCCAAAGCTTCGGGCGCGCAGCTCGAGATTCCGTCGAGCGCCTGCCAATTCGAAAGGCCCGCAAACAAACGCAAACCAAAAAAGGTCGTGTAACGATTTTATTACATATACCTTCGAACGAATACTTTCCAGTCACGTTTACAGGCACGACGACGCGTCTATCTTCCCATACTAAAAAAAAAAAAAAAACATTTTTAAATTTTTTTTTTTTTTTTGAGGGGGGTGGGGGATGGGGCGGTGGGGTAACTCAGCGGATTAAAAACGAGAGCTCCGAACTGTGGACTATGGAATCTGCCAGCCGACTATAGTTATACCATATTGAGCAGCGAATTCGGACATCGCTGGTCCCCATTGGCCACCACAGTCATTGGATTTTCCTCTCATCAGTCCAACCAATGAAAGAGGTCATGCTCTATTGGTCATGCGCGATCTCAGTGGCGGAAGGCGTAAACACCCTTTTGTCACTGAGACTGCACGACTACAACTCGGGAGCGATATCGCTCGCCCACCCTCTTCGATAAACTGATCGATGAAAAAAAAGAAATGATTATGTTTCGAGTGCTCCGCGCGACAGTTTGCACGCACACGTGCTTCTAGAGCCGCTCTCACGTTGCTCGTACATCGTATACAAACGTTCCTCTGCAGACACGATGACAGAATTGTCCGCGGACACTCCTCATACATGTTCGGAGCATGTTTGCTTTATACACATGAATGTTCCGAACATGTGTGCAGGCAGTTTTTTGTATGACCAATGTAAAAGGATCGTCATCCTATAAGGACGCCTCAGACGGCGTATAATGTTTTAGAAGTGTGCCAGCTGCTTTAGAGTGTAGCTGTAATGTAGGTTGTAGGCTATTGTCTACTCTTGCTCAGACATAAAGAAAGCTAGTCTAAGCTGACAGGAAGGACTTGAAAACTCTAGAACTCTGAAGGTTTCTTGGACTGTGACCTTCCTCTAAACAAAGAAGCAAGATAGTGGAGATTCGTGGTATTGTGTGTTCTGTCAGATCTCCCTTTAAGCATTTACTCGCCATATTGACCAACCGGTAAACTATCTACTGCTAAGGTTCAATTATAGCTTCTGTAGAAAATTGGCGGGAGCCCATCCTGACGTTATAATGCCGTCTTATATATATATATATATATATATATATATATATATATATATATATATATATATATATATATATATATATATATATATATATATATATATATATATATATATATATATATATATATATATATATATATATATAGTTTTCCATCCTCGAGAAATCAGTGGCCCGCACTCACCGGGCGGAGGTTCCTGCTGGAACTGCTGCTGGCCGTGCTGGCCATATCCCTGCTGCGGGTAGCCCTGCTGCGGGTAGCCCTGCTGCTGGTAGCCCTGTTGCGGGTCATCGGCACCGGTCATCTTCTGGAGGACTTGGAAGGACCGCGACGGGATCTGGTCCCGGCGGAGTCCCGTGAAGCGCATCTCATCTTCCTCGCGAGGCCGCGGAGGCGCTGCTGCGAGGAGACGTCAGACAACTAAGAAGGGAACACCTTAGCGTATCCAGACGTTTGGAAAAGAACGAAGGAATCGCCAAAGTCGCGGTCACACTTCTAATACATCCTACGAAGGTCAGTCTGCAGATGAAGCGTGTTTCTTCCTTGTATGATAGTCCCGTCACGTTGGCCATTCAAAAACCGTCTTTAGAAATGTTCGAAGTATACGTATGGATGAGACAAACATTCTTCGAACATGCCCGAGCTGTGTATACGCAGATAATCCTGTCATGATGTCTGCAGAGCGTGTCTTTGGTATGATGTAGACGAGAAGTATGACCGCGACTTTATAATACAAAGACGCGAAGACAGAAACAAAACACGAGACACGACGTTGTTGGCGGAACGGCCTTCCACAGTAGTGAGATGTCTTCGAGGGCCGTGTGTTTACGTCGTGCGTTCCCTGCGTTATGGCACACCTCGAGCAGGTCGCTCTCCGTTTCAAAACCGGGCACAAAGTGTGGGAAATGTGTTGTTCTTTCTTAACGCGAGATATTGCCCGCAAGAGATTTCCCGCAAGAAGTCGTGAAAATTTGTTCGTACACCAACTCGTGTGTTTACGACGTTAGGTCAAGGCGATGGCTCCGGCTGTGGAACAACGGGATGCGCGTAGATGCTTCGCTCTTTGAGAAACTGTTAAAAAGTGCATGCGCAGTGACCCTAGTTCCTGTGGGCGAGCGCGCGCGCTTGTTTACGAACAATGAGTCGATGTACGCACGACCGGAAAGTTGGCAAAATAATCTGGAGAAATTTACGCACATTCGCTGCATTTCGAAGGGCACGGGCTCTGAATAGCTGGTACCGTAACCGCAAACTCCAAGTGCAAGGCTTGTGTATTGATATATATGTAAAATATTTTTATTTCCGCCCGCTCCAAGTATTGCAGGTTAGCAGAGGTAAAGTATCTTCCACAAAGTACATTTTACGGTCTGCTGGATCGAAGCGCTCTTTGCAAACACACCGTCCCACCTGATTTAAAGTAACGTTGCTAATATTTCTGCTGTCAAATCTTAGCAAATTCTTCATACAAAATATTGGCATCGAAGCGGCCAAATAAAACCGAATTGGTATTGTATATATGTATTATAGACGAAGTATACCTTCTTCTTCTACGCGCCCGCGCAAAAGATTTTTTTTTAAGGTGATTTGTTTGTGAGCGAAGAGAGTTGGCATACGACTTTCCTACCAACAACTCCCGAACCTCGGATTTATAAAAAAAAAAAAAAAAACAAATACGATAACATGCTTTTCAAATACAATACAACCTCTCTTCGGCCAACAATTCGCGAGTCCCCAAATAGACTCCACCCGCAGCAGCTCCCCCGCCCAGAATGTAAGCGTCATTACACACATGACCACGAGCGCGAAGGGACTTGCACTTACTCTTCGTGTAGGGCACGTAGGGAGCCACTCGCACGAGCACTTTCTCCATCTCGACCCTCGTGGTCGACTGCACACCTTTCGCTTTCAGCTGGATAGCCTCGACGGCAGGGCAGACCGCGCGGCCCGTCGCGGTCTCTCCCCCCACCCTCGCCCTTACGCTGTCCCCGATTGACAGTTCCGACGTTACGTGAAAGCGGCAGAAACTTTTCTTCGCATCCCTTTCTTCCTTCCTTCCTCCGCGTCCAGTCCAGCGGCGTGCCTGGCAGACAAATGATCATCGCCCTCGCGGCGGCGACCAACGGGCGCGCACGCGACTTGGCCAGCTCGCGCCACATCGGCAGAACAGCGCGCGCGTTTGTTTTAGCGCGGGAAAAGTGGTTTAACGGCGCCAAACACTTCCCGCGAAAAGTGGCTGTGCCTTCTTCGCGGCGTGGCTGGCTGCGAGTCGACTAATACGCTCGTTAGTTGCGCAAAGAAACGAGGATGCGCTGCCGACCGACCGGTCATTTTTTGTGCGGCGTACGAAGTGTGCACGAAGCGTTTGTTGCCCAAGTGAAGGACTTCCTTTCAGAATGGACCGAGCTTCGCACTTTATGAAAGGAATTGAAAGGGGGGATGAATGCTCGTTCTCATTAACTATGGTACAGTTCACCGGAGATTTTATTTCTTCTGAAAGTTCGCGATTCTGGACATTGAGAATGTAATTGCGCAAACATGTTACAACTCCCTGGGCGACGTTGCGTTCAAGGGTAAAAGAAAGCGTAAAAAACTAAAATGCAAATTTCAGTAAAAAAAAAAAAAAGGCGTGCGGTCACTTTTGAAATACTGCACACCCGGGCGCCACTAGACGGCGCAGGCGTCTTGCTTAGCGTCTTGTCGTCAGCCTCTACACACACATACACACACACAAAAAAGTACGATTAAAAAAATCACGTGCGTCTACTTTCCCTTAGAACACTCGAATAACCAATAACAAGATCTAGAAAAAAAAAAAAAAACCTAATAAATTGCGGGGAAAAAAAAAAGATTTTTTACTTATTTTTAAGTCTGCGATGTGGCACCGAGCCTGATGCGAGAGTATGAAACGTCATGCACGAAATCGCGAAGCAGACAGCATTTTTCGCAGAAAAAATTTAATTGGGCATCGGTACTTGACTCTTCCAGTATACTTAGCAGAAAATTGACGCACATGGCTCAGTATGTGGCTGCAGCTATCTTAAATAGTCTTCTCAGGATACTGCATTTCAAATACTTTTGGTAGTATTTTGGTATCTTGCAAATACATTTAGTCTAGAGTATTTGCTACTCTTTCTTAATTACATTTATCTCTATCTTGTACCCAGTACCTCAAACACATATTGAAACCTCGAAAAAACAATTTCGTCGGAACAATCTTAGGAATTCGGAATCACTTTCCCGCAGTACACGGAACTTAATATTCCCTGGGATCCCTTCTCTTTTTCGCCGTAGTTGGCTGTCTCCGTGTTCGGCAGGAAAGTTTTATTGATGCATTTATTTTTATGTATAAAATACTGCATATATATATATATATATATATATATCCAGTACAGTCATCTATCGAAGTATGAACGCAGACGTAGGGAAGTAAATTCCATTCGTCAATCGTCCGCACAAAACATTAGTATTTAAAGCTTTTGTTTTTAGCAGTATACGGTCCGACATTTTTCGAGTGGATCAAACTAACTGAGCGCCAAGGAGGTGGAAAAGTGTAAAGGTCTTTGTCTAAATCAAAATCATTATTGAAAATTGAAAAATAATAAGCCTAACTTTGCAATTTTTCGTCTAGCGTGAAGCGACTCGAGAGTATATTTACGTTCCACGTTGGATAGTAAAGAGGTCCGCCTAAAATCCGCGAAGAGCGAACTCACGTACATTTTTAGAGCGCGTAGATCAGTGACATCAAACCAAAAGGCCGAACAGGCAGAACGCCATCCTCACCATTGAGTCAAAGAACGACTAAAAAAAAGAAAGCAAGCCACATCAAAAGTAAAGCGAAGCTAAACTCACATTAGGGGCTTCTTTCGAGTGAGCAGACAGACGACAACAGAAATAACGGTCGTATACACACACGCCTAAAAGCTAACGTGGCAGTCGAAAATGAATCTAGCAGTCAGAGCACGAATCCACTCGATAGCGCGTACTGACGAAACAAGCGTCAAGAAGCCGTAATAGCGCAGTCCACGACGTAAACGCAACACGTGAAACGCAGTCCTTACTGGAGCATTCCCCGACCTCAGGACCGCGTTCGCCCAGACACTCAATGCCGCAAGAATACGGTAAATTCAAAAACACAAGCAGCTTCGAAAGATAAATGACTGCCGCACGAACTATATAACGGCGTGCGAGAAAAGAAGAACACGAATATATTGGCAGTATCAATAGCCGCACGGCCCTAGATTATCTTCGAAGATAAAAAAGAAAAAGAAAACTAAAGGGATAAATGGAAAGGGAACAAACAAGGACCTGTCAGCAGCAGGCACGGAAGCGAGGACACATCCGCACAAGATATACCAGAGAGAGAAAAAATAAAATAAATAGCAGCACGAAGCAAACACGCTCACGACGAGAAAAACGAGCAACAACACACACTGCCACTGGATCGCGCGTTAGTATAGTTCATTTCATCTTACGATGGACCGCACCGGACGGTTTACGAACCGTCGGAGCCAATCCAATGGCTTGTGCACGTCACGTGATCTTCGCGAGGAGCGTGTACCCGTACAGAAATACAGCCATTTATGGGCACATCGAAAATTGGGCAAATGAGGCCAGACATTCGACCACGTATACACCATAGCTATATACGACCTTACTTGCCCCATTCTCGATATGGTCGTTCATATATGGCATTTCTGAACGGGTAGCGACGCCCGAGGCGCGTGTAGTCACGTGACACGTTCGCGGCGCCCGATTGGTTGGGTCGGCCCGTAGTGTCCGCCGCGCTCCATCGTAAGGCGAAACGGAGTTGTGGTAGCATAGGGAGTCCCGCATCCGCAATTCATCGCGTTCCGACGCTGGAACGAGCTTCGGGAAAGATCCAATAACCGGACCGGGGCGTGGTCGCGCGGGGCGCAGTCGGAGGCAATTGGCGTTAAACGAAGCCGCTCTGAAATTGGGGTCGTGTTTGGCGGACGAGAGCGCTGTGGCTTACACAGCGGCGAGCGCGGAAGGCCCCACAGTACACGCGGCTCATTGATGCGGACTCTGAGTCTGAGCGGCGGCCCCCGTGTAGGAAAGAGGGCAGGCCACCAAACACCGCTCGGAGTGCCTTCCCGGAGACCGTGCGTGGGGGACGACGCGCCCCGCCGTGGAGTGGTCCTCGACCCCAAATGTACACTCTCGACACGACCGGATAACAAACTCTCTCTGGGAAAATGCTGCGTCACCGTGACTCATTCCGAACGGCTCGGTTGATTGGCTGGGGAGACACCGGATATTCCGTGTGACGTGATCGGAAGAAGCGGCGACGTTGAGTAACTTGAACCGTTTACCTATAAGCTCGGCTGTTCACGCACTATTGGCGGACGAGATGTTTTGGTGGCGCCGCCTCGCGGGCGCCCTTCTGTGACGCAGCTGGTAGGATGCCAGCACACGACCCTATGTCAAAGCAAGGGGTGGCTATGTTTCTTGGCATCTATTCCGATTAAAAATGGCCTATTTATTAAACAAACGTGTATGACTTTTTTTGTGAGTGATCTTTCTAACAAAAAACAGCGGCTTAAAGTTGATTTTTATATTAAAAGAAACAAAAAAAAAAACTTTCAAATGTTCAAAATCAATCCTGTAGCTTCACACTTAAGTTTGCGCGGCGTGTGTCTAAGGCTATTCACAACTTCTCTGATCCCTTTTTTTTTTTTTTGATCTGTGGAGGCTGTTGTAGAAAAAGGTTTTGCATTCACCAGAGTAAAGGACGTGCTTTCTTCTTAGCTGTGCACGCGCGCACATTTGTCTTGCAAAGCCCCGCACACCTGTTTTAGCTTCATTGAGCTTGCCAATACCGACGCTTCAATCCAAGTGTTTTGACTCGACAGTTGTTGACAAGCAAATGCTCTGCAGCAACTGACGCTTAGCTTTTCACACATCAATATGTGGCAAAAAAGATGGTCACACCGCGACTTGTGCGTAAAAAATGCAACAATTTTCATAAATTTTTAAATTATCGGATATGGCCCGGCAAATTCAGCCGATTGATTAATTTGTTCGATCCAATATTTACTAAGAATGTATTAAAAAATTAAACTCGTTCGCTGAGAAGCGGATCACGCATTATGCGCATCTGGGTACGCAAAATTAAAAATACAAACGGTAACAATTCATACCAGGAGTATACCTCATTTTTAGGAACGCTGAAGTGTCACCGACTTAGGGGGTCTCGCACGTTTCTCGGCCGGGTGAATAAGCGGGGATCTAATTAAAACGACTCCGGAAGCCAGTAACCGCTGCTTACTGCCAGTTATTTTGAGGAGGTGTTTGTTTACTGGTTTACAAAATTCAAAAAGGAATCAGCTTGGAACTAATAAAAGACCAGCATTCACAAAACACATTGGAACCCACAGGATACACGGAGTCGCTTTCACTGAAGTGTTCACTACAGGCGAGAGGTTCTCAAATTTCACTTTTCTATTTTCAATTTGATGAGACATTCCTTTCTCAGTCTTATTTTGTCCGAATAATAAGAATAATAAAAGGGCACCCTATTCGCCTTGGTAGATGTTGTTGTGGGGTAAAGTGCTGGATATTATAGAGTATCTTCATCATCCAGCTTGTTGTACTGTGGTATAGAACAGCACACCACCGTCCGGGTGCTTTGACACCCTCAGCGCCAAAAGTATTTGCTAGCATGACTACGCGTGCCACGGTTTCAAGCTTCGGTAAATTGTCCTACTACAAATATCACTACACCAAATAAACACAACGCGCGAAAGAGGCTTTGCCGCGCGTTACCCGAACAGCGCATGAAGCGAACTGACGAGCCGAGGGATCCAAGATCTGCTCAGTGTGTCCCAGCTTGTCCTACCCGTGACGTCACCAACGATAATGGGCTCTTTTCAGACAAGGTCATGCACGCAAGTTCGGACGTATTTCTTGTTGTCTTCAAAACACATTTGAAGAGAGAAAAAAAAAAAAATTGAGTGCGCCAGAACAGTATATTTGATTTTAGAAGTTTTCGTTTATGTCGTGTTTGGTGACACCTACTACGGAAACTTCAAATATCAGACATATCAAATATTTTCCACTTTAATCGATCATGGGAACTATTATTTACGTATGTATAGCATTGCAGAGGTCAGGCACGTAGCCAGGATTTTGACTCGGGGTGGGGGGGGGGGGGGGGCGCCCATGACAGAATGCTGTATGGGGAGAAGGGGCAAGAGGAGGCCCCAGCAAAATGGAAGATTTCGAGGGGGGGGGGGGGGGGGGGCGGGCCACATGGGACCCCCCCCCCCCCCCTTCCCTCTGGATACGTGCGCGGTAGAGGTTATATATTTTGTGTCAGAAATACGTAAACATGGCTCCTTTGACGTTTTGTCACTAGATTTCTGAGTAGTAATCTAAAAAAAAAAGTTATTTAGCTACAACATTTAGAATTATGTTATATATTCTTTAGGGTTGTGCGAATATTCGAAATTTTGAATAGTTGTTTCGAATATTACACTATTCGATGTTTGCTTTGAGTAGGACTTCATTATTCGCGTTTTTCGAAGTGTTCATTGCAATGGGTTAGCCCCGTGGAGCGCGCTTCTTACCGAGCACCAGTGCACTGCGGAGAAGCAATACCCGGGGAAGTGAGCTTTGCGGGTGTTGCTTCTCTGCATTACATTGGTGCTAGCTAAGAAGCAAACTCAACGGGGTAACCCGCCGCGATAAACACTTGGAAAAGTATAAATATCGGAATTGGGTGCTTGGAAGAAAATAAATCATTCAAAGCGGGATGGTGCACGCGTGCGGGTTGAAAATAAATGGAAACTTTGTGAATGCGTATCTACCTTGTAGTAAAAGTTTCAAAATAAAACTGGCTGTTATGCAAGCAGTGGCGTCACTAGGTTCAGCGGCACCCGGGGCGGTGGCCAGCCGCTTCCCCCCCGCTCTCGTGGCGCTCCGCGAGCCCTGCACCCGGAGCAGTCCCCCCTTGGTGACGCCACTGTATGCAAGAGTATACTATGTTAGGCAACCTACGTTCATCATGCGCGATTCTTTCTTTTTTAACTCAAGATTAAAGAAAGAATATTTTATATAGCAAGATTTGTAGATTCACTCAATTGCACACTCTAAAAAAAGACCGTGCGTCTGCTTTCCCGCACAACACTCGGAGAGCCAATCACCGCAACTTGTGGAGGCAGCTCAGCGAATGACGATGCCAAAACATATGTTTAGACCAGAAAAAGGCAGTCTGAGTTGTGACATTAAGCAATGCAAAACGTCACGCTTGCATTGCTTAATGTCACAACTCAGACTGCGTTTTTTGGTCTAAACATATGTTTTGGCATCGTCATTCGCTGAGCTGCCTCCACAAGTTGCGGTGATTGGCTCTCCAAGTGTTGTGCGGCAAAATAGACGCATGGACTTTTTTTTAGAGTGTGGGTATAGTTGACCATCTCTATAGGATTCATTTTATGTCAAATCCGTCCTTTACTTGCCATGCCAAAACATCAGACCGTCTGAGGTCACAGTTTATAAATATAGATAGATTAAACTTTACTTATAAATGATCAAGTGGAACAACCTTCACAAGTTTAGCTGGGTTTTCGTCTAAGCATTATGCAATGGTAGTGAATGGCGTGGAAAAACTATTCGACATTAAAATCAAAAATGTTCGGCCAAAACCACTATTCGCTTCGAATTCGCTTCAAACTCAAAATCCACTATTCGCACAAGACTAATATTCTTATTAAAACTTTTTTCGAATGATATATAAATCAGTGCTTGATCTTAAGAATTGACATTTTTATGTTGCTCCAAACTTCTCATAAAGTACAAAGCTATAAACCTTCAAGGGACAATTAAAAAAAACATCTTCGATTTTTCCGAAATTTATAATGATAGTTGTCCATCATACTCTTGTGTGTATTCATGAAAAACATGTTGCATCATCTTGTTTCCTGAAAAGCTACAATGCTGCAAAGTATACCTTCCACGCCGGCATTTTTTCCAAATGACACTGACGCAATTATCTTTTGATTCCGTGTCATTTATGACTAGATATGCTTTTTTTTGCTGTATTCGGGTACCGGGCTCAAGTTCAAGTATTCTGCTAATTAAAGCAATACCTGCGTTACTTTACATTCTTATTAATCTAACCAATAAGCCTGTTTTGCCCTTTAAAATCACAAGTTCTAGAAGCTTTAGCTGAACATTTTCCACAAAAGCGGGACGAAAACAATTGTACTTGCTACTAACACATTTTCTTTTTACAGAAAGTAGTATAAAAGTAAGTACATTAGTGCAAATTATGTGCGAATATTTATATCTATATTCGCGATGAAGCGAGAAATTTCAGGCCAAGCTTGTTACACTGCTATTTATGACGGTTGTACGTCCGGCTGACCAAGATAAACCTGCGACTTCGCTGGCAGACATTCGGTAAGACGTCCGTTAAGATAAAAAAATATTTATAATTATTGATTCTAATAAACTTAAAAAAAAACATTAAAAAAGTAACGAGTAAAGATGTCGAGCGCACCAGTTGCCCTCGTTGGCAGAAGGGCGTCTTCATAAGTCTGTCTTTTGTCCCCCTTTATATTAGATTAAAGAATTCCGCGAAGCAGTCACCTGTGCTGCAATAATTCTAACGATTGCTAAAAAATCGGTCAACTCCACATGTGGCTACAAATAGAAAATGCACGAACTGGAGGATTTTGCTCGATCCTCTACGGAGAATTGATATCCAGATCTTACACACTGCGAAAATTTATCTGCTTGCTATCTTCTTTTTTGTGTTTACTGAAATAGTCACCACAAAATAGGTGCATTACAGACGGTTTAAGTCGTTACCATGGCTCAAGACGTTCTGTCAGGGCGCAACTACACGGGAGTGGCAACCACATTCGTTTGTTTATGACCGCAGCGCGCGTATTGTCTTGTCTCACAATCACAAGGCTCCACGACCTCCCGAAAGAATGACAGCAGAGAGAAAGAACGAAAGATAATGCGTTATTGGCTTTCCTGTGAAGCAACGTACAGAGAAAGTCTAAGCATGTGCAATCAGTTCCTCCAAAAAGAAAAGTGCACCAGGAGAAAGCAGGCGATAATTCCGTGCGCTCTGTGGCCCATGCCGTCTCTGGTTCCCTAAAGCCCCTCTTTAGGTTCACAAGGGGGCCACCCCCGCCTTGTGGCGTTTGCCTTCTGTCTGAGCTGCCGCCTTTCTGATTTGGCGCTGATTAGGTCGGTGCCACTAGTATTGAGCGCACCGCTTTTAGGACTCTCGGCATTTCGCTCTTGACGCCGGCGTTGGCTCCATGGGTACGATAGTATTGACCAAAGTGTTGCTTAGCACTGCTGCCGCCAGCGAGTCAAAGCCATTGCACGTACCTCCGCAAACTGCATGCACGTAGAGACAGGGATACAACGGATGCTCTTCAAACATCGTGACTCTGAAATTGGTTTCATGGGAGGTCGTGTGGGTCTTTAGGATTAGCGGCTTTGCTCTGCTTTCCGGTCTGACACGTCGAACGATGCAAGGAGTTGACGAATTTTCTCGCAATCGTTGAAATTATTGCAGTGCATGTGAGTCCTTACAGGAATTCGTGAGTCTGGCTTAAAGAGGGGCAAAAAAAGGACTTCTCAAGACACCTCCCTAGCAACGCGGGCAGCTTTTGCCCGCGTTGGCAGCTAGTGCGCTCGATATCTTTACTCATAATTTGTTTTCTTTACTTTTTCATTTTTTATTTTCCTCGAATAAATAATTATATATATATATATATATATATATATATATATATATATACAGGGTGTTTTTTTTTTAAGCTTAACAGAATTTTTAAAAACAAACCATGAAAGCTAGGTTAATGCGGTCTGCGCAGGTGAGTTATAAGGCCAGGGGGACATAGTATAGGGGACTAATCGTAACGATCAGTCGGCTAATGAGTTAAAATTTGTTAATTACCTTTTTAATTACTGAAAATAGACATATAGTTCCAATTAGAAACTTGCTCAGCGTCATCGAAAACCACTAAATCAGTAATTTTCAGAAAGACTTTGAACGTGTGAGAAGCGTAGTAGTGCACGAAAGTTACCGCTCGTGGAGCAGGTACAAGGCTGGGGCTAGATAAGCGACGGAAAAATTGCGCGGGCGCCTTATTGCAACCGCTAGCTTTGTACGTGCTCCACGAGTGCTAACTTTAGTGCACTACTGCGCTTCTCACGCGCTCAAAGTCTTTCTGATAATTACTGATTTAGTGGTTTTCGATGACGCTGAGCAAGTTTCTAACTGGAACTATATGTCTATTTTCATTAATTAAAAAGTTCATTAACGATTTTTAACTAATTGGCCGACTGATCGTTACGATTAGCCTCCTATAATATGTACCCCTGGCCGTATAACTCACCTGCACAGACCGCATTAATCTAGCTCTCATGGTTTTTAAAAAAAAATTCTGTTAAGCTTGAAAAACAAACACCCTATATATATATATATATATATATATATATATATATATATATATATATATATATATATATATATATATATTCCTAACGGAAGCCTTAGTGAAATTCTGCCAGTGAAGTCACAGGTTTACCTTGGTCAGCCGGACCTACAACCGTCAGTAACAGTGTAACAAGCTTGGTGGCTTAAACATTCCCAGTTCATCGCGAATAAAGATATGAATATTCCCGTATAATTTGCACCACTGTTCCTACTTTTCTACTACTTTCTGCAAAAAGAAAAGTAGTAATAGCAATTACAAGTGGACAAAATCGGCTAAAGCTCCTAGAACTTGTAACTTTAAAGGGCAAAACAGGCTTATTGGTTAAATAAATGCAAAAAAGGAGCAATGCGGGTATTGTTTTAATAAGTAGAATACTTCAACTTGAGCCCAATACCCGAGTACAGTACAAACAAATTTATCTAGTCATAAAATACACGGAATCAAAAGATAATCCCGTCTGTAGCATTGGGCAAAAATGCCGGCGTGGAAGGTACACTTTGCAGCGCTCTAACTTTGAAAGAAACAAAAGAGTGCGACCTATTTATGAATAAACACAATAGTATAGTGTAGAAATATCACTCTAAATTTCAGGAAACCGAAGATTTCTTTTTAACTGCACCTTAATGTTTCTCAACTTTGTACTTCAGAACAAGTTTGGAGCGACATAAAAATTTAAAATTTTGAGATAAAGCCAGGACTGAACATGAGTAAAACGCGGTGCTCTTCCGAGAAAATCGGAGCGTTGAGCTTTCTTTCTACCTTCCATTTCGTTTGGACTTACGTAATGTCCTTTTGCGAGCACTGTCAGAACTCGAAAGAAATGAAAACTAGAAAAGTAATATCTTATTGCGAGCAAATCAAAACGCGAAAGAAAAATACAAATAAAACTTTCTAGCTAACTAAAAAAAAAAAGAACAATCTGTATTTGTTTTTGTTTTTTGTATGGCGGGGTTTACACCGATAAAAGGTTATTCATTAAACTGTACCTCAAATTTACGGTAACTTTTTTTTTTTCTTTCGCATTGTTATCAGTGGTTGATCGATCAATCTGTCGCGCAGTATCGAAACAAAGTAACAAAGAAGCTGCGATCTGCTCGGTCTGAGTTCCATTTATCATTTTTAAGCGATAAGAACGGTCGACATGACGTGTTATGGTCTAGATTAAATACACTCCTACATCGCGGTCATCCACATAACCCTCCTCTAAAACTACGAGTTAACGGTGAAGAACTGTCTGGTGCTAAATTAGCTGACGCGTTTAACAATTTTTTTACAAACATGGGAGGCGGCGGTGTCTCGCCTGATACTTGGAGAGATTATCTTTGTAATCGAAATGATAAAACCATGTTTCTGAAACCAGTCATTGCGCAGGAGGTGATATCAATAATCAAAAACATAAATAACAGCAGTAGTTGTGACATTGATGGATTTCAGATACGACCCGTGAAGCACGTAGCTGATATTATTGCGCCTATTCTTACTCATATTTTTAATCTATGTTTTGTTGATGCAGTTTTTCCAGTGAATATGCAAGTTGCGAGAGTTACGGTTCTCTTTAAAAAGGGTGATCGAAACAATTTAGGAAATTATAGGCCAGTTTCTATTTTACCTGTTTTTTCAAAGATATTTGAAAAACTCTTGCATTCAAGGCTCTCAAACTTTATAGATAAATGCAACTTGTTAACTTCTCAACAATTTGGTTTTCGTAAAAACAAATCAACGGAATTGGCGTTACTCGAACAAAAAGAATATATTCTTACACAATTTGAAAACAAAGCGATTGTAGCTGGTGTATTTGTGGATTTTTCCAAGGCCTTTGATTTAGTGAGTCATGATATTCTGCTGGGGAAACTTTGTTACTATGGTATTTGTGGACAGGCTTTATTACTTTTGAAATCCTATTTATCAAACTGAAAACAGGTTGTTCAGATAAACAACATGTGTTCTAAGGCTCTATCCGTGACTTGTGGTGTACCACAAGGTAGTATATTAGGGCCACTGCTATTTAATATTTATCTTAATGATATTGTAAAAATTAACCCCAGTGCCAAATTCATTATCTATGCTGATGACACTAGTATTTTCTTTGCCGGTACTGATATTCATGAATTGGTAGATACATGTTATCACACAATGAAAGCATTGGAGAACTGGTCAAAATCTAATTCCATGCAAATAAATGAATTAAAAACAAAAGCAGTGATATTTAGGCCGAAAAATAAGCCAATTCCAGTGCATAGAAATATTTTCCTTAATTCCCGTCCAATAGAAATTGTGGAGCACTTTAAATGTCTCGGGGTCGTGTTTTCCGCAAATATGTCATGGGATAGTCATATAAACTATTTAGTAGGTAAAATAGCTCAAATAACTGGAATAATAGGTCGTGTTAGGTACCTTCTTCACACAAGAATCAAATTACTTCTGTATAATTCACTCTTTTTTTCACATTTGAATTACTGTCAATTAGTGTGGGGGACAACCACATTTTCAAACTTGCAACGTGTTTATTTGGTACAAAAAAAATGTCTTCGACATATTTACAACGCGCCCTACAGAGCGTCATGTGCAAACTTTTTTTATCGTTCCCAAGTGATCCCGGCATACAACCTATATAAATATAGATTAAGTGTACGGTATAAATTGGAAACACATAGAAATATAAATAATATACGTAATCTGGCACAACTACAGATAAGAGAACTGAACTATACTACAAGACATGGAGAGAATTGGATAGTACCTACACCTCGTTTAAACTACAGAAAAGAATGCCTGTGTTATACACTTCCGTCATTATTAAACGCTTATCAGCGTATGCATTTTGATTTATTCGCCTGTAAGTACAGCGAACTGCGTGCAATGTCTGTAACCATGGGAATATGATTTTTGTTTTGTATGCCTATATACCTTTGTGTTTTCGTTGTCAGTATCTTTTTTATGCATGTTCATTCTTCCCACCGTAGTGCTGCTTAGTTGCCATTAATACAGGGACTGTGGGCTTGTCAAGCTGCTAAGCGCAGCTTTTTTTCCACAGCCCCTCCATCTGTATTTTTACAAGGTGGAAATAAACTCATTTGAATTTGAAAAAAAAAAAAAAAATGTTTAAAAATGCAGGCATGAGAAAGAGTCACGACTTTATAGCTAAGCTGATTTAAATCAAAGTAATCCGATTTAAATCAAATAAACCCGATTTAAATCAATTTGATTTAAATAAAATAAACCTGATTTAAATCAAACAAATCTAATTTTTAAAATTATTATTATTATTATTTTCACTTTGCCGAATATGCCGTGATCCTACGCATTTGTTTCTGTGTATGATTGCTTTAGCTGGTCACAGATAACGCACAAAAACGATGATCGCCATGACGAAGCACTTTATGCGCTGCATGATCGACTCTATCGGATCACAGCTTAGGCTCCTGTCGGGCATGGAGAGAAACGGAGTGTAGTTAGATATAATTAGGGCTCCGTGTTTCCGGATAAATCCGAAAAACTCCGAACAGCACCCGCCGGTAAAATTTTTGTCAATTCGGATTTATCCGTTAAACTCCGAATTGTCATGTGCCTATGCCACCCCCCCCCCCCCCCACACACACACACACACATACACAGCAAAAAAAAAAGTTTTTTTTTTTTTTTTTTTTTACAATTTTGAGCAGCGCAGGATCAATGGTCCTGGGAAAATGACACCATAATTATCTTTGAAGTCTCGAACCGTTGTCAAAAGGGGGTCTTACGGCTTGTCTCGTCAAGGTTGGTTCAGGGAAACAGGTCATCGTACCATTCGTGCCACAGCAAACGCCACTCTTTTGGTTTCCAGTTTGGGCCGTGGGATTTGGGATTTAGAAAAAGGAGAGGGTGTGTTTCCGGGGGCAGTTTATTGATTTTAAGGTATCGACGTTTATCGAAGCCACACTTGTGTGCTACTTTTGTCATGGGACAATTTAGTATTGTCAATGACACCAACGCCAAATTCAACTGAAGAAATCTTAATTTATACAAGCGCGTTTTATTTTTTTTTTATCTGGCATACGTTTGCATCCGGTTATTATTTATTATTTTTTAATAAGAAACACTGCTAAATTAATCTCCGAATTTCGGAGAATTAAGGATTTACGAAAAATAAACTCCGATAAACACCGAATTTTCGCTAAAAAATAAACTCCGAAAAACACCCTCCGAATTTCACGGAAAATAAACTCCGAAAACACGGAGCCCTAGATATAATGTATTAAACAAGAAAAAAGTACGATAACTGACAGTTTAAAAAAACAGAGGGCGCGGCTCACAAGGTTCGAGTGTCAAGGTTTCACACCTCGGTCTTCAATGTTTTTCTTTTTTGTTTTTTTTTATTGTGTAATGCTGCATTTTTATTGGCCGAGAAGCGATGATTAGATGCTCAGGACGCGACACTTCTTTCGCTCCTCACCAAGATGATTGCTACATCCGTAAAACTACGCGAATAAAAAAAGAAAAAAGAAAAAAGCGGCGTGTCTGTAGCCGATTTGTAAGTCATGTGTTCCGTCATATTCCACTTTTGTGGAGGCACCTTTCCGAACGCCAAGCTTCTCGACGAGCTCGTATCGAAACACGCCTTCGCACGATAATAGACTGGTCAAATACTCGTTCGGCGACGACAACGCGATAGACGTCCCCTTGCGCGCCGAGGTGTGCGGCGACATATGTTTTGGGATGTCATCGAGAATGCTCGTTTACAAGCAGACGCGACAGGTGGCGCTACCGTCGCTTTACAGCCGTGTCTCGGTAATACGGATCCCGTTAATAGAGAGTTTTAGGGAACCGTTTTTGCACATCCGATACGGTACGATGGGCCTTCCGGTACGCACTGCGCATGCGCGAGTCTTCATTACGGTAAGGCCGAGGAAGACTCGCACATGCGCACTTCGTTCCGGAGGGACCATCGTATCATATCGGATCTGCAGAAACGGTTCCCTAAAATTCTCTAATGTATACACACCCCACTATATACACACTTTTGGGGACGAACAGGATAAATGCATGTATTTGTTTTTTTGTCTCACTATAATAATCTACTCACATTATAAAAGCTTTCTTTTTATTGGGGGAGGGGGGGGGGGGAACTCACTGTGTATGTAACACGTACACATTAAGAGCGTCGGTGAACTTTGATTGTTTGTACCACTCCTTCTAATGGAGTACACTCGGCGGATGCGAGACGGATTGTGTGTGCATGGGTTTTACTATAGTTAAAAAAAAAAACAAAAAAACATCGGCGATTCGTTTCGCCTTACAAATGGCACTCCACAAAAACCCGTCGAGGCCAAAGTGCGGACCTAATGTTGTTTTCGGCGCACAGCGATTTACGGGGAGTCCGGCGGGCGGTGAGGTGGGCCTGTTGTCCGTTGGAAACAATGGCCAATCGGCTTTTCGAGAGCTCTTAGAGGTAATATAATCCTTAAGACCTTCCTCCTTCCTGCTTAGCCCCTTTTCACCCGCCTTCCTATCCATAGCTTTTTCTAATCTTTTTTTATTGCCACTCGAGAACAAAAAAAGAAAGAAAGAAACATGCTCGTTTCTTGTCAGAACACTAAAGTTCCTCGGACAGACTTTTCAGCACGAAACCTTAATTCTAACAATGCGGGTGACAGACGCCGAGGCAGCGACAAGGCTGAAATCGCTTTCTCTGCTTCCACTTAAAATCGTTTTTCTTTATGTGCTTGCGTGTGAGTTTAGTTCAGAGCTTGTCAATGGGAGCTTTATTAACGACTATATTTTTGCGTGCATAGAGAACCATGACGAAGAGTGACGCCAAGAGCGGAGATGGTGATCGCTGTGGCATTGATTTTCACACAGAGGAAAGAAACCCGAGTCAAAATAACAAAGAAAACAAGCGTGTCCCACATATGAAGACCCTTAACCACTTAAAAACTAGAACAAAGGAAATCAATGCCGTAGCAGCAGGTGGCTAACAGCAAAGTAAATAGGGTCACAGCGTTAAGAGTAGAGTCAAATGCTTATAACTTCTTGCGTAAACATACAGCGGCGACTGCGCAGAATTATATGGCTCTTTATTATATTACTCCTACCGAGTCTCTTCTTCGACTCCGCCGAAGACGAGAAATTTGGTCCACTTCAGTACACGAGCGCTATCCTGAGGACTTCAACACCCGATATTCAGTAGAGTAGTTGAGCCTTTGTGAGATTCATAGTGCTCATGCTGCGCAAGGAGAGAGCTTGAATGATGTTTGCATCGTTCACAAGACAAATGAACCACCAACTATTTCTGCAAGAAACAAACGAATGCGAGGTAAAGCAGAATATATATAGCCCCGAGCAAGAAATAAAAAAGGTAAGAAAAAAGGTCCTCGATAAAGGACCGTTCTTCCCTGGCCCATTGTAAAGTGTCACGGGTGAAATTATACTTTTAATAGATCGGTTTCGTTTTTGTCACGACTATAATAATACCCGATGCGGCATGGGAATGGGATCGCAACGATTACGTATGCACTTTGAGTAGATTGTATCTAGGACAGTTTTGTTGATATGCGTGGTAGCTCTTCCTGGTAGTGACATCTCGTACTTCCCAAAATAGAAAAAAAGAAAAAAAAAAAGGTAAAAAAACAAGTGTAGCGGCGAAGGGTGTAAATAATCTCATAGAGGCTAAAGAAATATCTTGTATAAAAAAATACTGCCGCAACACGAGAGCACAGTCGCTCGAACAAATGTATTGTAAGGTTTCGTTGGATCCGACGCCACTGTTGCCATAGCAACCTTCGCACTCTGTCGAACTCAACGCAAGTGTGTGAATCGCCCTTTAGGGTTAGCCTTGCGCGGTGTGTTCGATATCGTTAGTCTGGATGCCTGCCGGTCTCCACTTATTGCGTTAGCAGATGAGGCGAACAAAAGCTCGTGTCTACGTTATTGAATCTGATGCTCGAAGTTTATAGCCAAATTCAAACTGCGTTTATAGTCGCTGACAGCATAAGAAACTCAGGGCGTGGCTTGTTATAATCACGCCTCTTGCTTCGTGATTGGTTCCACGGCGTTCTAATCAGCTGCAATCTGATTGGCTGCGGAGCGATAATGAGATGCACGGGACTCACCACGCTCGGCTTTTCTTAAACTGTCAGTGGCCATACACTAATGCGCTGTTTACAAACAAGCTCGCGTTTGCCCACACCAAGTGTAGGCAGCGCGTGCGCAGAAAACAAATTCGTGTGAATTCTGAATCGTCTGCGCATGCGCGGCGCCGACAGCAGCGCCACCAGCAGCCGCGTGACGTCATACAGTTGGGTTGGTGGTGCATGGCGAACTCGGGAAATCCTCAGTCTCCTGATATCGAGGCGTATACACCCTGGAACCGTATTGCGCCCGAAGGACCCAGTAATTCAGGGCACGCGCAATGGAGGTCGTCCCAATATCCGGTATCGTTATCGGAGCGCAGAAAGAAAACGACCCGCTAAAAGTCTTCGTAAGAGAGCAAGGTCGACTTGCGTACGTGGCTGGTAGTCGGGCGAGTCCGTATCCGTGATCTTTTGCAGGACCCGGAAGGACTTGGACTGGACGAAGTCTCTTCCGGCGTCGGTCGGTTCCGGGGACCGGAAGCCGCCCTGGCCGCGCGTTCGGTTGGGGTCCGCGTAGCGGTCTTGCTGCGGGGAGCCGTCCAGGTTCAGGCTGCGAAGGAAAAAGAAATAACAACAATGTTGATGGAGCACGAGCTGTGTGTTGTCGAGGGTCTTGTTGGAAGGACCTTTCGTGTGAATGTGGGGGAGCCTAGCTAGACAAAGTCGTGCCGCTAAAGTTGCTGTGGTGAAATGTCACGCCTCCTACGGATGTATTATTAAAAGCCCGGAAATCATCGTATAGAAACGATTACTAAAAGAAAACCCGGAGACACGGGACGCACAAAGAGAGGAGAACACAACAACGAACGCAAAAAAGGGGGGCAACACTTTGTTGTGTTGTCCCCTCTTTTTTGTTGTTGTACTGTTTTATGTTTTTTCTGTGTCCTATTTCTCCGCACTTTTCAGTAATCATGTGCCACCAGCTCGTCTGCGCGTTACCTTTTATTTCAGTGGAGCACTGAAAATCATAAAAATAATGCCTGAACTGTATCTTTCAACATATCTGGGCCGGCTTGCTAGAAGTAGCGTCTCAGTTGAGACTGCTCAAAGAAAGCGCTGCCAAGGCTCGGGCGCGCGAGCGCCTGAAACTCGGTTTAAGCTCGAGCGCTAGCCTTGACAGTGCTTTCTTTGAGCAGTCTCAACTGAGACTCTGCTTCGAGCAAGCCGGCCCTGATGTTTCTTGAATCCAGCGAACTGGCTTTACCAAAAACTTCAGGAGTATATACGTTGATTCTACTTTATGGCTTCCCGGGATGGCGAGGTATTCATTCTAGTATAGTGGCTGTATAAATGGTACGAGCAAGCTAGATTAAGTATGCCTGAGATTGTTTAGGCGACTACTTTACAACCGAAAATTGATAACAGGACTTCGTGAGACGGCCTCCGATGATAGCCGCCCGTTTTGTTTTTTTACCCATGACACTGCCAGACGAAGTTACTACAGCGATTGATTGATCCTATGCATTTATGTTTTCTGTCTCACCCTGTCATGTAATGTCTGCCGTACAAATCTTAAGAAGTTCAAAGTCCAAAGTCAAATTTGCTGTTTGAATGTTTCGACAGTGGGATGTCAGCATCCATCGAAAACGACGTTTTCTGCGCAATACCAGACGCCGTGCAAATATACGGGTAGAAACTGAAGGAGTGGAGCAGACGAGAGCGAGCGGGCACATCTGCTTGGAATGATTAGTGGTTCGGACGCCGAACAGCGGCGACTGGCGTCTGGCGTTCGCGTTCGAACAGGTTCAAAGAGTGAGTAGAGAGGAAGGCAGCTAGCTCTGCGTCTACCAACTCATCATTCCAATGAGAGGTCGGTGTTCTGACGACCCCGAGCCCCGCCTCTTGTCTCCTTCTTTCCCTCGATTTCTACCAGTACATCCACAGACCGTGAGGTATTCTTTGCCTGGGAGATAATCGCTGTAAATGTAGAGGAATGACCGTTTGGAAAGTCTGATCTCTCCTGGAAGCTGTGGAATCACTGCAAAGTGGTGGACGGACGCTCACGCATACACGCAAAACTGAAAGCCCAACGTGACGGAGAACTATCTGCATTTGGTTGAATTAGAAGGAGACGATACAATAACACACCCACAGAAAAAGTGATTGACGCAGTGTCGTTGAGCTTGCGCTTTTCGGCTCCTAGGATTAGCTACGCTAAAGTTTCTAGATAAGAGGAGCCCTTCGTGCTTCGTGTACAAGTAGGGACCTTCTTCGAAGCGCCGACTGTGTGACGGTGCAGGTCTTGGGAAGCGATTGGCTGCGCACAGCAGAATACTGAGCTGAGTGACGTCATTTTGTTCCAGAGGAATGTGCTTCGTCATTCATAACTGTAAAAAAGAAGGTTGTCGTTATCTGTAAAAAAGAAGTATCCAGGGGCTTTAGGCCACGCTCTAATGTATACGTAATGACTTGCACATTCCGCGGTGTCGGTTGCTCCACCATCCGCCATTAAGCAGTTAATGGCGGTTGCTCCGCCATTAAGCAGTCATGTGAATTTCGAAAAGAGTCTACGGAAGTTTGCAGGCAGCCACGCTTTGAATTCTAGTCCGGCCTCCGTGGATTGAAAATTCTTTTTCTGCGCGCCAGTCTGGAAACAGTGGGTAGGCCTAAGCAAGGACTGACTATCAGACGATCTACACACGCCACCAGCAATACGGCGGTGCCCAAAGGCCGTACTTACAAACGTCTATACACGAATCATAGAAAGTTTTTTTTTTTTTTTTTTAAATAAAAAAAAAAGACAACAAGCAGGGAGGCTGTCAGTACCCTTCCATCTGCCGGCTGACTCCCTGGCTGGCTGGGTCTCCCCAGCCTTCGCCCTGAGCCGCCGCTGCCTGCTGACGGGCCTCAATCCGCCTCTGGATCCTCGGCGACTTGATCTCGGACAGATCAAGGCCTGCAAAAGCGAAGAAGAAAGAGCCCCTCATTTGAATGCCGACGACATCGTTGTCTGAGGGAGGTGACACGCCGGAGGCGCAGTGACCCCTCAGCAATCGCGATGTCAGCAGATGTGGGTTTGTAATTCTCCCTTGGGGTTGTTGGTTCTCGTGGCCTGTTTATTTTATGTACATGTATGTCTCGTTCAATTTTATTTCGCCTATTTGGACGTAGATACTTCTTTTTGCGCACGAACAGGTGATTATTAGTAAATGATAACCTCTATTTCAATTCCCACTTTTATTTTTTTTTTTCGAGGGGGGTGCAGAAAGAGGGCAGGGAGTTGATAAGAGGTGCAAAAAGTATTAAGCTCAGAACGGGTGCCTCGTTTATTTATTTAGAAATACAGCCAATGGCCCTTCATTTCATCGTAAAATCATGCAAATAAAACACTATAGTCGGTGACAGGTTAAGAATTCAGGGGAATCTCCTCCCACTTCTCTCTACTAGAGCAGTGCAAGCGCTGGAGAGGACGCGACCTCCTCTCCACCGTTCGCTCCGCTGAAGCGGAAAGGGGTGGAATGGAGTTTCCTCCTAATTCTTGACATATCACAGACTATAGTAAAGAGTGCCTTAGAAAGGAACAAACAAGAAGTCAGGGGAATCGCTAATATATGTTATTGCAAAAGTTTATTCGATCGAGACAAAACGGTAATACTCTTCATGAAACCAGGAAGAAGCCTTCCCTTGATATCATTAAACCAAAACGTAAAAAAAAAATATAAGCAAATAAAAATTTGAGCATAATTGTTAGAAAGACGACAGCGGCAGAGGCTGGTGCTGAGGTAATCACTCTTACTGTATTTTTGAATAATAGTTACATTAATTATAAAATAAGTTCGTTTTATCCTTATTGGCGTTTCTCGCTAAAATACAGGTTGGTCCAGCCTGTTCAGAGTAAAAAAAACGGACACTAACTTTCACAACAAGGGAGGATGTTACACCACTGCGTTATTCCCATTGGCGTGATCGCTCTTTTCATTGCATATGCCGGCGGAAATTTCGTGATATAAATGAAATCTATTTTGGTTCCTTTCCCCGCACCCCCAGCGAAAAACTCAATTCAATTAATTTTTTTTTCTATCAGCAGCTTTGATTAAAGTGCGTACACGAGCCGCAGTATTGTATGTTCGGCTTCCGCTGGCGAGATCGGAGGTTTGGGTCGAATGCGGAAGTCGCTGGAGACACTGTAACATATGGATTTAAATCGAGTTATTCTTTGCTGCTTAGATTTAGGCTGCTATCTTCCATCTGTAGACCGTTATTGACATCTCAAAGCTTTTAAAAATATCGCGTTTCATATCTTCATTACCACGTTATTAAAAGCTGAAAGGTTGAACATCGAAAATATTGTAATGGAAGCCTCAAAGTGACAACCGATGTGTCACAACAAAAACAACAAAACAACAAAAGCAAGAAGAACAACAACAACTAAGAAATAAAACGTCAGCTTCCAGTCTCAAGTTTACAGGAGTTTCCTCTTTTCTTTTTAATACCCAGTTATATGTGTAGTAAGTACCCTTTTTTTAAGTAAGAATCTTTTGCTTTTTATTATTACTGAAGCATTACATTGTGAGCAAAAATCTTGTGTCACCATTTCGCACAGTATCTTTCAGCTTAATATTAAATTGAGATAATTGTGAGACCCATATAAAAGCTTACATGACCTTTAATCGAACGTTATTGTAGTCTTCTAACGAGTACTAAGCATAAGTGTTCATTTCGTCATGCATATGCTATAGTTTCTCTTTTAAATTTACCGCCCTCCCTTTTTCTTCTTTTTTTTTGGGGGGGTGGGGGGGGGGGGGAGGAGGTGGGAGGATATGATCACAGAAACAATAAATACATTTTATTTTATTTTACAGAGAAATATGGTAGACAGGGGAAAAAGCTGCAACAAGGCCCCAGTTCCGAGATGGCAGTTCGCGTTCAGCACTTAGATGACACGATACGTTTTTAGAGCGCAGCTCTTAGGCGCCCGTTGAAGGCTTGAGCGGCGTCGGCGTCGGCGTCGCCGTCGGCGTAACCGCGCGGTGCATAATGGGTAAATTTCCCCGCTAAATTTAGCGGAAAAATTTACCCGCAAAATTTAGCTGAAAAAATGCCACGCTAAATCTAGCGTAAAAATTTCCCCGCTAAATTTAGCGGAAAAGTATCCCCGCTAAGTTTAGCGGAAAGATTTCTCTGCTATATTTAGCGGAAAAAACTCCCCGCTAGATTTAGCAGAAAAATTTCCCCGCCAAATCTAGCGGAAAATTTTCCCCGTCAAATTTAGCGGAAGAAATATCCCCGCTAAATTTAACGGAACAAATTTCCCGCTAAATTTAGCGGAAAACATTTTCCGCCAAATTTAGCGGGAGAAATTCCCCGCTAAACTTAGCTAAAAAATTTCGCCGCTAATCCCCTAAATGAGAGACGAGGAGGAGGGGCATAGCCTCCTCTCCGTACCCTCCCCTTCTGCTCCTCAAAAGCTGCGCTCCAGTTCGGCGTAACAGGCAGTTATAAGCGGCTTTCATTCTTTTTTTTATTTAAAAACAAAACATGTTATAAGGTAGATAATATCAGCATAGAGTCATTAAATGGAAAATTATGGGTGAGGTTTTTATGATTCAATGTGTTTAATAAAGAGGGTAGAATGAATCTGATAGATGCGATACCATGGTTTGTGCGGGGGGTGAGTACGTGCATTAATATGGTAATTTGGGCCAGTTGGGTCATGATCGTAGACAAGTACTGAAAAAAAGGGATAAGAGGTTTATGTAAACGCTGGCGCACTCGCTACTAGCAATTATTGTAAGAACCCCCTTATAGCCGTGAAAAATGTCAGTCATGACTACAACCGGTGCAGCGCTCTATCAAGAAATTCACATTCTTTTGCCGATAAGGTTATGTCTGTGTCACTTGTATACCTCGTGCCTTTGGTTTTAATCTCAAAATGCCTCGTGTTGCTTTCTAGATACTTTATCTGGGTATCTGGCCAAAAATGTGATCGAAGACAGGCGCCGAAAAAACACAAGGACAAGAAGGGACGTAAACACTGGCGCACTCGCAACTAACATTTGTTGAAAAAACGAATCCCTTATATAGCCGTGAAAAAACCCTACGTCACGACTAGGCACGATGTAGACCCGTTTGTAGAAAATCAAATTCTTTTGTCAATAAGGTTAAAGACGTGTCACCTGTGCACGTCTTACCTTTTGCTTTGATTTCACAAACCTCGTGGAGCTCCCTGGATATCTTATCTTGGTATCTGGCCAGACATTTTGTGTCTTTAAATGACGGGGAGCAATGGCAGAGGCTGCAGTGTGTTGCCAGATGTCCAGATGGGGTTGCCCGTGTGGCCGCATTATGTTCATGTATGCGATCGTTGAAGCATCGACCAGTCTGACCGCATGACATTGGAATTTCGTAAACAACTCCCGTTGTGCATTCTGTGTATTTCTTGCGGTGTTTGGTTTTGCCCTTGTCTGCAGCATCAGCGGAAAAATTTATTTTACGGCACAGAATTGAGACTTTTTTAGGTGCCGAGAAAACCACTGGTACGTCGTACCGGTCAGCTACCTTTTTAAGGTTGTGGGTAATGAAGTGCATGTACGGAATTACGACTGGTCTAACTGTGCTTTTTTCCCGAGGTTGCATTTGTATGCCTTTAATCTTCTTGATTGGGCTTTCCGCCACCTCCACCAGAACACTCGGAGGGAAACCAGCCCTCTGCAGGCGCGCTGCCTGTTTCTCGAAGCTTTCTTGCGCAGTGTGCTCACATGATTTCTTAATGGACGTCTCAAGACACATTGAAGCAATCCCTCGTTTGACAACCTTAGAATGGGCTGAGATCTAAGGGAGAACGCCCTTCTTGGAGCGCGACTCGTACGTCCAGCATATGTGATCCCCCCTGAGGCTCAGTCTAAGATCTAAAAACTGCAACTCGCCATTCTTTGCCTCTTCATGCGCTCCAAATCTGCGACCGGGTCTCTATGACTCCGTCGTCGAACTGCCAGCCTTTGTGAGTATAGAGCACGGTTGTGGTATAGAGGAGGATATATGGTGTACAATGGTCAGACAGGACGATGTTTTAACGATCGCGCACGCGAACATGACGCGGGAACACGAGCAACCCCATCTAAAGACTCTTGATATTTATTTTAGGAAGCTCTTATCTAGTGACTGTAACCCCATCATGACATCTGGTAACGAACTGCAGCCGCTGCCCTTGCTCTCCGTCATTTGACAACACCATATTTTTGGCCAGATACCCAGATAAAGTATCTAGAGAGGGTACATGGGTGCCTGTGTGTGTGTCTTCTTCCTTGCGTCCGTTGTTTTTTGCGCCTTACGCCATGCTTCATATCTAGAGAGCTACACGAGGCAGTTGTGATCAAAACCAAATTAAGGCACGAGGTGTACGCGTGTCACATCCATAACCTTATCGGCAAAAGAACATGAATTTCTTGATAGGGGGCTGCACCGGTTGTAGTCAAGCTGACGTTTTTCACGGCTATATAAGGGATTGGTTTTTCAAAAATGTTAGTTTGGAGTGAGGCAGTGTTTTGGATAACTTCGTGTCCCCCCTCTTCTTCAGCGCTTGTCTACGCCAGCTACATGCCACTCTTCAAATAGCCGTGCGTGATAGGTGATAGTAGTTTTTTTTTAACTCAATATTTGTAAAAACAACAAAAAAGACAGCTACGTTTATTTTTTGTGCTGGTTTTTACGATAATAGGAGACGGTGATAATGTAGATTCGTAGTTCTAACAACTTTAAATTGGGAAAAAAGAGCATTGTGTGATAAAAGTATATGACACATTTTCAAACGGTCTTAAACTTTATTTTTTGCAGAGTGAGAATTTTTTTATATCTTGCAGGGTAGTGGTGCCCCATACTAGATGACAATAAAAAAAGTATGACTGCACAAGGCCACTGAAAATTGTTATCTTAACTGACGGGGTGAAAATTGTACGGTATTTGGACAATGTACCTACAACCCTTCTTGCTTTTTTATGAACGTAGTCGACGTGCTCATTCCATGATAAGTTGTCTGTAAAAATGACACCTATAATATTGAAGGACTTTACTACCCCAATTACATCCCGACCTAAAATTAGGTTTGGTTCAATTGCCATGTTTTTAGCCCTTTGTTTTGTTTGCGTTAATTCGTAATCTATTTATTTCTGTCAATAGGTGTAGTTGAAAGAGCATACGATCCACAGTTTTTTAAATTTTATCACATGCATTACCTTTGAAATATATTGTAGTGTTATCGGCATTGGCTATAACTGTACAGTCGGGAATACAACGCTCTATGTGATTAGTAAATGGAAGAAATAATAAAAGACCTAAGACACTTCCCTGAGGTACATATGTAATCACTGCTTTTATAGATGATACTCAATCATTGATTTGAAAAAAAATTTTCTTCGCTCAGAGAGGTATGATTTAAAGTAATTGAGTGCATGACCCCGTATACCGCAACATTGTAGCCTTTTTTTTTTTAGAATACTGATTATCTTAGTCAAATTTCTTAGAAAAATCTACGTATATCGCTTATGTGAACAGTTTGTTCTCGATATTAATAATGATTATTTATTTCTGGGACAGCAAAGTGGATTCAGTAGATTTTTCTTTTTTGAAGCCGTACTGGCAGCCCGTTAATAAAAAGAAACGCTCCAAATTTTCGACAGTCTACTTTGAAGGATTTTATAGGAGCCTTTAGAAAGGTTAGATAGTATTGATATTTGCCTATTGTTTCCTAATAAGTTAATATCGCCGCCCTTACATATCAAAACAACCTTAGCAATTTGCATAAGTTTGAGAAATTCATGCAAAGACATCGAAAGTTTGAATATGAACGTTAATTGTGCAGCTAACAAGTCAACAACAAATTTGATTGGTTTTAGATTTGCACCTTCTCCATTACTATTATTTATGCTTCGAACTGCTGATATCACTCAATTTTCATCAGTTAAACTTAAAAAAAAACGATATTCCGTATGTTCATAAACATAGCCACATGGGTATTTGTTTGTTAGCTCAAATTGCTGTTGGTTAGGTTAACGAAGTAGTCATTGAAAGTATTTGCAACCGACGAGAGCGCGACACTGTTAGCACGAACAAGCGATCGCCGTTTTTTTTTTTTTTTCAATTTTTCTCTTTGAAACCAAGGGATGTCATCCAAGTTAATATTGCTACGGAAAGAGCTCATTTAGTTCTATAATGTAAGCGATAAAATTTCGTGCTCGCTAATACTATTTAGAAATAAAATGCGAAAATGCGCCGATGTCGTGTTCGCGCTAACAGTGTCGCGATGTGTACCAGACAACCTAATTTTTCACCCAGTGTTAAATTTCAGTTAACATGGCTTTCTGATCGTAAAGCCGGGGTCGCACTGCTTATACATCATAAAAGAGACGGTCTGCATACAGATTCGAACGCGAGTCACCGCGACATCCGTGATTGGAACGCCGCATGGCATCGAGTTCAGCAAGAAAACTTGGCACGCGGCATTCAAACCACGAATATGGCGGTTACTCGTGTTTACAGACTGTCTGATGTATGATGCACGAGCAGTGTGACCCCGGCTTAAGGCCTTAAGAAACGGTTGAACATTTTTCATAATTTCTCTGGCTTATTTTTCTGGATATTATATTAAACAGTTTTTTTTTTATGATATTCAAGCTTAGTTTTTTTTTTTTTTTTTCATCAATGCGTTCAGTTTCTTTCTGTATGCCTTAAACTGACAGATCTTCGATACTTATAGATTTGACAAATGTATGGTACACATTATTTTTATATTATTTTTTTCTTTCAACAGTTTCTTCGTGTGAAGTTTAAGGTTTCTTCGACCTCTTGTCAGGCTTGATGAACTTGTACGGAGCTCTTTAATTTTAAATGATGGGGGTAACCACCAAATGACGTTTGTACGTCATTTCACGAAATAATATTTTTTTATTTCTTTCGCAATACTATTAGTCCCCAGTGTATCATTTCGCTTAACTTCCAGAGCAGTCAGACCAGAAGACAGAGAAGTATATTTACCACCCGGAGTGTAGGTGAAAGGCTTCTTGTCCTTGCCGAGTGTTCCGTGCAGCTGAGGCGGCAAGTTGCTGAAGTCCTGAGGTCCCTGGGCTGCCATCTGCGATAAACCGTTGGAGCGTTGAACAATCACCCTTTATGTACCGCAGTTTTTAAGGCCTCCTTTTATTTGAAAAGCGAGCATATGAATCAGTCGCCGTTCTATTCCTGTTGGAACTAGACGAACACACTTAAAATAACAAATTTTTCAAAATGTATAACAGCTGAGGCTGTGGTGCGGGAAAAAAATGAGGTACTTTCAAGTCGAAGGCACAGACAACAGTTGTTATTTTCCATGTTGTCTTTTCCTTCGACTTGAGAGTTCCTTAATGTTTCGGCACCAGAGTCTCGGATGTGATCTTATGATTAATTATCACCAGCTCGCCTGCACATCTCACTGTTTTCTCATCAAGAAATTTGTGCATTTTGTTTTCTTTTTCTTGCAAAGTAAGACAAGAGAAAACAGATTCGGTCGAGTAGTGGCTGTTTATTATTAGGCAAATTTGGAAGCGCTAGTGTAGCTATCATAGGGAATCCTCTTCGCGGAACAATAAGGTCCGGTTGAAATCGTGCCAAATGTGCCACGTTCTTTACGTAGGTATCTTCGACAATGACGTCGCCATATTGTACAAGGTACGCCAAACTTCTGAAAAGGAGCGATACGTCACCTGCTTCTCTCTCCAAGTCGGTCCACCGGCACCAGGTGGCGGGGGTGGCGGAGGCGGTGGCGGAGGTGGTGCTCCTCCAGGGCCTCCCATTGGAGGTGCTACTGCTGGAGGAGGAGGAGGTGGCGGCGGTGGCGCCACCACCTCGGGAGAGCTCATTCCTCCCTGCAGCATAGATGGCGGTGGCGGCGGCAGCTGGAACTGAGGTGCCATGTGCTGGTTGACGCCCGATGACGTCACGATCTGCGCCGCGGGCGGCGGTGGCGGAGGAACCGGAAAGGGAGCCGCGTTGGGGTTGTAGCCTCCCCCTGGTGACATCTTGCCACCTTGCGGCATCGGAGGCCGCGGAATCGGGAACTGCGCGGTGTTAGGGCTGTAGCCACCCGTCGGTGACGTGCCACCGCGTTGCTGAGGTGGCGGAGGAATAGGGAATTGGGGAGGAGCGTTGTTGGGACCGGCGCTGCGTGGGGACACCCTTCCCCCCGGCTGGGGTGGCGGGGGTATCGGGAAGGCGTTGTGGTGGACGTTGGGGGACACCATGGACGGCGGTGGCGGGGGCGGCGGGGTGCATGGTCCCTGCGCCGGGAACAGACCCCCCGTGCTGTAGAACATCGGTTGCGGGGATTCTTCGGGAGGTGGCGGGGGCCAGGAGTGCGACCAGTTGGGCGAGGACGGGGACCCGCGGTTGGCGCTGGCGAAGGCCGCGCGGTTCGGGTCCACTGAGCCGCCAGGCGTCAGCGGAACGCTCGGGCTGAACGGGCCGCCCTGGCGCCTGTTCGGACATGGAGAGAAAGGGAAAACGTCGGGTCAAGAGAAGAGGAGCAAACTGTAGGGTCGAGCTGTCCAGAAACCAAATGAGGCCCTGAATGCAGTTTAACGGAAAGGACGGCCATGCCGGTGTTTCACACGCACTGGGACCACACAGTGAGCGAGGCTGTAGTTTTGAAGGCGTAGCTTTTATACGGTCAGCTCTTAAGGCTTTTGTGTCCGCACGTGGCATGAAGCCTCAATAGGGAGGAGGTGAGCCCTAGTAAAAGGAAAGTGACCCGCTATACTTAGTAGATGGTGTACCCGTAACGTCATCAGTGTGGCGATCGTCACGCGACACTGTCACGTGGCATCACCCGACGTCACGTCACGTGGTTATGCAACGTCACGTCACTGACACCATGACGTCAAGTGACACTATGACGTCACAGAGGACTTATATATACTATGCATGTAGAGTGGCTTTGGGATATGCCAAGGTGACTGGAAGCTCTCTTTTATGTTCCAACAATTGCCGAACCTTATGTTCGATTGCTTACCGAATTGAACTGTTCAAGTGTATTTCGAGGCTGTTATCTCGGGTTCTTCTGGGGGGGGCTTTAACTTTATGTACACAAATGCTTAAGTAGTAACAGACTGGGGGTCAATTCTGGCAGGATCCGCCACACTTAACTGCTTCCACTGTCCTAACAGAGCCGAAACCATGAAAAAAACCGAACCATAAAAATATATGCATATATATTTTTTTTTTCCTAGACCCTAATAGCCGCCAAATTCCTTACTTTCTCTAATTTTGAAGGCCAAGAAACAGAAGCTTACTGAAGCTTTGTGAAAGAATTGCAACTTTTAGAGGCCATCGTGCTTGAGGTTGAACTTCTTGAACATCGAAATTTGTTGAACAGTGATCAGAGACCTTGAGCCTATACAATCCAATACAAGTACCTCTCATACGTGAGTCCGACAATGCATTTTCTCAGGCGTGAATCCGACAATACATTTTCGTGTGTGTAGCGGGAGGGAGGGAGGCAGGTGGGAGGGGGAATTTATTACTTAAATGGTCAATAAACATGAAGGAAAAGAAAAAATTCCGAGGACACCTAGGCACTTTTTATGAGGTGTGAATGCGAAGGCATGAATGTCGTTCTTTCGCTCCCTTAGTTCGTCTACAGTGTACGGGCGTGAACGGCCACGTTTCGCTACTGCCGAGGTTTCCCCCCCCCCCCCTCCTTCTCTCCGGCAACGCCTGTCACGAGAGCGGGGGTCGAGCGCGCGCTCTCGTGAAGCGGCCGCCAATGGCTATCTAGGGGCCGTTTTGGTCAGCCAATGAAAAAATTGGCATTTCTTTCTCGTTTTTTAAAGCGCAGCTCTTAGGCGCCCGTTTCCGGCTTGAGCGGCGTCGGCGTCGGCGTCGGCGTAACCGCGCGGTGCATTATGGGACGCGTGACGTCACTGATGACGTCATTAGTGATGATGACGATAACGATGCGGATGCCGATGACGTCATCAATGACGTCACTGATGACATCATCGGCATCCGCATCGTCATCGTCATCAGTGACGATGACGTCATCAGTGACGTCATTGATGACGTCATCGACATCATCACTGATGACGCCATCGGCATCGTCATCGTCATGTGACCCCCCCCCCCCCCGAGGTCACGTGACTACCCAGGTCACGTGACCCGCCCCCCTCTCCCGAGGTCACGTGACCCCCCCCCCCAGTACCCTTCCCTCCTCCTCCTCAAGAGCTGCGCTCTAATTCGGCGTTACAGGGAGTTGTAAACGGCTTTCACTTTTTTCTTTCTTTTTTTTTGCGGTTACAGACGCCGCTGGCTCCGCTTTATGGGATAGTTCAAGCTTTCGTATTAAAAAAATCTTGGTTTATGCGTGAGAGCGACATAAAAATGAAAGCCGTTTACAACTCCCAGTAACGCCGAATTAGAGCGCAGCTCTTGAGGAGGAGGGGAAGGCACGGGGGGAGGGGGTGTCACGTGACCTCGGGGGTCACGTGACCAGGGGGTCACGTGGCTTGGGGGTCGCGTGACCTCGAAGGGGGGGGGGGGGGGGCGGAGAAAATTTTCTGCTAAATTTAGCGAGGAAAATTTTCCGCTAGATTTAGCGGGAAAAGTTTTCCGCTAAATTTAGCGGGGAAAATTTTGTGCTAAATTTAGCGGGGAACTTTCCCGCTAGATTTAGCGGGGAAAATTTTCCGTTAGATTTAGCGGGAAAAATTTTCCGCTAAATTTAGCGGGGAAATTTTCCGCTAAATTTAGCGGGGAAAAGTTTCCGCTAGATTTAGCGGAGAAAATATTCCACTAAATATAGCGGAGAAAGTTTTCCGCTAGATTTAGCGGGGAAAATTTTCTGCTAGATTTAGCGGGAAACTTTTTCCGCTAAATTTAGCGGAAAAAGTTTCCCGCTAAATTTAGCGGGGAAATTTACCCATCATGCACTGCGCGGTCACGCCGACGGCGACGGCGACGCCGCCCAAGCCGGAAACGGGCGCCTAAGAGCTGCGCTCTAATAGACGATACGGGAAAGGGAAGGAGGTGCACGACAAGGTTACTCGCTCAACACATGCTATCTAACGAGGCCGTCGTATTTTATTTTCTACGTCACCACCGGACACCAGTGCGGGGCACAAAATGCACACGAGTGTTACATCAGGGTTCGGCTGGGATTTGTTTTCTTGCTGATTGGACGCGAGCTCCAGCCGAACGCTGACACAGCACTGGTATCCAATCAGAGCCGCTCGCTGGCCCCCGGTGGTGACGTAGAAAACCCAGCACTATGCCTTTGACGGGCTGGGACTCCCGTCAAGCTGTTTTGCAGTTGTTTTGCTCCCAACCTCTCCTTCACTAATTTAATGAGAAAATCTAGGTTATTGTACTGTATCCAGCAGGTGTCGCCTCGCTTTCCGTTTACACTCCCTTTTAAAGGAGCCATGAAATAGTTTTTAAACTTCTACCCTCCTCAGCTTTGACACTCAACTCAAAAGCGAAATTAGAAGTCACGTGGTCGTGACAGGTTTTGGCACCGGAGGCAATGACTCCAACCTTCCACCGTGCTCTTTAAGCACTAATGGAACTTGACATTTTCAAGTAATGATAAGTGCCGTCACGGCGCTCATTGGCCACGAACGCGAATTCAAATATTTGTCGACGGATAGATTGTTGACGAGCACATACGTCCGAATAACGCGGTGCTCGTATCCAATGCGTGAGCTGGGCTAGGCTGACGTGCTTTGGGTACCGCGTATATGTCACAGCGAAAAGGCGGAAATTTTTCGAAGGAAAGGAGGTACAAAATAGTCCGCTCTATTTTCAAATTTTCGTACCGAAAAGCAGGCTTTAGGCTTTCTACACCCGTGTACTAGTTTTACTTTTGCGCACTAAACGATATGAGATTTGTAGAATCTCAATTTATCCCAGCCAAAGGATAATTTCATGGTCCCTTAAAAAAAAAAAAAGAAATTCCTATCATTTCTTTCAAAGGCATATAACTCCACCAAAAAAAAAAAAAAAAAAAATATGCGTAGTGTTATTTCCCTCGCACGCTCGCGTAATCTTTTTTTTTTTTTTTTTCGCTCACGTCTTTACATTGACGTTCTATAGCTTCAAATACCGCAGTGCTACGCTGCAGTTTGTCGACTTACGTCTGCGGCGATTTTATGCGCTGAGAAACCGAGGGAGAGTACCAGACGAGAGCGCGAGGAGACGTCGGAACGTCGAGCTGTGACTTGAATGATTCGTATCGGTCGACCTATAGCTTGCAGCCTTTGTCTCCACTGCACTCGTCGAATGCGAGAGCCAAACGCCGGACGCTGGTGTTCCACGTTCTAACGCGTTCAACGAGTGCAGACTCCGCCCCCCCCCCCCCCCCCCCAAAAAAAAAAAAAAAAAAACTGTGGTCGTAAAATAACTTTTAGGGGTTCTCCGGCTTGTCCATATTTTGCACCGTAAAAATGAATTTAAAGCGCCCCTTTAAAGGGGTCTCCGTGCAAAACCTATAAAAGATTATTTTCAGTTTTCTTTTTTTTTTACGCGAAAGAGTGCTTGATTGCCCAGTTGCCTTTCTAGTGTGTCAGGAGGCCATGCGGAGCGTAAGTTCGTCTGCTTCTTTTGCAGTGAAGTCAGAATGCCGAGCTCTGGTTGGCTTCAATTCTAGAGTAGTGGATATACCTCAAAGCAAACTGCCTTGAGGTCTACCCACTATCCTTCAATCAGATCCAATCAGAGGTCGGAATTCTGACGTCATTCCAAAAAAAGCAGACGAACTTGCGCTCCGCATACTGCTTGAGGCGAAACCGTTCTTCACGAGCTGAAAGAGTTCTTTGAGCGTCAAAAAACCTTTCAAGATCTGTTTTTTTGGGTTTTTTTTTTTTAGACTGCAGCGGACGCAAAGTTGTCTTTATTTCCACTGCATTTGTCAGACGCGTCCGAATGCGAAAGCCAAACGCCGGATGCAGGCGTTCCGCGTTATAATGCGTTCGACGAGTGCACTGAAAACAAAGGCAGCTAGCTTTAGGTCTACCCTCTATAATCCTTCCAATCAGAGCTCGGCGTTCTGACGTCCCCTCTCGTCTCCTCCTCTTTCTCTCTCTCTCTCAATTTCTCGGCGCACTGGAACATCCTCGCATGCTCCCATATTCCATAATGTTCTGTCAAGTAACCAATATTCGCTGACAGCTTAAAAAAAAAAACGCAGGGCGCGGCGTGTTACGAGCATCTCATTATCGTTTCTTAGCTAATGAGATCAACCAATCAATCAATCAATCAATCAATCGATCAAGCTTTATTTTCCAGAAATCGTGGAGGAAATACCAGACAAAAAGCTGTTAGAAGCAGCTTGACTAGGTCTGGATTCCCTGCATTCGTCGCCGATAAGAACTCAAAAGAACGAATCACGAAGTAAGAAGCGTGAACATAATAAGTCAAAATATAGTCGGCAGACGACAATGTATGAGACGTGTTTATTCCTTGTATGACACAGTCCTGTCACTTTGGACATAAAAACTGCTCACAACTTTAACTTTTTTGGCGTGTCCAACTTAGACTCCCGTTTTGCGCCGCAGAATACAAAACAATACAATACAATGCAGACATGTTCGTAACAGTCATATGTGTAAAGCAAACACGTACTTCGAACAACCTCAAGATGTGCAGGTACTTCTCTCATAATTAGCGAGTTTTAAGTATTGCGTATACGAGCAAAGGCGAGCATTGTGCGTTAGCGTCGCGTGTTCCAGACTGTGCGCGTACGCGGAGCCCCAAACTGCATCATGGATTGGCACACGTACGAACAGCGTGGAGCAGGCAACGCTGACGCGAACGCGCAGCGCTTGCTCCCATATACGTGATACGAAAACTCTCGAATGTCTGCAACGAACAGTGTACCTTTCGTATGATGCATTAGCAGTATGACAGAGCCTTAAAGCTGCCAGTCACTGTAACACTACGTTTTATTTTATGTATATTTTTGTTTTGTTTCTTGTGGCAGTACTAGAAGCAAGTCGGGCGTTACGTTTACGTTCCGCGAACGACACCTTCTCTAATCTTTGTTTGATCAAGTTTAAAAGCTAATCATACGAACCAAGGCGGACAGCGTAATTAATCTCGTGTTTTTGAAGAATCCATAAAGATCCTGGCCCATGCAAAAGCATAAGCGGTGAACCACGGCTGCGTAATTGCGAACAAACGAAAACAAAAAACCAAAACATTATCCTAGCTCATTAACCTTCTTCGAGCCTCCATCACAAAGGCACCCACTCGGAAGACGGAATGAATAGAAGGCGGTCGAGATTTAAGAATCAAAGAGACGATGACGCAATACCGAGAGGACAAACGATAGCTAATGAGTTGGCGGCTATGATGTAAAGAGAACTAGGCGGTAAGTGTTGCCCACTCCATAGTTTGCGGGGTGGTACGCCGCAATTCAACCTTGACCAGCTGAAAACGGGAGGAGCTCCGAAGATATTTTTTTTTTTTTTAGTTACCCGGTCAAAACAAATTTTCGAAATTTCTAGGCTTTACTCTTCCCGGAATGGTATTCATTATCTCTGAATTAAACATAGCCATTGAGAAGACGGACAATAAGGGTTATGCGAGCAGGCTGTCTAAAAAGACGAACAGGCTGTCTAAAAAACACAATATTTTGCGCGGGTTTCTGCTATTTTTTTTTTTCGCGTGAGATTTTTAAGCATTCATTTTACACCATCGAACTTCTTCCAACCTGTCGGGAACAATTGCTGTACTAGCCCCCTATTACCACATTTGGTGTCACGTTTCCAGTATTGCCAATGAAGTCTTTGAAACTAAAAATAAAAATAAAATGCCTTTGCAAAAACAAAGTTTTTATTGGTAATTTGGGTCACTATACATTTCAGATATGTCTATTAATGTGTCGAGACAAGTTTAACGCAAATCATCGACTACCTAAATTTTGCCTTTAAATGAAACTTCGGTGGTCGAGCACAATTAGGTAATGCAGTGTCGACATTCACACACACTGAATACCTGACGCCTTTTTTTTTTTTTATAAACGACCTGGAATCAACAAAGTATAACTGCAAAAACAACAACCAAACATCCTTTTGTTAACGAAAAAGAATGGTCAAAGTGCAGGCGAGCGGGTGCGTATTAAAATCATTGTTTAAACCCCTAAACTTGGAAGGAAACCGAGATACGTTGTTGAGGCGCTGTCTGTCACCTTTCATATGTCCCTTCTAATTTATTAAGTTCCTTCCCAGTCTCAAGGTTTAAACATCACCTCTTATTAACTTGAATTCGCCGACTCCGAGGCATCGATCGTGATAAACGATTAAAAAAAAAAAAAAAGCTGTACCGAACAGGCTCGTTTTATTGACGTCGTCCAGATGTTCCAAGACACGGAGAAGTGATTAATGAATAAGATAATTAGCCCCTAATGGACGGGCATGTAGGAGCATACTCATCGGGCCTTTCTCGGCGACGGGTAGCGAGTAATCTTGATGAAAACTTACGTCGGGACCGGGCGCTTTTGTTGTACAATAAAAGAAAAAAAAAAAAAAAACGAACTGCTAATAAGAGAATGCATGGTCATTGCCGGGTGTATTTTATGATCCATTTAGCTCTCGTGTGTCTTCGTGAATGCAGTGACATTAATGTCTGGACAAGTGACAGAATATCGCATGTTTGTGTGCCCAAAGAGTTTCAGAAATATTTAATTTAGAGATAATGAGTGTCGACCATTAGCTTTTTTTATGTTTCGCCCGTTTTTTGTTTAATAGTAAAATAAATCGAGCTAAAATAAATTTTTAATTAGAACAAATTTCGTAAAACATTGGCGAACGACGTGAAGGAAACTAACAGTCGGTGCTGTGAGTCTGAGCACTGTGAAACGTCACGCTCAATGCACAGGGCACACCATTTTTTTTTTTTTTTTTTAAGTCTAGTCATTTTTTTTTCTTTTTAGCAACGTCATTCGACAACGAAGTTTTTCCGCAGATTGCAGTGATAGTACCTCCGAAGTGCTTCGCGAGGAAAGTAGGCGCTCCGGATTTTGTAGTGCGCGTACGGTAGAACTGGAAACGGTAAAAATTAGAAAAAAAAAAAAAAAAAAGTTATTTGCTACGCTATGTAGGCGGAACTCCGCCTATTCAAAGACGGCATAAACGTCTAGAGGAGGTACGATCGAGGGTTACGTCACCACCACAGGCTCGGGTATCCCCGGCCTTCCTTTACTTCCCGAACAAAAGAAGGGGGCAGGTTACGTTATAGAATTCGAACCGAAGAACAGAAGCGCAAACAGTGGCGTGCACACACGGGGTTCCCGTATTTATAGCTCTCGCTTGTTCCAGGCTGCAGGGCCACTGGGTTAATGCGGAGCCGCCTTTTTCTTACTTTCGTGTCGCGTGCGACTGGTGCGGAACGCCGCGGGTAAATTTAGACGGGCACAGACGAAGGCTGCGCACACGCTGTGACGAGCCGCGGGCGCAGCGAGCGCGGGCGGGCGCCTGGCTGGCAGCGGTGGGCCGCAGAGCCACGCCTGTCTTTTTTATCTTAGCCCCCCCCCCCCCCCCCCCCCCCCCCCCCCGTCGTTGAGACTGCGCCGGAAACCAATGCAGTCTAAAACACGAGCGAAGGGAAAGGTCACGGCACGCCCGCGTGAGGACAAGAAAAAACGGGAGACTTATACGAACAAGTCCGCGTGTGTCCACGCCTGGTGTGCAGTCTAAAGCAGCGGTCCCACTGATCATGTATCGTACAAAAATACGCGGAGTTTTTCTACACACACGATGACGGAATTGTCCGCGAACGCGTCGCGAGCACGATCGAAGCACGTGTGCTTCGTGCATGTGTACGCTTCGAAGTCGTCCGCAGACAGTTTTCTTGCATGACCGATGTGACAAGACTTGTTCATGCAAGGAAGAAAGGCGCCTCAGACGCGTTGTCTGAAGAGTGTCTTTTGCCTGATGCATTAACGCGGTGTGACGCCGACGCTTAAAGCAGCGGTCACACTGTGATACATCGTGCAAAAGACAGTCTGTCTTATTATCGGGTCTTATGTCGAGTTATTGGAGTGATTTACGAAAACTCTCTATTGGCGAGTTTTCGGATCGGATCCTCGGGCGTGTTTCTTGTAGGATCGTCGTCGCACATGACGTCATTATGTCACGTGACGTCATGGAGTCACGCGGCGTCAGGGTTTCACGTGACGCCACAGTGTCACGCGAGTTCATGGTGACGTGCGGCGTAACAGTGCCATGGGACATTTTCTTTTTAATTTATTTCGTATTGCCAATTATTAACAGGCAGAGGCAGCAGGAGTGGGTACAGACACGGCCGCTCGATCTGAAACGCAGAAGTGCGGCCCGCCAGAAACGCCGCAAACGGCGAGACGCGACCACCGCGGCGCTACTGGTCGATGACAGCACCGGCGCTGGTTGGTTTGTTCCATGGTATCCAACGTTACTAAAACACTCAGTTGGGAAACTCGCCATCGAAACCTGGGCCGCTGGCGTCCACCGAGACCGAGCTAAATACGACAACAGCGCCACTCTTTATCATTTGTCTGTACTGTGGTCACCTTGAGATTTTAGAAAGCATGTTTTTGCGTAAAAACAAACGGAATCTTTTTGTATGAAATTTATTGGAGTTTAGTACAAAATGAAGGGCGCGTGATGTTTTTAAAATCTTTAGTTTGCAAGGTTTTGCGGCACAATCAATATTGTTTTTATACAACCATGCCTCAGCGGTGCTTTCAGGTAGCGCGTCCCGACCTAGGTGCATTTTAACTTCGGTAGTAAGACGCGGCGCGTCCGCTGGGGGGACGGGGGTGGCGCCCCTGTCACCTCTTCCACTATATCTGTTTCGGCGCCAAAATGGCCGATTAAAGCCAAATAGAAATGACGTGCGGTTCCTCGAGTCGCCGCTGCGGGAGAAATGGCGGCGTTGTGTTTGCCATTATCTCGGTGCTCGAGGACAGATCGGGGCCACTTTTTCAGAGCAGTCTCTATGGCAGTTTCCCAACTGAGTGGTTTAATAACGTTGGTGGTATCTCTTCGCCAGACTTGTACGTAACGGATTACAAGTAATGGATTACTTGTAATCAATTACATTTTGGTGTAATTTTGTAACGCTTCAATAACTTCCTTTAAGGAGTAACGATCCTTCTAATTGAATTCCTTTTTTGCTGTAATCGAGTACAAAATTACACATTACAATTTTTCTCAATTTTTTTTTTTTTTTTTTTTTAGGAAGAGGGGGGGGGGGGGGGGGGGTTAGATGTGCTGGGGTTGCTCAACTCTGGGCAACGATCAATTTTTTTTTTTTCTTTATCGAAATTATTAAGCACGGTACCTCGAAAAATTAGTTGGCCACTTCACTACGCTTCGTTTCCTGGGTACACTTTTCTTTGATACACCCGAGACTAAGCTTGGGTATGAAAAATGACCTTATCCAGCTTCTTGTTAGTAATGTATTTAAACAGCGGCTCTTTTTATTTATTTTTTTCACGAGAGGGATTGGGTGTGTTGGCCAGGCACGTAGCCAGGATTTTGTTTCGGGGCGGGGGGGGGGGGGGGGGGGGGGGCCCGCCCATGACAAAATGCTGTATGAGGGGGATGGGGGGAGAGGAGGTCCCAGCAAAATGGAAGATTTCGGGGGGGGGGGGGGGGGCCCGGGCCCCATGGGCCTCCCCCCTGGATACGTGCCTGGTGTTGGCGTCACTCACTCAGCTCTAAGCTAAAACGGTCAGGGCTTTCTTTTCTTTCTTTTTTGGGAACAACTGAGCTTGAGACTCCAAGGATTATGGTACCGTAACAAAAAAAAAGTTAAATGAAAAGTAATGTGGGAAGTAATCGATTACTTTAGAGAAATTTTTCGATTACTTTTTTGAGGTTGTAATTGTAATTGTTATCGGTTACTTTTCACAGTAAAGTGATTGTAATTGTACTCGGTTACTTTTTTTCAGTAACGTGTACAAGTCTGCTCTCCGCTGATCGTTATCTCTCCGCTGCCGCTCAGTAGCGCGCGTCCCCGGAATTGCCCGGAGCGTACACGACCATACGCTAACGCTGACAGTAGTATAAACTGATCAATCTCGCCTTCGCCTATGTACGCCGACGCAATGTGGCGGGCCGTACGGTCGTACCTTGTTTTTGATCGAGCGGACGTGGTACGAAATTACCAAAAACAACAACAACAACAAAACATGATTATAAAACAGTCAGACAATATGACAGCGAATTCGAGGCGAGGATTTTACAAATAAAAATACGCTCGACCTTTTTCTTAATTTATTTCAGATACCACCAGGGCCACTTGGGCATTACGGAAGGGATGGGGAGACAGGTATATAAAAACAAAGACAAAAAGCAAAAACAAATTTTAAGAATGTAAATAACTAGCTGTTAAGACGATACAAAAATAGTGACATTGTTAAGGCAGTTTTAAACGCAGCGTCATTAGACAATTGGTTAGCGGAGATGCTGGGAGGTAGTTCTACGAACGCGCTGTTCGAGGTACGAATGAATTGTGAAAAGTGGTACTATAGTTTTACACGATGGTGTGCCTATCTTGCATGGTGATCGAGAAGTGACGATATGTAGCTGGGAGGTATTAGTAACTTTTCACGCCATGGAGGATCATTGACAACACTATCAGGCAAGCTATTCCACTGTCACGTCACGCCGTCACGTAGCGCTCCGTGACGTTAGCGGATAAACCATTCCGCAAAATCTAGCTGAAAAATTTAGCCGCTAATTTTAAGGGAGAAATGCTTCCCGCCTTCCCCCGTCTCAACGTCGAGATTACCGAAAACATCCCCACAAGAAAAGAAAAAAATATCCGCTATGTTTATCGAGCCAACATATACAGCTATATATTTAATGAGAAAATTACCGTTGCAATGTGGTTGTCTGTAGTCTGTGTGCAGCAAGGCGCGCAGCGCCTCGGCTGTCGCCGCATTTAATTTCCAGGGCATAAAAAGAAACGATGTTTTTTTGCCTTGTTTTTTTCTAGGCCTTGTTTTTCACTGTGCCGTTCTTATATACATCGTGGTGTTTGGTTTTCTAAATACGAGCGCCGATGATGTGGTGTTTTCGACGCTCTCGACCGATCGCCTCAAATGGAACCACATCGCAGACAAGCTCTCATTACACACAGTTTGAGCAGACTATAAGCAGTGGGACCTCGGCTTTTAGAGTAGATCGGCATATATAACGTTTTCTGCTTCCTGTCGTTCTCAGTCAGGTGCGTTTCGTATCTGGTATGCGGGACGAAAAAATAATAAAACATTTCAGCCTGGAATATGCGAGAAAATATATGTTAGGCAGAAAAAGAATGTAATAAGCTGTTGCCAGGAGAGGAGTCTCCAATATGAGCTTTAAGAAAGAGATGGCCTGGTCTATCGGCGCAACGACAATTTATTCTGCGGGTTTAGAAAGTTAACCGTGCTAACCGCGTGGCAGCGCGTCGTGACCTTACGTTGCCACCGGAATGGCAGGCATAGCCTGGATTTTAATTCAAAAATACCTACGCATCTCGGTTCGTAAGGGTCCCACTTCCGAGCTTCATAAATAATCAATTAGCTGTCAGTTAGTTGTCGGGGCTGCAAAGATGTCGCTAGCATCTCCATATATGTTCATTAATTCAAAACAATCAGAAGAAGAAATCAATGGAAAGATCTCAACAGTTGGCGAGCATAATAATAAAAAAAAAAATCAAAGGAATAATTAAATTGCACAGGCATCACTTTCGTTCGCGCGGGTAAATTTGTTAGTATTCCATTATTCTTCATAGGGAGTAATGGTGCTACTAGTTTTTGAGCTAAGTAGGTTATTACTTATTGTTTCATTGCTGCGAACACCTAGGTAGTTTTTGTTGCTTATATATGTATAGGGTGGTTCAAGTCACCAGGCTCGATCTAAAATAGACCGTGAAAATCGACGCCTGCACGTAGCAATCTAAACTTTTCGTCGAAGGTGTAATTCACAGGTCGGTTTTGTCTTGTAAAATTACAAAGCGTAGCTCTGTTTCTGTAAAATATAAGGCCAAGAAACTTGCCAGGGTCTACGGCGGGCAGCAACGCAGACGACAGGGGTCCAGTAGCGGGGTATGTTTGGCGTTCGTATTGATAGATGGCGCTACCTCCTAATCGCGACAGCTCGCGACCACCGTGGTTTATTAAAGTGAATATAATCTTTTTGAAATGTACCTTCGGTTAAAAAATGAATGCGAACAATAAAAGCAAAACTTAAAGTAAAAAAAAAAACGCGTCTGCATAACGGCGGCGCTTTTGCTGCCAACGGATTTCGTCTGCGTGCCGTCTGCTATCTTTCGCTGATCGGCTGCACCTTCAGACGCTGCTCCCGACGCCATCTATCAATACGAACGGCAAACACAGCCCGCTACTGGACTTGGTCGTCTAGGTCACCGCCCGCCGTAGACCCTGGCAAGTTTCTTGGCCCTATTTTTTACTAAAAGAGAACTACGCTTTGTAATTTTACAAGAAAAAACCGACCTGTGAAATACACTTTTGACGAAAAGTTCGGATGGCTACGTGCAGGCGTCGATTTTTACGGCTCATTTTAGATCGAGCCTGGTAACTTGAACCACCCTATATATATATATATATATATATATATATATATATATATATATATATATATACAACGGGCATGGTGGCGGGAGGCCGAAAGCGTGGGTATATAACTGGGAAGAAAAAAAACCTTGGTGAAAACAGCAACAATGGACGATTTATTCTTCGACATTATATATATGGGTGTTCATGTTTAATTCGAACAGATTTATTTAAAAAAACCGTAAAAGATGCACTAGTACGGTTTGTTCAAGTGAGTTATACGGCTAGGGGGACATTATGTTGGTGGCTAATCCTTGCGAGAAGTTGGCTAATTACTTGAAATTCGTTAATTAACTTTTTAATTAATGAAAATAGACATATGATTCCAATTAGAAATTTGCTCAGCGTCGTCGAAAACCCCTAAATCAGTCATTTTCAGAAAGACTTTGAGCGCGTGAGAAGCGTAGTAGTGCACTAAAGTTACCACTTGTGGAACAGGTACAAGGCTGGGGCTAGATAAGAGACGGAAAAATCACGCGGGCGCCTTATCGCAACGTCTAGCTTTGTACCTGCTCCACGAGCGGTAACTTCAGTTCACTACTACGCTTCTCACGCGCTCGAATTCTTTCTGAAAATGACTGATTTAGGGGTTTTCGACGACGCTGAGCAAATTTCTAATTGGAACCATATGTCTATTTTCATTAATTAAAAAGTTAATTAACGAATTTTAAGTAATTAGCCAACTTCTCGCAAGGATTAGCCACCCACATAATGTCCCCCTAGCCGTATAACTCACTTGAACAAACCGTACTAGTGCATCTTTTACGGATTTTTTGTAATAAATCTGTTCGAATTAAAAATGAACACCCGGTATATAAATATAAAGGCTAAAATTATATTATGCAAAGTTTAAACAAAGAAGAGGAGAGAAAGAGAAGCCCATGCAAGCCGCGCAAATGTGCTAAATTAACTTCTTGACTTGTCCTGAACTTAATTGGATAAACCAGAATTTGGATGCAGAGTAATAAGAGAAGTAATGGTTACTTTTTACGTCTAAAGCAATCGAGTAATCTTCCTGAAGGCCCACGTTTTGACTGGGACTAATTCTAATCGTAACGAATCCCCTTCTTTCTCGGTAACTTGCCGAATACTAATTTATGGTCATAATCAGCGCGTAAAATAAATAAAAGCGAATATATGCTCGGTCGCCCTTGTTCCTCAACCTATATGCACTCAAAGAAATCCGGTGCGTCTGCTTTCTCGCAAAGCACATGGCAGAGCCAATCGCTGCAATCTATGGAAAGAAACTAGGCGAATGACGCGGGGAAACAAAAATGTTACACCCTTAAAAAAAGTCTGTGCCACAGCGCGGAGCGTCATACTCTGAACTGACACAGAGCACGACGTTTCACGTGATTTGTATTTCATATTAAGTGTTACAGTAAAGACAAAACGTATTCATCATATTTCTTAGAGTGCATATACACTCGCTATCTAAAACAGACAAGTAATCTTCCTAATGACTCACTTTTTGACCGGGCGTAATTATAATCGTAATGGATTTCTTTTGTTTTTAAGGGCATAATAGGCGAATAGAATAAATGAAAGCGAATGTCTTCTCAGTGGTCTTATTTGCTTCTCCAGCTCGACGCTCGCCCTCCCCCGGCGGAAACGGGAAGCGCTCTAGTGAGGGTCCCCCTATAGGTCCCTGATTCTCCTGCCCAGCGGGAACGGCGGAACTGCTCGCGATCATGGCTCGCGAAATGTCATTTCCGAATGCAAACAACACTCTTCACTGTCCCAACGTAGTGCTGCAGTCGGTATGAGATTGTACCTTATACTAGATAGTAGAGAGTTTTAGTATGGCGTATAGAAGCAAACGAAAACGCTGTGCGTTTGCGTTAGAGTTGTGTACTCCACGTTGTGCTTGCGCCTCATCGCCATGCGCCGATCCAAGACGGCAATTTTAGGCTCCGCGCACGCGCAGTGTGGAACACGCAAAGCTAACGCAAACACACAGCGCTTGCGTTCGCTCGTATACGCAATACTAAAACTCACTACTGTTTCGCCGGCTGCCAACGCCAACGAAACGTGCTGCAGTGAGCAGACGTGCTAGCAGGTAGGCGTTCCTTCGAACTGGAAAGGTTGAGATTGGCACAACGACTGACCGTAAAAATGAAAGTAACTAAATGTTATGAAAAGATTAATAATTAAAACAATACTGTTTTTTTTTTTTTTTTAATTTCGGGCATTTGGTCTGGAAGGATATTGGCCGCGAGTTTGGACGTTTTGCCGATTGTCAAAAGTCACGACTTTGACAGCAAACTATACTTTACCCAATATTAATGTAATTTGACATGGATTTCTCACATTAGCTAGAATGTTTTCATTGATTTTAGACTATTTTACGTTATTACTTGGTAATTAGAAATGCTGCAATTGGCACCAGTGATGATAATTAGCACACTCTTGATTGCCATATTTGTTCTCGCGGTTAAATTTAGATCATAAGCAACAAATTATATTAGAGCTTGAAAAATTACGTATTGAAATATCTGAATTTTAATATTATTATTAATACAAATCGCGGCAATGTATGCCACCAATTAACGCCAAGATCACGAAAATACGCCATTTAACCATAATAGACTTTCCAGAAAGGTATAATTTTGTATTCTTTTTAGCATATGAAAAACGCTGACATCGTTATCAAGATAGACAAACAGTCAAACACTGGATGTAGTATAAAGTCTTACGCTTCATGCGTTGCTATAAAAAGACACACACACACTTCAGCTGTCTGACTCGGATTTGAATTATTCTCTTATTCTTGTGCTGGGAATAATGTTAAACCAATTAATCATCTACATACCCAAAAACTAATTAAAAAGCCCGCAGTTCATTATTTCCCATGGCAATTATCTGAGCGAGAAAAGGCAGCGAGAACGCACAACTATTACCACTGATTTTTTCAACAACTACAACTACAAATATCAGCCTAGATGACATGTATGTCACAAAATAAAGTTTCCGCGAACAACTTTTCTAAGTGAATAATCACGATGTGAAATACATCATGAGTTATGAAAGAATCGGAAAATAAGACCTAATAGCGAGAAATTAAATCCAAAATAAAGGTTAGTTTCGGTTTCACTCCAGAATTAAAACGCGCATCCTTGCGTCAATATTACGCTAAACACCGTTCTTGTTTTCAGGGTAAAGAGGTGACCTGCGCTCATAACACCCTAGCTTCCTCGTATTACCAGAAATAATTTGTGTCGCTCAGTGAAGCCGGCACACTAGACAGGCTCAACAGCGGCACTCATCTCCGACCCTCACTATAACCGCCATTTTGGAAAATAAGTGGCGCCACCTATAGTTAGTTGGAGTCGCGAATAGGGTGTTTTGACATGACGTCAATCCGCCATTTCGTTGTTAGATGACAGCGTGATGAAACTCGATTATTAGCTTTTGTGCACTACCAATTTGAGGGTATGAAGTGAATCTTCAAAGTGCTATCCTTATGCACGGGCCAGGCTGCTCATAACAACATCATGGGGGACGAAATGACGTCGGTGAAAACACCCTATGCGTATGTGACCGCTCCCAGCTGACCAGTCTATTCCGAAACCCGCACGCGCTCGGCAGACAATGCGCGTGGCAGCAAACAATGGTCTTTGAACAAGCGGTCTCGCCTAAGTTGCTGCGAAGACTTTTAGGCACACACAATCCGATGCAATTAGGCGCGGACCGTGCGTTCCGTTACGGCGATTCAGTGTCGAAATTGAAGTCTCGATAACAATGACTCGCAAGTTTCGTGAAACCCGTACAGCGCTTGCAGTCGGGGTTTCTTGAAAGACAACATCCGAAGGCGGTTTCTGCGTTTTGTTATACCGCCAAGGGCAAACAGCTAGGCCTGGAGAACGTCGAACTCTTTGTGAAATAAGAATTACAGGGCTATTAAAAAAAAAATAAGATTTCACATTTTTGCTTCAAACAAACTGTTAAAAAAAAAAAAACAGAAACACGTTTTGCATATCATTGGATAGATGAACGCTCAAAGTTTAAAGCCTTGAGATTTATTTTTGCACTCAACATGAGCACCAGTTGTGTTGAGCGATAAACATAAAATAAGTACTTCATTTCTTGGAACGCACGAATCATCGGGCCACTAGGCATATAAGTGAGACGAACTTTGAACCTTCCTTCATCCAATGATGTGCGGAAGCTGTTTGTCTTTTACAGTTCTGCTCTTTCTTTCTTCAGAGCCCTGTAGTTTAGTACGTTCGAGCGTCATTATTTTTTACGTCTATCGCCAAACTAAGCACGTGGAATATGTAAAACCAAAAACATAACTTAGAGGAAAAACAAAGAAAAGGTGCAAAATAATCTTTGTCTTGCGAGTGAACGTTCACGGCGTGGTGTCAATAGACCCCTTTCGAAAGACCACCTTTTGTTGGCAGGTGTGGAATTCCTACACAATGGTGAACTAAAACCGCAACGTCACGGCACACTTTGCGTTGGGTTGGATTAGAAGGCAGAAACACACCCAGAGATAAAGGTGATGAGCGCAGTGACGCTGCACTTTCGACGCTGTTTCCTTGGCTCGTCGGCTCCTAGCGTTGGCCGCACTCTGACGTTTGCTATCTTACGGAATTACTTGCACGTTCCACGATGTCGGTTGTTCCGTCATTGCGCGGTGGTTTCGACCTTCTAATAATCTGCACGTTACTTTGGAAAGGGGGACTATAGACCCCTTTCAAAATACGGTACTCTGTTCGCAGCTGTGAAATCCCTGTACAATGGCGGACTAAAACCTCAACGTCACGGCACACTAAAAAAAACACCCATTAAAAAAGTTGGTGATCGCAGTGACGTTGCACTTTCGACGCTGTTTGATTGGATGGTCGACTCGTAGTGTTGACCGCACCCCGACGTTCGCTATCTTATGGAATGACTTGCACGTTCCTCGATGCAGTCGCTCCGCCATTGTGAAGTGGTTCTGACCCTCTAATAATCGGCACGTGATTTTTGAAAGGGGTATATTGTTACGAGTCGTGGCCGAGCGCATTAGGCCTAGCTCCAGTCCACGTGTGAAGTCCCGGCGCGTTCCCTGCATCCACGTATATTCACCACTTACCACACACACAGTCAGTGATCATCGTGTGACAGAACCCGGTCGCCCAAAACCTATCGCATTGCACGTCAAGTGAATGTATCGGGACGCCAATTACGAGTCACGCGAGGCGGCGGACAACTCCTGCTCTTGACCAATTAGCGCCCGAACGTCACGCTCTATAAAAAGACCGAGAAAGAAGACGGCACTTGGCAACGTTTCTTCGTTGCATCGGCTCGCAACGTGACACCCCTTCCTGTGCCGCCTGTATAGACTCTAACCTAGACAAAATGGAAGAAAATAGAAAAATTCTCACCTCGGATCGAATCCGGATGACATCCGTACCACGTCCGACGTTCACGCGCCACAAGCGAAAAAAAAAAAAAAGTTTTCACTCCTTCACTCAAGGACGCTGAGTCGCATTTGCAGAGCGTAGTCAGAAGACGAGGCTAAGATTAACAACAATATTTTTTTTTTTTTTTTTTAAAGCAACTCCACTGTCCGATCCTGTCTCGAAGTCGTCAGTGACGGCCGTGTGCACGCGCGCCGGCACGATGACTTTGCTTCGACGATGTTCTTCAGGGGCGACGTTGGGCTTAGATCGAGAGCTGTTACAGCACACACAAAAATAAAAAAAAAATGAGCGGCGACGATGACCTACGCGGGTCGCCGGTTTCGAGCTGGCAAAGAAAGCGGCCTCCAACGGAGTTTCGGAGACCGACTTGCGGCGCTGCTCTCCGAGACTACGGCTCCAAACCCTGGGCTCGGGTATTACGGAGTTGGTGTCTCGGCCCTCCCTGCCGCGCGGCTATTTTGAGCCGTGGAGTCCCATTCTACCGGCCGCGTGGAAGAAGAAGCACCGAGAAACTTCTTTTTGGGGGGAGAGCCGTGGTGTGGCTGGCGGAGGCAGTCGTGATGCGGCGGCGGCACGCCCCTGAGGGAGGAGGTGGCGCTGTCGACAGCTTAAGATCAGATTAAGAACAGCTTAAGTGTGCAATCACTGAAAGAATAAGTAACGCAGAGTGTTTCTGAAGCTGTCGGCAACCTGTTTCGATAAATGTACAATTAGAAATTCAGCGGACATGCGGCAGCTAATCGTCAAGAGTACCGGAAAGGACTGCACAAATGATCAAGGAGGCGATTTCTTAGTGACAGTGTTCGATAGTTTGAGAGCAGCGTTTACGCAAATAATAAGGCACCAGTATAAGAGGCACAGTCAATAATGGACATTAAGGAAGTAAGCGGAACTGCTAAAGCGGCAGTGAACGTGCCACCTGTGTGATTTACTCGGTTAATAAAAAAATAAAAAAGTATCTGGTTGAATAATGGGGTACAAACCTCTGTAGGGCTAGATGAGGGAGTGACTTATTTGTTTTTAAAACTGTAATGTCAAAACGTCTAATCTAAACGTTTATCAAGGAACAAAATATTTTGTGTCTACAAAATGAAAATTGTGCGCACTCGGAATAATGAATAAAACTTTGTCCCGATTGTTATGGGATATGAAACTTGAATACTATGCAATTGTGTTCGGTAAATCAGCACACAAACTACATTTCATACAGATATTAGGTTTCACAAAACTGCCCGTGATTTTTTAAGCGGGAAAAAATGTCTTGTAGTTTTTTTGTTTTTTTTCAAGGTACATTCTTGTGGATTTTTTTATTACTTCTGATACTTGACTGTACCACTCAAGACGTTGATTAATGATCACGCCGAGAAATTTAGTGTGGTTAACCTTCTGTAGAACTGCTTAGGAATTAATGGTAGTCGCCAACTAGTGATTCCCACTCGCAAAGGCGTCGCGTGCGAACCGCACCAACGCGTTGGCTGGACGACAGACAGAGTTGAACGCTGCGACCGCGTCCAATCCACACGCCGCGAGCACTCTGTATAGTGGTGTACAATCGTTGCATGTCCCGATGTTGACTCGAATCGGTTTGTCAAACATCGTAAAAACCTGGTCTTACTAGAACAAAAATACCCAATTATTTCTGGTGACAAAATAAACCGCCTTTGTGTGTGTGTGTGTGTGCGTGTGTGTGCATGTGTGCGTGCGTGCGCGCGCGCGCGCGCGCGCGTGTATGTGTGTGTGTGTGTGTGTGTGTGTGTGTGTGTGTGTGTGTGTGTGTGTGTGTGTGTAGCAACCCAAAAAGTGTTGATCAGTAGCGTACATTTACAAATATATTTTTATCACCTGTTAGTGATTCTCGCGCCCCAAAAAGTTTTCTGACATGGTGTATTTGGCACGCTTGCGAACAGCGTTTGTTGTCGACTCTATTATAACCCGATGTGACCCCAAAGCAAAACTCAAAAAGTGCTGACGAGACGCGGACAACATTTCTGCAAAAACCGTCATGACGAAATTAAACTGTTCCGAAACGCAGGGCGTAGCCAAGAGTGCGATTATTGTTTGCCAATTTTCTGTACACATTTCCATCTTTTTAGAGAATGCAGAAGCACGTATATTTTCCACGGACAGTCTGCGAGAGAGTGCGGGCGTGGGGTATAAAAAATTATTTCCTCGTTCAGCGTGCTTCAAGCTGTTCGTCGGAGGCCTCGCGAGGATCGAATATTAGGCTGAATGTTAAATCGCGTACACTGTAACATTCCTGTCGCACGGGCCATCTAAATGGCATTTATGACGAAGGCCTTTGGACAAGTAGCGAACCAGCTCGCTATCAATCGGCATGCGCAGGTTCGCGGATTCTCCAAAGGCCTTCGACATAAATTCCATTTGAAAGACCCCTGATACGGAAGCAGAAGAAGGTACTATTAACGGCGAGATGTTTTAGTGGCGCCCTCTTATGGTTACCTTTCGCGACGTCATTAGCTTGCGAACAACAAGTTCGATGGTATTTGTAAGGAGCATGGTGGAAGCTTGAAATCATTGCGCTCTTAAAGCAACACTACCAACACCGTCGAAATTGAAGCTCTTCCATTCCTCTTATTTCCGTCGACTGAGAAATCCTTTGCTGACGTCATAGTCAGCATTCGGCTAATCGCGGAAGGCCGACCACAGCGACGCTTTCGATCGCGCACGTCGCCAATACCTCGTTTCACCTTAAGTCCAGACGCAGCTGATGCCACGAGCGCGAGCATGTGGCTCTGAACACCGTGGCCTGAACAGTGCTTGCACTGCACGAGCGCGAGTACTTGGAAGGGACGCTGAAAGCCTGGAGCTCGCTCTTTTTTCTTTTAGCAACGCAACTTTGCGAGAAGCTAGGACAAATATAGGACAACCGTTTTGTTTCACCCAAGCGTCAGAATTACGTTGCTTCAAAAACAAGTTAAGACATGGTCTTTTTTTTTTCAGACATTATGTTTAGTTGTTGGTGTAAAAGGCAAATAAAATGCGTTTTCCCGCTGCTGAGATTTAGCAGCTATAGAAATTGAGAGCTTAAGAAACACAGAAACTTGTTAAGAAACGTATTAAGTTCACGCTTCTTTCCTCGTGATTCGTTCTTCGGTGTTCTTATTGGTTAGAAGTAGATATCGCTTTTTGGTAACGGAATAAACTTCTGTCCCCACAAAAGCAGTCACCTTCTCTGACAATATTACAAAGCCCCCGAAAACGACAATAAGAATTTCGCATGTACAAAAGCACTATCTAAAAAGAACGTTTTTTTATGTGACCATTGAAACACGCTAATAATTGTTTTTTTAACGTTAAAAATCAAAATGTGTGCCAGCAGAATTAAACCTTTGCACGTGAACTCGTCGTTTCGTAAATCACGTTGCACTGTCATAAATATGTTAGTGTATACTGCACCGCAACCCACGAAAAACACCAATCATCGGTTTTATTTGACCAGTTCAACCAATGAGAAGAGAGCGATCGCTACCATGCTCCTTGGCCTCGCGGTCTCATTGGCAAAAGGGAGGAGGAACACATTTTTGCCACAAAGGCCACACGACGATTGTGGAACAATTCCACGCTCATCCTCATCATTGGGTAAACTGATTTCAAATTATTAAAATGTATAAAGGCTGAACTCCATGGAACGAATTATGTGACGAATAACTGGCGAACGTCGCCCGACGGCACGCTCGCTTTGCGCGGGACGTAGCAGCCACTGTGTTGATTCCACGCGCAGAGAAAGAGCCGCTGGGCAAAATTCGTCGGTTATTCGCAGAATATTCGTCCCATGGAGTTCAGCCTTAGGACGGATTATCGGTGTTTCGAATGCATCGCGGAATAGTATACACTCTGGGGCATCTGAGACAACATCAAATATACTTCTAAAGTTCGGAAATACCAAAATGTTACCTAACTTTCACCGCAGGACTGTACCATTGCTGGGCAACTCCAGGGAAGCTAAGGCAACTGCTGCCGAATACGCGAATCTCCTTCTTGAGACTACGGCACCCTCAACTAACACGTCTCGAATGGGCCCGCAGACGCCGTCTCTGAAATAAGCAAGATGCGATATGTCAACCTCGGCGGTCGGGTGGCACCAACACGTCGACGTTGTGTAAGTATAGGCCAAGACGTGCATGAATCGTTTCGCATTCATCGTTCCATGGCCTATTTTCTCGTTTTTCTTTTCAACTAATATTTAAGTTGGTCGAGTCATTTCTCGGGCACGGACGCGTGAGTCATAAACTCGACATAGGGTATACTGTGTTTCACCTTACGATGGACCCCTAACGAACGCTACGAACCATCCCGGCCAATCCAGCGCTTTGAATGCGTCACGTGACTACGCACCCCGTGCAATGCTGCGCCCATCCCGAAAGTCACGTGACGCTGACGCGGAACTGGATTGGCCGGAACGGTTCGTAGCGTCCTCTGCGGTCCATCGTAGGGTGAAACGGAGTGTATAGTAGAGCGAGGGGGTGGCGTCGATCCGACGGCCGCCACTCGAAGGCGACGTTCGAAATCCGATCGTCTTCTAGGCTTGACATCGGTGGCGAAAGATTGTCTGAGATTCCGTGTAGCTTGCTCGCGTAGGCACTGTCCAAAGCTTCTGCGTGGTGTGTCATTCGCAACCCTGGTGTGCCTAGATTACAGAGTGTTTACAACTGCTCCGTCGAGGTCACGTGGTTTATGCGTAGGGTTCCGTGTTTTCGGATAAATCCGAAAAACTCCGAAAAACGCCCGCCGGTAAATTTTGGTCAATTCGGATTTATCCGATAAACTCCGAATTTTGATCTGCCAATGACCCCTCCCCCAAAATAAATAAATAAAAATAAATAAATAAATAAATAAATAAAGACGGTATTTTACAATTAAGTTTGATCAGAGCATAGGGTCAATGGTCCCAGAAAAATGCCACCACAGTTATATTTAAAATCTCGGATCATTGACAAAAGGGGTCTTACCTGCTTATCTCGTCAAGGTTCAGGACGAGACGTCATTGTACTTTCGGGTCACAACAAAAGCCTCTGTATTGGTTTCCAGTTTGGGCCATACCATTTGTGTTTTAAAAAGAAGGAAAGGTTGTGTTTTTGTAAGAGTGAAAGCTATGGACCATATAGAGATTGCATAAAATTGGGAAGAGGAGCAGTTGAAACTTCCCAATTACATCCTTTACCACTCCACCTCGCGAGGCCGCGGGGTAGCATAGAATAGCATGGGATGAATACGTGCTTCCCAGCGACTACCTCTAGGAGTTTATTTTTAAGGTATCGACGTTTATCCAAGCCACACATGTGTGCAACTTTTCCCGTGGGACGAATCAGTGCTGCCAATAGCAATGGCACCAACACCAAATCATGCTGAAGAAATATTAATTTATATAAGCGGGTTTTATTTTTTATTCTTTTTTTTTTATCTAGCATATCTTTACGCCCGAATTTCATTTGTTTATTTTTCATAGGAAACACTGCAAAATTAAGCTCCGAATTTTTCGGAAATAAAATAAACTCCGAAAAACGCCCTCCGAATTGGACGAAAAACGAACTCCGAAAACCCGGAATCCTATTTATGGGCCGCGTTCGCAATGCGAGCCGCGAGGAGGTGACGAACGCGCTGATCGTCTCCAGGCGTCTCCACCCTTCTCCTCCCGCTCGCTTTTCTCCTCGCCAGGCGAACACGGAACGCATGCGCACTCGCGACCCATTGGGCGTAGGAAGCGTCCGCCATTAAATTGCAAACGCTCCCCATGGTTTGAGTTGCTCTCTCTCTTGAATCTAGGCTCTCTGCGCAACTCCAAGGCAGGTGGCGCCACCCAGCGGAGAAGACGTGAAGGAGAAGAGCGGGGCGCTACCGCCTATCCGAGCGTGCAGCGAACACTGGCACGGCATGACGGTCGAAATGTGAAACAGAGGAAAGTCGATTGAATGCACAGGGTCGGATTTAGTCAATACCTCCCCGCGATGCACACCGCAGAAGACCGGCCGTTGTTCTTCGTTTAATTGGTCTATTGCCCAATCGGAAGACTGAGTGCTATATGGACCATTCTAATACTCGCTTACTGCAAACTGCTATCCTTGTCTACTGGGCTGTCAACTCCGTTCGAAGCATGAGCAAAAGGTCTATTTCGCCGAATATAAGAAGCTGCACATGCGGACACGGCCCACTCTCTGGATGTTTTCACCTGGGATCGAGGGAAACAGTTCTCCTGTCCTCTAGAAATGTAAAAACAGTCCGCAACAGAGCAAAACAAAAGCTTAAAAAGTCGCATTTGTGAATTTTAACGTTCTCTAATGGCGGCCTTTCTGCACTAAGCACCAAAATGGCGGGGCCTACAAGAGAAACGGGAAGTGAAGTGCCGACACCCGAACCGTATATAGCTTCTTTTGTGACTCTAGTTAAAACTTTATATAAAAAGCAAGTAAAGCAGCATGAAGAGGAGTGTTGCAATGAAACTGCTTTTACGTGGTAACGTTGCTTCAGATTCACCTTTTATTTATTTGTGATCTGTAGGACTTGAAAGCGCAAAAACATGGACGAAGAAGAGACACGTACGACACGGACTGGCGCTGACCTTCAACTGATTTAATCGACGCAGTCAACCCAGCAAACATGCGTGAACACCCTTTCCCGTGGACAAACAACCAATGACAATGCTTCAAACATTCGTATCAGTTCAACACGTCTATACAAAACCACCTAAAAAAGAAACTTCCTTGTCATTTAGTAAAATCGAAGGTATGCACCTGATGCAGTTGTCACCTGAGACCTTTATAAAATACGCTTCATATGCTTCCCATTCAGCCTCTTTATTTTCTGTTTTAATAAATTTGTTTAATTCTAAAAGCAGCAACACAAAAACAGGTCAACGGAAAAAAGTAAAAAAAAATCAAAAGTTTAAGTGATCTTTATTTGCACTAGGTGTCGCGCAACCTTAAGAAAATAGCAATTAAGTACTATGTCAATGTTGTTTTCTCCACTCCATGCAAGCTGGCAAGAATTTGTCCTATGATGACTAGACAGAAACGTGTTCAATGCTCGAAGAAGCACGTCACTAAGTCTTGTGCTTCTAATGTTGTTTACAAGATTTCGCTAACATGAGGGCAAAGTACATTGGACAGACTGGGCGGTGTTTCAATGAAAGAGCGCGTGAACATCGTCTAGCGGTTCGTAGCAAGTCGGGGGGACATCTTGCTATACACTGCATGCGGTGCGGGTGTGATCTCCTTTCAGAATAAACCGAAATTATTAAAAGAGCAAATAACGAGACTGAAAGGGAAATAGTTGCAGCGTATTCTATGAAGTCCTCAGGTGACAACTGCGTCAGCACGGCTCGGATTTTACTAAATGAAAAGAAAGTTTTCTTTTCTTCTCTAAAGAGTTTTGTGTAGGCATGTTGAACTGATACGAATGTTTGAAGCGTTGTCATTTGTTGTTTGTGTTTACGGGATGCTTTTATCACGGGGGGGGGGGGGGGGGGGGGTTGGCAGGATGGGCAAGAGTGTTCACGCATGTGTGCTGGGTTGACTGCCTCGATTAAATCAGTTGAAATTTAGAGCCAGCCCGTGTTGCATGTGGCTCTTCCTCATACGTGTTTTTTGTGCTTTTAAGTCCTCCAGCTCATAATGAACCAACTAGCCCAATTGAAAGTTTGATATCAGCTTATTTATTTAACTAGCGCTCTTGGGAATTACGCTACACGTCTTTGACGAGTCATATTTTGACAAGAGCGTTTCATGCGGCCGCAATCCAATGGAAAGACTGAGGATGCAGTTTTAAATTTCGTTTGCGTCATTGTTGTGACCTCGCATTTGCACCGCAATAATCGAAGCACAGTGTTCGAAAACGCGGGCTTTGTTACATCGGAAATTAATGAAACCCGGGTGGGTCCCGTTAACTTAGTTCAAAGTTTAGAAGGAACATTGTTTTGGATCGTGAAATATCGATGCTTCTTTGTTGTTGTTGCTGTGTTTTTTTCTGGCAGGGAAGAAGCAAGTTTTTGTCCGTGAGTGCGGGGGAGAGGATAACTAGGATTTGTTTACATTTCGATTGTCACTGTCGGCTTAAGAAACGCAGCTGATGGCTTCGTGATTTTTTTCTTCTGGGTTCTTATCTGTGAATGCCGCAATCTGATTCGCTGAGGAGCGATAATAAGATGCTTGGTATCCGACAAGCCCCGCCTTTTTCAAGTTGCCAGTGGCTATAGATGAAAACATTCGTCATATATTTAAACCACTTAATTTACGCTTTTTTTTAAACTAGATATTGTAATCAAATAAATATGCCCAATTTTGTCTTACCTCTATCATTCATTTTCCAGGAGTCATACTTACGCTGGATATCTCTGTTTCCAAGTGAAAATTTTACTTTATGAACTGCTCTCGTTGAAAACATTTGTCTCTTATGGTGTAGCCGTGGTAAAACTCCATATTTCACTAATGTGTAAGTTTTTTTTTTTTTTTACTTTTTTAAGAACAGTATTTAGTGCATTTTTGCTAGAAGTATAAAAGATACGGAGACGTCGTCGGGCATCACGTTTTTAGTTTCTGTACACCTCCCGAGCAATCGAAAAACATAAAAAATATCGTGTTTTTTTTTTTCGTTTATTACAATAAATTATTTAACTTAGCCGAGCCTATGCTAATGTTTTATCACTTTCACACTTTTCTCTTCTATCAGCTGTTACCCCCCCCCCCCCCCCAAACTAATGGTGACCGTCTGGGCTCTGGCTATGACATAAACGTTAGTATTCCCTCTTTTGCAAGCCTTCTCTCTCTTTTTATTTTTATTGTTTTAGTTCATTTTTTTAGGCAAGCAAACACCGAACACTGCAAAACCTTTTTTGCAGCTTTTGTACACGTATCGTTTCTTGTTTGGAACATAAAAAAATCGTTTAGTCTGACGCTTTTTTTTTTAAGTTACGCGACACTCTAGGAGCGAAGTAATTTATGAAACTTGCAAGGATAAGAAAAACCTAAGTAATTCGATTTTTCTAAAAAATAACTCTAGTGCAGATGCCGCCTTTTTAATTTGTTGCGATATAGGTATATGTCACATGCTGAAGTATTTTTAAGACATTTTGCTTAGTGTGCTCAGCCCCAGATTGCCTGCCTTGCATTATTCCTGAGTATCATCTATCTACTGAATTCTCCACCTTTTCATGTTACTTTTTATGTTAATTTTGTTTGGTGTGTGTGTGTGTGTTTGTGTTGTGTGTGTTTGTGCGTGCGTTCGTGCGTGCGTGCGTGTGTGTGCGCGCGCGCGTGTTTGTGTGTGCGTGCGTGTGTGTGTGTGTTTGCTTTGTACTTCTATTCGATCATTATACATATAACCACCTCCATAAAAGTCTTAAAATTCCTTTGGTATCTTAAAATATAGAACATTCAAATTCTTAGGTCCATCGGCTATTCTGCTTATTATAACAATGGTATTCTTCTGGAGCAAGAAAGGAGTATTGTTGAAGTTATTTAACACCGTCCATTTTGAATGCCGGAGTCTTCTAAAACACAAAAGCTAGTAAACGCAAAATCCGCAGAGTCAGGTTTTTGTGAATGCGCTGTGCTAAATCGAGACTCCGTTTCAAAAGCCTCCCGACACGCAAGTCGCTTCAAAACTGTTACAGTTTGTGAAGAAATCCTCGAGAACGTTCTGCACTTGTTGGAAACCTACAAGAAAAAAAAAAAATCGCCAAGCAGTTGCTTTTTTTAAAACGAGATGGCAGCACTGCTCCGTGTTTTCTTGACTGTGGTCCGTTTTAACGTGTTATTTTATTAATCAGTCTAATCTGGTCTTGTGAAACTCAAAGTAGTATATTATTAGCTTCATTATAACGTGTAGGATATAGTGTCTGAAAGTAAGAGATCATCATATTTTTGTTTACAAATTACGCCGTCCAAACCACGAAGTCAACCTTTTACCGAAAGGGTGCTTTCCCACGCACATGCTTGTACTGAGGAGAAGCTATCCCATTCCGGAAACGGGGCAGTTTTGCAGTATCTTCTCCTTTCCACGTTAAGATTTTAAACTAGTTTTATTTTTTATCGTGTGCATTATTTAGTTTATCTTAATTATTCTATTTATATATCGATTGAACTGTATCAACGCTTTCAGAAAGACATATTAATCGTTCAAACTATTTTCCGGGAGCTAACAGCGAATGAAATATTATTGTAACTCAAAACAAAATTCTTAATTCGGTTTCAAATTTAAACCGAAGTTTCTCGATTCACTTCATTAAATACCTGGCTAAAAAAACGAACCTAACGTTGTGGAAGTTTGAATATCATACAAATTTGAAAAAAAAAATTACTTAAAAAATTATTTTAAAGATTAAGATTGGTAACTTGTCAGTCCTACATTTTGTTTATGAAACAATATTTATAATAAAAAAAAATTATTATTTTTATGTTTGCAAGAAAACTATGTGTTACGCGCCAAAATAGTGTTTAAATTAACATAATTACGCAATTAAGAATGTAATTCCTTGTGACTCCCATGACGCTGAACTTTGTGTAAAACTAAGTATGTAAAGAGCCTGAGAATGGCCTTATTTTATCTGTACTACAATATAACATAACTTTTCCCTTCGGCGTAATATATTATGTTCATTTCTACTGTCTATTTTCTATAATTTCACTTCAAATCCCTGACGTATTGTCGAAAAGGTGGCGCTAGCGGTGGAACAACGCGCTCACATGCTTCGCACCACGATTGCATGAAACCCTTTCAAGTTAAGTATTACTCAGTACCTTTCCACAATGCTTAACATGTCTTCGCTCCTTATGAATAAAGAGCATTTTGGCTCATTCGTACTCGTCCAAGACTGTTACCTAAAATTTTGAGTTTTCTTCAGCTCTATGATTTATATCCTTTCAAGGGGCATTCTCGTCGTCCTAAAGTATCTAATGTAATCCTTACGTTGTCTGTACTACTTGCATCATTTCGTTTCACGCAGCACAACATGAGTTGTTTTTACTTTTCTCCTGCTCTCTGAGTTCCTCAAACATGATCATCCTGTAATAAAAAGGCATAGAAAATGTCCTGCGAAGCGGACGAAATGTAGCATAATTGATTCGTGTCAACACGAATTTTGTTCGTCGTCATCTTTAAATGTAAATCCCCATTTACACTCAAAGGAAAGATCCCCCACGTCGCAAACAAAGTAACGACCACGAAACGTCTAATGATTCATTTCTAACAAAAAACAAATTGTAAAACAATCGCATATCAACATTAAACTATCATTCGAACTACTTCCGTCTGCTTATATTTTCCGCGCCTTTACAATCGCTTACGTCATTATGCGCAGTTACAAATATTACGCCCGGCGCCCCCAACCGCCAGGGGCCACCCCCGAAATAAATATGTTGCGTCGTCTTTCATTTCGGGGGCGTCTTCGTAAATATATATGTGCGTAATAAAAAAAAGTTAAGTAAAATATATATAAAAAAGAGGAGCACCCAAAGGCAGTTGTCGCGTCTCGTCTTTTGCTCGAAATAGAAGCGTTCCGTTGGAAACTGCCCGGGGGGATGCCGCGTGGCTGCATCCAATACAACCTAGATGGAAAGGCCTGGCTGCGCCTTTTTCACCTTCAAACGTCATCACCAGTGGATCTACGCAGTGCCGCCTAGTTTGCGTCAGCGTCGCCGCCGACGCGTCATGCAGCGTCTCACAGCGAGCGCGACGCTAGCACGCGTCGACGCCAAGGCGCACGCGTCTGCCGCTTTGCGACGTTCCTCGTTGAGCTTTAGCGTGTTTGCCGCAAGGGGGCGGGTCGGGGGTCCACTAACCGTGACGTCACGCACACGCCCTGTCTTCTATGTGGTACTGCTACATCACAGCAGCAACCGCGACGTCCGCGCTCAAAAAAAAAACAACAAAAAAACATTTGCTTAATGTTTTTTTTTTTTTTTTGGGGGGGGGGGGTGGGGGAGGGCGCTTCGCCCTACAAAAGCCTTTGGCTCGTTTCCGAAATTCTACTGCGGTCTCTTTTAATCTGATTTTTGTTTTGTCTTTCTGGTTGGCCAAGCGGGTTTTTGTAACGTAAACTGTTTATATAACGAACCTCGTTTATATATACGTGCGCTACCCTGGCCCAGTTTGTATAAATATTCGTGTCCTTTCTTTTTCTTCTTGGGATCAGTTTACAGTACCTCCAAGATACTGACCTTATATTCAAAATATAGCTAGGTAACAGGGACGAGACTCTTTATAATTAGTCGGGATATGTCGTGAAATTAAGCGGCGTGGTGTCCCTTCAGAATTGAAACCTTTATGGCGCGTTGGTGAAAGCCTATTCTAGTTGAAGCTTTCACGTCACTCGGTAAATGTGTAATGCAGTAGTCACCGATATCTTAAAGGGGCACTCGAGTGGATTCTGAGATCGTCTATTTATTGTGACAACTCGATATAAATTCTACAAGCATCCTAAAACAAATCTGAAATTACACTCATGGGCGGCCGATTTCCCGATTAAAAATCTAATCAAAAAACGTGACACGCCTCTCTTTCTGCACCTTTATTCATACACCAGGGGGCGCCGTCGAACGGCGTTTTTAAACAATATTTACTGTACTACGTCTCTTACACCCAAAGGTTTGGCGTTTTTTGTCAAAATAGAATGCACAACGTGCCTAAAAAGAACAAAAATAGCAACGTTCCGAATCTCCACGCAATTAACTATATTTTCATTGGTAACATTTTATGGAGGCGGTGAAGTCCCGAGAATAGCTCTGACAAGAGAGAGAGAAAAAAAGAAAGAAGCAAACACTACACTATATATTTATTGCTGTGAGGTTTACTAGGACGTCTTGTCATCTAGAACAGGTAATATTTATCGAATAAAGCCCAACAAACAATATGCCATCAAAAACAAGCTTCTACAAAAAAAAAGCACTCGAGTGCCCCTTTAAGAAACGCACGGTGCGGCCAATCCCAAGCCTTTTGTTATCGTCCCGTAGCCACTGAGATTAGCCAATAAGAAGGTTAAAGAACGAATCTGATGCACTAAAGCGTAAAGATAACACACCACGCCCGCGCTTTTTAAGTTGTTAGCGACTCTATAAATTTTATAGCTTAAGCATTTTTCACCGAGTAACACTTAAACAAAACAACTTTCAAGACACACAACCGTGACTGCAATATTAAAGCAGAACTAAGCTGTTACTTTATTCACCGATCATATAATAGTAGGTAGAATAGATAGTAAAAAAAATAATAATAATATTAATATATATAGCCCATACTGCGCTTTTCAAGCTGTCAGAAAGACCCGAATGGCAATGGTTATTGCTATTTCATTCTATTCGTCTAACATTATCTGGCCATAAAAGTATGTGACGTTACGTAGACAGGCAAAACGAAGGCGAGTACTTAATTAAGAAGGTCAATAAATAAGATATTACGCCACACCCCTGGCGTGCTGCCGGGGCAACTTAGACTACACCCAGGTTGATAATTGGCAGCGTCGAGCACATGCATCCCGACCATCAGGCACGCCTGTACCTCGCGAGTTCGCTGTCGAGGCCAGCGAAGACGTCAGTTTTGAAGGCAACGAGGACGACGGAGGAAAAGAAGAAGGCGGTCCCCCAAATTTAACTCCCTCGTTCTTTCTTCTTTTCTTTTCCTTTTTTTTTTCTTTTTGAGTTTCTTTCAGCTACTTCGTTACGCAGCCATGTTGACAGCTCCGGCAAGCATAGCACCGTAAATAAACAAACACACAAAAAAACACGAAGCTCCTGCCAGCAGCTTTCTTCGAGAAACCACCAAAGCAAAGGACGAACCTCGGAAGAGAAAAACTGCCCAACCCGTCAAGAAAACATATTCCAGGGCTGTCCTTCGCGAACGGCGAGAGCGAAAGCGAAACAGAAAAAAAAAAACACAACATACTGGCCCGCTCAAAATAAGGAGGGTCCTGTACTTTCAGGGAACGGACTGTATACCCGGACGAGACGACGTGCTCGCATTTCCGAAAACTGTTCTTGGCTTCGTCCTTGTCGCTAAAAAATCATCGGCAACCGCCCACCTCCTCTTCCTGCGTGTTTTCGAGGAGCCAATCGGCAATAATTTCTTCTTCTTTTTCTACTTTATTGCGAAATCCGGACAGCCCTTGACAGACTAGCCCAGTTTTCCGGGGCGACTGGAACCCCTTCCATATTCCACTCCGACTCACGAAGACTACGAGACCAGGCGAGCTCTTTTCCGACTCTAACGAAAGAAAACAGTTTGTGTTCGACCGAAAACAAAGAAAATCCGAGTGGTGCCCCTAGATACCATGGAGAAGCCGGACTGCATCAAAACTCCAAAGGACTACCGGAGGTACACTGCTGCTCCGAAGAAAAGAACCAAAGATGTAAGTTGAGCATGGCGAAGTGTACCGACACCATACGCTTATTGAGTTTTTCTGCATTCCATTGTGCATGACAGCACGCAGTCGTAGTTAATTACGGTAGAAGCTTTCAGTAAAAGTGGTACCGCCGTGTGAAAATAATATGGATGCTAGGCTCATCATTACTGCTTGATGCCTGTGATTTCTCCGCCTCTCAAGAAAGGCTCCGCTATCACAGGAAGTTCTATCAAACCGCTTTAGCGGGCACAATACCGTTTTTGCGGGTACAATATCGCTCCGCGGAAGTGCGCTTCCAAGCCTGCAAGTTCCTGTTATTGTTCTACAAAAACACAGCCCGCTAAAGCTACCCAATATCGCTCGTGAATATCGTAATGTAGATTTGTCAAAGCACCGCTAGTCAAACAATGCCTGCCTCTAGAAGGCTCTATGAACATAAATCAGATACCCTCGATTTTACGATACCACGCCCCTTATGTGTAGACGCTGGAAGTTGGGAATAACATACGTGTGAATAGCGTCGTCATTTGCTCTCGTAGTTATTGTTTGGGTGTATTTATAGAAGGGAGACTCATAGCGTCGGCCTTTCGAGTGGTGCAATCATTAAATGGCATCCGGCTCCGTTATTTTCGGCGGCGGGTAACAAAAGCGAGAGAGGTTTTGTGAAGGTTGGGCACCCACCACTGGCAGTGTTTACCCTGGGTTGGTATCGATGCATGACATTCTGCCCTGGCAGTTATCCCAGAGTCGTCTAAGGAGAGGAGTACGTGTCATGTTGATCCGCTCTTTTCTTTTCTTTTTTACTTTTCTTTCGGTGTGAGCAGATTCAGTGGCATCTATTTCTTTTTTTTTTTTTTCGTGGTTGCTATTTAAATACCGTTTGGATTTTGAGGGATTGTTGGCAAATGAGCAGGTTTCGAAAACTCGTGGAAGTACCGCGAAGGAACAGCGAGTGATCGAGGATGTGGAAATGACGCGGCCCTTTAGGATTCGTCACCCTGAAATTTTAGACGCATCTAAGCTCAGTGGGTACAGCGCGTGTTGCTGCTAAAGTTAATTTGTGAGTAAAAGCACCAACAACCCCGTTTTTATATAACGTAAAGATTAACTTTTAAAAGATTCACAACCGCATAGGCATCCGTCACACTAGCGAATCGGATTCAGACCGGTTCTCGAAATGAACACACGGACTCACATCAAGAGGTGACGACATCTGGTGTCGGATCAAGACAATTCTAACATTGTAATCCGCAAACTTCCGGTTGTAGACTGTAAGAAAAACAGGAACTCTGTTTAGTGCCGCGCCGTCGTCTTGTTCAAAGGGGCTGCATGGAACACATCGCTCGTTCGTGGACATTCGTGGCTTGAATAAACTGGATGGATGGATAGATGAATACGGCTGATCCCTTTGGATAGGGCGGTAGCTTACGCCACCTAGCCATTTTGTCTTACTATTTAAGCTTAGAATATTTAAATGTGAAAACTATATTCACTCCGCAATGAAAAGAAAGTGAGGCTATTAAACCCCCTTGCCATCAGTTGATAAAAAAATACCTGGTAATCTCTACTGTCTTGAAATGCACTTTTCCTTCGCTGTCTCTAAAACCCAATGACTTTATTAAATCTACGTTGTCTTCGGTAGGCATAGGGTGAAGCCCTTTACAGTAGAGTATCAAGTGCTCAGCCGTCTCGTCCTCCTCTCCACAAGCAGCGCACACTGTGTCCATTTCCTGGTACTTCGCTCTGTATGTTCTGGTTCGCAAAACACCTGTCCTTGCCTCAAATAACAATTAGCTTCCCCTAGAATTGTCATAAATGCTTTCCTGGCAATAACGGTTTTGTGTAATCTATAGCTTTCCAGAGCCGTCTTTGTCTGCATTCCCTCTAGCCACCGATCTCTTTCTGTGGCCTTAATTTCCTTCTTAACTGAGACCTGCTCTTCCGTAACCCCACTATAGCCTAAAAACTTTCCTCTTAAAGGAGCTGTGCAACGATATTCCTTCAGTTGGAATGTTGTTCACTTTACACGAGCTTACTGGCACTAGTGGGACTCAAGGATACTCTCACGCAACGCCACTGGCCAAGAAACTCCTTTGTTGCGGTGTAATTTCAAGGACAAAAGCGATCATTTTCATTCAATCTCTCCTTTGCAAAATTTGATGACGTAACGTGGGGATCGCAGTACACCCATATGACGATATTTGAATACGGTTCATAGATTGGACCCGAGCATTGCGTGGGCACTCGATTTGGGCTCGTGATAATTACTTGCTCGAGAAGCATTCGGGTGGTGGCCCGTGTCCAGTCGCTGCAACGACGACAATAGCCGAGCCATAACAATGTCTGGAACTCAGCGCGTGTCCTGTGCTTTGCCAGCACAAGCGCGTGGCTATGAACAACATTGGCGGCATATAATTGGTTCCAGGTCACGTGGCCGCTTGTTCTGGCTGCGAGTTGAGGGGGTGAACGCTGCTCGTTTTTCTTTAATTTGTTTCTGGAACTTCTATTGCGTGGGGTGAAGAACGAACACGTGTTTCATAGGTCATTAATGCCAGGGATCCGTTCTAAGCGGTATTTGCGCAAAGTACAAAAATTGTTGCATCGCTCCTTTAATTTCCTAGTGCGCGGTCTCCATTTTTTGTCTATACTCCTCATGTATAAATAGCTGAAAACCTTTCGTGCCCATTGCTCCCCATCCATTTGCCTCAACCGATCCTTAAATTCTATCTTGCTCACAGCTTTTCTGCCCTCAAATGACGCCCATCCCATGTCTCCTTGTACTCCCTGGTTTGGTGTTTTGCCATGTTCCCCCAAAGCCAGCCTACCTACTCCACGCTGTTTTATTTCTATACTTCGTCTCACCTTAGCATGGACTATTGCTAGCCGCGCGTGCCAAAAGCCTGAGCTAGTTGCTTTGGATGAAGCCTCGGCGGCTGCACGAGCGCTCGTGCGGCGAGTGCTCCAGTCAAGGCAGTCGAAGCTAGCCGCTCGCGCTTGCACAGCCTTCGCAGTTAGTCCGTGCTAAGGTGAGATGAAGTAGTGTTGCATGCACTTCGGATTTCATGCATAGCACTGCGTGCTATGCATGAAATCTTTTCCAGGGTAGGCGCCATCTGGTAGCTGCTGCGCAAATCAGTTCGTATCGAACAACGAGTGTGACGTCAGCGTTCGGCGAGGACTCGAATCCAATCACACTCTTCGTGCCCAAAAAATGGCGGCCGCCAATGTTGATCGATGGGCTTCTAAAATGGGTCTATTATATGCGTCTTCATATTTAAGTTCAAGTTTAGAGCCGAGTTCGCGTAGTTGCCCGAAAAACTGTACTCAGACAAAACTCACGAATGCACCAGAAGCTCCCCGGCACCGTCATCACCGCAGGCCCCTCTTCCTCCGCGATGCGCAAAAAGTCCGCTACTGACGAGCACGTGACGCTAACGTCAGCACAACTCGTCAAGGCCACTGCCACTACTGGCTTCCCTGGCTGATCCGCGGGGCGATTCGATGGTACGCGGTGGCGTTTATCTGGCGCGTTCTTAACGTAGTGTACGACTATAACGAGCGTATCAAACCAACCACGTGATTTCTGACACTGACGTCGCATTCATGTAACCACTGTTGTGATGCGTAAAAGCGGGAGCAGGTAAAGAAAAGAAACTTACTTTTGAGTGTTTCGATTTTTCTTTATATTATTTCAAGGGCGACGGAACCGTTTGTCTAATTGTTACAATCTTTTGCCTCTCAAACCAAATGGCAAGATTGTTTTTGTTTGTTTTTGTTTTCGCGCTAATGAATGCTGTTATTTTTTAGCGGATCTATTTTCATTTGATTTATTCGAGATAATCTTAGCCGGAACGAGAGGGTACCGAGGAAAACTGTAAGGAAGTATTTGTGGCAGTCTACTTTGAATATTCATTGCGCCTAGAAAACGTTCCATTCAAGAAGATTACACATAGAGTGAACTTCTCATTCGATTTTTAAACGAAAGAAATGAACAAAAAAATGTCCGCAGTTTTGTACTTCTTTTAATTATTTTTTTAAGTTGAAAATGCAAACATTTACCAACACCTTAGTTAACCTTTTTTTTAAATTTTCGATTCACTTTTTACTTGATTGGAACCATCACTCACGCTGCACTGTAGTCAAAGGATGCTTGCGGGCTTTCTACACAACAGCAATGTAAACACGGCTTCAGTTTTTAAGCATCTAGCACCACTGATGTAAGAGATTCAGAAATCAGCATATGATCGCTATACTTGAGCATGACCCGAAGTTACAGTAGTACGAAAAATATAACCCAGCATCACTGAAATGTACATTGCATTAAAATTTATCACAGCATAGATTAAATTTATGGGTCTAGCTCAGTCTGCTAGTGGTGTATTTAAAAAAAAAAAAAACTTCCTCGCTCATCCTTTTATTTAAAATGGCTTGAAAAAATTTAGAAAAAAAAATTATATATATATATATATATATATATATATATATATTTTTTTTTTTTTTTTTTCTTTGCTAATCTGCATGACATGTTTAATGTTTGAGAGATCAGGTTCTCGCCGAAAACTAGTCCGGGTCTATTCAGTTACTACAATTTCTAAACATGTTGCAACCATCTACATTAATTTACCCGTAGGCTCGGTGAGGAAACGTGCTCTTTCTTTCCGCAACTAAATGTAGATATAAAGAACGCGTTTTTAGATCAGTAAAGGCCCGTCCAAACACTTGCAACCGAGTACGACCGACTCTTGTAACGGCTTGCGACGAGATGCACTGCTGCGGAGCTGGTCGTAAGTCGTCACAAGAAGATTAAAAACCGGTCTTGTCTCGGTCGGTTGTAGTCAAACGCAAGCGTGCGAACGCGCCTTAAAGAGGGGGTGCAACGATTTTGAGATGAAACGAATTTGCATCTCGTCATTTTTACGTTGATTATCGTGTCCCGGAGGATAGAGAAAACACCTCCTTGATTAAAAAATGTCGCGATTCCGCTGCATAATTGCAAAGCAAAAGTCGAGCTTTTTCCCCCACCTGAAGCCGCAAGTGGCAGCCGAAGGAACTACGGCGAGAAGATTACGTGACCTCGCTCGGCTCTAAGCTGCAGCATAACGCCCGCTAATGTCAGCAGAGAGAGGGAGAGGAAGCGTCCTCCGAGAGAACACACGGGAAGCTACACGGCACTCCGAATTACGTCACTAGGAAGGGGACCAGGTGTGACCCTGAAGACTGGGAGTGAGTTGAGGGGTGCCGGAAATGCTAATATTTATCTTTTTTTCTTTTTACACAACAACTAGGACACGCAGGCGAAATCGGTTTTCTGTTGTTTTTTTTTTTTTTTATTTCAGAGTGTCAGAGGGCAACTTGCACAAATTTTTGACCGAAGTCCGGAAATCGTTGCACCCCCCCCTTTAAGTTTCAGGTCAAGATTTAAGATTACGCTATAGCAACAAGCTTGGGCTCGAACAATGCTTTATACTCTAAAGACCCGTTCACACACTTGCAACCGAGTACGACCGAGAGAGACGAGACCTGTTGAAACCTCTTAAAATTTCTTAGAACGAGAGAACACACTGGCACGCTGGCGCCATCTATGCGGTGACCCTGGAACTGCATTTCACAAGAGCGAAGGTTTTGAGGAATTTCCGAGGTCAAATGTGCGTAATACTCATGAGAAAGGCTCGTTTATGAAGTTGACAAAAGTTTTTAGAACCAAGAAAGAAAGGATAATGCGCGAGAGAAATAGAAATATGCCGGACCGCCAAGTTTAAACTGCTACCCAATAGATGGCACCAGTGTGTCCTCTAGTCGTAAGAGATAGAAGGTTCCAAGGCACTCGGTTCTAAGAGGTCGCAAGTGTGTGAACTGTGTGAAGTTGAACTGGCCTTAATTTGTAAGGTTATAGAACACTTGATAACAGGCAGTTACGTCACAACAGAAGCCACCAATCTAAAATGCTAGAAAGCCATTCGAACAAACCAAATGCTATTATATCTGCTCCAGCAAGACCCCGAGAGAGTGATGAACTATTTACACAACCGCGTAGAGACAAAACCTTGATGGTACATGTCGAACGGTAAACACGCAAGTATTGCTGTTGCTATGAAAGCACGAATAGAGCTCTTCAAAAAAAAAAAAAAAAACTGTCAAGAAATTTTTGTAACAAAACTTTTGGCATTATAGCCACCGACGGCTTAAGAACCATAAGAGCGACCTCTTATGATTTCTTTTTTTGCTTCGCGATTGGCTCTTCGGCCTTGTTATCGACTAAGTTCGCAATCTGATTGGCCGCGGAGCATTAACAAAACGCCTGGCACATGCCACGCCCCGCGTTTCTTCAGTTGTCGGCGGTTATACGGCGAGCAAGTGTTCTACAATGTGTCCCTGGCGTATCAGAACGTAAAGAGGGGCACGCCGATCAAAGGGCAGCCTAGATGACGCGTAGATAACGCGCGATAACGAGGCAGCCAATCTCGGGCCGTCATCGGCTGAGGTCGGGGTCAAACAAACGCACGTGGGCGCATTTAGGGGGCAAACAAACACACGAATGTGCCCAAGGAGCGGGAAACTTGCACGCCGTATAAAACGTGGAAGACACACCCAAACTTCAGTGCCTAAACAAGTTATGTGCGAAGTCCATTTTCTAAAAATATGACCAGTACTCACACCAACCGTTATAGAGGTAGACGTTGCACTCGTAACTCCACGAGAAAACATGAAGGGAGCCAGAAAGTGTAACAGTGTTAAATAAAAACTTCACCCGCCAGCCAAAGCCAACAAAAAGGTCAGGCCTAAAAAATAAAGAAAAAAAACCCGGCGTGAAAAAAAAAAAATTGCGACGGATGAAACCGACGAGTGCCGAGGAAACAAAAACGAAAGCGCGAACGAACGCTCAGGTTGGAAGCCAATCATCAGCTATCGGACGCTCTTTGTAGTCACTCTCTAAAGCAAAGCGATAGCACAGCGAGAGAGCGAGAGAGAAAACGAAAACTGCTTGCGCGCAGAAAGATTCGAGTCCTTGGCGTTGAAAATAGCTGCAGCTCGCGACCTGTTGAGTCAGCGGTTCGCGGGCGTTCGGCACGGAACCTCAAATGTCAGCCTCACCGAAACTTCGACGGAACTTCTCAGAAGCAGCGTAGTGAAGTCACGGTCGACGAAACTTCGACAGGAACCGACAGGTATTCGCATGGCGTCATCAGCACGAGCTGCGGGTAAAGCAACGTGTCGCCTGCAATGAACTGCCGGCGATAAAAACAAAACAAATAAAAAAAATCTGGACGACTCTCGTTGTCAGCACGCGTTCAACCGCGAAGCACACGGCTGCATGGTCGCTAGTCAATGGTTCCTACACTCACTGACAAGATAAGAATGGCAGGAAGAGTTTTTCAGTTGTCTCGCCTTCAGCGCGAGCTTCCTTCCTATCTTCGATAACGCTCTAGCAGACGTTTCGTGAACTCAGCGAGTGCGCAGCCAAATCACGACGGAAGGAAACAAACGCGCGCTGCGAGAATGGGCATCCGAAAGATACCTTTTTGTTCTGTCAGCGCTTGGTGGGAAAGAACACACCAAGACGCGGCCCTGGTTTGACGCCGCTGCGTTGGCGCTGCTATGCGGAAAGCAAGTTCGTCTGCTTCTTTTCCAGGGGTTGCGGTGACGTCAGAACGCCGAACTCTGATTGGCTCTGAGGAAATGCAAACACCACGGCGACGCAGGTGTGGAAGTTTGCATAAATACATACTATATACTTCTTAGCAAGTAAGCTTACGCGTCAAGAAAGAAGAACACGACGTGCAGATATACAGGGTGTTTGATTTTCAATTCGAACAGATTTTTTTTCTTTTAAAAAAAGGGGGGGGGGGGAGAGGGGGCTGATTGAGACGAGTGCCGTCTTCATGAATTCATCAGGCTTGGAGGACGTTAAATGATTGTTTTGGGGGGCCACGTTGCAATCGCAGCTTTTTCGGCAATTAATATTAGAGATCAGACCAGTTAAAAAATTTTCAAAAAGGTATATTAGTTTGTGAGATATTAAATTCAATAGTCGGGTTTTTGTTTTCGCCCATTTAAAAATGGCGCGCAAAAAGAACGCCGCAAGCCCTGTCCACAGTGACGCCTAGCTGAAAGCGTGACGTAGACGTTTCAGTCACGTCGTCAGTTGTGTTGCCGGCGAACCTACCAAAGACACGCTGCCGACTTACTGACGACATGATCGAAACGATTACCTTACTCTCCCCATCGTCATTGCGTCGCTTTTTACGAGCGAATTTTTTTTTATTTTATTTTTTAATTGGTCAACACACGCGAAAATTGATCGGTTAATATCTTAAAAGTCATCACCTTTTTGGAAATTCTTTAAATGGGTCTGGAGTCTCATAGTAATGGCTGTCAATACTACATCTGCAACATGACCCCTACAACGAGTAATTAAAAGTTAATCAGCAGATACTACTTAATTAGTCGACTTACAATCACAGCTATCCCGTCATCCCCGTCATCGGCAGGCAAAGCCGTGATGACGGCGGACATAGCCGTCATCACGGCTATGCCCGCCGAGCCTGCTAAATGCATGGTGCAGACGGCATTCGTCTAAACCTCATCTCTCTTTTTTTTTTTCTTTTTATAGCGGGGCTGTTAAGGGCTAGTTTCCCCAGAATCGTGTCCCCCGCAAAGAAGTGAAGACACCGAACTCTGGACACCTACCGCCACCTATGAGCGACGGCGGCAAACCACGTATCTGGTTGCCGCCGTCGCTCATAGATGGCGGCAGGCTTTCCACTCTGGCTTGCCGACTTGCGGCCGGCCATTATTTTCCATTGTACAGCTCCGCTGGACTTCCTTCTTCACCAAAGTTGAAAGGCTGAAAGTTGTCTTTTAAATATGTTCGAATTAAAATCAAACACGTTTCATATACTAACGTATTGAACATGTCTTGAAAACTGGTTCCGATTCTATAGTCTTCTATCTTTGTATGCACTTAGTGTGCTTTGCCAGAGCTTTGTAACTGGTCTTCACGGGTATTTACTCAGGAACTGTTATTTATTTTAATGAAGTGCTGTGGCCTTTCTAGATTGGGAAGCAGAGAACAGTAGTGGAGAAAAAAAACTGCGGTAGTGGCAAAAAAAGAAAGAAAAAAAAAACATTTTACAAAACATTTACACTGGAAGTTTATGGGGTAGTAAGTGCGTGAATATAATTTTTAACATTGCTCCATTGTTTCGGGTTATTATTGAGTTTGTTCACCAGTTCGCCTGCTTGTTTTCGATTTCCTCGAGAAAAACGGCTTTACCAGACACGCTGCTTGCAGGGCCGTAAAAGTTATTTCTGCTACCACGGCCGCTTGAAGTCAAATGCAATTGAGTTACAAATAGAGTTACATTTTCGCATAAGGTTTAGGGTGGAAACAAATTATCATTTTTTTTAATCAAGTTAATCAAACTTATATTATTTATATGAGATTCATTTATTTGAATTGAACTTACATGATTTAAATTACTTCAACTAGAAAATTGTGACTTTTTATGACTAGATGTGTAAAGTTTAATAGCTGCGTGAAATGAAGATTTTCTGCTTGATCATTACTTGCTTTAAATACAAAATAAGTACCCATGGGAAGCAAACACTGATATACAAACGGTAAATAAAATATATGATCAGTATTGTTTCGGGGAAAAGTGATTGATTTAGATCATTGTGGCCAAATCCGTGCGATTTAATTCACGATTTAAATCACGATATAAATTTCTATTTAAATCATCTTGATTTTTGTTCGCGACCCTAATCTAATTACATTTAGCGACTAAAAAAAAAACATACGCTCTGATTACTTCTCAAAAGTCCCACGAGGTCTCGAGATGTTCTGTAATTGCTTAAACAAAAAAATAAAAAAATAAAAAAATGGCATACTTTTGTTTAGAATGAACACTCCGCTCATGGTAAAGATTGAGGCAGCTGTGGCATAACAGGGACTGTCATGCTGAGGCTGCAGATCCGTGATGTCCAGAACCTGCCAACATCCTTTAGTGGAGCAAGTTCGATTGAACCAAGTTAAAATACCTAAAAAATATAACTAACTAACAGTTGCAGTTACTGAAATATAACTGCAATATATGAGAGAAAGACAGAGAAAACAAACGCTTTATTACAAGAAGTTTTAGTCCTAGTCGTCATGCAAGGTCCTTGCTTTCCAAAAATGTAACTGAAGCTAAAGTGGGTTTCATAAGTTACTTTACAAGAGCGCTAGCCGCCTCCTTGTTCGTTCGTATTGAAACCGAAGAGCATCTCCCGTCAGCTCCCTCAAAAGTGACGCGAAATCAAAAAAAAAAACGAAAGAAAGAAAGAAAGAAAGAACGAAAAAAAAGAAAGAAAGAAAAGCTCTCTAACATTTTTGCAGCACCATAGTGCCAGGTCGGTCACGCCGGTGTGATCGAGTCTTTGGCGTGATCGAGCCGTTGGCGAGACCGAGCCGTTGGCGAGAACCGCAGCCCAAGTGTTCCGACAGTCCTAAAGCGCTAACGGGGCGCAGCGCTTGGCGGGGTGCGGCGCTGTTTACGTTGAGCCTGCGGGCGCGAGCGTCGGGCGGGGATGGGGTGGCCGCGCGTTGTTTGTGGCCTCGATTCGTCGTCTCCGGCGTCGTCGACGCGGTCGTCTCTCGGCCAGTGCGGTGGCGGCAGCGGCGCTCAGTCGAGACCCCGTTTCCCGAAATAAACGTCCGCCGCCGCGGGGCTCTAAACCGTGCTCCGCCGTTGTCCCTCTTTCGCAGGCGTTTGCGTGCGTGCGTGCGTGCGTGCGTGCGCGTGCGTGTGTGGGTGCCTACGTGCATGCGTCTGCACGGGGACATTGTAAATCGGAGGTCCCGCAAGCTCCTGATGGTGTGCATCCTGGCTTTGAGACGCGACAGATCAACGCGCAAATGCGCGTAAGGAATGGACCCCGGGGGTCACACTGCTCATACACCATGCAAAAGACAGTCTGCAGACGCTGTCTGAAGCGTGTCTGCGTGAAGGGTTATACCAGGCTGGATGAATGGATGGATGGATGTTAATGGATATAACCTTTGTAACGGGCGGTAGCTTGCGCCACCTAGCCTAACTTGACAAAGGCCAACTTGACAAACAGGAGGTTGCCGGTCAGTCGGGGTTATAGCAATGTTTACCCGACAACAAAAAGCTTCGGCAAACGTTCCAGTTCCCGACATAAAGATCATTTTACCTGAACGCAACAAATAGTCGTTAGCATGTGGATAGGTGGGATTCCAGTTAACGACAGATGTAACCTCCTTGTTCACAACCCATGCTTCAAAAAAAAAAATAATATTTTTCTTGTCAACAGTCAGCAACGACAACATTAAGGATGGGAAATGAATGTTGCTGATGCGCCGTGAAAGGTCAGCGTCAAGCTCAGCAGTAACGAACTCAACTATGGCTGCCAGTGAACACCACCTATCAGCGACGTGCGCGACCAAAAGCGTCGCTGTGGTCGAAATTCGCGATTGGCTAAACGCTCGTTATGGCGTCTTTATTTGGATTCATTGTTTTTTCATCGACGGAAGTCAGCGCTATGCCAAAATGTCAACTGTGACGATGTTGGCTTAAGAATGCCATGACTCCACAAGCTTCCATTGTTATCTTTACATAACGAACCTGCTTTTCGTAACTGATGATAAGTAGTCAATATTACGACTCATGACGTCACGGCGAGGCAAATTTTGATCGTGACGTCACAAACGTTAATAGTAGTAAAAATGCCGATATACCTGAGCACATACGGCTCGTGAGGCCATATGGCCTCACGAGCCGTTTCACGGGTGTTTAGGATACACGTTTGAGGTACACCTTTAACCTTAAACGTCAACAGGTAAAGAACCCCTGATGAGATTACGTTTGAAATTTTGCAACGTAGGTTGGTTGTGTTTGTGTGACGAGAGTATCCTCGAATATACGTTCGTCGAAGTTTCTAAGATATGGAAGAAAGGGATTTATGTTCGCACTATGATACCTTGTCATAAACGATATTACACAAACATTCATAGTGGTCCATTTCAGAAAAGCGTAGTGGCGTACTGTACGAGCACGACTATAGGCAGTGAAATTCAAAGTTGTAAGTGATTAAGTAATTTGTAGTATGGAAGTCTAGAGAGCAGGAAGCTGATCTGCCCCAGGGGGCGCCTGATGTCTCCGCTGTAGATTAGAAATTAAGCCAGTGCACTTCGGCTGCTGAGTTGGTATTCTTAACGTACATCACACAGTGATACACTAACGCACGGCGGTACGATGCTCATCCGGAACGACACGGGCTGGGATCGAACCAAATTTCGAGTACTGGTTGAAGCGAATCCCACAAAAAAGCTCACCGAAGAAAAGCTCACCGCAAAACCGGCGGAAGCGGAGAAAAGCTCACCGGCCATTGAGCGTATGCGGAGAAAAGCTCGCCGATATTTTTTGTTCCTCTTTTCATATGGAGGCCACGTGTCACGTGTGACGTACAATCCGCTAAGCTAAGAAAAAAAAAAGTTGGTGATCTTTTCTCCACATCTGCCGGTTTTGCGGTGAGCTTTTTTTCCGGGGAGCTTTTCTCCGGTGAGCTTTTCTCCGCCGCCCGTTTAGAGCTGCAGCTAGTTGGTTCATATGCTTGGGTCAAATCCAGGACATATCCACGCCAAAGTACGTGTCGTGTGAAAAAGGCGTCATATATAACATCTCATTATCACGCGGTCGATGCTACGTATGTAGTATTCTGTGTTTTCGGAGTTTATGTTTCGTCAAATTCGGAGGGTGTTTTTCGGAGTATATTTTTTGCCTAAAATTCGGAATCTATCGGAGCTTATTTTTGTTCGATTCCAAATTTTCTGAAATTCGGAGTTTAATTTTGCAGTGTTTCCTATATTTATAATAAAAATAAAAATAATAATATTCGGGTATAAACGCAAACTAGATTTTTAAAAATGCGCTTGTATCAAAAAATATTTCTTCAGCTGGATTTGGCTCTGGTGCCATTGCCATTGGCAATACTAATTTATATAACGGCAAATGTTCCACGCAAGTGTTGCTTCGATAAACGCCGATAGCTCTAAAATCAATAAACTCTTGGAGGCTAGGAAGCTCGTATTCATCCCATCCTATTCCACCAACCTACCCAGCGGCCTCGCGAGGTGAGGTGATAATGGATATAATAGAGAAGCTTCAACTGCCCCACCCGCTTCCCCATTTTATGCAATCCCTATGGCTCATAGCTTCCACTGCTGCAAAAACACAACCTCTCCTTTATCTAAGGAGCTCGAGTAGTCTGGTCGAAACTGGAAACCAGATCAGTGGCTGTTGTCAATCGTGACCCAAAAGTACAACGACCTGTTGTTCTGAATGAAGAATGAAGAAAGATCCCTTTTGTCAATGGTACGACATTTGAAAGATAACTACGGTGGCATTTTCTCAGGAACATTCACCCTGTGCGCTGAATAACCTTAATTGTAAAACACCGTCGTTTTTGTTTTTTTTTGAGGGGGGAAGGGGGGGGGGGGGGGGGGGGCACTGATACATCAAAATTCGAAGTTACTAAAATTTTACCGGCGGGTGTTTTTTGGAGCTTTCGGATTGATCCAGAAACACGGAACCCTACACATAGGTCAAACTGGTCGTGGCATCAATGACCGGACAAGGGAACATGCTGCTTCATTTATGTCTCAGCAGGGGGACATCTCCCAGTCCATTGTCGAGAATGCCGGTGCGCTACAAGTTTGCAAAACATCAAGGTACTGGGGAAAAAAAGAAAAACTTTCGCGTGAAATTCTTGAGGCATTGGCCATCGATGAAAAAGAAGATGAATGCGACAGTGCCCCTTCCCTGGCGCTGCACCAGCGAGAAAAACTGTTTCTGCGGTACTCCTGAAGGACATGACGGAGCTCCGCGTTTGTAAATAAGGACAGTAGTGGAGGAACAAGGCTTTCATCAAGTTTGTAGATAAGAAAGAAGAGGGCTTCAATCCAGGTTGAAGTGAAGTGAAGGAAGAAGATGGCTTCAATATAGTTGATAGTCCAGCAGTTGTCTACGTGTGCGTTTATAAGTGTTCAGCTGGCACCACCCAAACACATTTCAAGGGACCAAAGCAACACAACGGGCGAATAGTCCGTTTGGTAGGTTAGGATAGGTCGCAGGGACAGGTCAGTTTAGGTTAGATTAGGTTAAATTAGGTTAGGTTTAGGTTACGTGTGAATCCAACGACACTCTTTTGTTTTGTATCGCGTCTCTGCGTCACCGTGTCAGTTTGTGCGCATTGTTGGTCGTTTTATGCGCAGTCCGTGTCACGTCTCGCTTAACGCGAGTTCCGCGAATGAACAGTGCGCGTGACCCAGGGAACTTTACGATGCTGCTGGCACCCGACGTGCTTCGAGGAGGTGCACCAGGGGGAGGCCGAGGAGGAGAAGAAGAAAAGAAAGCGGCCATCGCGTTTCTGAGGTGGGATTCGGAAGAGGGGAGCCGGTGGATATTTAGAGGGGGAAGCGGCAGCCGCGGCGGTTGCCTCATCTCGACTGCTGCCACGGGGCGTCTATTCTGAGGGGCCCCGAGACGCTGGCCCCTCGCTCTACCACGGCACCGGATAAGAATCCGCCAGACTAAAAAGCCACACACACGCACAAAAAAAAAAAAGAAAAAACGAAAAAAAGTGCGAGAGACGAAGGGGTCGGCAGAACAGGAACGTGGCACAGCGTTTTCTACCAACCTTAGGGAAAGCAGAGAGGGGGAAAAAATAAAGGGGGGCGAAAGTGGGCGGACGAAGCTAGATCAAGGAGTGAAAGTGGGACAAACTGAAACAGGCTGTACCCCCCCCCCCCCCCCTCCTTGCAGGCCTCGGCTTTCTGAGAAAGGGGGCGCGGGGGTTGGGGGGGGGGGGGGGGGGGGGAGGGGAGCGAATTCTTCTTTACGTTGCTTGCACTGAGCAGTGCTGTCATTGTCATTCTTTCTCCATGTTGTTATGATGGAGGGTATGGAGTGTCTGTTATGAACACGAAAAGCGAAAAGGAATGCTTAATGAGCCGACAAAAAGGTCAGGGGTTACAGATACATTTCCAGGCATTTATAAGTCATGGCGGCTATAGTATACATGGACATTACTACCCTGCATTCTTCGAGGGTACCCAACTGTGCGTTACAACGTTGCTCTGAAATATTATATAAGAAATAAAAGTTCAAGATGGAAGAGAATCAACGTGCTACACAGTATAACCAAACGCATAAAGATATAAAAAAAGATTAGAACGTAAGTCACATTAAAAAATGAATTCGTCATTAAATATGCAGAACAACCTATCCAAGTACGGTGAGCATTCCAACTTACGCGACACCCTACGACAGATATAAAACGGAACGTCCCGCAGAGAATTTGCCCTTCACCCAACAAGATTCGTCGAGCCTTTCTCAAAAGCCGTGAACTCGGTCAAGACCTCATTACTACACGAACTAACAAACTAACAACAAAAAGAAATACACCAAACAACAGCAAGAACCCCCAAAAATGCTGACGACTCCTCAGCCCGAAACGCCCAGCAAGCGCGAGCACTGCGAGAAAGCCGCCGCGCAAACCGCAGGCGAAACGTCACCGCAACCTCTTTCCTCCGGTAGATCCGAGAAAGAAGCTCAAGCGCACCGCGAGAGAGGGAAAGGGAATGATGGGGAAGGAGAGGAAGAGGAGGGAAGGGGGAGTGGCACCCCCCTGGCGAGGCACGCGCGCGTGGGCCGGCATCCAGAAGTCGGGGATCTCCGCTCGCGCTACGCTTCCGACCTGCCCCTGAGGAGACGCGGCGTCCGCAGCGCCCCGAGACGACGACAACGACGACGACGCGTAGACGAGGAGGCGAAGACGACGTCGCCACCGCATCGACGCTGAACACGACCCCCGCGGAAGCGCGGTGCACAGTTTGAACCCCAGACAACACCGACCGAATTCAAGAGCCATGAGCTTTAACAAGGGAATGCTCGCCGTCGGACTCCGACGCGACTTCAGCGCGACTCCTTGGGGATTCAGGCTCCAGGGAGGGTACGACCTCAACGCGCCGCTCACCATACAGAGGGTGAGTGGGGGGTGAGAGAGTGAGTGAGTGAGTGAGTGAATGTTTATGTGTTGTCGTTGGGGAGTCAACCTGTAGCTATAGGGTGACACCACGGGGTCATTGGATGATTGGTGTGGAAACGGTTGGGCAAAAATCTCAAGGACTGTTTATATTGTGCCGGCGCTGTTTATGTTTGCAGTGTAATGTTTGTTTTTATTTATTTATTTATTTATGTGTAGTCTAGAGTTGTTGACAGACATAATGCACGAATATGACGATCAAAATAAAGGGGCTGCGAACGAGAAATATAGAAAGAGTGGCGTTTAGCAAGAAATTAAGAAAGCCTGTTTGAAGAAACGGATATGGTCGATGAGTTTGAAAAGCCGTAAATCTTTGTCCCTCTTTTTTTTTTTTTTGAAAGAAAAAGTGTGTGTGTGTGTGGGGGGGGGGGGGGGGCGTGTTGGTAACTACTGTCGTTTAATTAAATATTTTAGGGTTCATTTACTTACGCAACTGCAAATTCCAGTCATGCTGTTTTAACATGAGAACTTTGCGTTGTGAAGGCACGAAGGGAAAAAAAAGTACTGGATGATAAAAGTTTTGAACCCAAATTAATAAATGATTTTAGAAGCGTCCACCGTCCACATAAGTTCATTGCAGACTATAATTTTTTTCAAGATTTTTTTTTTGTTATTAATTCTACTTAGCATCTGAGTACTTGGCACTTTAGTCGAGTCAGACCTACTGACCTCAAGAAAACCAGAACCCCCAAACTCCGTGGTCTGACAATTGCGAAGCGAACGTTCGCAAAACAAAGCAAATCACGGCCGCCCGATTTTTAAGACAAGAGCAGGCGTTGATGGCCGGCCGTTTGGAGAACCCCATTTGTCGGAACCCGTTACAGATACAAAAGAAAACTAAAAGAGGTGGACTATATAGGGCTCCCTAGAGGAATGCTAATGTCAAGCCACTCGGAGAGACAAAGAGGAAGGTTGTTCGTGAAAGCAAGGCACCCATAAAGCGTTCATCGAATTCCACCGGGACGGGTGCCTCAGGGTCGCTGCGGAAATGAATCCAGCCCTTCAGCCGCTGAGAACTGCATTCCCGTGGAGCAAACTCGAAGGAACGATGACAGAATAGTAACTGCCCTAAATACGCAATATCGTACGACCGTTTTACGTTTGTTACAACCGTTTTACGTCGTGTTAACTGGGACTGTTGGTGAAACGAAGCGTTGTTTACTTTCGCTAAACAGAATGACGACCTGTGTGGTAGGGTTCTCGAACAGTCATTGCACAACAAAGAAATATCTCCGGTGTAATTAACCCTCTTGCTGTTGTGAACTTTACATTAAAAAAGCGTACGAGATAGATTGGGGAATTAAAATGATCGGCCTGTAAAAATAAACTAGGCATCGCGGAAAGTTGAAACCCCGTGAGAATGTGACGCTAGCAGTGGTAATAAAATGCGAAATTTTGAGCACGTGCAGTTATCTGGATCAAAAAATACAACAGAAAAACAAAATGTCTCTATGAGCCGACGTTCACCTAAGCCTAATGTTAATCAAACCAAACTTTGAGATTGTGAGCGTGGGCGCCTGTAGCAATATGTTAGTGAAAAAACTTGCCAACATGAAAAGAAAACAATATCGTCTTTCTGACACATTTGTTCACTGAAAAAGACTGCTGCAGGCGCCCACCATCTCAAATTTCGGTTTGATGAATATTAGGTCTAGTTGGACGTTGGCACATAGAGAATTTTTTTTTTTTTTGTATATTTATTGATCCAGGTCGCGTCATGTGCTCAAACTTTCGATATTTATCACCCCCGAAAGTGTCATATTCTCACGGAGTTTCGGCTTTTTGCGATGCGTAGTTTATTTATGCGGGCCGAAAAATCGGCTTTAATTTTTATTCGATCTAACCCTCTTTACACTGTTTATTTAAGAGTGGCGTGCTTGTTTAACACAGCGTTTTTCAAATATATAAAAGTTATGAATGTGAAAATATATGGTGTTAGAACTAAATGACTGACACCCTCCCCCCCCCCCCCTTTTCCCCCAGAACCAGAACAGATAGAAATATTTAGCGCTTTTATTGTGGAAATTCAGTTTTTACCAGTTACGTTTTCTCATGCTAACAATTGTTGACGCCAGATGAATCATGTAATCGTAAAACAAATTTATAAAAAATATTTTAGAGGTTAGCATCTGAAGTTTCTGCATTCGACTTTTGCATTAATCGTTGCCATCCATGCCTGCAAGCGGTTCCCTTTAACTCGAATGATGCCAGGTAATGGTGGCTGGTATAACGAACCCTATCGAAGCTACATTGAACTTTTCTCCTGACTCTTCAAAATGTACATGCTCACGCTAGCTACGGAGTTTGTCCGTGCCTGTCAGTTTAGTCTACTAATAGTTAACATTATGAAAAAACTACAAATACATCTCGAGGTCGAATATATGCCAAGCTGACTCACTCTTTTTCAGAAGTGCCGAAAAAGTGGCAAAACAAGATAGGAATATGCCTGATTTTTGTTTTATTTTGGTTTTGCAGACGCTTTTATTTTTATAATTATACCTCAAAATTAAGGTCGTTTCAGAGCTTCACTGAAAAAAATTGCTCATATTAACAGCGCACTTTATCTTCAGCCCCAAACGAGCCACAAGGAGATCGCAGAACTTGGAACTATGCAATTTAAACAATAGTTTATCATTTCATTTAGCATAGCCTACATAAAAACAAAAACAAATAATTTTGTTGATTCAATGAACAACATAAAAAAACACGAAAATAATGAACTTGCGAATAATTATATTTCTCCCTCTTCAACCAATCGATTTTCACTCAGTTTCGCCAAACCGGGGATTTCGCGAAATATTACTATAGGTGGCAAAAAATATTTCGAAAATGTCACTCCGAAGATTTTTTGTGTGTGTGTGTGTGTGTGTTTGTGTGTGAGTGTGTGTGTGTGTGTGCGTGCGTGTGCGCGTGTGTGTGTGTGTGTGTGTGTGTTTTTGTGTTTTTTACAAGCTATACCGGTGGGAAGCGAATTTGACTGCCAACGTTACTGGCTCAGTTTTGATTGAACAAACTTTAATTCCATCCTAAATATATGGTTAGTAAATTGCAATAGAATATGAAGTTATTTGTTAAGCTTGAAGCCGCAATTTCTAGACCGATGTGAGAAACTAAGCAGGCACGACACATTACTGAAACAAAAGTTAGCGCACAGGGAAGCTGCTGCTACTTCGTGTTTGCATGCTATTGTTCAGTTAAAACATAATTTAAATTTAAAATAAAAAAATTAAGGATATCTTATGTTAAAAAAGGCCAATAAAAATATACACCACGTAAAGTTGCCACGCAAAAGAACAACTTTAGTGCGCACATCCGGACACAAGACGTCGCCACGATCGCCAACCGGAACAATATACCAATAAACAGCGCACCCTAAATCAACCTGAAGATAAAAATAAGCAACTAATTCAGCATCCACTCGGCTTGTAAGAAAATATCAGAACTTTGTTGTCTCAGTGAATGTCAAGAAAAAAAACCATATGGTCATGTTGATTTAATAAAGTCTACAAACATGCGGCCATGAGGCATGTAAACCGAAGGGTAGGTGAAAGTGATGAGCAGAATTACTAATAAATATTATTTTATTGTTGCGCATTTGTTCAATGGCAGTTGGCCACGTGAAAACAAGTGAAGCGTAATATTACTTTCATGCGAGTTTGTAATTGATCTAAATAGTAATGCATATCATAGTTTTACTTTCTTTAATAAGTGTAAAACGATGGAGATGTTGGTGCTGTCTTTACAGTGCCGGCTGCTCCATACCAATTGCATAAAAAAGTTAGCGTAGAACAGCACACGATAATATACGCATATGTCACGCACATGAGGCACTTATTCAAACCGGTATACACAATCATAGATATACACATTTCTGAACAATTATCTAAACAGTTCGTTGATATAATTCATACAAACAATTTCGGTCATATAATAAGCGCTCGACCTTCATTTGCTAAACCACACTTTAAACACGAAGACGCAATATGCTTAATTCAAAAAAACCAATGAATGAGGGCCATCTTTAGGTGTCGAATGTTAGAACTAAATACCCAAAAACCTGGAACTGTTTATGATTTGACAATCAAGAATGCGCATACCGTTTATGTTGTCCTTTTTATTTGGGTGACAGTAGGTAGCTCTTCCACTGATGCGCCTTCTTGAATCCTTTTTCATCAATGAGCTAGAATGACCGCCCCGGTCGTCAGGTATATGCGATTGGTTTGTTACGCATAAGTGGTAAGAAGAGGAAGAAGAGAAAAAGAACAAACTTCATAGTATGTAAAATAGTGCTTACAAATTTTAAATAAGGGGTCCCAAAATTCGAAGGACAATACTCGGTTTTACCTTAAGAAGAGTAGCAAATTAAAAAAGAATGTTCGGCTCCTCTTAGAAGGTTACCGATTTCTACTTTTATGTGGTGAATTAAGATAATTGTGTCCACATTTGAGATCAGTCATTGTGCGTTTGAAACGTACGCGTTCGAAACGCAAAACGCATCGTTTTCTTTTTCCTTCTAACAACCAAATATAAAAAAAAGAAACTACTTCGCTCAAAGCATGCGTTTTGAGTAAACTTTTTTGTTTTCTTGGTGTGACAGCGAGTATTTTTATGTTGGCAAAAGGGCAACAGTTCCTTGTTTTCTCGGTTGGGGACGACATAATCGTAGCTAAATATAGTCACCCCGATTAATACGGAAATATAAATATGGTAAACTTATATTCAGATTTTAACAATTATGATTAGGGTTTAATTCAGGAAAACCAACTTTGCGTCAGATAAACGAGGGCCAAATAATCGCTGGTTTACCGTACTGTTACCCGGAACCGTAAATGCGCCTCCGCTCCAAAGAAACGATTTCTTAATATTGCGGGCACTCTTCCGCTCTCTCACTCTCTCTCTCCCTCTCTCTTTATCTATATTTCTATCTGAAACTTTAATGTAGTACATAACACATTGTTTTACACGAAACGTACATGCACTCGAAAGCAAGCAAGATCCGTATACAGGCCTAACCCCAAAAAGTCATGCGGCGGTCCTGACTGTCAAAGGAGCCACAATATCAATTGTCGGCTTGCTTCCAATGCATTTTCAATGAAAGTTTCGCGTTACGTAACTTCAAAACAAACGATGCAATCAAACTTACTTTCATTAAAAAGAAATTACGTTAAAAAAAGTTTGATTGTTGTAATGATTTATTATTTATTAAATGTTGGATACTTTCCTTTGAATTCTAACGTCTAGTTGTATTTGTTTTTATGTTCATTCTGTTTAAAGACACCGAGATTAGAGGGAATCAGATGACTCGCTGCTATTTGATCCTTTTTTTTTTTTTTTGAAGGCAAAACGCTTTGCTCATACCTTAAATTTGGAACCGATGCAACCAAGTGCAAGGAACACTGTATCCGCCCGTTCTCCTCCACACGCGTCTGGTGCGTCCTAAAATACGACCCTGCTGGTTCGCTGACAACCGCTCGCGAATCAGCGCGTTGCCCGCGCTTGAAACGGGATCCTCGGCGAAAAGGTGGAAGGAGCCTTGGGAGGCTTCCAGGCTCCGGCGGCAGGTCCCGGTTGTCGCCGCCGCGCCTGTTCTCTCCGCCGCCGTCGCCTTAGCCTTGGCCCTGTGCGCCGCCTCGACGGAGGAACTTGGCATTGGGGCGGGGACGCCCTTCGGAGGTGTCACGTCCAAGAACACTCGAAATTGGGGGGCAAACCAGCGAAAAACAAACGCATGCCATACGGGCCTTCTTCGAGTCAGGCGAGAACTTCGGCTTTGTCGGCGTTCGCTCTGTAAATAAACACTACGCTCTCTAAAACATTGTACACCCTAAAGCCGCAGGGACACTGCCAAAACATCATACAAAAGTCACTCTGTAGACACTGTACGAGGTCTTCCTTGTACGATGGTCACATTTTAGGGCTGTAGAAATTCTGTACCAGAGACTTACACCGATGGCTACACTTTTCCAGCACCTTTATTGCAAGTACTACACGCCTTTTAATCGTGGAGTACCATTCACTTTTTAAAAGTGTAAAAAGGGTGTAAAAAGGTGTAAAGTGAGAAGGCTTTTCATTCTTGATGGTTATTGGCTGCACTGACACCCGTTTCAACGGCTTGTTTTAGCGACAATATCGAATAATTATTGCATGTAGCAATGATTTTTACTCGGAGATATACTATTTGAACTTAAATGTATGAGGCTGAACGTGAAATGTTGACGACAACGTGGAAACGTACGTACAAACTTCATATACGAGGAGACGGTCAGATACGAATGAGTGTCTTTGAATTGTCGAGTACATGAGACATCAGCCGACAGGGGAGTGATTGCCATGTCGTTGGTAATTCCTTGCGTTTGTATTTTCTGTTTCTGCGCACGTAAAAATACTATTCCTAGAATGCTTCTAAGATCGCCTGTGTCCTATTTTTAGTGTGGTCGCCAGCGTCCTGATGGTGTTGCCGTAACACCCTTAATGTGTTAGCCATGGGAAAAGCTGATTTACACCCTTAAGGGAGTAAAATCGTTTAGTTGGTATGTATGCTTAAAGCTCGGTATGCGTGAACTGAAGTGAGGTGAAGGTTGTTGTTTCTGGATAAATTTCGGTTATAAGTCGTCACTTTAAGTGTTTTCGTAATTCAAATCTTGTGTTTATGAGCTGTCTGTTTTCCTTCAAGCAGGGTTAGGAGCCTTGATTGGCAAAATAGGCTTTCTAAAGTTTTGATGAGTACGGTATACATGACTATATTTTCTTATTTAACGTCAAATGAAGTATTGAAATAACTACGTAAGGCTGCATTAATTACAACATGATTAATGTAAAATCACTTAAAATCTTTTGCCTACCCCAAAATTAGATGCAACATGGAAATATTTCTGAAACTTTGTTAACGTTACGATTCTAACAATATTGTCGCAAATTATTTTTCAATCAAAGTGTATTTATTAAAGTCCTTCATTTATGTTTGTAAAATTAACTAAATTACATCGGAAAGCTTATTAGTTTAAAAAAGCGTTAAATATTTTTATCAGCATCACGAGGTAAGGACGTTTAATGAAAAATTATGCTGGAGTTGGGAGTACTGTAGGAACTTGATGCTGCTTAGTTCGGAATAAAACAAATAGCTTGCCTATAGCATGACTCAAGATACTTTTATTGTGAGTTGGTGCTCTTCGTCATCGCTTGGTTTACTGCTTGCTCAAATCATAAAATTCAGAATTCAACTTTTTTTGTGTGTAGAAAACTTATTTGTTTTAGTAGGAAAGAATGTACTCGCGTGACGCTTGCTTAACTAAGTTGTTATAAAGGTGTATTATTGGCTTGAACACTAAAACTTTTCTTGATTACGACGTCACGACTGCACACACGCACTTGTAGTATGCCAGTCTCGTCTCCTACAAACTGTGTAGCGAGTGAGTGTGAACTGTAGTGTCTGTGCGTTCAAAAGTAACCCAGTGCCTTGCTCTCGTCGATAGATAGATAGATAGATAGACCATAAAGACCTCTAAAGTAATTACAATAACGGATTCTAACTTGATACAATCTGTTACCATGGTCATTAGATTGGCATCAGCGCAGTGGAGGAATGGTTCCATAATAATATATACTATGGAACGTGTTACTGAAAGAGGATGAGAGAAGTGGGAAAAAGCTTCCGTGCGCTTTCTTCCTTGCTGGGTTAGGGCAAACAGGAGAAAGACCCCAATGGCGGTCATTAAACTTTATGTCATCGGACACCGTCACTTTCACACGTTAATGGCAGACGAAAAAGGTCAGCTTCCTCCCTAAACCAGCGCGGCCGCAGACTCTAACGCACTCCAGGAGGCGCTGCGATATACAAAATGGTAGAGTGCCTTGATACACACGCGCGCTTTTGCTTAAGTGGTGACATCTCGGCCATTTTTCCGCCCAATCGATTTTTATGCATTTTGAAGTGCGCGCAATCCGGTATCACCAAGGACGTTTAAATAGGGCAGGACCCGGCATGACGTCATACCCAGCGACGCCGGAAGAACAACCCAATCCCAGACTGCCCCGCGCACCGACGCTCTCTCATCCAAACTAAATTCAACCATGCTCCCATCGTCTGCTCTCCGCTCGGTCGTTAGGCTTAGGCCGTCTGCTCCGTGCCTGCGGTCTGCTTCGTCTGCTCGCTGTCGCGGCTGGCTTTCGATTCGATCGGCGCACCAAAAGATGTTTCGATGCGAACCCGAATACTCATCACGGCGGAGTGAAACCAACATCTTCTCGAAGCAGAATTTGTACGGCTTTCTCAACCCGCGATGCCCTTCTCAGCGTTCGTGCCTACGATGACTGACTCGCGATCGCTTTCCAAAGCCGCGCTACGACGACTCGTTCGAGACGACGCTCCAGGCGCGGTCGCGCGGTGTCGAGAGCGTCCGCTACACGCCAACTTCCTAGTCCTAGGAAGTCGGCGTTCGTTTATAATAATCTCATCCAATTCCGACCATACCGGTTTAAAAGTCTCCCGTTAAGCGCTGTTTCAAATAACAGTGGGTGCCGCCATTACTTTCGGTGCACACAATCGCGTTGCCACGGAAATGTCATCGCAACGCGGTTGTTTGCACCGAAATTAATGGCGGCGCCCACTCACTAGGCTTCCCATTGGTCAAGAAATGCTCGTCGCGGCTCGTGGCCACGCCTACATCCGTTACACTTCGCTCCATGCATTGGGGATAGGGACGCCACCTCCTGCCCATTATAACCTCCTTGGGTATCACTCATCTCGAGCGCGTAGCTTTGGCTAATGTATAGACGCCAATTTACCACCCAAGTCTCGCACCGAGTGCGCCAGAGCGTCACGCGCTCGCACATTCAGAGCAACAATGGATGTCTTCATCCTGAGACAGACAGACATGTAGGCACCCTACAAAATGGCGCTGTTCATGAAAAAATGCAGTCTATAGTTACCGCTAGAATGAGAATGCCAGGTAGGTCCTCCAAAGCCCCTTCATGTTTCAAAAGTAACGCAAGGTGCGTCGATGCATGCATGAGGCACGTGCAACGTGCTGCCCTGGAAAGATCATGGCGGCACAGCGCAGCTTTGACAACGTTAGCTTTGAGCAAGATTTCAGACGCCATGTTCTTCCCAGAAGTGGCGCGCGGCACGTGTCTCGAGCATTTGCACAACAATGAATGGCGCCACTTTTCTCAGGATCGAGGGGCTTAAGGTCCTCCAAGTTGCCCTTCCTCTAACGCGAGCTAATTCACTTCAATAACACTTGGGCATCTCGTGATCTTCGAGCTGGCACGCGCAGCCAAAACACGTTGGAAGGAAACGAACTTGTGCTGAAGGCTGTGGTCGGTTTGCCTTGCTGCATACCCGACCCGGAGGAATAACACGGAGCCAACGGTTTCAACAACAAGAAACTACATTTAATTGGACATGGACAAGACGATTAACATTGCTACCAGCGGCGCCTGAGTCCAGGCAGCGACTCCCCGTGCGCCGCCTCTGATCTGCCTTATCAAGGCGGCGCACGCGATGTGCGCGTGGATGGCGTGACGTCGCCGCCACGCGGGAAAAGTTCGGCACCTTTGCCTCGCAGTCGGGCAACTGGGCTGTGGAGCCGCCAGGGTGCCCACACTTCCCCCCCCTCAAGCTTCGTCCGGCATGTTGATGACGGAGACGTTGTGGGCGTCAGGGGGTTGATGGCGCTGCCGGGCGGACTGACGTTGCAAGTCCGGCCGGCGCCTGCTGGACGGGCGCGATGCGTTCGGCGTCCGCTGTCGTTCCAGCTCCTTGTTCTGGCTCGGGGCTCGGCTGGTGGCCACCTTGTTGCTCGAAGTCGGCTCCAGCAGGCGGCTGCTGCTGCTGGTGCTGCTGCTGCTGCTGCTCTCCGCGTGATCCTCCTTGATCCGAGTTAGCTGCCGCTCCGTCCCGTTGTGGGTAGTAGCGGTCCATGGTTCCCTGGGCCGCCACTGACGCGCCGACGTCCTTGGCGCCCCGGTCCAGCACAAACCCGGCCGCCGTGTCGTTCCGATGGCGGGTGTGGTGATGGTGTTCACCACGAGCCATCTTCGTAGAAAAACAAGAAAGCAGACGACATGGGCTCAGATGAGGGTAGGGCCCGACGTTATCTTCGCACCCCTTCCAGAAAGTTGAAAATAACGGATCTGAGGTGGGCACACAATCTTCTCCCCCCTCTCTTGAAAAGGGAGCAGATCCGTGGAAGTAGAAAACTACCCCCAAAATGCGAGAGAGGCGAAGCCGAAAAAAAAAAAAAAGGGTTCCTCTCTCTTTCGTGTCACCGACGTCGCAGGTTATACCGCCGCCCTGGTGGAGACAAGGGGGTTTCCGGAACGGGACTGCCGTCAGTGTCGTTCCGGTCCTGCGAGGAATCTTCGTCTTCTGCTTGAAAAAATCGTTTAAGGTCGGTGACATGAACAGGTCCGGTTTCCTCACTAGTCTCACAGTGAACTAGTTTGTAAGTGAGTGGTGAGCACTTTTCACGCACGCGAAACGGACCTTCCCACCTGTTGGCGAGGGAGGCTGCGAAGCCTCGAGCGGCGTCACTCAGTGGGTGAGTACGCCGGAGTACAAAATCTCCCACCTCGAGCTGCAAGTCACGTCGCCCCTGGTTGTACTGTTCTGCCTGCTGTACTCGGGCGACGTCGAGATTTTCCCGGGCCTCTCGAAGGTTATCGGAGAAGCGCTTTCGCAGGTCCTCTGCGAACTTCACGTAGGGGCGAAGCCTTCCCCCAGACTCTGTAGAAAGGAGACTGTTAAAAAGCGGGAATGCGAGCTCCTTGCCGAAATTCAATTGGGCAGGAGTGAGACCCGTTGACCGATTAGTGGTCGTACGGGTTGCGAATGCCAGCTCGGGACCGACCACAATGGCCCCACGTTGGGCGCCATTGTGGTCGGTTTGCCTTGCTGCATACCCGACCCGGAGGAATAACACGGAGCCAACGGTTTCAACAACAAGAAACTACATTTAATTGGACATGGACAAGACGATTAACATTGCTACCAGCGGCGCCTGAGTCCAGGCAGCGACTCCCCGTGCGCCGCCTCTGATCTGCCTTATCAAGGCGGCGCACGCGATGTGCGCGTGGATGGCGTGACGTCGCCGCCACGCGGGAAAAGTTCGGCACCTTTGCCTCGCAGTCGCATCTATTGGGCAGGAGGTTGAACCAAAGGGGCGCTTTATCGAGTTTGTTGTCCCCACAGCCCGGTGTGTACTAACACAGCACAAGAAAGAAATTGAACCTCGCCTAGCACGGTGTAAACACGAGCGCTTCGCTCTTATATGTGCTTTGGTCGCACGGTCGCGGCCTTGGAATCGTCATCTTCGATTTCTCGGATCAAAAGCAAACAAACAAATACGGTTTGTTGTCCCCACAGCTGAAGCGCACCGCTAGGGGCGTTACTGTTCGATCTCCTCCCCAATAGTAAAATCAACAACAGAACTGAAAAAAAAAAAAAAAAAGTTTTCTATTTTCATTGTGACTAAAATATTTCCGGATACTGGTGGTTTGGCTATCGGTAGGGGTCCATGTTTTCGGAGTTTATTTTTCGTCGAATTCGGAGGATGTTTTCCGGAGTTTATTTTCTTCCCAACGATTCGGAGTTTATCGGGAGTTTATTTGGTTCGATTCCCAATTATCCCAAATTCGGAGTTTAATTTTGCAGTGTTTCCTACTAAAAATAATTAAATCAATATTAATCGAATTCAAAAGTATGCCAGATAAAAAATAAAACGCGCTTGTATCAATTAAAATTTCCTCAGTTGAATTTGGCGTTGGTGCTATTGCCATTGGCAATGCAAATTCATCTCACGACAAAAGTTGCACACAAGTGTTTCTTCGATAATCATCAATACCTTAAAATCAACAAACTTCTGGAGGTAGTCGCTAGGAAGCCCGTAGCCATCCCATCCTATTCCAATCAAGCCCGCGGCCGCGCGAGGTGGAGTAATAGAGAAGTTTCAACTGCCCCTCTCCCCTATTTTATACAATATCTATGGTTCAGAGCTTTCACTGTTACAAAAACATACCTCTTCTTACTCTAAAGCACAAATTGCATGGCCCAAACTGGAGACCAAAAGAGTGGCTTTTGTCGTGACCCGAATTTACAATGACCTGTTGCCCTGAATCAACCTTGACGAGAAAAGCGGTAAGACCCCTTTTGACAATGACCTTAGATTTGAAACATAATTATGGTGACATTTTCCGAAGACAATTGACCCTGCGCTGATGAAATTGTAAAAAAAAAAAAAAAAAGTCTTACTTTTTTTTTTTTTTTGGGGGGGGGGGGGGGGGGGGGGGGAGTGGCATTGGCACATAAACATTCGGAGATTATCGGATAAATACGATTGACCAAAATTTTACCGGCGGGTGTTTTTCGGAGGTCTTTGGATTTATCCGAAAACACGGAACCCTAGCTATCGGTAATCGAAACGAAGAAACTAATACCCTGGTTACACTAGCGCTCTTAACTGTCATTAAACCAACGACAGTCGACTTAATCGCGATCGGCCGGAGTTACACGGCGGCGCCAACTGTCATAAAGCGGCTAACGATAATAATAATAATAATAATAATAATATAATATAATAATAATAATAATAATAATAATAATAATAATAATATAATAATAATAATAATAATAATAATAATGTTTATTTTCCGTCAAAACACGAATGACTGAGGGAGACCGAGGAAAAGCTGCATCATGCAGCTTCACGGGCCCTCGCCCCCCCCCCCCCCCCCCCCCCTCATTACATATGGCAGCAGTGGCACAACAAGATATCCGAAAAGAAAACCAAGAGAAAAGCTAACAATTTCAGAGATGACAACAGGACAATATTACAAAAAAGGTGCGACTATATAAGAGGCTAACAAAAACAAAGTACATGAGTACATGCAAGCACAGCCTTATTCAATTTAGCAAAAATTAAGGTTATGAAACATGACAACTAAACAATCACATTTGAAAAAGAAAGAAATGCTCGGAGATTTTTTACAGACGTTGTGGAAGATCAATGTTGTGAGTAACAAGAAAATTAAGCAATCGAGGAAGTGCATATCTTAACATTTGTTCACCTCAGTTAGTTTTGTAAATAGGGAGCGTCCGAATTTCCGTGTTTTGAGTTGGATATATTGCTACTCTTGGCGAAAGAGACGCCAATTCATTAAGGGCATGAAGATTTGTGTGTCCTGATTTATAGGTCATGCATAAACGATATTTGTGTAATCTATTTACAGGCATCAAATTTATTTTTTTTAAAGAGAGGTTCACGAGGGTGATCGGTATGACACGTTACAAATACTTCGCAATATTTTATTTTGTATTACAAGTATTTTGTTTAAACTCGTATTTGTACTATTACCCCAGACTAAGAAGGAGTAATGGATGTGAGAGAGAAATAATGAATTATAAATAATTAATTTCACATTTGTGGGCAGAATTTGGCGATGACAATACGTTAAGCCTGCGACTCGTGACAGTTTTAGCGAAATATAATTTACGTGTTCATCCCAACTCATTCGATCCGTGAATATAACGCCAAGTGTCTTAAAACTAGATAGAATCTCTATTTTGGTTCCATTTAAAACAATATCACTAGTTATATTATCATTCTTACATTTTAGGCGAAATAAAATTTCTTTTGTTTTGTTATCATTGATTTTTAAAGCATTACATTGCCTCCAAGTAGCTAGGTCTTTCAACGTTTGATTTGCCTTAATTGCTAGCATTACGTTGGCTCCAAGTAGCCAGGTCTTTCAACGTTTGGTTTGCCTTAATTGATGTAGGTCAGTTCAATTGAGCTGGCCTACCTTAGTTATACTCTATTTCGCCTTATGATGTACCGCAGGGAAAGCTACAAGAGCAAGCTCTTTGCTCTAGGGCACATCTCGGTGGCAGAAGCTCGCGCTTCTAGCCTTCGCTGCGGTACAACATAAGTAAAGATGGCGGTGTCCGCCGTATCGCCGCCAGACTTGGGAAGTAATCCGTTACAAGTAACGGATTACATGTAATATGTTACTTTTTCAAATAATTTTGTAGTTACCACGGTACTATTTTCCGAAGTAATTTGTAATGTAATTTCGTTACAAAATATTGGTAACGGATTACTTTAATTACTCGTTACTTTTTTTTTTAAAATATGAGCATAATACAGTAACTGGAGCAATAGGAGCAGAACATTAAGCAGCATAAAGAGAGCAAGTTCGACAAAATAGAAAACATCAGGAAGGGGAGAATAGCCGAAAAGAAAACACGATTTTTTGTATGACCGGTCACTAGAACCACTAGAAAAACGGGAAGGGCATGTACAAATATACGAAAGACAAAGATCAAGTAAGACAACGCCGAGTAGGCTCTCCGTCGCCTTCCATCGTGTTTTTCTTCTCCCGGGCGGGAGAAAGCTCTTTGTGTTTATTTGTTTTTGTCGTTTACACCGTTTCACCCTTTCCAACTTCTTCGACGTCTCCCGCCACCTGCACAGACATCAAACGCGGGTCCGTACCCCTTCGATCTGCGGGTTCACAACTTGCGTAACATACGATGTAGCCTCGCGCGAGGGGGTCAAATTCTCTTTGTCTTTGATGGGCGCCACTTTATTCTAGCACGCTCTTGAGGCACGGCTAAAAAGCGCCCGGCGCGAGGCTAAGAGCATCGTCTTCGAGGGTACGGAGGATACTTCCTTTGGTTTACTTGTCCGGACATGGTGGTCGAGTCCACTCCCCAATTTACAGTCAGCTGTCAACATAAAAAGGGGGGGTTAGGCCATCTAAGGAGTGCTGACAAAGAGAGAACGCGTAAAAGTGGTGTGATCCTCTACTGTTTTGTGAGACCGATGGCCACCGCTTCTCTCGCTCTCTATGCCCTTCCCTCCCCTGGCCTCCACGAATATTGGTATCAAAGTGAAAACCGACTAACGATCGATAATCCGTAACCGCCACTTTTTACATAGAGTACTTCAATAGTTTACGATATCCAAAAGGAGTGAAAAAGACTCGAGGAAGACATTCATATAAGAAAAGCAACCACAAAAAAGAAGGCCGACATGGCAGATTGATTTGTCTGAAAAACAAGATGAGGTGTCAAGAAATTCGACGACGCAAAGGTAAAGATTTACGACTCGGAAAAAACAACAACAAAAAACTAAGACTTCCAGACGTCGCAACTCAAAGTCAAAGTGAAGTTTCGTCCTCATCAGCACACGGGCCAACTTTCTGCTCCGTTTGCGGAGACGCACCCTTGTTCTTCTTCCTTTTTTTGTGTGTGTGTGTTTTTTTTTTTCCAAGAAACGTACAGATTTTAATTTCGTTTTCGGCCGCGGACGGAGCGTCTCAAAACGAAACCGTAACGCTGAAAAAAAGAAAAAAAAAAGTGATTTAGTAATAACAAACATGACTCGTGGTGCTCCAGCGTCTGCGGTTCGACGGCAAGGCGAACGCCGGCTGCCTTCGACGCATCGGCGTTCGCGGCGACGTGTCTGCCGTCCGCACGTCGACGGTGGCCGGTGTTCGCGTTTCCGGCGTGCAAACCAACGCAAACCGAACGCGAGCCTCAGCACGCCGGTGAAAAAGAGAGAGAGAGCTGGTCGGAGTATTTCGGGCATCGTTTCAATGCCGACCCGACCCAAATAGCAGCGGCCGAAACCCGAGCCCCGCACGCATCTTCCGCTGCCGAGTCGACCGTCTGCCATGTTGTCGACGATCAGAGTTCTCGGGACGCCTACCACCGACAGCGACCGTCCTCCGCGCGGGTGACACAATCGCCGTAAGGTTACGCCACAGGCTGTCGGAAAATAGGAAGGACGAGGAAAGCACCCAGAATAAAATGGCGAGCAGGTGGAAGGGATCGTCCGGCACGCACCGATTCATGTCTCTGACATCAGGTCGAGGCGGTGACGCTGCTGGAGAGAATAGAGCATGCGCAGACGCTTCGGTTTTTGAAAAACGGCTTTTTTTTTTCTTTCTTTTTTTTTTTTCTGCGCGTGAGCAGTGCCCTTAACTTCTGCAGGCAAAAGAAACTCGGAGCGCAAGTTCGTCTGCTTCTTTTGCAGGGCCGCCTAGCTCGCGTCAGCGTCGCCGCCAACGCGTTTTGCTGCGGCTCACAACGAGTGCGACGGCAGCGCGTAGAGACGTCAAGACGCACATGTCTGCCGCCTTGCGTCGTCTCTCATCCAGCTTCGACGTGTTTGCCGCTTGGGGCGGGTTGGGGGTCCACCAACAATAACGTCGTGCGCAGGACTTGTCTTCTAGATGGTGATTGCAAACAACTTGTAGGTGTATACAACGCAACCTATGCGGAGCGCAAGTTCGTCTGCTTCTTTTGCGAGGGTTGTGGTGACATCAGAACGACACCGAGCTCTGATTGGCTCTGATCGAAGGGTAGTGAGTAGACCTCAAGGCAGCAACCATTGAGGTCTACCCACTATCCTTCAGTCAGAGATAGGCGTTCTGACGTCACCACCACCCCTGCAAAAGAAGCAGACAAACTTGCGCTGCGCATAAGCCTGTAGCTCTCAGTTTGGACATCGCCCCTGCCCAGCAAAATTTAATATTTTTCGGTCGTGTGCGCGCGTCATTACGCATGCCCACCGTTGCTCGCAGGCACTAAGCTGGCAGAATTACATTGGTGGATATAACCATAGAGTTATTATAATGTACGCTAGAAGTTCAACTGGCGTTAGTGTGCTGTGGCAAATTGAAGCAGACAGCAACCAGTCGGAAATTGACTTCCGGTAATGCATTTCTATGGGAAAAAGCGAGCGCATTTTCTCCCTCGGCTCGATTATAAGAGCAAATATCCCGAATAATTCGTACGTACTAGGCAGCTTGAAACATTTCTTAGTAACGTAGACGAAATAATTGGTCAGTTACGGCGTTTTCATTTCAAACTCATGGCACTAAACTTGGTGCTAAAACGGCTTCGTACATGTATATATGTGCGCTGTCGGACACTGTTAGCGCGAACCCCATGTCGCGGCTTTCCAGCATATGAAGGACACCAGGAAAACTAAGAGAGACGGCAAGAGCTACACAGTTACACTGGATCAGTAACTCCAGTGCATGGACACGATCGAAGTAAATTGAAGGCCACGTAATATTATAGTCCGATTTGCAATAAATAAGTACTGCTTTATTCTTTCTCTTCACGAATATGTACTTGCGGAGATGTTTGTTCTGCATTCTAAACATCACCCGCACGTTCGACATCTTGGAAAATAGGGAGAAGCCAGAGGACAGGTGCCCGATAAAAGCTGCCCGACATAGGAAATAATAAAGAGGCAAACCTTTCATAGCCCACGTACTTTATTCTTTACGTTTCGAATGTTTTTAACCGCTCGTAAAGATGCACGAAGGGCTCATTTTCATATAGTGACAGGACGGCCATATTAGCAATATAGACGCACCACCGGAATGCTGGCGAACCTTGAACACACTCTACATTCCTTTCGATTGTTATTTTGCTTAGAATCGTCGCTCGTGTTTACACATACTTGCTATGGAACAGAGGTAATCGGGCCTGAAATATAGCGAAGTCTAATATCGTTCAGTGGTAAAGAAAAATGCTGTAACTAAAGCAATTACATTTTTACAATGTTAACCAAGGTACATACTATTCGGTATGACCCAAATAACAAAAGTTATCTACGTCATTTTCCGGTCAAGAGTCAAAACGCACGCGCGTTTTCCCACTGAAATGCTCAGGTGCATCGCAAAAGTAGACTGGTTGCTGTCTGCTTCAATCTGTCTTCCGGCAGTCGCATAGACACTAGCGCCAGTTGAACCTAGTGTACTTTATAATAACTCTATGGTTTAGGCACAACCACCAAAGATAATGAAAGTCGTAGGTCACCGAAGGCATACACTCAATACTAAAAATAGACAGATAATATGATGCCCACTTTTTATAGTTTCTAAAAAACTTCAAATACGTTGATCTTAACAAAAAAAAAAAAAAGAAGTTGCACAGTCACGTGATTTCCGGTAACTTTTTCCTCCTCTATATTTCTTCTTCCTCCCCAGTCCTGTTTCGGCTTCGGTTTCAAGTAGTTGCATTTTTTTACTTTATTGAAAATATTCGTGACGCTGTAGCAAAATATTGATCGGGTAGTCTTCTGACACCATAATAGATCGCCGGGCGAAACATTAAAAAAAAAATTGTTTTTGGGGGTGTCAGTGTCCCTTTAAGAGTCCCCCAAGTTTTTTTTTTTTTTTTTCACTTTGCAGAGATGTCGGCTTCGTCTCCCGTCGTCGCCGCGCACCAGAAGGAAAAAATCCCTTCTGTCGGCCGTGCGTCGGACTCGCAGGGAGAATGTCCATGTCGTCTGCTTCAAAAGAGTCATTTTCAAACATTCCTTGCGTTTTGCGAAATCCCTATTTGGCAGTATCCAGTTTCTACGCATAATGTTGAATGGTTTTAAAAACTTCTACCGCGCTTGCCCACATACTTCGCGGACCACTGGTGACAGTCGTCAGTGGCATCCATGACCCCAACCACGACGGCTATGAGAATTGACCAGGTAGCACCTCCGTGCTCAAGTACGTGACGGAACCATTCCACCCGCATTGCAGGACCATGCTACACCTATCACATTCGTTTCTTCGCACACTGGGCAAAAAATGCGACATCTTTTGCTCATGTTTTTTCAGCCGTCTCAGCGGACGATTTTTGTTTGTTATGCTATATGCTTTAACAGCCGTCGTTTGTGGATGCTCCTGAGCGCACGCGCACGGATATTATTACTCGCTCAAGCGCGTCGTGGTGCCGAAGTGCAAGGAGCACAAGGGACTGGCAACTGTGCAATGCCGAGGACGCCTTGCCGTGCTGTGGGTTACGCAAAAAACCCGCTGCGCAACCAGGGCATTCCCTTTCACCAGTTGCCCCAAAAATTCAAAGTTGAGGAAGGTGTGGGTCGACGCCGTTCGTCGAAGAGATTCCGGAAGGACGTGGACTCCGAAACCCATGGATCGAAGCCCCACTCCTAATAGCTCACGCCGGACAGTTATACACACGGGACGTTGTGTTTGTGTATGTTTATACAGCCTGAAGTTAGTCTGCGTGAACGGGCGACTTGTCTCTCAGCTGTAACTGAGCAATTTATCTAGTGCAGTACAACCGCTAGCTTGGGTTCTTTAACGTGCACCACGCAGTAGTGATACACGACCGCACGCCGGTTCAATGATCATCCAGATCGAAACGGTCAGGGGTGGGGATTAGCCCCAGGATCTACACAGATGTTCGAGCGCTAGCTACTGCGTGTTTCTATATCGCGATGCAATCATGCGGCACGCTTTAGCCGTACCATCTTACCGGATTGCTCGGAACTGCTCTTGCGACTAGGCCAGTCGGACGTTTTGCGGTACCGCGGTGTGAACTTCGCATCACACGATGGCTATGCAGCTGATCACCATGGTTGACATCATTCTCGAGCTGGTAGTTTCGGTTTCGCCACAGACCCCCGAAAGAAAACTTTGAGATGAGATATCAACAAAGCTACACAAGCCATTGAAAAAAAGAAAAATAAGAGGCACGTTGTAATTTAGCGACGTTTCCTGCACTCTAAACACAGTCGTAGCTCTAAAATTGAAAAAAAAAAATTACCTGAGTAATCCTTTAAGTTCCCTTTCAGTCATCTTGCACAACAAGGAAAAAATGCTGCTGCTGGGAACCAATCCTCTTCTTGGTTAGAAATACGAGGTGGAGGAAGTAATGAGAATATTAGATGCCATCCAGTGATGCCATCGATCAATCAAGCAGAAAAAAAAAGAAGAGGAGGAAACAAAACTAGTAAAAGATAATGTTTTGCTTCTTTTTTTTTCAATAGTTGGCAGTCCAGTGGCAGTTTGTCCTTTCCTCTATTTCCTTTGTCCTTCCTTTTTATGTTCAGCTTGTCCCAGCCAATATTTAAGCAAGTAGCTCAACTTATTCCCGCCGGAAATTATATGTATCTGAATATTCCCTGTGGAAATTTTCAGCGAGTATTAGTTTTCAGAGGTATCGAGGAGGTCAACGTAAACTCCGATTTTGATGATTTCTCTACATTCCAGACATTCAAGAAAAACCTTGAATGGAAAATATCTCTATATCAATATGTCGTACGGTTTAAGTGAAAACAACAACTTTACTAGTAAAGAAGAAATTCAACAAACAAATATAAAAACACGCTTTTCTATATTTGTTCCACGCTGAAACATATTTGCCCCGAATAAATATGTACGATGTAATGAGCAACCGTTCCAGCTATCCATCATACTCCATTATTATATTTACACATCTTTATCCTCGACTTTCGTAGAACATACCTAACCATCTGGAGGTCAACAAATAAATAAACTCACACGCTAATTCAAGAACAGTTAAAAAAAATAACACCGACAAAGAAAAGCCGGTTCGGGCAAAACTGTCCAGCGCGGCGCGCCTTCTTCAGATGATGAAGCGTACGGTTTGTAAATATTCAGCGTTGGAGTGACAACGCGTCAAACGCACGTTAAATGTACGACAAGTCGTCGGTCACGCCCGCTAAGACATGGCGCGAGGGACAAAAAAAAATGAAGCAGAAACAACCCCCGAGATTTTGTTGGATCTGCTCCAAGGAAATCGCTGCAGACGCAACGCCGGACGCCAAGGCACTGCCATGACAGAAACTGCAATGACAGAAACAGCAATGGCAGAAACAGCGGCGATGTCAGAAACAGCAATGACAGAAACCGCGACGACCAAGGTTACATCTCTGCTGAGGGACGAGCGCCAACTACGTTCCACCAGAATAACACAGTCGCAAAGAAACATTCCGCGATCGACTCATCGTTAACGCAGGCAAAATCAGTACTTCTGGCATTCACTGAAGTCGGACGTGCGCGATTCCTGCTGTCAGTTCGGTTCCTCCGCGTGAATTGACAGTTCTGATGGAGCCACGAGCCCTCGGCGGCAGTCAGCGTAGCACGTTCATCGGAAATGACGCCGAGAACTTTCGGAGACGACATTTGGGGAATTTTTGTAGCAAACCCAGAGTGAGAATACTTCGTGCTCTTTTAGTACTGCGAGCAACTGTGTACGAGTTGAATGCATGCTAAGCTTCTAGGGGATAAAGAATTAGTTATGAAGTTATGCCTTTCCCGCAAATCATTTCGGAGTCGGTCAATGACAAAACTAAAAATGTGCTTAGACTTAAAAGAAGAAAAACAAAGAATACCTGCGTTGTGGTATTGAGTCTGGTGGAAGGTTATTTCCAAAGTACAACAACATAACTTGTTTCTTTTTTTTTAGATTTAAACGTTATTTTAGTTTCATCATTCGCTGAGTTCACTTCACAGAGTGCAGCAATTGGAACTCCCAGGTGATTTGCGGGTTAGTATAGACACTTCAGATTTCTTAGAGTAGGATTCGAATCAGCTCAGGCAATCATGTGTCATGAAACACCTTGCGCCGTGGAGCTTTTTGGCTGGATGAGCCAATCAGACGACGAGAATACACCGGCCACACCACGAACATCAGCCAGCTGAATTAATCAAGCAGTGAGGATGCAGTGATTGGCGGTGGGTCAATCACTGAGGTATGTGGAGCCTTGTCATTGACTAGGTGCGCTCATTAGATGATAGTGATTGGACCCTCGCGTGCTCGGCGGGAAAAGTAATCGAGCAGGACACTTTTAAAGTGAATTTCGTGCATACGGGAGTGCAGCTGAGCACGTATCCATGAGCTATGAACCCTTACTGTAATGTGGTCACATGTGCTACGTGGCATTACAGGTAGAGTGCTTCAACGCTTTTTTTTAAAAAGGTCATGAAACGATATTGGGATGGAATGTTCATGACTTTGCAGAGGCGTACTGCTCCTAGTCTGGCCCAAGTATACTCGCACAGACCTCCACTGATTCAGAAGCTTCTTTGTCGCGGTGAGATTACGAGTATAAAAGGGAAACTATTTCTTACGGTCTTGCCTTCGCAAAGCTTGATGACGTAATTGTGGGATCGAAACTACCCGCCTGACGACAGTCGAGCGCGGCTCATGGATTGTGCACGAGAACTGCGTGAGCACTCGACTTCGGCTCGTAACAATCAATGCCTCAGCGGACACTCGGGTAGTGGCTCGTGTCCAACCACTGCGGTGATGAGAATAGCCGAACTCTAACAATGCCTGTAGCTCTGCACGCGTTTTCTACATTGCCAACCCCAGCGCGTGAATTTGGCGGCGTAGGATAGATGCCAGGCCTCGTGGCCGCCTTTTCTGGCTCCGAGTTGAGGGGATGAACGATGCTCATATTTCTCGAATTGTTTTGGCGACTACCATTGCCTATAAAGAAAAAGCAACGCAAGTTTATTCAGTTATTAACGTTAGGGGGTGATTCGAAGTAGTATTTAGCGAAAGTAGAAAAATCGTTACATGGCTCCTTTAAAGTGATGTCACTCGCGGTAGTACCCGATGCCGACAGGACGTGCTCATGGACAGAATACAGAGAAATAGCCGGTAAGTAAATGCAACCGTGACACAGTCAATGCCGAGAGCTCATACCTGAAGACGCTCTTCCACGCGTTCCAGAACAAAAAAAAAAAAGAAACAAAAGCGCCGCGAGCAAACTGGTTTGATGTCCCCACCCAAAGCAATGGTCACATGAAGGCACCCTAGTTACAACGCCTATGGTTAGAATGCACCGTTCTCCAACGGACAGCAAATGAGAGCACGAGTGAGCCTGCCAACTCGACAGCGTTCTCGTTAGCCAACTTTCAAGTGACATTCCAGGAATAGTTGGATGGACCTGGTCGTGTCTCACCCTGCCGTAGCTCGTGCACTTGGCAGACAAAATGCTGTCAGCAAACGCCGCAAAAAGAAAAAAAAAACGCAAAGCATTTATTTTGAAGCCCGGCTTCTCCATGCTGATTGCAGGGAGTGCAGGGTCGTTGCACTCTTGTTACGCTGACGGCCATTTTGTTGCGTGGCGGCCCACTGTCCTTGATAGGCTCACATGAGGAGTCCGTGAATGCTTTCATAGCAGAAACTTCACGCAGAAAAAAAAATTTTTTTTTTCGGCGAGTGGATAGAGTTTGATGCACAACTAGGAAACTTATGTATACCCCTTCAGCCGCGGGCGGTCACGCTGCATCATACAAAGACAGTCTACAGATACTGTCTGGGTCGCGTCTCTTCCTCGTATGATGGTTTCTTCTGTCACATGATGTTCAAGCAAAAATTGTCTGCGGACATGTGTGGAGCTAACATGAACATATAATCCTTTCATTATATCTGCAGTTAACATCGTGTCTTTTGTATGCGACTGCGGCCTAAAGGAGACCTGCAAAGCGCTTCCGGCCATTTTTTTAATTTGCATCGCGTTCACTCGAACGAGTGCGTGGGACTCTAGCAGCACATTTAAATATGATAAAGCAGAAATCTGATGTATTTTGTACATGATAGGTGAAAGAAGTTAAGACTTTTTAGCACATTTTCTATCATTGAGGACGTTATTGGTCTGAATCACTACACCGATCTCAGCAGCCAGTTTGGTTACGCCGCCGCTGCAGCAATGCATCGAGGGAACTTCAGTATTTCCGCACGTGCGACAATCTAGCTGGAGCTCTTGCACATGCAGAGCATAAGATGGCACGAGCCGTCTCGTACACTGCTGCCTGTGTCCTGCGAACTAAAGTTATGGCGGCGTCACGCATGCGCCGAACGCTTGGTCAGATCGGTTCATTGAAAACCGAAACAACAAGAGCGTGCAACAACCATGCGCGACCTTCCTAATTGTTTGAAATAAACATCCAGTTATGAAGATGTGAACGTCCCACCGATTTACGGGTGTTCCAAGCAAAACTCTGAGTGAGAATCACGTGCCTGATAGGATCAGAAGGAGGATTCTATGTCGTCATTATCTACGCTCTGGAGCAATGTCGTCACTGAACGCTTGTGTTTGACACTGATAGGCACGCCCTTCGAAGCAGCATTTGGTTTTTCTTTTTTCCCTTGCAGTGCCCCTTTAAGCAACGGTAGTATTCGTTGTGTGGTCAACATGTCGACGTTTAAGTATACAGAGAGTATTCGGCGCCATTCTGTGGCAATACAACTCTACACTCAGGGTTGTAGGCATTACCGAAAAAAAGTGACGAAATACGTAACTCGTTGCTTGCATGTAAGAGGAACGCGTTACCGACCTACGTTACATCAAAATAGAGTTTTAGAAGATTGTTCCGATGATTCCGCTAGCGATAATCGATACTCCGCCGACGCCTTTGTGCATGCATCGTATCGTCATCGGTTATCGTTATCAGTGGTATCGGAGCGATCTGCTAAAACACTCTAAAAAGGGAACGCGGTACCGTTGCTGATAAAAAGTAACGCACGTCACTTTTGTGTACTTTTTATTTGTGAATTAAACCGTCTTACTGTTTTGACGTTACAGGTCTTCATTTGGCCTCCAGGGTCACGAATATCGAGATTACTTCTTTCAATTTGGTGCACAGAGGCTGCATAAAATAATTTTCAAAGAACCGCTGAAGCCGCGCTCTTCTCGGAGCGTTAGGTCAAAAGGAATTTTCGGAATCTCCGCTCTCGCGCATCTTCAGCGCCTATCACAACAATGCACGCGTACTCTCGCTATTTTGAAAAAAAAAAAAGGTCAGAAAAAGGCGTCACGACGGGTGTCAGTGCGGGGGAATATAGACCTTTTTTCAGGAGGGCGCCGCCTTCTTGAATTACCGTTTTCCGGTATGGGCGAAAACATTGTTTTGCCGTCGCCACGCCAATAGAAGGCATTTAGGATATAAGCGTAACCGTCACACATTCTCGTTTTGCCTCCCCTCTATTTTTCTTTTACTATTTGCAGGTTGAAACGTTTTATTATGTTTTTGTCGCCCATACCGGATATGCCTATTAGGTGGCTGGGGATGAGAGTACACGATAAAGGTCTATAGACCTTTCCAAAAAAGGGCACTTGGCAGGTTCCATTTTCAGTGTTCGTGCGTATGGCGCGTGATTTGCTCGCTTTCCGAAGCGACGAACGTGCGCGTTCTGGACTGTGATTTAACACGTGTGGACTGTGATTTTTGTAGACAAGCTGGCAATTGCACGGGCTGCCCACACGAGCGACACGCGCTTGGCGGCCGGAAGATCATTTTATCACGTAACAACTGGTCGGAAGGTTTTCGTGTTTTCTCGCATTTTGTTACATCTTCGGGCAAAACGATGTTCATATTCACATTCACGGGACAGAAAAGTAACGCGGTGTACCGGTAACGCCGTTACATGTAGCGCGTTACCGCCAACAATGCGCAACATCACATATGCGCTCTTCGTCTCGGTCTTTCTTTCTCTCTCTCTCTTTCTCCCTCTGACATTTTTCAACGTTATTAGTTTTCTATGCGGTTTGTCTTCTACTTTAATTCGTAATAAGCACTTCTCACAGAAATCTAGGATGGGTCACAGCACCGCCTCCTCCTAGTACAATTTAGCAGCTACGCAGCCTCACTATACCGACTAAAAAGAAAAACGGCAGCGTTAAATAAAGAAAGAAAAAGAAATGCCAGGCTGACTGGGTCCCTCAGCAGTGGACTATCCCGGGATCTTGAAACCGAGAGAGGGCACTTCCGGCAGCTCCGAGAGACGAAAAACAAGCACGTAAACCGAACGCCGCGTTCGCACAAAGGGAATCAAAACGAGGGTTCCGGACTCGTGATCCTTCCGGCCCACATTTGCTTTATTTTCGCTCTATAAACAACGGCCGCGTTATGCACAGAGTCACAGACCTCGTGACAGCGCCGACGGGGTCCTATCAGGATCTCAGGGCGGCAAAAGAATGCCGGCAGCTGTTGCCTGTGCACGCGCCAATGGGCTCTAGCTGCTGCTATTTGCACTGAGGTTATACCAACGCCATTTGCTGTAACCTTTTATAAGTGAAGAAAAGAATAGCAAAAAGGAAAACAAAAAAAGCTCGTTATTCGTTTTACTTTTTTTTTTTTTTACTATAGTTAGTGACAGCTTAAAAAACACAGGACGCGGCGAATCCTAATATTATTCTTGTTCCATAGCCAATGACGTTGTTGCATTAGGCGTTAAATGGACCACAAAACGATTCTTCAACTTGTTCCTCCTTAGCTTTAATCTTCCACTCAAAAGTGAAATGAGGAATCACGTGGCCATGACGTGCTTGGGCACCGAGTGCGATGACTCCAAGCTTCCGCCGTGCTTTTTTAAGCACACCGTGGAACTTGTCATTCGCAAGTTCCACAGCGTGCTTGTCACTAGCAAGTTTCTTTTTTTTTTTTTTCTTTTTAGTTTGGGCGTTTGCAGGCCACTCGGTATGGGCATTCGGTCTCTCTCTCGTTACTGTACTGCCCGTCTCTTCAAAGCCGAAAATAAATTGAGATGAAAAATGCAAGTGATGACGAGTGTCATCACGGCACTTATTGGCCACGAACGCGAATCCAAATCTTCGTCGACGGATTCATTGTTGACGACCGCGTACGCCCGAGTGACTCGGTGCTCGTGTCCAATGCGTAAGCGGAGGTCGACTGACGTGCTTCGGGTACCGCGGATGTATCCCAGTGAAAAGGCGGGGGGCGTTCGAAGGAAAGGAGGTACGAAATAGTCCGCTATAGTTTTCAAAATTTCGTACCGAAAATCAGGTTTTCGGCTCTCTACCCTCGTGTACTAGTTTTTCTTTGGCCCACTAAACGATATGCGATTAGTAAAATCCCAGTCTATAATTGTTTCTCCTAGCCCAAGATTCATTTCATGGTCCCTTCAAGCTGTCAGCGACTGTATAACCCTCAACCATACCTCGACTCATTGTTTACAAACCAGCGCGTATGCCCACAAAATCTGTAAACACTGCGCGTGCGCAAAAGAACAACTTTTTTTTTTCCCCGAAGAGCGAAGCATCTGCGCATGATGAAACCTGCCTTACAAATGCAGTTCTCTAGAATTTTTTTTAAATACAATACCACGCGAGCTTTTCGCAAACTATGTGGTGCGCAAGTTCGTCTGCTTCTTTTGCAGGGGTTGTGGTGACGTCAGAATGCCTAGCTCTGGTGGGCTCTGATTGGAAGGATAGTGAGTAGACCTCAAGGCAGCTAGCATTGAGGTCTACCCACTATCCTCCCATCATAGCCAATCAGAGCTCAAAGCTATGACGTCATAGCAACCCCTGCGCAAGAAGCAGACGAACTTGCGCTCCGCATAGAGTCACTGACAGCTCAAGAGACGCAGGTTGCGGCGAGTTCTGAGCATTTCGTTATCGCTCCTCAGCCAATGAGATTGCGGCTTTCAGGAATAAGAACCGCGAAAAACCAATCACAGAGCGCGGAGCGTGAACATAATTAGCCTGGCCCTGCGTAAAGCTGTTATATGGCCAGTATTCACCATTGACCAGCGCGTAAGCCCGCTTTCCCCGACAGGCTTTGATTACACAATATTCGTCGATGTATCCCACGTGCTTTCATGTCTAGGATGCCTTCATGTGCGCTTCGCCTAGGGTGATGCCAACTGCCTGTTTCCCTTTCCCACACCCTCTTCCACCGCCATTTTGTTCCTCGCACTGTTTCTCCGTGCGCCGGAAAGTGGCCTTTGTGTCCATCGGTAATCCCATCCGAGGGGGAAGATGCTAAAGGTACATTTATACTCCAACGTAACGTCGTCGGGCGCCGCGTAGCGCAGCGCGCGCAGGTACTTATTGGTTGCAGATATCGAGTTCCTGGTTGCCGGCCAATAAAAGGCGCGCGTTCTGCGCTACGCTGCGTTCAGTGCGCTCAACGTCGGAGTATAAACAGCCCTTAATCCTCCCTCCGTGGGTTCCACAACGCTGCTCCGAACTTGTGAGATAAGGTGATTGTTTTCCGGGAGGGTTATAAGTTCCACGGATTATGGCCGAGAACCAAACTGGCTGCTGATTTGAAATTCGACGTTTGAAATAATTTTTTTATTTGAATGTTTTTGCTTCTTCGAATCATAAGCTCTGTGCTATAAATTTTGGCGAGTAGACGGCACTCTCACGCGACACCAGACGCCGAGGTAACGACTCAAAATAAGTCAGCTGTACATCAACGCCAACCCGTCTACTTCTTATCTTAAAATTTTATAAGTGTCTTCCCTGATCTATTTTTATCGTGTTCATTGCCTCTCTTCTAAAATCCACACAAATCGCTGTTTATATCGGAACGTATACCGTCATTGCGTAAGCTATACGCAGACTAGTACAGGCCAGCCATCATCAACAGAAGGCGGAGAGAGTGGCAGGTAAACGTTTTACGCTATTTAACGTTTGACTACACCGTTCTAGCGCCATCTCCACTCACATCAGGCTAAGCTGAATTCAGCAATTCTCTTATATATGCTCCCTAACACGGGCCCGGTCATACGAGCGTCGCGCACTGTGTTTTCGAACGCATTTCGACGTGCGTTTTGGCGTACTTTCAATTGATGTGCGTCAAGGAGCAGCGTATAATGCAGTTCTGGAAATAAGATATCGCGTTCGAAGACATTCTCATGTATTTTATAAACGCGAAGATTTGGCATAATATTGCAGTGGCATGCTGTGCTAAAAGAGTTGCTTGTGTAAACTCGTTTTCTCTTTCTTTTTTTTTTTTTTTTTTTTTTTGACAAACTGAGTTTATATGATTTGGTTTAGTCGCAACCGTCGGTTTGCGGATCTGACCAGAACAATGGAAGAAACGTTGATGAGAATAAAAACAAAACACACACATAAAAAAAAAACAGAGTTACTTTACGAGACTGTGGCCATCGCTCACTGGGTCCACCTATCAGAACAGAGCTTTAAGGTAACCAAACTTAAGTTTCTTTGATTAGTTACAATTTTGCTAACTGAGTACTCCCGAAGTTCTGAAGTTACACTAAGTAACAGTAACTTCAGAAGTAGTAAGTTACAGTAGTTACAGTAAGTGACTGTATAACTATTCGACCTACGGTTACATTTGAGAGTAAATTGTAATTTAGATCAAATACCATTACTTTCCACAGTTATATCCACAAATACGCAAATGTACATTGATTAAACCTCAACATCAGCAATACACGTCGTCACTTCCTCACAGTGTTTCGTAAGCACAAAACTTAATCAAAACAAAGTGACGCCATTATCTTTTCCGCGCTGAAAACTGAAACGCTGGTATCAATCGTATAGAGCACACTTCGATGTATTGGGATACTTCAAATGTAATTGAAACGTAATTAATTACTTTTCAGATTAAATCTAACTGTTTCTAAACGCATTTGTAGTAATGTAACTGCCAGTGTACCTAATTACATTTCATTTGTAAAAATTGTAACTTGCTTCTTTTTTTTAGGAGTACCATTGCCAGTGACAGTTTCAGAAACGTAGGGCGTGGCGAGGCACGAGCCTCTCATTATCGCCCCGCAGCCAATCATAGTGCGGCATACGAGGATGAGAGTAGCAAAGAACCAATCACGAAGCAAGGAAATATCATAAGCCACGCCCCGCGTTTCTTAAGCTGCCTGTGACCACAAAAAAGAAAAAAACTAACGACAGCAAAACACACACACACACACACACACACACACACACACACACACACACACACACACACACACACACACACACACACACACACACCACACACACACACACACACACACACACACACACACACACACACACACACACACACACACACACACACACACACACACACACACACACACACACACACACACACACACACACACACACACACACACACACACACACACACACACACACACACACACACACACACACACACACACACACACACACACACACACACACACACACACACACACACACACACACACACACACACACACACACACACACACACACACACACACACTTTGTTTTAATGACTGAGTGCGCAGGTGAGTTCTTCCTTCGACTAAAAGTCTTTCCTTTTCTGCACCACAATCTCAGATGTTAAACGACATTACTTTTTTGTCGCATTTGCGCATTTAAGCGGGCGTATTGCGGTCGTTTTCACGTTCGCGGACAGTGTTTCGATTAAGACTCAACTGCCGTCGTTCTGTCGCAGGTCTTCCTGGGCAGCCCGTCCGAAGGCGAACTCCACCGGGGCGACCTCGTGCTCAAGATCGGCGAACGCGACACGGCGCGAATGACCCACAACGAAGCGACCGAACTCATTCGAAACAGCGGAAACAACCTCAACCTTCTCATACAGAGGTGAGCAGCTGCTCGCCGTCTCACCTTACGCAGTCACACTTACCCAGTCACACTTAAACTGCGATTAAGGTTGCCCCATGTGTAACATAGGGTATAAGAAACCTTTGACGGACGACTGAAAGAGTGACTCAGTGAAGCGTGCTCAGCGCTGTATTTAAAAGTAACAAAAAAGTACCTTCATTATGTTGAGAAGGTAGTCACTGCGAACATTTTGATGGACACACAAGTTGAATAACTAGCAACGACATCTGGTTTGTAAATATCCCATTTATGATGCGGAACGAGAGGTGCTACTCGGGGTCTCTACCGACGACTTTTGTCCGTTCTCTCCGCAGAAAGTCCTATGTGCCTGCCTGGGATAGCTCGAAAAGTATTGACAATCCACAATTTGTAAAACTCGTGCAAAACGGTTGGAAAACGGGTCGTCACGGTGCATGGTCTGGCTCGATACACGTATGACGTAAAGCGAGTGCTCGCAGTATGTTTCCGCCGTTTGTTTCAACGTGTAATAACGTGTATAGCGGCTCTCATGAGCTCAGATAAATATCAATCAATATCAATACAATCACACAAACCTCGTCAGAGGCTTACAAAATCGACGTACCCGTGACAAAATGCGCGCTGCAGATCCCTCTGTGCTCGTTCGGCTGCCATTGTGGGACATATAGCTTCCTCTCCCCCCTTGAAAAAAAAATGAAAAATAAAAATAAAATTGACGTTTCCTTTTTGTGTAAAATTTATTCGTGCAGCCATATGCGGCACAGTGACAGTGCGTTGGCATTATGACAAACAAAGCGTCCTACCACGCGGCTTTCGCTTCCGTCGCAGCCTTGGAACGGCGCGCAAACCGTTCCAACCCGGCAGGCAGGGGGCGCTAGCAATGTGCTTTTTTAGCGCGCACGCGATAGCTTTTTTGTCATATGTCAATTGCCGCCAAACGCCGGCTACGTTTCAGGAGTAACATTCAACGTTGAGAGAGCTCCTTGTTAATTTGATGCGTGTTTATTTTTTTTCTCTGTTCTCCGTTTCTACTTTTCCTCCCCCTTTTTTGTTTCCCCCAAGCGTTAAGGCAAGCCGCCTGAAGCGACCTCGGTTAACTAACTTTTTTTCTTTTCCCCAATATAGAATGAGAAAGAAAAACTACGGAAGCCCTGAGAGTGGCAGCCGTCGTTTCGCTAAAAGACTTTAGCTGCGTCTGCACTCTATCTGGAAAGTCCACTTGCCCGCAAATCATATGGGAGACCCATAAACGTCATTCTCATCTGTCACAACGCGGACTTTTTTTTTGTTTTGTTTTTTTGGGGGGAGGGCTCAAAACTTATTTTCAGTTTCGTCATTGGGCGAGTTTCCTCCGTAGATTGCAGCTATTGTCCCTCTCAAGTATTTTGCCGGAAAACACGTGATCCAGCTTTCCTATAGAGTGTGTTGGGAAACGGCGGTTTTTCTGCGAAAGCTTCAAAAAATCCCCGAAAATGTGCTGTTCGAGATAAAAGGAAACTACTTGCGGGAACAAACTAACAAACAGCCTTGGTGGACGTCAAGGATTGCAAAAAAACAACAAAAAAAAACATACAAATTAGCAATTCAATAACTAAGATTTACTCATTATAATTTAATTAGTGAAAATAAACATATGTTTCCACTGAGAAACTTACTAAGCGTCATCGAAAACCACTAAATCAACTCTAGAAAGATATAAGGCAGGGGCGGCATTTTACGGCGTTCTAAAAAAGCGGTCAGTTTGGATGTGTTTCTAGGTTTCGGTTTCTTATTGGATCGCATCTTCGCGCCCGCGGTCCTGCTCCCCTGTGGTCGCGGTGCGAAATCACCACCTCGCCCCCCCCCCCCCCCCCCCCCCCCCTCATAGGATCGAGGGAAGTATGGTGCACGTGTGCGCGTCTCGGCCACTGGAGAGCAGGACCGCGGGCGCAGGGATGCGCTCCCATAGGGAGTATTCGCTGGCGGCCATAGCTCTGTGCGCGAATGCTGAGCGCGTGCTGATGGCGAGCTTCCACAGTTCTCTTGCAACGTGCAGTCCACACCATCAAGATTGCCGGCCCTAGAAGCTTATTAATGAGAACTCGTTCTGAGCATGAGCTCTAAACAGCACCCTCAAATATGGCGTCCAGTGAATACCCCCTATGAAAAACATAAACCTATAAACGCGTCAAAATTGCGCGTTTTTACGGAACGACGTAAACTTTTTGCCACTGCCTTATATTATTTTAAAAATAGTTGATTTAGTGGTTTTCGATGGTGCTTAGCAATTAGTAACGTAGTTAATTTTTTTGCTAATTAGTAATTAGTACGTTTATGCAATCCTTGACGTTTGCCAAAGCTGGTAGTGTGTACCCGCAAAGAATTTCTTTTTATCCCGAGCAGCATAATCTTAGGGATTTTTTAAAGCTTTCGCAAAAACACCCCCTATCTCTATATTTGTTATATTATTTTAAACAGATTTGACTACCTCCGTGCTTTGACTGAACCTCCAATCCTCAATACAATGTAAATACATACCTAAAGGATGGCCGCGCGTCTGCTTCAAAATAGATCGTGCGGAGAGCCAATCACAGCGATCTACGGAGGAGAAAATTTGGCAAATAATGAAATGATTAGAGAGAATTTATTTTCAATTGCAGAGGAGTGGCAGCACCGCTAAAGCAGAAGCCAAGGGATCATTTGTACTACGTTTACTTAATTAAAAAGAACAAAACAAAACAAACACACGAGGCTCAAAAATTGCCTTGGCCAAAAAAAAAAAAAACGACGTAACGTGGAAATTCGGGCGAGCGGGAAGGCGACGAGCGGTCATTCTGAAAGTGTTTGCCATCTTTGTCTATAGGGTTTTAGAACGCAATCTGAGCATGCGCAGAAGCTTTCTTCTGGGAAACAACAGACGCCGCCGCGCATGCGTCCACAGCCCAGCATCTCGGCATTTTTCTCCTCAATGATAAACCCTGGAAAGGTGCATACCTACTCCCCTACTAAAGTCCCTTCCACGGTGCAAGGAGAGAGAGGTGTCTGAACAAGGCCAGCCAAGGCGGCAAAAAGGTTGCTCCGGCTTCGCGCACCTCCCGGGAGGAGCGCTCTCGGTTTGGGGCCTTAGCGCAGGCGTGGTCGCGCAGCCCCTTACACGCGGCGCCATCTTACGTTGTTTGTCAGAAATGCGAGCGAACCTTGGCCACACTTGCTCCATGGAGACGCGGCGTCGTTCAGACACGTCTCTCTTTTTCCATCGTGGTCCTGCCAATACATGGATTTCAATTTTCACGTGACGTCATCGCACCATGCTAGTGGTCATCGCTACTTGCATGCTGCGGACGGTACGCGTTCGGCAGCAAGGCCACGACAATGGCCGCTGATGTGGCGTGAGTGCAAGCCAGGTCTAGAGACAAATGAGTACGCCACGGGTCATGTGACATGGCCAACCCGTGCTGCAGGGCGCCAGGTCCCTACTCCCCGGCGTCGACCCCGACGACCCCGAAGGCCCCCGGCACCGTGGGCGGCGGCCATCCCCTGGCAGGGGCCACGTTCCGGCCGGCGGGGCCCCCGTCGTACACGTCGCCCCAGAGCCCCGGCATGACCATCACCACGCAGAACGTGAGCGTGCCCCAGATGGGCGGTCCCCAGGACGGGGGCTACTCGTACGAGCTGCGCCAGGGCTTCCTGGTACCCGAGCTACTGGTCGAAAACAAGATCGACTCCCTCAAGGAGCAGGCCAAGATCACCAGCCAGGTGAGAGCTCCGCGCCAAGAGAGGCGACACCACCTAGACCAGAAGGCCGTAGTGCTGAATCATCCTCGTCAGCCAAAGGTGGCGAACGAGGGGCACGGGTTACAGACGAGTGTTGCGTCACCGTTCGGCCGAGACTCGTCTCCATTCAGCGAGGACATGAGTGTCAGACGAACACTGACACGGAACTCGCATCTACTCCGTGTCCCGGGTTCTGCGTTGTAAATTCACCCCTACGGCCTTCTTATATCTGGGAGGTGTTGAGATGGCGACAAAAACGTATTTGGGAGCCGGAGTATTTTGTGTCTCGGCGCCCCTTCATTGGGGGGCTGGGGAGAATTAGTCATTTACACAGCGGGAGGTTCGTCTGCCAGAACATGGCGACATTGCTACCCACTGTAGATGAGAAATTTAGCCAGCGCAGTACGCCGGTACGAGGCTCATCCAGATCGAAACGGGCAGGGGTGGGGATTGAACCCAGGATACCTGGGTTCTGAAGCGCGATCTACCTAAAACTGAGCTAAAAGAAAACGAAAACAATTGAAACGTAGCCTTGTCCTTTTTTCAGTCTCTTCAGCTGTTTGATTTTTCCCTCTTCTTACCACAGTCTCGGGTATAACTCCTCATGGTTAACGCCTGCAAGATCGCTTTCCTGTTGAACACAGAGACAGCCAGTCGCGGAGAACAGTCTGCGACTCAAACGGCATGCAGTTTTCCCCCGTTCCACTCCCATGTTCCTCTGTTTTACATGTTTACCGCCAGGCTAATACAGTTTTCGTTGCACACTAGGATATACGGTAGCTCCCCGTTTCCCTCCTTCGCGTCTTTTCCGCTGGATGGCGCTGCCTCCTCTGGAGTTTTGCGAATAGAAATCTTCCAGCGAATGACAAAACTCAAAATGTACAACTAAACAAAAAAAAAAAAAAAAAACGACGTGCGCAATGACAATGAGCATGACCCTGCGCATATCCCCTTTTTTATATGTATTCGTATTCTGAGCTTTATCGGTCGCTGGGTTCCTTGTGTTGTGCGCCGGGATTGACTGGCTGCCTCCGTGTTCTGCAGGAAAGCGAACACACACACGCACATCCACGCGCGGACCCTTTGGGGTTCGCGAAGGCATTCTAGGGATCCGCAAAGCCCCACCTCATCAGTCAACCCCTTCAATAAAAGTTGTCTTTGCTTAGATTGAGAAGAAACATTTCGATATTCGTCTGAGTTTTATCGTGTATATGTCAATAAGAGAAGTCTATTTCACACTAGCACTTAGGTATATCAATTTATTAAAACACTATCATAATTGACCTATACTTTCCCTTCCCCATACCACGAACCAGGTCCTCCATCATCTCCGCGAATCCTCGAGGGGTCCGCGAAACATCAGTGGCTGAGAACTACTGCTTTAGAGGAAAGCTTTTCTCAATTCTGTGATATGTTCAAAACTGCTAAGTGTTCAACGAATGATTTGTGGTCGTGGTTTAGACATACGGTAGAATATTGCATCCAGAGACATGTTCTGTTGCATCTCAAGAGGGTGAAAAGGCACAACCCATGGATCATACTTTATATTCTCTATTTGAAACGCAGATACGTCGAGCTCACAAATTTGGTAATGCACATAATACTTATTCAATACCCTCTCTGCCCAGGCAGTAAAAGGCGTCAATCAAAAACGCTAAATACAATTTGTTTAATGTCACGTTACATAATTATTTGTGTAGTAACCCCGGCAATTTTGAAGATTTTCGAAAGTAAACAAAAGTCTATTTTTAAGGGCATGAAACTGCCCAGTGGCAATTCTAATGAGAAGCATTCGGTATTTACTGTCAATCAAGGGATAGTTCCTGAATATGATGTTCCTCGTAGAACTACACTGGAATTTACCATTACCGACGTAGGCGTTTTGGCGGCCATCCTTAATCTTGATATTAGAAAGAGGTACGGCCCTGATATATATATACCAAACTTTTTCTCTTTAGGTACGCCGAATGGTCAGCTAAGTTCCTGCGCTTGATTTACTGTCATAGCCTCAGCACAGGCACCGTACCGGACGAATGGGAAATTGCCAGAGTACTACATATATTTAAATCGGGCGACAGACACTGTGTTCAATTACAAACCTAGTTGTCTTTTTTCTACGTCTAGTAAAGTACTTGAACACATGATGTTTAAGCATCTGTATGTGTTCTTCGAGAATTGTGAATTTACTTCAATTAGGTCACACGATACAGGAATTTTCGGCTACCATTGATGCAGGCGGTCAAACTGACGTTATATTTCTAGATTTCGCGAAAGCTTTTGATCGCGTTTCCCATCAAAAAATGTTACGCAAGTTGCGTTGTATTATCACTAACAAGAACATATTACGTTATGTAAGTGTTGATGGTGTTTTCTCGCCTGAATCATGTCTTATCGGGTGTGCCCCAAGGATCGGTTCTTGGGCCACTCTTCTTTTTGGTATTTATCAATGACTTGAAAATAGGTAATCCGTCCGTTCAAGGTCGCTTTTTCGCCGACGATGATGTTTTATTTTCTAGTGTAAAGAGTCTGTCAGACCAGGAATCCCTTAATCGCTGTCTCTCTTCGATTCATTCGTAGTGCAGAAAGTGGAACATGGTTTTGAACTCCAAGAAGGCGGGTTCAAATGTCTGTAATGCGTAAAAGTATACCTTTGTCTTTCTCGCACTGTATAAATGCCGAACCACTGGTGTCTGTTGATCAATTTTGATATCGAAGTGCCTTAATCACATCAGATCGAAATTGGAACGCCCATGTAAACCACATAGTCGAAAAAAGCTATGCAGAAAATGTGGTTTTTGAAACGCAATCTTTGCCACTGCAGTCTGAAACTAAATTGACCGCCCCTAAAACAATTATCAGACCCATGTTTGAGTCCGCAGCTGTTGTCCGAGACCCTCCCACTAAGTCTTTAACCTATATGCATGAGGCAGTCCAAATGAAAGCACTGGGTTTTGTGTATAATCAGTATAGTTTCATATATTCAATTTCCGATGTTTTGCCTGGATTGTGCGATTTAGCAACACGACAAAAACTAGACCGCGTTAAAAACAATTCAATGCAGTTTGTGTTTTAGCCATTACACGGAAATAAATGAAACTAGGCCCAAACGACACCATATCTTACTGAACCGTTCTGTATAACCACTTCGTTTAAAGCCACTTTTCCCAATACTGTGTGAATGAATGGAACAAGCTTCCCAAGGGTGTTGTTAGTTCGGTGTCACTTGCTACTTTTAATGATGCTCTATATTAGCACTTTGTCGCGTAGCTAATTCACTGTCCTGTTACTTATTCATGGTTACCTTTGTACGGTGCACGGTTACACTTGTACGACCCCCTGCTTTGGCGTTCAAAGTGAATACTGGCAGTATAGACAAATTAAAAATAAAATTTGCGCGTGCGCAGTGACAGTAAGCAGCACCACCTCTGCATCATGACGTCCTTTTTTCCCTGAAATCATCTTGCGTCTTCAGTCGTGGCGTGCTACGCGAAACAGTGTAATTTGGTACCCCGCGAAGTGTAGGATAGCACTGCAAGAAGAGGAGAATAGATATAGATATAGGTTCATAAAGAAACGACGGAAAGGTTAACCTGAATGTAGTTTCCGGCTGGCAACTCTGCACCGGGGATGACCGAAGGGAGTATGAAAGAGGTAGTATTTAGACCCATTCCTATAACACCGACTAGGCAAGAATCGCTCCACTGGTTGAGTTTCTTTAAACAAGTCCGCGCGAGTACGTTTCGCATTTTACCGCCTAAATATAGACGTTTTTGCAAGCAGCTGCGCTTCGAGAGCTAGTCTGGCCACCGTGGATGAAAAACCCTTTGTTCGGGCACCAGTCTGGAAACCGTGGGTACATCTCAGCAATTCTTGACTATCACATGATCTACCCACACCCACAGCAAGATGGCGGCGCCCTGCAGAGGCCCTACTTGCTAACGTCTATACTTAGATGACCAATCCTGTAGGACTGAAGACAAGCTCGAAAGGCGTCTAGCATGCAACCATTGGTATATTATGGCAGACGATCCGTATACACTCACTCTAAACCAACGCCGTCCACGGAACTCAAACGAGGCTAGACAAACACCTCGGTACGAGGTGAGATAAAAAAAAACATAGAGTTTTAGGAAAGCGTCTTAACACGAAAGACGTATGACGACTCAACGCCAGAACTAGCAGATACATTTTTTTTTTATTTCTTTTTCTTTCTGGGAGCCAGTCGACAACGCGTATACATTAATTTATCGCCTCTTTGTCTTTTGCTCTCCCGCGGTTGCGCTTTAGAAGACTCAAAGATCAAAGACGCAAAAATAAAGAAAGAAATAATAATAATAAAAGAAAAAGCTCAGAATACTAAAGATAGAGAGGGTACCTTCAAGGGCTGGAGGGCGGCCAGGAAACGCTGACCCGGCCCCAGAGAGAGTAAGAGAGGAAACTAAGCCGGTGGTGTGCGTTCTAGAGGCTCGTATCACAACGCCTCGGAGAAATAAAAAAAGGGCGGACTTGTTCGGTGATTACACCTTTTGCGAAAATCCCAAAGGCCGCGCGCGGAGCGCGCAACGAATTATGAAAACATTATTGTGTCGAGTGTGACTGCGGGCTCAAATTGCCGACGGAGCATTGTACGCACCCGAGGGTAAAGGGCGATTCACACACTTGCGTTGAGTCCGACCGGTTGCTATGGCAACAGCTGCGTCGGCTTCAACAAAACCGGTTTTGCCCCGTTTTGTTGCAGCCGACGCAGCTGTTGCCATAGCAACCCTCACGCTCGGTCGGACTCAACGCAAGTGTGTAAATCGCACTTAAGCCGAGCGATGACGCAGAGGTCGTGTCCCCTCCGTGAGCGGCATTCGGCTGCCGTGTTTTTGGACCGGATGTTCCACAGTATATATGTGACTGTGGACGCATGAAATTAATGCCCGAGGCTTTCCGAAGAAACAAAAAGTATTAAACATGAAGAAGATACACAGAAAAGGGGGGGGGGGGGGCGGACAACGAAGTCTTCGTTGTCCGTCCGCCCTTTCTGTGTATCTTCCTCATGTTTAATTACTGTTACCAACACGCTCGTTTTGTACTTAAACAAAAATAGTTCGGCCTTATTTTTGAGACTTGGAAATTAAGCTGCTAGCTCATTATCGGTACCTGTGTCACACTGCACGATATGCAAACTGAGAAACGTAAACAACAACAAAAAATCTTTTCTGGTTCTTTTTATGGTCTGTTTGTACCTCTAAAAATTGTATGTAAATTGAATAATCGCGCCCCCGGGGTGCGAACATCTCTAAACGCAAACATACCTAATTTTCTGCAATAAACTCTATATTTTATTTTGCTTTCTTTCAGTGTACCGCTTACCTTTCAAAGCGTGATATGGTTTAGTTTAGTCGGTGTTGTTATTTAAATTCGTCTCTTAAGACAAGCACCAGACATCCTAACCCTCCTGGGCAGTAAAACTAACCTGGCTCCTCGCGTGTTTGCTAAAAACAAAGTTATAAAGTTTTATTTTCACTTTTATTTTGCAACGGACCGGTAGGACAGGCCGATCTACATACATTTCGTGTTATCTCTCTTTTTGATTTTTTTAAGTCCTTTATATATCCTTTTAGTGATGTGAGTGATGAGAGACATTCTGGAGCACCGTTTTGGAAGCAACCCTAAAGTTCATTTCTGAGAAGCAAACGTAATTTTTGGGAGAGCAAGCATATTTATTTATATATTTATTTATTTACACTCAAGACCGAAACATTACAGAGAGGGTGGGTAAAAAGGTATAACAACGCAAGGAAACGAAAAATAGGCAGGGTTACAATATATGATTATAAATGGCAGATGTGAACAGGTTGGTGTATGTGATGGAAGCGATGGAGGTGGGGAGGGGTCCCAGTCGCTGCATGAAGTGGAAATTAAGGGGGAAAAATGCAAATTGGTTCGACTGTTGGGCACGGGAACCTCGAAATGATGGTCGTTGCGGGAAGAGATGTATGAAGGCGGCTGGAAAAGGAAGTCACTGAGAAACGAGTTAAAATGGTAGCCTTTGTGAAAAAGACATAAATTAAATTGCATTGCTGTGACGCTGGAGGTGCGGAAGGAGTTATAAAAAAGAAATGAAACGCACAAAACGATTTTGGATTGTTTCTGTGTTAAGAACGAAGGAGTTTAGATGACGGTCCCGAATTGATGGTACGTATTCAAGTTTTGGTCTTAGCAAAGTTTTATGAAGCGGAAGTTTCAAACTGCTCGTCCCTATTTCGTTCCACTCCAAATATTAGCTTGATTCACGCGCTTGCCGGCCCAGCTACAGTCACTGACAAGGCAAGAACGGCAGGGAGGAGCTTTCTTTGTCCCGCCTCCAGCGCGAGCTTCCTACCTTCCACAAAGCTTCGTCGTCTCGTGCTCCTCGAGCGCACGCACGCGCAACCAAAGCACGGCGGAAGGCACGGAGTGCGTGCTAAAAGCCGGGCGTTCGAAGAAGACGCCCTACCATTCCCACTCCGTCGGTGGCTGTAAAAAAATGCGCCTTATTCCATTGCCCATCCCAGTTCAGTCACACACGAGCACTGATTTCATTCAATCGCTCGGCAAGCTGTTAGTCAGCAGACACGACAACAAGAAGTCTGTCAAGATTGTGTAAGAGCCGCTATACTTTTGCTTAAAAAGCTCCAGGAGACAGCTTTTTTTTTTTTCTAAATATGCTAGTGATGAAAGACAAATCACGAGCACGTGTAAACGGCAAGCGTAGCTACGAAATCAAACGTGAACCTAATAGTATTTCACCAAAATAATGTTATAACATACTTTTTTTGCAGTATAAAAATTTAACGGTTTGTTTTAAAGGTTTAAACTGTGCGCACTACAGATCCCAGAGTCTCACACGCGACTATAGTCGCTCACAAGGTGAGAACGGTAGGGCGTTTCTTTGGAACGCCCGTCGTCCAGCACGCGCTCGTTGCCTCCTGCCGTGCTATGACTGCGCGTGCGAGCTTGAGGCTAACCGTGTGTACACTCAATAGTTGTTCCTAGAATGAAGCGATACTACCGCTAACCGGGCTGATAAACCCGGCGATCTTCCAGAGCCTTCCCTACTCTCGAGCTCATCTCCCTTGGTGCGCACAAGTGGTCGAGCTCCTCCTCGCCTACCCCTCTGGTCACATGACTTTCCCGTTAACCAATCAGCGTCGAGCGCCTCACTCCTCCTCTCCCGCTCGTCGATCAATCAGCGTCGAGCCTCGCAGTCACGCTTTTATCCAGGCTTCACGAAATGGCGAACGCCTAGGCAAAGAACGTTTCATCTTAACATAAAAAAGTACGCTACGCTTCGCAGGAGTGTCACAACTGGCACTTAGCGCAATATCCATGCCGCGACTGTCGCTTCCCCGCAGTGCATCGGCATCCGACGAGAAGCGCACTCAACGGAGCAAACTGTCTCGTCCAAACATATCTCGGACAGTAAGAAAGATTTAGAAAATTCCCACAGTCTGTTGCAACATAAGATCTGAAGTAGAAGCTCCGCCTTCAGCATACCCTCGTTGCCTTCCGTGGTGCTTTGGATGCTCGTGCGCCCGAGTGTTATCGATTCACATGGTCGTATGTATTGTGCCCCGATCAGTAATGTTTGTTAAAACAACTGTCGTGTTGTTTCTATGTTGCTTTTTTCTCACTGTTAATGTTTTCGTATGTATGCAAAAACTATCCCCCTTGGCCTTCTGTGGGGTTCAACGTATTGTTGAAGAAAGAAGGTGGAAAGCTCGCGCTGGAGGCGGAGTTTCTACCGCAGATCTTATGTTGCAACCGCAACGGATTATCCTCAGTGTTAGAGACGAAAGTCGAATCGAATCAAACTTTATTCGAATCGATAATCGAAAGTTTATTAAATTCCCACATGCTTAACGTAACGGCCTAGCAGGGATGCGGGGCTGAGTTATTAGTTTCGTTGTTGGAAAGGAGAACTGGATGTTTGGTGCAATGTTGGCGTCAATGAGAGCGATGTGCTCTCTCTACCGAGCGCACAGCGCGGCAGACTGTGTCTTCCCTTGTTATCTTTTCCCCCTTCTTCGTTATACTCAAGTTTAGGACATGAGGGCACTTAGATAATTGTTTTTCGTGCAGAAAAATTCGAAGATCTGCGTCGACCTTAAAAATAACTCTCCAGTCATTTCTTTTTACAAGTGTAACGCATATTGGCCGCATTATTCGACTGCCACGCGTACCGTGATGCAGATCAGAACTATACGCTCCGTTTTACCCTCGCTTGGATCATAAGGAAGGTTACACGCTTGAGAACAGGACCCTGGAAGTCGCTGGCTCTGTGTATTTTCTTCTGCAGTGGGAGCAGCTTCCAAGGCTTCTCCTAGCCTCCCCTTTGTATTCCTTTTTAGCAGTGTTGACACCTGGTTTTCAAACGGTGTGTGAACATAAAAGCTCGCCATAGGACCACTAAGAAATACCAGTTCGGAGATATATTATGAGTAGGGTTCTCTGTTTTCAATAAATGAAAAAAAAAACTCCGAAAAACACCCGCCGGTAAAATTTTCGTTAAATCGGATTTATCTGATAAACTCCGAACTTCGATGTAGCCATTAAAAAAAAAAAAAGTATTTTACAATTAAATTTGGACTGCGCACAGGGTCAGTGGTCTTGAGAAAATGACACCCCACTTTTCTTTCAAATCTCGGACCATTGGCAAAAGGAATCCTACCACTTATCTCGTCAAGGTTCATCGGGACAACAGGCATTTCGGGTCTCGACAAAAGCCACTGTCCCGGTTTCCAGTTTGGGCCATACTACTTGTTCTTCTTACAGGAAGAGGATAGTGTTTTTGTAACAGTGAAAGCTGTGAACCATAAAATTGTTCATGGAAGGGGGAAGAAGGGGCGGGCAGCTGAAGCCTCTATATTACACATCCTTTACCACGCCACGCAGCCGCTGGGTAGGTTGATGGATATATGATGGGATGAACACGAGCTTCCCAGCGACTACCTTCAGGATCGAAGCAATACTTGTTTGCAACTTTAGTCGTGGGACAAATTAGTATCGCCAACGGCAATGGGGCCAACGTTAAATCGAGCTGAAGAAACATTAACTGATACAAACGCGTTCTTTTGAATCTAGCACACGTTTTCACCCGGATATTTTTCTGATAAAAATACTGAAAAATTAAGCTCGGAATTTCTGAGAATTGGGAATCGAAGAAAAATAAACTCCGATAAACTCCGACTTTTTGGGGAAAAAAAAAACTCCGACTTTTCGGGGAAAAATAAACTCCGAAAACGCGGAATCCTACTCGTGGAAAAATGGCGCACGAAAAAGGTAGACAACGTGAGATTTCATCGAAGTACATCTACTATACTTCGTTTCACCCTAAGTCGGAGCGTAGACAACGCTACGATCCAATGGGGCCAATCAACTAGCGTGAAAGGAACAGCGTCGCGCCATGACCTCGCGCTTTTAGTCTGCATGTCGGCGTTTCTTCTAGCCTGTGACTGCGCTCTAACCTGTTGTAAAACGGAGTATAACGTCCATTTTTTTTTTCTGTGCTGCAGACTTACCGGACCACGCCTCTGATCACCCCGACGGCCAAGCCAAGGCGAGACGTGACGATCGGCTCGTACCTGCGTCACGTTAAAGAACCTTACTTCACGACGATGAGGATGCCAGCGGACGGAATGAACAATCCTGAGGCGATTGCTAGGGTGAATGGAACGCCATTCTTTCTCTCTCTCTCTCTCTCTATATATATATATATATATATATTATACATAGGCATGGTGGCGTGGGGTCTGACGGCGTAGGCACGTTGGAATAGAGAACCTTCGGTGATATAACAACAACGGACGAATTTATTTCGACGTTTCGGCCGGAGTCCGGCCTTCGTCAGGAACAGACGAAGGCCGGCCTCCGGCGAAACCCCGAAATAAATTCGTCCGTTGCTGTTGTTTCCCCGAAGGTTCTCTATCCAGTAGGCATAGAGAGAAAAGAGTATAAAAGTCGACAATGAGAGCGATGTGCTCTCTCTACCGAGCGCACAGCGCGGCAGACTGTGTCTTCCCTTGTTATCTTTTCCCCCTTCTTCGTTATACTCAAGTTTAGGACATGAGGGCACTTAGATAATTGTTTTTCGTGCAGAAAAATTCGAAGATCTGCGTCGACCTTAAAAATAACTCTCCAGTCATTTCTTTTTACAAGTGTAACGCATATTGGCCGCATTATTCGACTGCCACGCGTACCGTGATGCAGATCAGAACTATACGCTCCGTTTTACCCTCGCTTGGATCATAAGGAAGGTTACACGCTTGAGAACAGGACCTGGAAGTCGCTGGCTCTGTGTATTTTCTTCTGCAGTGGGAGCAGCTTCCAAGGCTTCTCCTAGCCTCCCCTTTGTATTCCTTTTTAGCAGTGTTGACACCTGGTTTTCAAACGGTGTGTGAACATAAAAGCTCGCCATAGGACCACTAAGAAATACCAGTTCGGAGATATATTATGAGTAGGGTTCTCTGTTTTCAGATAAATGAAAAAAAAAACTCCGAAAAACACCCGCCGGTAAAATTTTCGTTAAATCGGATTTATCTGATAAACTCCGAACTTCGATGTAGCCATTAAAAAAAAAAAGTATTTTACAATTAAATTTGGACTGCGCACAGGGTCAGTGGTCTTGAGAAAATGACACCCCACTTTTCTTTCAAATCTCGGACCATTGGCAAAAGGAATCCTACCACTTATCTCGTCAAGGTTCATCGGGACAACAGGCATTTCGGGTCTCGACAAAAGCCACTGTCCCGGTTTCCAGTTTGGGCCATACTACTTGTTCTTCTTACAGGAAGGAGGATAGTGTTTTTGTAACAGTGAAAGCTGTGAACCATAAAATTGTTCATGGAAGGGGGAAGAAGGGGCGGGCAGCTGAAGCCTCTATATTACACATCCTTTACCACGCCACGCAGCCGCTGGGTAGGTTGATGGATATATGATGGGATGAACACGAGCTTCCCAGCGACTACCTTCAGGATCGAAGCAATACTTGTTTGCAACTTTAGTCGTGGGACAAATTAGTATCGCCAACGGCAATGGGGCCAACGTTAAATCGAGCTGGAGAAACATTAACTGATACAAACGCGTTCTTTTGAATCTAGCACACGTTTTCACCCGGATATTTTTTCTGATAAAAATACTGAAAAATTAAGCTCAGAATTTCTGAGAATTGGGAATCGAAGAAAAATAAACTCCGATAAACTCCGACTTTTTGGGGGAAAAAAAAAACTCCGACTTTTCGGGGAAAAATAAACTCCGAAAACGCGGAATCCTACTCGTGGAAAAATGGCGCACGAAAAAGGTAGACAACGTGAGATTTCATCGAAGTACATCTACTATACTTCGTTTCACCCTAAGTCGGAGCGTAGACAACGCTACGATCCAATGGGGCCAATCAACTAGCGTCAAAGGAACAGCGTCGCGCCATGACCTCGCGCTTTTAGTCTGCATGTCTGCGTTTCTTCCAGCCTGTGACTGCGCTCTAACCTGTTGTAAAACGGAGTATAACGTCGATTTTTTTTTTCTGTGCTGCAGACTTACCGGACCACGCCTCTGATCACCCCGACGGCCAAGCCAAGGCGAGACGTGACGATCGGCTCGTACCTGCGTCACGTTAAAGAACCTTACTTCACGACGATGAGGATGCCAGCGGACGGAATGAACAATCCTGAGGCGATTGCTAGGGTGAATGGAACGCCATTCTTTCTCTCTCTCTCTCTCTCTATATATATATATATTTATACATAGGCATGGTGGCGTGGGGTCTGACGGCGTAGGCACGTTGGAATAGAGAACCTTCGGTGATATAACAACAACGGACGAATTTATTTCGACGTTTCGGCCGGAGTCCGGCCTTCGTCAGGAACAGACGAAGGCCGGCCTCCGGCGAAACCCCGAAATAAATTCGTCCGTTGCTGTTGTTTCCCCGGAGGTTCTCTATCCAATTAGGCATATATATAAAAGATATATAAAAGTCGACAGAAAACAACTTGGAAACTTTAAAAAACGGAAAAACTTAAATTCCCAACCGTTTCGCCGGGAGGACCCAGCTTCGTCAGAGGTTTGACCCCTGGCGAAGCCGGGAATATATATATATATAAGGCGGCAATCAGAGGCGAGGGTGTATATATATATATATATATATATTCCCTCGCCTATGATAATTTCATTTCATTGGCAACTGCCTCGTGGCCGAAGGACTTGTGTCCAGTGTGGCAAGTCAAACGCATGAATAAAAATTGCTAATAGCTAGCTTTAGGAAGAAAAAAAGAAAAAAAAAGAAAAGAGCTTCGTATGCTGACAGGAGTACAGAAAGTTCTGTGTCAACGGATTTTTGTAATTGCATCTGAGGGGCCTTAAAACTACAGGAATAACACACGCTAGTTCGACAATACTCAAACCACCTTTGATTTTAAGGGTACGTACACTCAGAAGGTGTTTACACTTCATCTTTTTATGTAAAATATTATAACAAAAACTTGAAAAACAAAAAACAGACTGCTTGCCTGGGTTATTCTTTTTCATATACAAATTCGACCAAAATAAATATATGTCTTCTCTGTTTCTTGGAGTCGGCTGTCACGGCAGGGAGGCCGGGAAAGTGAACGCTGACCAACCGCAGCGCAGATATATTTCCCTTCGATGCTTTGCCTACGCTCGACGATCTTTGATCGCGTCTTATATATTAGCGGAGTGTACATGGAAAGTGATTCTTGATTCACGTGGTGCGTACAATAATCATAGCATCCCAAAGAGGTAAAATCAAAAACACCGCTACTGCGGATCCACTCACGGAAATTCCCACGTCGCAGGGGTATTAGAGTACCGGCGCTTCGCTGCGCGAGACAGCTTATATTATATTCCATATATTATTTAGCATACAAAGGAGACGAAAAAAAAAAACTATTTATGCTGCTCATCTAATAAGCTATAGTATGTTGCAGGTTAAGAAGGTAGGGCGAGGGAAACGAAGGTGGGAGTGGCAGAAATGGACGCAACGCTGGCGAGGGGAGGAGGAAACACCCTCCCCTCGCCAGCGTTGCGTCCATTTCCTTTTCGCCCACCTTTCTTTCCCTCGCACTACCTTCTTGAGTTGTCACCGACATTAACTTATACGTATATCTTTTTCTTCGCGTAGAAAGTTCAGGAGACCGTGAACCAGGCTGCTTCGGGCTCCAGCTCGCCCAGCTTTGGAATGCCAGCGGGATCCGGGGGCAGTGACACCGGACCCAAGATCGTGCACCGTCAGTACAACTCGCCGTACCATCTCTACTCCAACCAGAACGTTGCTGACACGCTGAGCGCCCAAACGGGCATCAAACTCAGCCCCAACAACCTACAGCCGTGAGTGGGGATCCCCATTGTCCAGTGTCACTTTACACGTAGCTTAGTGCTTGGTCGTGGCGAGTCAAATAAAACATGAGCTTGTCGCTTGGACGTTAGTGTTTGCAGCTGGATTGTGTCTGCTATGCTCGTGCAGTTAAGTGTCGTCACTTGACTCATAAATATTTTCAAGGTCATATAATGAAAGCATTTACAAAGAAAGAGATAACTTATATTAATTCAGCATACCCCTTTAGGAATATTCAATAGATAAATTATATTTGGAATAATGATGTTATTTATAATGCAACGGAGTGTTCAACCATTGTCTTCTAGACCTGGATGATCTCGAACTATGTCCTAATAGCTTGTAGACCTGGATAATCTAAAACTATGTCCTTAATTGCTTCTAGATCTGGATGATCTCAAATTATGTCCGGGTGATGTCAGACCATGTCCTTGATAGCTTCTAGATCTGGATGATCCCAAACTATGCCCTGAATAGCTTCTAGACCCGGATGATGAACCACCAGATAGACCTGAGCTTGTGAAATGTAAGACTGGCAAGCACTACCAGATGTCTCAGATCTATTATTTTTCCTAGGCAAAATAGCCTTGCCGAACTTCTCAAGGAAGCGATATTAAGTGCAAGCACAGTGATCAGGTCTGTACTCACTCCACGTGCAGTGTTGTTAACCGATATCATATGCTTGCATCTAATATTCCTACCTTCTGCAAGTTCCGACTTAACGTGAGAGACGTTCCTGCTCGCTCATCTCATTTTAAGTCGAACTAAAATCATACATTTAGTGGAAACATGCGCACAACTACATTTTTCATGTCATTACGAATGTAATAAATTGTTTGTCACCTTACTCTAGACCGCTGAGAATGCTGGTATCATAGAGATGTATTTTTGAAAACACTATTTCGTTGCATCATCCACATCGCGCGGAAAACTTGCCCTCAGCGACACTTCCATCTGCAAGGTAGACTAACACAGTAGAAGCATGGTTTTGGTAACTACCGCGTGTGTCAATTTGACAGTTGGCCCTTTGATAGGACCGCGTAGATCGGTTTCTTAATGTATCGAACTAAGGTTATGTACAAATGCGGCCTAAGATGGTGCATATATTGTGTACCAAAATTCCAAGGAATTAAGAGTAAACAATTATGAACACAATTTCACTACCTATGGTGGACGTCTGCAAATGAAAGACACCTGGGTGACGCAACAACGCAACAGATGACGGCAGCAGTCCTTTCAAATGGTCAACGATCCCTTTGACTTACCAGGTCATTATGAAGTCAACGTCTTGGTAACACGGTGGCCATCTTAAAAATTACTTGTTAAGAAATGTAATGTTTAGTGGGTTAAAGCAAAGTGGCACTCATATTTGATTATTTGTGGGTATGTAAAAACCAACGCGAACTCATAGGTCGAGGTAAAAATGTCAAATGCATATTGAAATTGTTGAGTAGAAAATTTTCTTTCATTAAAATGTGTTGGCATTTCCACGGAATATTATTTTTGTAAGTCCAACACAAGAAACGACTTGAGCTCTGATTTCGCTCACCGGGCGTAAAATTACGTTTGCATTTTTCTAAAGCATGTCTGAAGAAGGAGCTCTCTCTCTCTAAAGCGGTCCTGAAAGGAAAAGGGGGACAAGTTGAAAATGCTCGAATACGGAAACAAATATTGATGCTTCACGAGGCAAAAATGTATGAATATCCTGAAGTAAACATAGAACGAAACCATTTAAACCGTGTCATAAAGACCAGACTACACCATGCAATTTTTATATTGCGTTAATTAGTTACCAGTGGTTTCCAATAAAACACGCGCTTTTACGAGTCTCGTACAGTGCTGATGCAAAGCTTAGTGGCATATACCAGACTTTCAATTAATGACTTTACTCTAGCAAGCCCACGTCGAAACGTTATTTCTGCGTCTCAACATATGGGGGTAGCGAAAGGGACCGATGATTCGTTCACTGGCAGCGCCAAGCATTGCTCAACTAACCTGACGTGAAGTATTTTTATCGATCTCTCTTTCTTGGGCAACAAACGCTAGATCGGGAAGCCCCAGCCCCCAGCATATGTCCCCCAGAGGGGACGCACTGGGTACCCTGAAGCCAGGCACCAAGATGGGCAACCCGGCAGACATCACCATGTCCCCCACCTACCAAATGATCCACGGCGAGGAGTGGCGAGACATCAAGAAGGCCGAGCTCAAGGAGCACAGGCCCGTGCAGAATCAGCTCTACACAATTCAGTCGGACGGACACAGCATCAACGCCTTCGGAGCGCCCAAGGGAAGGATCCAGCAGTCCAACAGCTTCAAGACGATCATGTCGACCGTCATGACGCCCAAACTTCTGTAGGCGAGCTACCAGGGCGCTTGCGGAGCCCATGCGTTTTTCAATGCGCGTCGACGAATCTTTTTTTTTTTTTTTTTTTAAATCTAAGTGCACCTGCAATTCAGAGTCAGAGTACAAGCGAAGAACCCAAGTAACAAAATCGTTTCTGGAGAGGTGCGTTAAAAGAAAGCCATGACGCGGAGATGGAATTTGAGCAGCTATTGCCACCTTGCAGAAAAATGGCTCTTGGGGAAGTGCGATTTTCCCTCTCGCTTGCTATGAAAGCATTTACAAAAGCAAACTGCATTTTCTGTAAACGTCTTTGCTCAACCTATCTCCACCATTGCGAATCCGATCCACTTGCGTAGAAACCGCAAAAGCGCAGAAGCGTTTGAAGGAAAATTTTACCATTGAATTGGAACCTACATTGAAATAAATCTTCCATGTCGTATTGCCGTCTGTCTAGGCAACCACTAAAGCTCAGTCTTTTCTATGTATTTTTTTTTTCTTTCTGCATGTGTGAGCGTGACCTCTTTTCGACATACTGATGTCTGCCATCAGTTCTATCAGTGAGTGTGCGATTGTGAATTTCTCTTATCGAATGCATCGTGGTTTTCTTGGGTTTCCCCCAAGCCTTACAAATCATCGAATTAGCTCCGAAATTAGGGACTTTTAACAGCTGCCTTTATATTCAGCATGCGCGGGCATTTGAAGGGAACCACTCTTAGTGTTAACGCTACAAGACGCTAGAAACAAAAGCATGGCTTCCATTGTTGTTTTTGAGTCTGTACATTTTGCATTACGAAAAGTGTGATATCTTTTCTTTCACTCCAAAGCACCTGCTGCCTTATTTATTTCAAATAGCTCTGTCTAGTTTCCCAATAACGGAATGGAGTGTTCTACTGTATGCAGGTTATTTGTTGCTGTACAGTAATTTATTGGAATAAAAACCAGATGTCAAAGAGATGGCACAACCTGTTTTGCAACTATTTCAATAGATACCCACATCATAGTGTCTTGCACATTTAACTTATTTGTTCAGGAAAGAAGCTAAAGCTTAAAGGACCTACAAAAGGATGGTGCTCTTAGAAACTTCAAAGCATGGTAATACTTCCCTTTATTAAAATCTCAAAATATTATTGCGTGACTGCTAAGGCAGCCTGAACAGACGAAAAAGAAATACAGACTTATCTAAAAAAAGGCACTATCACTACATGTAATACTTAAATCTCGACAAAGTTTTATTCTGAATTCCAGGTGTTTTTAGTGGAAGCTGCATTAACATTTATACAAACACCAACATAATTCAAATAAGATTCAGTTAGCACACGACACGACTTGCTGATGCATAATAAAAGCCATAAGTTCCGTCACAAAATAAGCTTGTCACACAAAATGCAGAGGAATGGCACAAGTGGAGAAATAAAGACACTTCCACTTTTGGTACTTTTACCCTCTACTGTACTGTACTGTAACCTCAACAGTGGATGATCCCCATAAATAATTAAAAAAAAATGTTGACCTAAATGCCATAGAAGCCATTGTGACTGGCAAAAATGCAACATCGTAACATAATCTCTGTCCAAAAACACAACAACCTACCCAATGCAGCCATCCAAAAATCTCACTTCAATCAAATTGACATTCAGGGACCACAATCTAACACAAATAATAAAGTCCCTCCTCCACGAGAAAAAGCAGTAACAGTGGGCCACAGAGGCCGGAGAAACTGATATTGTTTGAAAAGTCAACCAAAGCAAAATTAAAGAAACAAAAAAGAATTCATGAAGGCAAGACAAAATTACACTTGCACTGAATTCCAATAAAATAATCTTCTCTTTCATTCCAGTCCTATACAGGAACAGTTCTTCGGGAACATCCCTGGCCATTGAAGTAGACGGGGCTTCATTTATACTCCTCGTTGATTGTCCTACCAATGATCAGTCTTCGAATTTCGCTTGTGCCAGCTCCAATCTCGTATAGCTTGGCGTCGCGCAGGAGGCGGCCGGTGGGGTAGTCGTTGATGTACCCGTTACCACCTGTGAGGTGCATAACATTTGAAAAATCACTTAAGCACGTCACTCTGTATTATTGTCTGCATTCTCCTGAAATCTTGGTTTCTTCAGAAGGAAAACATCATCAAGGACTTCAACGCATGTCCTGTGACTATGCAGTGTGCTCGTAACTCCAGCCATCTTTTATGTTGGTTCGAAATAGCTCCCAAGGGGCCTGAACTATATTCCCTTACATACTCGGTTTGACCACAACCGACACCGCATTCCGATAGAGCCAGTCAAGCAGTGCCAAAAGTGCACTGTCGTAGCACTCATTGTTTTTGTGAATTTGCTATCAAGGGCTAAACAAATCATGCACAGAAAAGAGTGCAGAATCACATCGCACTCACTGCGCGTGATTGGTCTATGTGGTCATAGCAGATACACAAAGCCGACAAGCACCGTGACGACACATGAATGGCTCCGTTGTATCGTAGCATCCGCTGCACTCAGAGTTTGTGCAAAACTGACTATAGTGTGCATGGCGTGATACAGAGCTAGAACTAGCAGAACACGAGATGAATGTCCTTCACACTTCGATCGAACCAGTACTTTTGATAGTAGCCTTCCAGGCATGCAGAAAAGACAGGAATAGCTAGCAATAAAGTGTTCGAGCTAACTGTGTTCCTTTTAGCACTTATTAATAATATACTTCTACAACATGACATTTAGGGGAAAAAAACAAATCTACATCATGAGGTGAAACCCGGCAGGAATACATCATGCATAGCAGACAAAAGATTGGTGCACACACACATTTCCTTCTGCAAGTTAAGTTCAAATATTAGAAATTAAATTTGAAAAAATTATGCAGCTTACGATCAAACTTTTTTAGAACTAATCAAACAAGGAAAATGTGGAAACAATTTAAGCTGAGTCACATTATATATAAAAATGATAGCAAAAGGAAAAAAGCCCCTCCCCTACCTAGACACTGAATGGCATCCAGAGCTACTTGTGTCGCCTTCTCAGCGCAGAAGAGGATGACTCCAGCGCAATCCTGTAAAAGCATAATCAATAATTCGCTATCAATGGTTCAATACAATCTTATTTCAAGCCCAAGAATACCCAGCAGGCCCCTTGTCTTGGTACATGCGTTAAAAAGAAACCACGAGAGTAAGTTGATACTTAAACATAAGTTATATATCGCATTCGTCCCTGTGCGAACTTTCGAGATAACAAATCATTCACTTCATTAAGCCAGACTAAAATACTGAACATGTTCATGGTCTTATTAGACCCTCCCAGTTATTTATTCGCTTGCAGGGCCTCGAATGGCCTACGCAAACATTTGGTTTGTCGAGTGCCAGATTTAGTAGGAGGCAACTGCACAGGCACACAGTCAAACAAGATGGCATATACACTACTAGCACACGATCGAACACCACCAGACAACGCAGTTACGCAAAAGCATGAGGTATCTGAACCAAATGCAAGTTGAGATCGAAAGTGTCCAATAGTCAATGCTGCAGGCGTTTTGCAGGCAGGTCACAGCATTTACGTTTACACACACGGCGACAGCAATTGAAAAGAACAAACAGCAATGTCGAACAATGTTTTACCTCACAATCACATACACGATAAAAGTGTAGAACAGCCTGCATGACCATAAAGGTAAATAAACAAAAACACTAACAGAGCGACTCCAAAGGCAGCCAAACAGAAGAACTAACGAAGCGTCACCTTGGACAGGACGTGGCCCTGATCGACCGCCCTCGCCGTGCTGTACAGGTAGGACCGGCAGGCGTTCAACGTGGTGTACATGTCAGCTATCTTCCCCTGGAGAAGCTGCATCCAGGAACAGAAACATTGAAGTTGTCACCATCTGGCATCATCTCAAAAGAATGTAAAGCGAGCCAAGCACTGCTGCGGCGCCGCTGCAAAACCTCGTTTCTATCTCGATGTGCGAAAAAACAGGTGGCTAATAATTCTTGTTGCATCATTTCGCACATACCACACGCTAAGCACAAGCCCTCCTTGTCACCTAACACATGCCGTGGCCACCTCATGTTCTTGCATCAGCTAAAGGTGGCCGAGTTGTCGGCACCATAAGAGGGAAGGCACCCGACAAAATTAGAGGAAGTTATTGATGGAGTAGCGAAATTTGTTGCACCTTTAGTTTGTGTCTTTTTCATTACTGAGAGAACTAGAACACGGATAGACTTGATTTGCCCCATTTCAATTGCTGCATACTTTCTCGTGCTACAGGTTCGCTGTCCAATACCGTGTACGTGCAGCAAAGATGGCCACAATAAATGGCAAGCTATCTTGTCATTTCAAAAGTTTCTGGGACTGACATGTAATCCCACAAAGTAAAAACTATGAGTTTGTGTCAAAAGAGAAAGTTGAGCAAAGTAAAGATAAGAAACCATGACGCACTCACCTGAAACGAGCCGATCGGCTTGCCAAACTGTTTGCGGGTGTGAACGTATTCGAAGGCTATGTCGCAGCTGGCCTGCATAATACTAGAAGAAACAAAAACCAGTGTCCTGTACACACTGTGGCATAATAAAGTGCAGCTCTACTGACTACAAAGCATGGCAGTCCAATAAAGTACCACTCAGCTACTGGCGGCTTCCAATAAGGGCAAGGAAACTCATTAAAGTCAAATTTCCGCTTGACGAAACAGTTTTGCTGTAAACAGACCTATTTACCAAATACAGTGCGACCCACTTATAATGATAATGAGAAAACTCGAAATTTCAATCGTTATAACCGATTATCGTTGTATCTGGACTTGAAACTGATCATTTCCAGTCTAGAAACTCTAGAAACTGATTGTTATAAGCGGTACATCGTTATATGTGGTATCGTTATAAGTGGGTTGCACTGTAGCTCATCATCCAAACCGTTCAAATACAGCCCAAAGCGGGTTCAGATAAATGGGACTTGACTGCAGTTTCCACATGAAGGCTGTCTTAACCGGTATGAAACAAATTCAGAGTTAGCGACTATTTTCTCGAAAATTATTTAGACAAATGCTGAATTCTAAAAAAGCAAGTTCATTTTTGGCATGCGGGCCAAGTATTTCAGCACATCTAGCTTTTTCGGACAGTAGTCTTAGGACCTGCCACATCTATACTCCGTGTCACTAGTAGCGTGCAGTACAGGCGAAGGCAACGCCAGGCGAGGGCAGAAAGGGCAAGCACTAGGAAGGCTGGGGACAAGGAGAGAAAGCTCCTCTCCTCCCTAACGTTCCCAGTGTTCTCCCTTTCTCCCCTCGCAATCCATCGCCCTCCTCTCCCGTCCCACCTTCCTAGTGCTCGCCCTTTCTCTCTTCGCCTGGCGTTGCCTTCGCCTGCACTGAAAACAGAACTAGTGACATGGAGTATAACATACAGAATCTGCTTTTTAGGCAACTTAAAAAGTTCATAATTTGTGTCGTGAGCCCTGTTTTTAACCCACACATAAGCCTTAGGCTTTCCATATTGAAAACACCATCACATAACTGGCACCACTAATCCTGCCTCTAAAACATTCCCCAAGGTTTACCCACCACAACATTCTAGGTATCCAACAAACCCCGAGTGATAATACTAGTAGGGAGAATGTTAGTGCAACACGTGTGCACAAATTTTCTTACGAAACAGAAGCATACTTTTTGCCTAAAAGTATTTTTTTTAGCTACTGTTTCTAGACCATCCTTCATTGACCCTTTTTCCTTGTCTCCCTCTCCTGTTACTCTCTACCTACTTCCTTCCCCACAATTATTTCTGTCCCCGACCTCTGAATGATTCTTGTCTGAAGAAGCAAAATGCTTTGGCACTACTGTTACCAGCAGTGATCACACCGAACTTAAAACACTTTTTCTGTTCAATTCAGCTGTGCCCTTTCAAAGAACATCTTTTTTGTTTCACAAGCGCAAATTTCTAACAGCCATTCATTCAAAAACCTGAAGTAGTCGCCTGTAATGCAAGAAACCTACAAAGGCTCACCCAACAGGCCCGGCCGCAAGAACCAGTCGTTCATAGTCAAGTCCACTCATGAGAACATACATCCCTTTGTTGAGCTCGCCGACCAGGTTTTTCGCTGAAAGTTCATAAAAATACAGTTCAGCTCGAGCAGTATGAATTGCAAAATGCAACTTCTGCTGCTGAATTTAACTGCGCCACAATAGTACTTTGGGTGACTCGAATAAAGAGAGCCGCAATGTTGACGAATAATGTATTTCGTGGTATAAAATCCTTCAGCTGTTGGGCGGTTGTGGATTGCAAGAGAACCAATTGTGGCAGCTATGTTTGTTGTTCAGGCACAGAGGCCATGGCTAAAGAAATCAAATTACACAGCATGGCCCTTTGACAAGAGGACAGCATGACTAGCGCTAGAATCCTGCAAGCTGTTCCTCTATCAAAATCTAGCTGTCCTAGGTTTTGAGTCTTACTCTGTTCTTGAAACAATAAATGTTTCTGTTTTTTGTTTTTGTTTCAATTATCAAAAGTATAAGCTTGCTGACTTTTTTCTCCCATATGATATGCCTTCTATTTTATGCAAGCTATACCAACTGATATTATGCATGTGTACGATAATATCCCGAAAGATGCCACATCCCCCAAAAATAAACCCACCTCTATTTTTGACATGATTAGATATTTTTTTAAGACATTGAAAGATAGCCCAGTTTTAGTAATTTCAGTGCCCTGGCCAATGGTGACCTCGGCCGAAATGGGGTTAGTTAGCTACGGTGGGCGACAAGCAAACATTGCTGACTGGAAAGGACAGTGTCTATGCTCCAATGGCCCTCAACGTGAAAACAAGTTTGGCAGAACACAAAATACAAACAGCATTTTTTTAATTTTTCTTGATCGCACACTGAAAGTTAGTTATTTGCTCTTGCTTCTAGGTAGGCTACCTCTCTGGATATTACTGTAGTATGAAGCCATCTAAAAGTGGTGACTTGTTCATGTGGGCACCGGCAAAATACTAGGTTTAAACTGAAATACTATCACCACTATCAGTAAGCTATCAAGCAGTGAGCCCGGTTCACATAGGCAGATAGTTCTAGGTAGGCTACCTCTCTGGATATTACTGTAGTATGAAGCCATCTAAAAGTGGTGACTTGTTCATGTGGGCACCGGGAAAATACTAGGTTTAAACTGAAATACTATCACCACTCTCAGTAAGCTATCGAGCAGTGAGCCCAGTTCACATAGGCAGATAGGAACAAGCTATCTTTCAAAGACACTTTTTGCAAGAATGAGGTCCGAACCGGGAATCCTGCAGTCTTCAAAAACGAGTTCCGAGGTTGGCGAGCCCCTCATGCCCAGCTTGTCCAGCTGCTGCCCTATGCTGAATCCCGGGGTGTTCTAGGAAACAAAAGGGATAAACACGGAGCCCTCTTATTACATTGATGCGGGCATTGAATGCGAAACGACGTTCAACACAAAAACCCAATCAAACACTAATTGGTTTTCCCGCAGTGAGTGGGATATTGTGAAAATGTACCGACTAAACATCGGCAGGGCCTGAATTGAACATGTAACTACCCTATAGGGGACTTATGTTCAAATATAACAAAGTGAATCTAGCATGCCCCCAGCGAGCAAAGGATAAAAGATTAATTCGGCCTGCCTGGGGACTTTAACATACAACCAAACCCAGAGTTTCAGTGTCTACATACTAGTGCAATAAATTGCAAGACTTGAATCCACAGACCGGAAGTTTGCCTCGGACACAATGAGGCGGCTTGGTGCACAAATGAGATGAAGACTATTTATATTCATCAACACATAAAAATAATTGCTTTCAAAGTCATTAAGTGTATAGCAAGAACCAGGCACGTAGCCAGGTGGCGGGCACCCTCCCCCCCCCCCCCCCCACACCCGAAACAAAATCCAGGCTACGTGCCTGGCAAAAACAGAGGACAAGGGAGAGCTTGGTGAGACAAATATGACATATATCTTCAGGGGCAAAGTCTTGAAGTGTTTTTCTGCGTTTTTGCACTAATAGTCTACTTGGATGAGAAGAAATACCGAGACGTCGCTACGAAAGACCTATCTAAAAGTTCAAAATTCCCTCTTAGCACAAAAAGATTTCAAACCCCTCGAAACAATATTTTCAGCAGCCCAGTTTGCCAGTACCCAAGTCAAGGATTTTAAACATTTTCACCACAGAAGCAATGCAACAAGCGGTAAAAGTAATACAATACACAGACATTTTTATATTAATTTTGTGAGAGCTCGGTGAATCAGAAAGGTATCTAGTGGAATTTAGTTTCCATGTCGTCTGACCCAGACAGGACAAGACAAAACAACAACCTCCAATAATGGTACAGAATGTGTGGCTTGCTACCTTTTCAATAATAAATGCGCTGATTCCATGTTGAGGTTTGGCAGCACTGGGGTTTGTCCGAGCGTACACAAAAAGGACATCGGCGAGCGGGCCGTTGGTGATCCAGAACTTTGTTCCATTGAGGATGTAGTGGTCGCCTGAAATACTATCACCACTCTCAGTAAGTATTCAAGCAGTGAGCCCAGTTCACATAGGCAGATAGTTCTAGGTAGGCTACCTCTCTGGATATTACTGGAGTATGAAGCCATCTAAAAGTGGTGACTTGTTCATGTGGGCACCGGCAAAATACTAGGTTTAAACTGAAATACTATCACCACTCTCAGTAAGCTATCAAGCAGTGAGCCCAGTTCACATAGGCAGATAGTTCTAGGTAGGCTACCTCTCTGGATATTACTGGAGTATGAAGCCATCTAAAAGTGGTGACTTGTTCATGTGGGCACCGGCAAAATACTAGGTTTAAACTGAAATACTATCCCCACTCTCAGTAAGCTATCAAGCAGTGAGCCCAGTTCACATAGGCAGATAGTTCTAGGTAGGCTACCTCTCTGGATATTACTGGAGTATGAAGCCATCTAAAAGTGGTGACTTGTTCATGTGGGCACCGGCAAAATACTAGGTTTAAACTGAAATACTATCACCACTCTCAGTAAGCTATCAAGCAGTGAGCCCAGTTCACATAGGCAGATAGTTCTAGGTAGGCTACCTCTCTGGATATTACTGGAGTATGAAGCCATCTAAAAGTGGTGACTTGTTCATGTGGGCACCGGCAAAATACTATGTTTAAACTGAAATACTATCACCACTCTCAGTAAGCTATCAAGCAGTGAGCCCAGTTCACATAGGCAGATAGTTCTAGGTAGGCTACCTCTCTGGATATTACTGGAGTATGAAGCCATCTAAAAGTGGTGACTTGTTCATGTGGGCACCGGCAAAATACTAGGTTTAAACTGAAATACTATCACCACTCTCAGTAAGCTATCAAGCAGTGAGCCCAGTTCACATAGGCAGATAGGAACAAGCTATGTTTCAAAGATAAGACACTTTTTGCAAGAATGAGGTCCGAACCGGGAATCCTGCAGTCTTCAAAAACGAGTTCCGAGGTTGGCGAACCCCTCATGCCCAGCTTGTCCAGCTGCTGCCCTATGCTGAATCCCGGGGTGTTCTAGGAAACAAAGGGATAAACACGGAGCCCTCTTATTACATTGATGCGGGCATTGAATGCGAAACGACGTTCAACACCAAAACCCAATCAAACACTAATTGGTTTTCCCGCAGTGAGTGGGATATTGTGAAAATGTACCGAGTAAACATCGGCAGGGCCTGAATTGAACATTTAACTACCCTATAGGGGACTTATGTTCAAATATAACAAAGTGAATCTAGCATGCCCCCAGCGAGCAAAGGATAAAAGATTAATTCGGCCTGGCTGGGGACTTTAACATACAACCAAACCCAGAGTTTCAGTGTCTACATACTAGTGCAATAAATTGCAAGACTTGAATCCACAGACCGGAAGTTTGCCTCGGACACAATGAGGCGGCTTGGTGCACAAATGAGATGAAGACTATTTATATTAATCAACACATAAAAATAATTGCTTTCAAAATCATTAAAGGGGCACTCAAGCAGTTTTTGGAGAAGCTACTTTTTGGTGTGATGGCGTTAAGGAAGTGTCAGTGAATGAGTATCTTCAGTTTTAGAAGGCAGAACCGCCTATTAATCACGCAGGAATAAAATACGTGCGGACTCTTTTCTGTACTTGCGAGGACCAATGAAATTATCGTATGTTTGAAAATTTTGGCAGCCTTTGTAAAGTTGCGCTAAAGAAACAATTTTCAGTTCATTTAAATATGTTGTGCATGATAATTTCAAAAGACGTAAAATATTTCTAGTTTAGAATACGCGATACTGCAATTATCGTTTCACAAACAAGGGACTATGTTTTCTCCTTGCCTTCCTCAGCGGGGGGTGAATTTCCCGCTCCCCCGGAACGCGCGGAAGCGCACGTATCTCCCCGCGTTGCAGGCCGGTCGTGTCGGTAGCGGGCCAGCCAGGCCTCGGTGGTGGTCGTCGACGTGGACGGCGTGGTGAAAGCTCATCGTTCCGCGTAAAAGCGCTATCCTTGACTGTGAATTTTCGTCGTGTGTCGCTATGATAACCCAGCACGTACTAAAAGGGAAGATCCACCTACTCGTGCGGCGATGTCGTGGCGGCACTCTCAAGACAGCAGAAACGCCCGTGCCGTCGTGTTTGTTTACTTCGACTACAGTGGTGCTTTCTAAGCATTTGTGTCCTCGAACATCGCCCGGATTTCTTATTTGGCGCATTTCATGCGTGTGCTCAAGTTCAAGGTATTCCTGGCGCGTACCGTATGAAGGATGCGAATTTTCACGCATTTTCATCACCGGAGAGAAGTGATTAGTGTTAGCAATCCTGACCGCTCGCAACGTCTGTCTGATCACGAAATCATATTTCTGCGTTGCTATATCGCTGCTAAGATTACATTGTCTTTTATAATCGTAGAAAAGGCGTGTGGCGATATTTGTACTATTGCAATGTCGTGTATTAGAGTCGTGATCGTCCAAGACGGCGTACTGCATCTTTTTATTTTCTTTTTTTTCATCCACTGTACCCTGCAAGCCTATCAAGAAAAAATAATAATAAATCTTTGGGCTATAGACAACTGTCTGTCTATATTCGGTTACGGCATTGAGTAGCAGTGCGTCCCCTTTTTAGAGGGGCCGCTGAAACAGCTGACGGCCGCGTATAGAAGCGGTCGCCGTGCTGACGACCCGCTGCGCTTGCTGTAGTGGTTGCAGGTGTGTGTACGCACGGCGCAGAGCGGTCGTTCCGGTCGCAACAAACGCAGTCGTAGGTACGCGCTCGTTGCACATGTCTGAACCAGCCTTTCCCCCGTCCTCCCGAGGCGAAAGGCAACGTGGCGACACCGTTTGACATCACGTACCAGAGGTAACGCTGTGATGTCAAACGTTGGTTCGGTTACGACTTGCCCCAACCGCAAATCGAAGAATGCCCGAAAAGGTCTGCGTTTCGCCGTCCTCGGAACCCGAACATGACTCCGAAGCGCTGCTATCGTCCACATCGCACGTCGAAGTGGCGTCATAGAAAATCATCCCCAGGTCGGCTGTCCGCCGAAGAATTTCAACCTCTAACGGCGTCAGGTCCTCGAGCGTAGAGAACTCCGCCATGATCGAAGCTCGAATGACAAAGAAGTTCGGCCGATGCGGCTACCTCGGGATCACTGCGCGACGAAACGTCGTCCAACGCCATTGGCCCGAGATCCTTTTGATAAGCGTGCGAGGACCAATGAGAGTGGTTTCGTTTTCGGGTGGATCCGAGGTTTGGCGGCCTTCAATTACATTTTTATTAAAGAAATAATCACCATATGACTATATTTTTTGGTTTTTAGGGATACTTAGGGGGTCTAAATTCAGCTGTCATCATCAAAACACGAACTCAAAAACCACTTGAGTGCCCCTTTAAGTGTATAGCAAGAACCAGGCACGTAGCCAGGTGGGGGGCACCCTTCCCCCCCCCCCCACACCCGAAACAAAATCCAGGCTACGTGCCTGGCAAAAACAGAGGACAAGGGAGAGCTTCGTGAGACAAATATGACATATATCTTCAGGGGCAAAGTCTTGAAGTGTTTTTCTGCGTTTTTGCACTAATAGTCTACTTGGATGAGAAGAAATACCGAGACGTCGCTACGAAAGACCTATCTAAAGGTTCAAAATTCCCTCTTAGCACAAAAAGATTTCAAACCCCTCGAAACAATATTTTCAGCAGCCCAGTTTGCCAGTACCCAAGTCAAGGATTTTAAACATTTTCACCACAGAAGCAATGCAACAAGCGGTAAAAGTAATACAATACACAGACATTTTTATATTAATTTTGTGAGAGCTCGGTGAATCAGAAAGGTATCTAGTGGAATTTAGTTTCCATGTCGTCTGACCCAGACAGGACAAGACAAAACAACAACCTCCAATAATGGTACAGAATGTGTGGCTTGCTACCTTTTCAATAATAAATGCGCTGATTCCATGTTGAGGTTTGGCAGCACTGGGGTTTGTCCGAGCGTACACAAAAAGGACATCGGCGAGCGGGCCGTTGGTGATCCAGAACTTTGTTCCATTGAGGATGTAGTGGTCGCCTGAAACATCCGACACCGAGAACTTGGCATCAAAGGGTCTCCAAGGTAGCCTGGCAATCTGAAGTTTTTACTAATCATTATGCAGACAGAAACCAGACACGAAAGGGGGTTGATTATGGGCAGGCTCCCCCCCCCCGAAAGGGGATCGGTTTTCCCGAGGCTCAGGCCCACAAGAACAGCCAAAAAGGCATAGAAACATGGAATGACCAGAGACACATTCAAAATCGCAAAGGTTTGGAGGATGCAAAAAGCTTAGGCTTGTTGTGTTGATAGTACACTTACTACATTTTCCAGCGTACAAGTTGCAGTTGTTTCTCCAAAATTGCCGTACGTGCATCTCATACGACAGTGGGATTTATATGCGTTTTTTTCCCCAGAGTATAGCCCTTAACTATTAGGCGAATTTTCCATGAGGTTATGTTTCTTGTTTGATCCGTTGGCGAGGACATTAAAACTGTCCTCCGCTTGCTCATATAGTGTGATCACAATACACATACGCAGGCCTATCAAGGCAGTTTTGTCACGCCTACTGTATAAATACATATAATATTAATGCGACTTGTATACAAACGTTTTGGCGAAAACAGCTGTTTATAGGGGGCTGCGATTTAGAAAAAAAATGTGACTTATAGACCAAAAAATATTGTACATATACTTGGGACCCACTCAACAAGTTTAGTGTCACAAAGCTTGGTGCAAGGACCATAAAAGGAGGCTAATTGCCATAGTTGGTTCACAGTTTAGAAAGGATAAAAGCACCCAAACACAACAAGGACCATCAGTTTGGCACTTCACACCACGAATTTGGGAGGTCTTGGCAAACTGTGCATCATTTTTATAGGTACGGAAATTGAAACTATGTACTACTCCAAGTTCGATGAAACTGGAATGTCACAATTTCAATATTTTCACCCTATCACTGTTTAAGTAGGGCTCTCGCAAGGTATAGCGAAGCCATCTGAAACAACAATGCCAAACTTTCGTGACAAAAGAGTTAGGATATCTCCCAATACACTCTGAAACCAAATCTCGGCTGCAAAACGGGGCAAAAGCTAGAGCTGCAAAACAGGTCAAAATATCTACCATCTTTCCGGGCCGAGAGCTTCATGGAAGCCACAGTCTGAACCGGACCCAGCTTCACTCATAGCCAGAGCCCCAACGTGCTCCCCGCTGATCAGCTGAAAACACAAAAACGACGAGGTTCATACAGACACGACGCAACTTTTGAGAAACAAAAAGTATATAAATAGGGAAAAGGCAACAACAACAAATAGATCTACTTAAACCAGTGTTGGGTAAAGTACATCTAAAAAGTACCGGAAGTAAAGTACAAAATAAATGAGGAGATGTAGTTAGAGTAAAGTAGTAAGTACACTGGGTCAGTAGCGTCACTAGGGTCAGCGGCACCCGGGCGGTGGCCCGCAGCTACACCCCTCCCCCCTTTCCCCTCCCGCTCGTCGCCCGCCGCAACACCCCCTCCCTGCCCCCCACCCCTCTCGCGGCCCGCCGCGACACCCCCCAAAGCGCTGCACCCGGGCCGTTCCCCCCTTCCGCACCCCCCTTGTGACGCCACTGCACTGGATGCAATGTACTCAAAGTAAAGTACTATAAATACAATGTAGTACTTTCAAAGTAAAGTACAAGCACATTTTAACACAATCTTGCATGATGACCTTTTATTCCTCTATAAGGTGATTTTTTAACTGGTGCGCATCGCCCCAGGGGTAATCGGGGGTGCATCGCTTGTTTTCGGAAATAGCAGCAAATTTTGGGATAAAGTCAAGTGGTTTTAGAGTTAACAAAGCATCATTTTGTGCTACAAATTTAACAACACCAAATTTGGGGAATGTACTTTGAAGTCGGGAGTTCAGCTTTCCTCGGAAAGTAGCAGAAAAAATACTTTAAGTACAATTACAATCATGGAAAGAGCCAACGAAGCCACAGGAGCATGCGGTCTCGAGCTACACGCGTGCGTCATGCTGGAGGAGAGAAGAACCACCCAAGCTGGACGTCGTCCAGTAGCGAGATTAATGGCTATCAACATCTGCCGGTCCGGCCTTGCTATGTTTGATAGCGCTGAACTATTTTAATTGTAAAATACCGTTGTTGTTGTTTTTTTTCCTTGGTACATTGAAATTTGGAGTTAATCCGATAAATCCAAATTGACTAAAATTTTACCGGCGGGTACTTTTTTGAGTTTTTCCGGATTTATTAAAAAACACGGAACCCTATGCCTCATCTATGCAGCAACGTAAGAGGCGAGACTAGTGCAGCTTGATGACACAGGGCTTCGAAAATTCCAAGAGCAACAACTTGTACATCCCGTTATTAGTAGGACAGGGTAATTAATTGATTAACCTAATTAATGCTTTAGTCGCGGTAAATTTTTTAACCGTGTAATCGGTAAAATTTTGACGAACCAAAAATATTAAACGCTTTCACTGCACAGACGTGGAGAAGTACACCTGTATGAAGGGCAAACTTTGGATGAAATTTTAACCTACAGCAAAAACTGTAGGGGCGAGATTTGTAACTCCAGACAAGGTGCAGAAATTGTTCTGGCCACCTCAATGCCTTGACAGACTATTGTGAACAGACAAAAAAAGTCGCTCTTGTTGGAAAATATAGACAAACCTCTTTGCCTCGTGCAGCTGAATAATTTGTGAGTGTGTCTTTGAACTGTTCTCAACTACACATCGAGGTTGATTTATAATCAAAATTTTATATTGTGCCGTTTAACACATATTTATCACAAAAAAAAATAATAATTGATTAATTAATTGATTAAAAGGCAGTGACTAATCGGACTAAAATTTTTAATCGACGCCAGCCCAAGTTATTAGGGGTGAAAAAGGGGTGAAAGAATCTGTGCTCAGATGCACCTTGGGGAGGTATTTTCTCTTCTGCTCTTCAGACCCATTCCGGTATATCTGGTTGATGCAGAGGTTCGAATGTGCCCCGTAGCTGAGAGCTATGCCGCCCGCAGCTCTGCTGAGTTCCTCTTCAACGAGGCAGTGCTCCAAGTAACCGGCTCCAAGACCGCCGTACTCCACTGAAAGACAGAGATTGGGGTGCCCTGATTACTCTAGGAACGAGACTAGCTGAAAAATAGTCAGAGTGCAGGCGAGCTGGTGTAAATTGAACATGATGGTAAACCTGAGACTGGGGTAGGAAAAGGAAAACGCATAGGAAGACAGTAAAAGAACGGGCAACGTCTCAACAAGACGTTGCCCGTTTTTTTTCTGTCTTCCTTTGCGTTTTTGTTTTTCTTACCTCAGTCTCAGGTTTACCATCATGTTGAGGACAAGCTGCCCAGCAAAACAAGACCAACTCTAAACTTCAACTGAAGGGACTGCAAAACAGAAGCTTGTTGTTGGCAAACGAGCAAACCTTCTCTCCCATTTACGATTTTCGCCTAAGGACAATGCCGGGTCCCCGTACGACGTCTTGTGGGGCCGATGCAACCACATACAGGCTGCAGCAGTTCTTTCTTTTTCCTGTTTTGCTACTCCATGTCCCCTTTAGGCTTATCCACCGAAAAGCCAAACGAAGCAAATTATGTCACCATACTACCTTGTTTCTGGTCTCTTCGTCACACCATTGACTAAGTCGCATTGCTTCATAAGTGGCCGTATTCACATTAAAGCTGGTAGATAAGTCACACTTTTGTATTAAGTTCCACTTAAATGTTTGCAGGGTCGGCGAGGCAAAACTGCCTCGGTAAACCCGCACGTGTGCAATGCGATTGCGACATATGGGCAAGCGGGAGCCAGTTTCAATATTCTTGTAATTAGTCGAACGAGAAAGATTACTCCTGCAGCAAATTTGAGTAGTAAAGGTTCATAATTATATTTAAAAAAAAGTCATATTGTTTTATAAGGTGCACAGACGGAAATGTTTTAGAAAAGAAAAAATGTGCTCATGCACCAGAAATCGCGGTAGAGAGCAAAGAAATTATTTTGTTGTCCTTTCAAACTGAAACCAGGGGTGACGATTACAAACTGCGTACGATGTAAGCTTATTATACTCCGTTGCACCTTAAGCCGGGACACAGCCGAAACTATGCGCTGATAAAACTGATCAGACAGCATCAAAAGCGCACCATTATGGTGTTCGTCACGTGTTCTATCATCGCTAAATTAATCACAAAAAGAAAAGGACTAGTGACTCAGGGACTCAAACTGAAAAATATAATGTTACGGTTACCGTTTCCCGTTGATATTGGTTTCATTTTCTTCTTTTAAGGTTTTAACTTTTACGGTTTCGGTTACCAATTACACATTCCTAGAAACCTTTTTTTATTTCTGTTTCTCCAATAATTTGTTTTATTGAAATGCTAGACATTCATTTCATAATAAATGGTTTAAAGTAGTCCCAGATATCCAACAACAGTACATTCACAATAACAGGAACTCAAAAATGTCTTAGTACTTCTAATTGGTCAAAAGTTGCACACGTTTCTAGCTCCAACACTTGTTCACTGTATCCCCCCCCCCCCCCCATTTGCATTATATAATTTGAAACCCCAAGGATACATGTTACTTCCGCTACTCGGGGATCATCACATTCTATGTAATAGAAATGAAAATAAACATTGCTACTTTGTTGTTCGGCAGCGTATGTAAACAACCCTCAGAAAGTTCCCATTGGGTGCTGGAAGAACCAATCGCACCTTCTCGTCGCTATAGTTTGTTTCAACCGAAGATGTGAAGAAGAGACTTTGCCCACACTGAAGGAAGGAGCAGAAATATAGCCCTCCTCTAGTAAAATACCGCTAAGCGGAATAAAGTAATAAAACTGAGAGCTGGGCTGGTTGGTTAAAATCAAAAATAATGTAAATACAAGAACGCAAAACAAGGAAGACTAAGGAGAGGAACGAACAACACAGAAAGATGTAAAAATTTGTCCTGTGTTGTTCGTTCCTTTCCCTAGTCTTTGGTGTTGTGCACTGTTACACCTACATCATGTTTGCTATTGCCAAGAAAATGCATCTGGTTATAAAAGCACATGTTTCTCGCTGTCCGCTAGAAAAATTGTGCATTTATATAGCAGCGATTGAAGGCGTGTGGCAGAGTTAGAAATAAAAACTTTTATTATAAGCTTGACCACTGATTCCAACTAAATATTCTTAATCCTAAATTTAGATTGAACGGAAATCTGTTACCAGATGCATGACTCGCTGACGGTAACTCTGTCAAATGGGCACGACATTTCAAGTTCATTCTTGAGAAAAACAAATATTTATATTATTGGATAATATCGGTTCATATCGGTTACCGGTAAATAGTTTACGGTTACGGTTACGGTTTTCATAAATCTCAAATAACGGTTTTGTTCCAGTTGCGGTTACTGAAAAAGTTTTGTTCCTAAATGGTTTTCGGTTTCGGTTACGGTTCGAGCCCCTTTAGTGATTTGCGCCCTTGATGCTGCTTGATTGCTCCCATTACCTCGTAGCGTCGGCTGCGTCTGGACTTCGGCTGAGACGAAGTATAAGTTCCGACGACGCCAAAGAAAGCATTCTGGAAGGCTCAATTAAGGGGTTGCGAAAAGAAGATGGATTTCCCCGGCCTTCTCAACCACTATACTCGGCGACAGGTTAAGAATTCGGGGGACACTCCTCCTACCTCCTCCCAGTTTAGCAGAGGGAATGCTGGAGAGGAGGCGACTTCCTCTCCAGCATTCGCTCCGCAAAAGTGGAAAGACATGGTCAACTATAGGCGTGCTATCTCCAAATCATTTCATAAAAAATATTAAAGTCAATATTTTACTACTATTCACATTTAAGGAATGCATTCCCGGGGTGACCGTGCGCTACGAGCAAACATCAGGAAAACTAAAACATCACAAAAATTCGCCAAGCACAAAAGAGCTCTCGCAACAATTGATCTTTTTTAAATAGAGAAATATTAGTACTAATAAAAACATTATGTAGGTCCACACATTACTTTGTGCTGAGAAGGCTAATGATCAGTCACAATTCATACCCCCTTCATCTCCAACAAGTGTTGTTTTTGTCTCGATTTCACTAAGCTGACAGACTTTAATTCATATTGAATATACGATAGGCATTCTGTCGAGTTCATGTTTTATAACCCTCCTCAGGTTCGCATTGCTGTAGTTTCTCTCGTAAGCTGCATCGCCAGCTTCCTGCCAACGTTTTACAGCGTAGTTCCTGTGAAGTTCTCCAAAAGCGTAGGCCGACTGGCAGTGATCAACCGTGCAAGCAAGCAAATTTTCCAGGTCTGGTTTATTGCGCACATGTAGTTTATTCATTGTTTTCCCCGAGAGCAATGACACAAAGTTAGAAACAGATGTACGTGAACAATGTGCAAGAAAGCAGAGCACTCGCTGCTCCTGCTGGCATTGTGTCGCTCATGACACAGTAATCGCCTTCATCGATCAAATGTGAAGTGTGATAGCGGTGCATAGCTCTGCAGGAGGAACTTGGTGCTGAAGTAATAATGTAATAATGATAATTTTGTTTTTTTTTGCAAATTCAACATTATTGTTTGCAATTCCGGAATAGAATCTTGCCAAATAAGGTTGTTACGGAAACTAACACCGCCAAATTTCATGAAATGCTTACCTGTTTTATAATTCATATAATTGGACTTAAAACTGTAATAAGAACTAAGCTTTTTGCGATCTAAGTTGTATGCGCGTACATGCTTTGTTTTTACCGTTTTTATTATGCACTCTACAGTATTTCTAAATTGTATTTAGACTCTCCCTAGTGTAATACCCAGAAATGGGACCTCAAGGTATATAAATAAATAAGACTTAAGTGATGAATTGCTTTTATGTTGATCCAAGACCCCTTAAAGCTTGAATTTAGAACAACTGTTCACATCTTAGACTAATAGGCAATTCAGATCCCTTCTTATTCAAAGAAGCATGGAATGTTGTTGCCAACTGCATGGTATTAATCTTTCGCACACACTGCACAATAATTCAGTAGAGCTAAGAAAACAAATAAAAGTGATGGGCTGCAAAAAACTTCCACAAAATAAAAAAAAAAAATACACAGTTAAAGGCCGATGTACACTCCGCTTTTTACTTTTCCTGAACTTGGCTCCTCTCACAGCTTAGGAGAGAGGACTGCTAAGAGGATTATCTCCCCTGCAGAAAACGGAGGTTATAGGTCTGTCTTTAACATGAATCTAACCTTATGCCTGATGTACCAGTTCAAAACTAGTGCCGGGAAATCATCGCTCTAACACGTGCTACACAATCGTTTAATTGCTTTTCTTATGACGATGCTTGCCAAAGCCACAAATCAAAGCTTTTTCCTAAGTCTAGAGGAGGAAACAAATGTTTAGGAGAACCTACCGTAAAATACCGGGGAAGTGCCCACCCCACTTTTGCTGAAAACCGGGTTAATCTAGACATGGGCAGTTGTCCAGTCAAATTGCTAAATACCAAGATGGCGTTCAATATTAGAGCTTTGAAGGCAGGGTGAATGGAATCGGAGAAAGCACATTTATTTTCACACGACAAATGATGGGGGAACACAAGAACCTATTCATTGCCACTGAACCCAGAAAACTACCCTTCTGAGTCAGTGCAGAATAGGAGGTCAATCACAAGAAGGTTTTTCTCTTTCCAACGCAAGAAAGGACACCCTCGTCATTGCCGCTGGCGGTTGCGTGGCCGCTGCAACGGGGTGAATATTTTCGGCCGATGCGATTGCTTTGGAAAGGTTGGGTGTCTAAAGGTCAACTCCACTCAATTCCGAAGATTTCAGGATAATGAGTGATTTCACATTAAAAAGCACTAGTGAACGACACTACATCATTTGCTGCGCGAAAAATTGGATATATATTGTTAAATCTACTTTTAAACACAAGCAGAAATAGAAACCAAAACTTCGACCTCGTCTGGCAACATTGGCGTCGGGCTGCCAAGAACATGGTTATCACGCGGCATGAGATGTCACGTGATCCTATATGCAACGATGGGCGGGATTTGGGTGGACGTGTGCCAAGCACAAGTGTCGCCACGTTTTCACCACGTTTTGGTGTCTATGACGTTCAACGACGTCTGCACAACTACAGCATAAGCCTGTGCACGTAGTGTCAGTAGTGTGAAGGGAACTCCAAGAGACAATAATCACAAGCGGTGAGACGACGACGGCGGTTATAACGTGGGAGATGGCGGTAACGACGGGAACACGGCGGAACGGCTGGACGGCTTCCAAGAAGCGCGCGGCACAGGCGCGTTATGCCAATCACATGGACACCGCTGAGCACCGAAAGGAAACGATGCTGGCATCACCCGTTAAGCTTGCCAAGAGAAGTAAAAACAAGCAAAAAGGGGCAATGGTGATAACATTTAGCCCAATATTGGCTATGCCCGCGCCGTAGCGTTGACTGCGCTGTTGGTTGCGCCTCAATTCGCCCACTCAAGTCAGCCGATTTTGACAACCTGGTGAGTTGCAAAGTTTGCCGGACAGTGTAAGAAACATTTAGACAGAACTATACTTTGTTTCACCTTATGTTGTACCGCAGAGAAGGCTAGAAGCGCGAGATCATGGCGTTGGGAGCTGCCCTTAATGCACGAGAGCTTGTGCCGCCGCGATGTGCACTAAAGCAAGGAGCTCGCGCTTGTTGCCTTTCCTGCGGTATATCATAAGGTGAAATAGAGTATAGGTCATGATATTTGACGTATGGTCTTCCTAAATGGTCCTGAAGAGGACTGCATTGTTTTTCCAAAAACAAAAATGAAGCGGAGTTGCCCTTTAACATACAATTTGCAGAATTCTCAAAGTTTAGAAAACGTTAATGGCGGGCGCTCGTACAAAGTGGGCACATCTGCAGTGTTTTACGGTAAGTAAGATTTCAAGATTTGGAATTCGTGTTCCACAAACTCAGTTGCATGACCCCCTTCAAAACTTAGCATAATGCAAGGTTAATAAGGTTATCCCAAGAAAGAACATATCTCAACTGGGGCTAAGCTTGGAAATGACAGCACAGTAACACAAACCTTGTGATACCAACTTGATGTACAGCTTTGCAATTTATTTAACAATATCATGAGTTCGCCGTGTCGCGCAGCGCTTATCAGCTCAAGTGACTGCAGCTTTGCGCACACTCGCCCACTTTCGCTGATATCGCCGCAGCACTCCATCATATGTAACTGACCTGCCCTCAAAAGACGCTCCCGTGATATTGTTAGAAAACCGCAAAGCTGTACTTACTTGCAACATTTTAAAGTACATTCTGCTTGTAAACTTGAAAATCAGGAAAATTCTAAAGTAGGGACGGAGTATGAAAGAGCAGATGTGAATGATACATTCAGAGACACAGTAAAATGTGCACACCTGGTACAGTGATGCCCATAAAGCCCATGTCCCCAAGCTTCTTCCAAAAGTCCTGGAACGAGCAAGGTCATAGCATTAAACACTCTACTATCCCCTCAGTCAATGACACCCTGACGTTTGACATTAATTGTGTAACAGAGCTCAAGCTCTTTCTTCCCTCCACTCCTATCCTCTCAGACAAAACCAAGATCAAAAGCTAGAAGAGCAACGGAGGTCACCCTTTTGCAACAGCCATTGGGGACATAGTTCGATAAAAAGTGACAATCAAAGTTAGACCTTATCACTGAATTAACTGAAGCCAAATTCTGCTCCAAGTTGTTTTGAAATAATTGGAAGCTCTGGGGAAGAGCTAGCAGTAAAGAAAGTGCCCGTTAGGGACAGTGCCCGTTAGGGACGACTAAACTGGGGGTAATTCACTCAAATATATGAATACTTGAAAGAATAAAGCATCGAGGACGCGAACGGAAGCAGGACCGATGTTTTATTCTTGAAAGAAGTGCTGTTTACGTCCCCGTCCCCGATGTTTTATTCTTGGCTGTGTCTACAGTGCCGTCCGACGGCACTCCAATCGCGCCTACAAGTGCCGTCCGAAAGAGAGTCGGACGGCGCGTGTATCACAGGGAAGCTCGCTAACACACCCCCCCGCCTGCGTTCACGCCGCTTCGCGGCGACAGTATGCGGCTGCTAATTACAAAACTATTGACCCATTTGGCCCCATCGTACACGCCGCTTCGCGGCGTCCAGCCGGCAAACCAAGCCCCGCTGTACCGCATGCACCTCCGGAAACGAAGTTCCATACCATTTCGTTCAGCGAAATTTCGGCGACATTTGTTTTGTTTTTTTCCTGTTTTAATTGTAAAAAAAATAAATGTAAATATCGCCAAATGCGTCGGCAAAATAAAATGTTTGAGAAAACAAAAACAAAAAGTAAGCCCGCACTGGGGATCGAACCCGGGATCGCTAGCTTATGACACAGACATCTTATGACACAGACATCTTACCACTAAGCCACACTCCGCTCCAATATGCTCGTTTTGAGAATTCGTTTTATACGAGACTTTCGGACGGCACTTGAGTGCGTGAGTGGAGTACCGTCGGACGGCACTTGAACACCCTGCAAGAGTGCCGTCGGACGGTGCTCTAGACACTACGTTTATTCTTTCAAGTATTCGTATCAATTAACACCAATTAAACTTGAGGAAGAAAACTAGAAGGGACGGACAAAACACAAACTTCCAATGTCCGTCCCTTCTCGTTTTCTTCCTCAAGTTTAATTATCCTTACCAAGTTTTCAATTATTCCCTCAAAGGAACGGAAACGGGTGTCCCCTCCCAGATTCGCACGCTCTCCTTCTCACTTCGGAGATACCGCGGAAAGCTGTGCGCGTGTACACAGCTGGCGCTGAAGCACGCGCTTTCTATTTTTGACTGCATAACTACGGAGAATTTACTGTTCTCGACAAACGAAAAACAAAAACAACAGAAAGGTCGACTTACACGAAATTCTGGAAAGTGATTATTCTTGTCAATCGCTTGCGCGTGTGGGGCCAACTCCTTTTGCGCAAAGTTGAACGCTGCTTCTCGAAGCTGGGTAAGGAAAGAAAGCGAAGGGTCAGCTTTCCATCGATACGTCGGGGACAGCAGGCTGGAGAAAATGAGCCAACGCGAGGAATTAAAATAGCACAATGTATTACAAGTATTACGACTTCCTTACCGAGAAGCGTCCGTTGTTATTATACGCTTCGCAGTAGTGCATTAACAATGACAATTGATTGATTAATGATTATTCGGCAAAATGTGCCTCCAAGGTCGCCATACGCGTACACCAGTCGACGCACAGAAATCACTTTTCTTTTGTACATACCTCTTGCTGTTCGCTGGTTAATCCGTACATAACATCCGAAATGGGATAATAGGAACATGTTCTAATTGCTAACCGGCTAGGCGAACGTGCCAGCAACTTTCCTAAACGGAGAAGTCCGCTCCAAGAAGTCGTGGATGCCGCCATGTTGTTGACCAAAGTTGCCGGTGATGTGTGTAGTTGCCAGCTCCTGTGAGAAATCGGATTCAAGCTGTCCAAGCCACAGTGGTCCAAGCCACAGTGGTCCAAGTATGGATGCGACATCGCTACGGATCTGCTGCGTAGCTAAGTAGCCTTTGATTTTCATTTTCTGCAGTTTGTTATCCAACTGTGTATGAAGTAGTAGCGCA